>JALAZF010000041.1:10200000-11400000 GCA_022829125.1 Lathyrus tuberosus
TGCAAAAAATGAAATGAAACATAAGCCAGTTAGTAGTAAGGAGGGCAAATTTTGGGGTGCTACAGAGAGGTATAACAAACTCTGGGCAGAAAAGGAAGAATTGCGCAAGGAGAATGAAGAACTGAAGAGAGAGGTCAGTCAGCTGGGGCATGATAAGAATGAAGCGACCTATGTAGCCAACTTGAAGACAGAGCTATTGACCAAACGAGAAAAAAAAATGGGCAGAGGAGGTCAAGAACAGAGAACGAGTAGGTCAAGATCTGAGAAGCGCCAAAAGCATACTCCAGCTAAGGAAAAATGATTTGGAAAGAGCTTGTGTCAAGATTTCTAAGTTTGATAGTCAATGGAACGCCACGGTGACCACCCACAAGATGAAAGAAGACGACTTCCGAGATCAGATTGAGAAGCTGAAGCTACAACTCAGAGGCAAGGAAATAGAGGTCATAGAAGAATCATCTTGCAGTTGCAGAAGTGAAAAGCAGCTAAAAGAGACATTGTCAGCCCTTGAGGAGCTCAAGATTCGAGCAGAGGTAAAGAAGCCTAAACATGAGGATCCTAATCTTGAGGACGATTTCAATGAAGATGGTTAGGAGTCGCGGTGTCAGTACTTGGAGGAAATCATGCACAGACGCGATGCTCTCATTCAGGAGTTGATTCAAAGACCGAAGCATCCGAACACCAAGAAACTATTCAAGAAGATTCAAGCTTGGTACGAAGAGCATAATGGTTGGGAAGGGTTGTCTATGGTAGATATGGACGATATGTCTTAGTGGCTTTCTTTCTTTTGTATTTGATCACCGCCAGGCTTGTTGGTTGGGATCATTGACTCTTGTATTTGACTATATCTTTTTCTGTATGGGTTGTATGTAATGACTGGTGGTTATTCTCTTATTCAGTAATATATGAGCAGCTGTTATCGGTGTTCCATCCATTTCTGGTGTTTATTATTATTATAAAACTGGAATCAAGGGGTAGATTGCCCTGGAAATATTCGAACATGGCATTTGCATTTGCATTGCATATTCATGTGCATAACAGGTGTTCCTGAATGGCTTTTTCTTATCTCTGCCTCGTTTGTCCACTGACAGGATTGCGGACCCTAATATTCACAGATACTGCATAAGAGGAAATTAATGAAGAGTAATGGAACAAGTACTGGCTGAATTTCGGGAGGTCCGAAATCGCATGACTTAGATCATAGAGTTAATACAGAACATGGCCTAAGGGCATGAACAATTGAGAACATTGGTCCAACCTCTTATTGCTCGTGTTGATGAAAATGGTGTGGTTCATCCTGGTAATGCTGGTGTTATTCCTCTGGGCGGAGGCGGTATTTATGGTGTTAATCCTCTGGGCAGAGGTGGTCTTAGTGTTGTCATTCCTCCAGGCGGAGGAATAACTGGTGGGGTTCCTGGAGTAGTTTGTGGATGAGGAAGTGTGTGTGTTGTACATGGCACTGGTGGCTATCAATGGGAGGAGGATCATCAGGAAGACACATTTTCTATGCGCGACCTGGACGTTGGTCTTCCATCTGAGGCAGACAAGAAATTCAAGATGATCGAAGAAAGAATGCGTGCATATGAGAATCAAAATACTTTTGGTCTCGACATGACTGATCTCGGCTTAGTTCTTGGAGTGAGAATCCCACCCAAATTCAAAGTCCCGGACTTTGATAAGTACAAGGGGATGACTTTTCCCAAGACTCATATTCGGGTTTAATACCAGAAAATGTCAGCTTATTCAGATGATGAAAAGCTCTTAATGCAATTCTTCCTAGACAGCCTGGGCGGGGCTTCATTGGAGAGGTATACGGGGTTAGAGAGCACCCACATCAGAAGCTGGAGAGACTTGGTGGAAGCTTTCGTCAAGCATTATCAGTATAACAGCGACATGGCACCTAATAGGATGCAATTACAGAATCTCTCTCAGAGGGGGGACGAAAGCTTCAAGGAATACGCCCAGAGGTGGTGTGAACTGGCAGCAAGAGTTCAACCTCCAATGATGGAGCGAGAACTCATTAATATGTTCATGGTTACACTTCAGAGGCCTTATCATGAGAAATTGGTTAGGTGTATGTCAGCTGGGTTTTCAGATCTTGTGTTGGCAGGGGAAAAGAAGAGAGTGGAATTAAGACAAGAAAGATACCAAATGGAAATGGCTCCTCGTCCGGAGGAGGTAAAAAACCGTATGCAGGTAACCCTAAGAAGAAGGAAAGTGACACCAATTATATTTCTTCTTATCGTGGTAAAGGCAGGCCAACCAAAATTATGCACGGCAGGTTCCTACCGTAGCCATCACGGCTGCGCCTCAGCAGCAGAATAATTCTCCTCGCCGATACCAAGATAGACCGAAGGAAGCAATTTGAGACTCCACCAATGCCATATTCTTAGTTACTACAACATCTTTTGTAACTGCAGTTGGTACAGAAAAGAACTTTGGCTCCACCTACTGGTAATCTACCACCAGGTTACGACGCCAATGCCCACTGCGAATTTCATTCAGGGGCACCAGGGCACCATATCGATAACTGAAAGGCCTTCAAGCATAAGGTACAGGATTTTCTTGATTCTAAGGCAATTGATTTCACCAACAGCGGTCCAAATGTCATACAGAACCTAATGTCATCGCATGGGGCAGCGAGGGTCAATGCAATTGAAAATGATGAAAATTTGAATCTGATAGTTGATGTTAATGAATTAAAGACTCTATTGTTATTCGTTAAAGAGTGTTTGCTGAAAGGAGGGGTATTTCCAGGATGCAGGAATGATTGTCAAGAGTGTGTATCGCAACTAGAGGGTTGTGATTTGCTGAAAAGGGTATACATAGACTGATTGATGATGGACAGTTACAATTTGACAGGACTGATGTTGAGAAAAAGGTTGTTGATATGGATAATGATTTTGCCACAATCTCTATCCCATACAAAACCATCCATATTTTAGCACCGGTGCAACAAACACTTGTTGTCATTACTACGCCAGGGACGATTCCTTATGAGAGTACCAAAGCAATTCCGTGGAACTACGGAGTGGAGGTATTCTATAATGGGTAAAAGCAAGAGTTGGTAGGTTCTTCCGATACTGGTTTGAGTGTTGAAATATTGTTGGAGCCGGTGGAATTACTCGCAGTGGTAGGGTATTTTCACCGTTAGATGATAATGTTGGCAATTCTAGTAAAGACAAAGGTAAACAGGTTGTAGATGATTCCACACAGAAGCAGGCTAATGATACTTTATTTTCAAAGGATGTAGAAGAGTTTATGAGGTTGATTCGAAAAAGTAATTACAAGATCATTGACCAACTGAATCAGATGCCGTCCAAAATTTCTATTATATCTTTGTTGCTATGTTCTGAAGCACACAGGAATGCATTGTTGAAGGTGTTAAATGCTGCTTACGTTCCACAGGAAATCCCCGTGAATCAACTTGAAGGAGTAGCGACACATGTTAACGCCGAAAATGGTTTAGGATTCACCGATTTAGATCTAACCCCTGCAAGGGCTCTTTGATGTCTCATGTCTTAGTGGATACTGGGTCTTCGTTGAATGTTCTGCCAAAGAAGGCCCTTATGAAACTTGACACGCAGAGATTGATTTGCAAGCCAAGTTATTTGGCTGTGTGGGCGTTTGATGGGTCAAAACGATCAGTGTTTGGTGAAGTGGTGATGCCTATCAAGGTTGAACCGAAAGTTTTTTATATAACTTTCTACATCATGGATATCCAACCGGCCTACAGCTATTTGTTAGGTCGTCCTTGGATACATTCTGCCGGAGCAGTAACGTCTACCCTACATCAAAATCTGAAGTATATGGTTGAGGGAAAAGTGGTTACGGTATGTGGAGAAGAAGACATTATGGTTAGCCATTTGTTAACATTTAAGTATGTTGAATTTGATGGGGAGATCCATGAAACCTTGTGCCAGGCCTTCGAAGCGGTCCAAATTCAGAAGGAGCCTCCTGTGGAGGATAAAAGGCCTGAGGTTTTGATGTCTTTGTTGAAAGAGGCACGTGAAGTGGTTGAGGCTAGTAGTTCTCAAAGGTGTGGCCAGGTTCTCGAAGTTCTGATGAAGCAAGATAATTATGGGTTGGGGTACAAGCCATCAAAGCCATCACAGGATCCCCTAAGATACAGAGGTCCCGTTATAATTATTTTTCTCAATGATCAAGGTCTCATCTCACTTTCCTTCAAACATATGATTTGTAGAGCATTCTCCAAGCTTTCTTTTGAGTACTAGAACTCCTCCACTGGATGTTCAGAACTCAAATTATGAGGTCACAAAGTTAGGGTTTTCATTATGCCAAATTTGGCAAGTTGTTTGCCAACTTCATGAACCAATTTTCCAAGGCATTTTTCATCAAGATTCTAGATCCAATTCAATTTCCTTCAAACATGAAATTTGTAGAGCATTATTCAAGCTTTCCAACCATAGCTAGAACTTGTCGTTTGACCCATTGTAGCTCAAGTTGTGATGCTCCAAAGACAAGGTGTTCAAGTTGTTAAATTTGGTAAAGTCATGAAATTTCACTAAGTGTCATGAACTAGTTTTGAGGACATAACTTCCAAGCTATTTTCCACATGTTTCCAAGTTTTTTTTCAAGATGATTCCAACATGAATTTTATTCCTTGATCTCCTTGCTTCATTGTGAGCTTGATTTCTTCTCATTTGGAGCCATATTCATCATGATATGCTCATGTAAAGTAGGATGATCAACTTGATTTCAAAGCATTGTGTCCTATTGTTTTTAAGTATTTGATAAGCTCTCTTCTTGCATGGTCATGTGCACATCAATGCTACACGTACATGACATCAAAATCTTTCTCAAAATGGCCAAGCACCATGCATGCCAACATGCACACATCATGCATAATTTTACCAAAGATGGAAGCATCAAAAATTCACCAAACTGACCCCCATCTTTCAATTTTGTGTACCATACTCATTCATAACTTTCATGCTACATTTTCCACTCACAAAAACCACTACAAACACCCCTCACCAAGTGGAAACCCGTACCACTCTCTCACCACCCCATTTTTGTCAAAACTTCAAACTAACCCAATTCTTTCCATTTGGGCTTCTAACATTCCTCTAATCCACCATATATAAGAGAGCTAAACCCTAAAACGAGGTCAGGTCCTCATTTGGTGGAGTTTTCATATCAGAATAGACCTTGAGCTCTCATTTTCTTCTTTCCTTCAAAGCTGGATATTCCTCCAAGTCCTCTCCATTAGCTTGCTTATTTCATCATCTTTGGGAGCTTTTGAGTTTGTTTTGGAAGTTTTCCACAAGTTTTGCAAGAGATCAAGAGGCAGTGGACCTTCTCTACTGAGTAAGTTTCATGAACTTAGATCTTGCACTTTATGCTATGCTAGGATCATGTAATGCTTGCATCTGAAGTCCTACGTGTGTAGGCATTGGCTTATGTGTGTATATGTGCATGATTCTTTGACTTTTAGTTTTGTGGATTTTACTTTTGTGCTCATTTCCATGGTTTTCTGTGACTGTTTTCATGATCTAATGGTGTATTTGAGATCCCCTTGAAGAGTTCTTGAGGTAGATACTATGGTTGTGTTGATTTGTGGTTGTTGCAGTTTGGACTCGTTTTCTTCATGTTTGAATTTCACCATGATAAAGTGTTTTTAAATGAAAACTAAGATCAGATTTGAGATCCTCATGGTTTTCCCTTCAATTTGATGTACGGGTTCGTCTATTTTAGTGAGGTCTGTAGCTGGCTCTTGGGATGCACGCCGGAGAAGATGACCAGAGCTAGGGCTCCGGCATCTGTGTGTCCCAGCTCACGTGGCTAATATGACTGTTTGACCCTGCTAATGTGTTGGTGAGTCAGCGCCTGCGTGTGTGCTTTTTGCTGATGTGTTTGCCACATCAATTAGTGAAACGATGCATTTCACTAATGGCTTTTTTTTTATTGTTTTTACAATCTATTGTGTATGTGGTCCTGTGGTTTTTACTTTTTGCACACCCCTGTCCTTGGCCCATTAGCGCAGTAAATTGGTTTTCCTTAATAACCTGTTTTGCTTTTACACCCCTAGTGATTATTTAGTTTTTTTTATTTATTTTCTTTATGTTTTTATCCTGATTTTATTTTAATGGTTCCAAATACATAAAAATTCCACAAAAATATGTTTTAAATACTTTGGAGTCTTATTTAATTTTTCATATTTTTTATTTTAATTTTCAATTTTTTTTTGATATTTTATTTTGATTTTATTGTGTAGTGTGTCTTATTTGACCTAATTATGGAACAATGTTTTGATTCATACCTTTTCCATTAGATTCTTGATCCATGCTTTTGCAAACATCTAAGCACATGTATATAGGGCATTTGAGTGATCAATTGTAGTCTTGTTCATGTGTTTTGGTTTTAGTTGAAGTGATTCTTGATGCCTAACTTGATTGAATGATTGTTTATGCATGACAACATTAGGAGTCAGTTTTCCTTAGTTGTTTTCTTTTCAACCTTTGAGTCCTCTTTCTTCTCATATCAAAACAAAAGCAAAACACTTAATAAATAAGATGAGTATTGTTCGGCACGAGCCTTAAGTATATGGGAAATTATGGGTGAGGAGTCTTTTCTTACTTTGTCTAGAGTGTTTAGCATATGTCCCGTTTGGAGGCGATCTTACGACCCGTTCGCTTTTATGTCATAGACTTTAGTGCAATAAAAATCTCAAATCAATTCAATTCACTTCTGTCTAAAACTCACAAACAAAATGCAAATCTTTTTATCCTTCGGGATTGGTGTCAAATCATTTTCAGAAAAAGTACGTTATTTTCGTTCTACCGCAAACAGGCATCTGAAGGTGTGAGAAAACACAAGAAAGGGGGGTTTGAATTGGGTTTTCAAAATGAAAGCTTTTTGAGAAACTCAAACAAAGATCACAAATAAACTAGCAATAGAGAAAGACACACTATATATCCTGGTTCACTTGAAAACTATAAAGTTAATCCAGTCCACCCACCAAGGTGATTTCTCCTTATACACAAGGACTTAATCCACTTTAATCAAACTGATTACACTACACTAGCAACTGCTGGTGACTAACATACAAAGACTAACCGTCTCTTCTTAAGGATTTTGAACCAACTGGTCCCTTATGGAATACAAATAACTGTTTAAAGAAAATTAATGTTTACAATGAATTGCTTCTACACAAGCTGATATAAACACTATGAATAGCTCAAATAAAATCTATACAGTATGAACAATGTATTTTTCTTTGTATTGTGGTGCCTCACACTGAATGTTTTGAGGCTTTATGTCACAATGAATGATTGGTGCCTCACACTCTTCATGGAGATACAACATCCCTCTAGCAATATCCAGTGCTATTTTCACTCTCTCATCCCAATCTAGACGTCTTTGATCACCGAACAGAAACTTTCCAAGTGAATCATTGATCATGTATTCATAAACTAGAAGCCTTTTAGAACCCTCATCACAAAAACCAAGCAATCTAACTAGGTTCCTGTGGTGGGTTTTTCCAATGGCTCTCACTTCTGCTTGAAACTCTCTTTCTCCTTCTTCCACCAACTTCTCTAGTCTCTTCACTACAATCAATCTCTTACCTTTGTTTAATGCTCCTTTGTAAACTGTTCCAAAAGAGCCCTTACCCAACTCTTCTTTGAGATGATTTGTTGCTCTTCTCAGCTCATTGTATGTAAACCTTCTCAAAGACGTGGATGTTGTTTTTTTCAACCTTTAAGAAAGTCGTAGTAGAATCTTCAGCTTCATGTGATCGTCTAGCATATCTCAAAGGCAATCAAATGTCAGCTGGTCTTTCGGGATCATTCACATTGTGACAGTTGGTTTTCAACTGCCGCAACTTAAATGTCGCAAAATAACTATTTTTTTGTAGTGCATATTGCAGTAAAAAGAAAAAAATGATTTTTCTAACCTCTCTGAGAAACATAGAAGAAAGAATAACAAAAAATAAGGGTTCTATACGTTTAATAGTGTGAGTGAAATACACAGCCACATTTCCAAGACTCATCTTGGTGAAAAGGTTCCCCACATAATAGCTAGTGGAATATAGCTGCAAGCTGAAAATAAATTACACACACGTGATCAACAACACTGAACTCAATAATACATTTAATTAATTTATTAAACAGAGAGAAAAATACCATGGCACCATTGATTTTAGGCCTCTTGAGAGAGTAAGAGCATACAAAACTGATACAAGAGTAGTCCCAACAGCAAATTGAACTATAGTAACAATTACAAGGAAATGGCACGCCTTCAAAGCCTGTAAAAAAATTACTATAAGTTATCAGATCCAACCATGGAGATTTAAGTCATAAAGAGTTGGAAGGTATTTACAACAAATTAACATTACATAGACAGTACCACTAGCAAAATATTTGGCAAAATAATTTAGATTCAATCGGATATGCCTAGGAGTTAATGTGATTCGAAAAAGAAGAAGGAGGAGGAGTCAGGGTAACTGGCATTGAACCCCAACCCCATTATTGTTTACAATCTCACAAGCTGCAACCACCACAGCTCATGTTTACACACCTTAAAGACAGCCAAAAACCAACCAATATCAAAGTTAATATGAAATGGACTACATCAACTAGGCTATATACAAAATGACATGAGTTTAATTTATTCATGGATCATTAATGATATTGGATCATTCCATGTATCCCTAAATTGCCAATGCACACATTTTCACCATCAGGAATGAAGCTCTTGCTTTTCCCTTGATAGGTAATACAAAGCTGAGAGCTAAAAGCCAAACTATTGAGTACAAAGGGAAAATGGTAACACATTAAGTAAAAAGATTGACTAATAAAGAATACACCTCATTTAAGTCCTTTGGTACATATCTCCTGAAAAATGGAAATACAAGTTAAGAAACTATAAACAGTTTGGTGTGTGTGTTGTTGGATGTGTGCGCCAAGCGAAAAAGTTTCTCAACCTCAATTGTTTCTGTCTCCATGCCTACCATGGGCTTGCACAATAGTGTCCAGCTCTTCCTTTATATAGGCCAAACACTTAGAGTCCTTGGTGGGCTCCAGTTTGTATTCTTCTTCTACTAAAATTATGCAGGCTGCCTTTGATTGTGGGTCCATGCTACTTAGGTGACATTGTAGCCCATCCAATAAAATTGCTTATATTTCTGACACTGCAGGTCACGACTAAAGACACTGAACTGAAGCTTCCCCCACCTAAAGCCCAACCCCTCAATTCCTAAAAACGACACAAGAACCCTTTAAAATTAACCAAAGAGAAATCTAAATTTAGTAAATCTTTCAACAAAACACCTTAAATTAAGTATTTTTTTATACTTCTAAATTACCTGCATGATGTATGACCCAACACATTCTACATATAAGTTTAATGGATATTAAAATTAGTACATGTAAGATGAAGCTTGGTGCTTCATTAAGCTTAAATGTATATATCGATTAAGTAAAGGGATTATACATTTAGTATAAAAACATCTTTTACACATATAATATATTCTGATGCATGTGATCTAATGGCAAAAGAAAGCTGCACAAAATCCGTAGTCAAAGATAATAAAATATAAAATAAAGATTTAGAATCCAATTCCCTTATTCGAATTTTTTTTAATATAACATGCTTTTTCAAAAAATTTACTAAAAAAACCTTCTCTTCAAAATATTTACCAAAGTGACATGTTTTCAGAATGCATTACAAGGGAGGAGCCATATGGGATGGCACCTCAGTTAGAGGCCACAAGCCATTTCATATGGCGTCTCAGGCCATTATGGGGTGCTCTAGAAAATCCCTGAGGAGTAGCCAAATGAAATGGCGCCTCATGTGATTTCTAGGTTTTTTTTTTAATTTTTTTTAAAATTTTTTTTAATGTTTAATAAAAAATGTTTTGTTTTAAATTTGTGCAGAGGCATGGTTAGGAACAGTAGAAAAATAGTGTAGGCATGCAGTGTTGAGTCATGCAGAGTATGATCTTGTCAATAGTCTAACCATGCAGAGTTGTGTGGTCTTGTCAAGCTTAGTGTAGGCATGCAGTCTTGTGTGGTCATGTCAAGGTTAGTGTTTAGGCATGCAGTCTTGTGTGGTCATGTCAAGGTTAGTTTGTATGCATGCAGAGACACGTTTCTTGTAATATTTTTCTGCCTATTAATACACTTGAAATATACATCATACCATCACATACATTCAAACCATTTGTAGTCTGCAAACTATTTCTTCCAAACTTTAAAGTTTGTAACCCATTTCTTCCTAACACAAATTCAGATATGGCTCAAAGACCACAATACTTGATAACTGCATATATCTTTGGTGAGATATTTGATTGTCCAATGAGTGGTTTCAATTTTAGGGATATAGAAGGGACCAGGTTTTTAATTGATAGAAGAACAAATTTCTATCACTTGAAAGCCCAGTTAGAGAAGAAATTACAGTGCGGTCCAGTTGGGCAAATTATATACAAAAACCCTATCTTTTTTTAGGGGAATGAGCTGTGCAAATTTTTTCAGATGAAAATACGGGATGATGATGATGTTCGTAATATGTTTCTCAGCCATGAGCATTCTGGTTTCAATGAGGTTGAGTTATATATTACGTTACAAAATCAACCATTGTCTCGACAACTTGAGGTATCGCAGGTCTTTAACGATTCCGACAACGAACAAGCTGAGTTGGACGTCGTTTGCGAGGAGGAAGAAGAAGCGGAGGACGTTGTTGATGAAATGATAAACGGCGACGAGGCAGACCAATTGCCAGACAGTCATGTTTATTGCCCACCTCAGCACATGACAACACTAAGCTTAGGCGAGGATCAGCCAGCAACAGATATTTTTTACGACCCATACAAAAAGACGGGGGGAGTACTAAAAGTTGGAGACAATTTTCGTACAAAAGAAGATTGTGTCCGAGCAATTAAACAATGCCATATGAACTTAGCTGCAGATTATAGAGTCGATCGAACAAATCTGACTCTATACAAGATCTACTGCCACAACGAGGTATGCCCCTTTAGACTAACCGCATCTTTTCGGAAACGAAGCGATTCTTGGAAGATAGGGTCAATGGGTCCGGAGCACACGTACATACTAACCAATCCAAGTCAGGATCATCGCAAGCTCGGCTCTCAGATGATCTGTAACGAAATTCTATCAATCGTGAGCGATAACCCTTCTGCGAAAGTCAGTACCATCATAGCTCATATAGTGCAAAGATACAACTATACTCCCTCATACAGGAAGGCGTGGATTGCTAGGACAAAGGCGGTTGAAAGGATTTTTGGAAATTGGGAGGACTCTTACAAAGAACTCCTAAGATACCTCGTCCCCCTAAAACACTATGCTCCAGGTACTGTTGTCTTGTTAGAGACGTTGCCGGCATATACGCCTGACGGGAATTGTGTAAGTGGAAATGGCATTTTCCACAGACACTTCTGGGCGTTTGAACCATGCATCAAAGGATTTACGTTTTGTAAACCTATAACTCTAATTGATGGAACATGGTTGTACGGAAAATATAAGGGCACGCTACTAATGGCCGTGGCACAGGATGGCAATAACAACATTTTCCCTATCGCACTCGCTCTAGTTGAAGGGGAGACTGCTAGAGGTTGGAGTTTTTTCTTAAAAAATCTCTGACAATATGTTGCTCCCCAACCTGACGTATGTCTGATCTCTGATAGGCATCCCTCAATCGATAGTGCTTACAACAATCCTGATAACGGCTGGCAGGATCCTCCATCGAGCCACGCGTATTGCATTAGACACATCAGGAAAAATGTCCTGCGGGCATTCAAAGACAAGGGCCTAAAGTAGCTGGTTACTAACGCAGGATATACATTAACAGAGCCTACGTTCAGATACTACCGGGACGAGATCAGACAAACAAACCCAGAAGCATTGAGTTGAATTGATAACATACCACGGGAAAAGTGGACAAGGGCGTCTGACAATGGGCGGCGATGGGGCCATATGACAACAAACCTCGTTGAGTCTATGAACTCAGTATTCAAAGGCATCTGGAACCTGCCGATAACCGCTCTTGTGAGGTCAACTTATTTTAGGCTTGTTGTGCTCTTTGATACCAGACGTACTAAGTGGGTTTCGGTCATACAATCTGGGCAGCTGTTTAGTGACTATTCCATGACATTCATGAAGGACGAGGCTGCAAAGGCTAACACACACGTCATCACCCTCTTCGACCGTTTTGCATGACACTTCAGTGTAGGAGAGTCTATTGATCACAACGAAGGACTGCCTAGGGGATCTTATCGAGTGGAACTAGATAGAAGTTGGTGTGACTGTGGAAAGTTTCAGGCATTTCGTATGCCTTGCTCCCATGTCATAGAAGCCTGTTCCAAGGTCCGACTGGACCCAACCAACTATCTCCATGTTCTTCACCAAGTCAGTACTGTATGAAATGTGTACCGTAAAAGCTTTCAAGTGGTCGCAAAGGAGGACTACTGGCCTACATACGAAGGCGAAATTGTGTGGCATAACGACTTGATGCGAAGAAATAAAAAGGGTCGCCCTATCAGCAGCCGGATTCAAACGGAGATGGATACAGCCGAAAAAATGGTGAGGTTGTGTAGTTTGTGCCGTCAGCCAGGCCACAATCGTACTAAGTGTCCAAACGTGGCAAGGCCTAGCACGGCGACATAGTTCCTTATGTAATCTTTTCTATTTATAATAAGAACAAATTTCATTTCATTGATGGCATACTTAACTAAATACAACGACATAACAACCCCAAACGAAACCTAAACGAAACAACTCAAATCATAAAATAACAATAACAAACTCAAACGAAACAACTCATAAAATCAGCTTATCTAGGCAATTACAACCATCAACTTAATTTCCTGTTCTAACATCATCATCATGAGGACGCCAGCATCATTTTCCACTTTCCTCCAAGTCCGGGTGACTCAGTTTGGACCAGACTTCTCAACCAGCCTCTCTATCTTCCTGATCTTTTCACCTGCCTAAAATTCTTCTGGTAGCCAGCGACGAAGTTCCCTGTGCAAATGCTCCAACGTCTGGGTGTTCCAGAGTAGCATCTCCAACAGAGGCTTGACAGCTAAGTATATAACTAAGGCATTTCGTTTCATCAATGGAAACTCTGGTCACTTATCCTCCGCTGCTGATGACGACGGCCGACTATTTGAGGATGAAGACATGGTGTTGAGTAAGGGAGACTTTGGGATATTGGTGAGGGGAGGTAGGAAATTAGGGTTTCGGTGACAATTGTTGTGCAAAAACAAGTGAAGGTGAGCCCTTATTTATAGATGCATCATAACCTATTAAATAATATAATTATTTATATATTAATAAAATATAATTATACATTAAACATAAATATTAAAAAAAAAATTGCCCTGAGGCGCCATTTCATTTGGCTCAACCTTAGGGAATTTTTTTAGGGCTCAAACCTTGGCCTGAGGCGCCATATGGTTTATGGTTTGGCTCCTCGCCTCTAACTGAAACGCCATTCCATATGGCGCCACCTTGTGAGTGGGTTTTCAAACCCAATTACTTTCGTAAATACCCTGAAAACTTGGTTTTTTTAGTATTTTTTTGAAAATTAGTGTTATATTAAAATAAAAATTCTCCTTATTCATCATTTAATGAAGTGTTTATCATCTTTATTTTGGTTTGGCTAGAGGATATCTAAGTATGATATATGTTTGATTAAATAAATAATTAAATTAGTTTATCATTGCAAAGACATGTGAGATTATGGTTAGGCTAGAGGATATCTAAGTGCATAGTCAAAATTGAGATTTTACTTAGTAACAAGAAGTCAGGTGTGATTGTGATAGACACTCCATGGAACATAAGATACTACAATAGTTATAAAAACAAATAAATTCATATATGTGTATACAAAATAGCATGAATAAGAAGAAAATATCATAAATTATTTCAAACACATCTAATTTAAACTCAAAAACCATAGATCGATGAATCATCATTATCTCTTAAGTCATGTATGAACAACTTAAACTAGAGTACTAAAAAGTACAACTTTATATGGGATAATTTAAAACACCATGTTTTAATAAGTGGCAAGACATAACTACCGAAATTAAGTAGTCAATAGATTCCACATTTTCTAACCTAGAGCAATCTCAACAAAATACTTGTTGAACCCAGTGATCATATAAGCAAAATCGTTGATCTCTCACAATTGTACCGGATTGCAATTTTCCTAGCTACTGGATCCACCCAGGTCACTAAAGTTTGTAAGGTCACAATTTTTACTACCTTGCCAATGGCCCTTGGCCCCCACACCGATGCGATGGTGGAGAATATCTAATTTCAATGAATTAGAAGCTGAATTTGAAAAATAGCAGAAGTGAATGAAAATGTGGAAGCAATATGAGCAGAATAAATAATCAAGTGAACTAGTTGACCCACCACCACTGCCAAAGCAGACGGTAACTAGCCCTCATACCATGGATAGTGGGTTGTTTTTGAAGTTGGTGTGGGCAGCAGATATAGCCCTCATACCAAAGAAAATTTTCCAATTCTTTTTATGGTTTCATAACAAATGCACATTATCAAAACATAATTGATTTCATCCTCTTAGGAGTCCCGAATTGGAGTTGGAAAGCAACAAACAAGCATCAGAGATCCCAAACTTATTATGAAATCAAACCTATGTTTCAGTGCATTCTAGAGTGACAACGAGCATTAGTAAGTAGTTTCTATGATAGTTAACACTGAAACACATGACATAAACTATAGACTACCGAACAAATAAAAAGAGATAAGAAAGTATAATAGAAATAAAAAGGATAAGTGTCATGTTTACTAGGTTCCAAGTGAAAAAAAACTTTGAAGTCGTGAAATTTGATTACCTGTCTACCAATTATGATGATTGAAGGTATAATCAAGAGCCATGGAGCATGTGCCAATGCAGCAACTTTGACAGGTCTAGTACATAACAAGATCAACGTGGCAGCAACCATGAGCTGCAATCAGTTTCACTACTAATTAAATCCACATGTTACATAAATAAACTTCTAATTAAAATAAAAGTTAAGGATAATGACCTTGTCCGCTACCGGATCTAAAAGTGCACCAAATGAAGATTTTAATTTCATCTGCATTGCAAGTATTTAAGAGAACACCTTTAAATCAATAACTAAATAATACTAGGATTTCAAGCTTATATAAATTTAACACTTGTTAACCCTAATAACGTCACGGCCGATACTTATTTAATCGTGGAAGTAATAGGTTTACCTTGCGAGCAATATAGCCATCAAGCTACAGTAATAGCGGCAGTGGTGAAAATACTTGTGGTAATAGCAGTGACTTGCCAACCATTCATATATAACACTAAATAAAAATAAATAAAAATGTAAGATATGAATAATGGTTAGATTGCAATAGAAAGAGAATAAGAAGAAAAAATAAGAAACAGACTGGCAACAAGAAGAGGGATAAATGTGACACGATCGAGAGTCAAAATAGTGGGAAAAGTAATGAGTTTGGAATGGGAAGGTGTAGAAGCACGATCATTCTTCGAGATGGATAAGTGACTCATTTATAAAAGATTTCCATCAATGGATGAATCACGCAGAACCGAGAAAACAACTTTGCGAGACTTCTTTGCACCTATTAATATAGAACTCATTATGTTAAGCAAAAAAGAAGAACTGTGGCACTCATCTTTCAGACAAGAACTTCAAGCGATAATTCCACAATCACAAAAAAGTACTCAAGTATAATCTTTATTTTCGGTTTCATAGTAGATGTTAAGTTAACCAACCTAAGTAGTAGGTTTCAGGAAATGCATAGTCGCCGGTACTAAACATCACCTGCAATGCAAAGTTCATTTTTGTGAGATATGACCATAATTTAACAATCAAGATTCTAACCTTATTATATAAGTGCTTTTAGATCAAATAAATACAAACTACTTATATAAAAACTACAAGCTATTTTCATAAGCTATCTAGAAGAGCTTATAGAAATAAGTTGTAAACAACTTATAAATTTGTCATGAATAGTTTTAATAAGCTCCGTCAAATAGTCTCACAATTGTTAATAATTCATAGAATTGGTTCAAATGTTACCTTATTTATTGGATCCAGAACTAAAAGCTCTTTCAGTGATGAAATCATGCCATGTACATTAAGCTTTGGAATTGCCAACCTAAAATCAAGATAAACTTGAATGAGAAGATTGTTACTTGCGAATGAACATGTAATACATATTCGAAACTACTATCACAACTAACTAAGTTATAAAATGTTTGCATGAGAGTACACAGATGCTAGATATGATGCTTCACTTAAGAATAGATACGGTGCATGTAAAAGAACAATCCGAGAGTTTGAATATCTCTTGTCCTCGAAAACTGAACGGAGATGAAGAGGATTCGACAGTTGCATATCCAAATCTTTATCCTCAAACCTAATTACAGAAATGAAAGTGTAAAAGTATAGTTACATGCAATTGAAAACCATTCATTACCATGTGTGTATCTGTGAGATTCAACGAATTTCAACTAGTGCATTATATGAGTTCACAATACTAGTACTAGTAGTCAAGGTTTTAAAAAACGGTTTGCTACCGGGAAAATGGCCTCGAAAATATGGTATGGGAAGGTTCCGATACCGATACCATTATTCACTATTTTTAGAATATCATCAAGAAACAACACAGATCATAAACTCTATCAATAAACCACCAAAATCGAATTTACAAATCAAGAAACAACACAAATCATAATCTATATCAACAAAATACCAAAATCCAATTTACAAATCAATATTTAGAATTACACACGTTTTTTATATGAAATATTATCATAAAAAGCACAAGTAGGAAGAAGAGGAATAAAATTCGAAAACGAAGAAATGAAACGTGGTTGAAGAAGCTGATTAAAATTAAACCTAATTGAAATCGAGATCTAAACGAATCGGATTGAACGATGTTGTGACCTAATCTTTGTAGAAGTTGATTGAACGAGGTTCTTACCGAATCTTCGTCAAACCTAATTGAACAGTGTTGTGAACAGATCCTTGTAGAAGCTGAATGAGGGAGATTGTGACCTAATATTCGTGGAAGCTAATTTCTTCGAACATTGAAAAAGAACGAATACTGATTTGTAAATTTAGGAGAAAAGTGGATTTTGTGTTGATATTAGAATTTGAAAAAATTATGGAAATGGTAAGGGTTATGATTGGGGGAGAAAGAAGCTTTTTTCATAGTGAATTGTTCTTCTGAATTAAAGAGAGAGAAATCTGACAAAAAAGAAGGCGCTTTAATCGTCGTAGCAACTTTAATTTGGATGAGTTTTGCTTGGTGTGTGAAGGAGGGCGGTTTTCTAAAACTGCCGTGACAACCGTCGTAATAACTGGAAGATGACAGTTTTTGTTGAACTGTCGCAACTTATGTGTCGCAAATCCTATTTTTTCTTGTAGTGACTTAGTCTTCAGAAACTTAAGTCTTCAGAGTCTTCAAAACGTTGTTCATCAGAACTTTGTCTTCAGAGTCTTTAGCACTTAGTCTTCAGAAGATAATTATCAGAGTCATATTCAGAGCCAGAATCCAAGAGAACTTTGCAGCAGCAACATATTGTCTTCTTAGAATCTTTCTAAAGTTGAGAAGATCAGAAGCAAACTTGCTTCTTTGACGCAGAAGCGACTTTTGGTCAATTGAGAGTGACGTTCCACATTATCTCTTTTAGAGTCAGAGCTTTCTTTATCAGAGTCAGATCTTGTTTATCAATTCTTTAGAAAATAAACGTTAGAGTACCAAAACTGTTCTCATGCAAATATTACTTTATTATTATCATAACTTAGAGATATCTTGTAGAACCAAATCTCTTTCTAACAACATCGACCCTGACTACTGGAACGTGAACTTGACGTCGCTCATAAAAAAACACTTAACTAATTTGTGGTCGTAACCATGAACTACGGACGCTCTGACTTCCTCATTCTCATCTGAATGAGGATACGTAGGCATAAGACAGCAAAGTCTTGGCGAGCAACCTTCCCCCATCCACCTGTAGTCCTCCGAACTACATTGACTCTGACTTTCCCATTGCACGAGGGAATACGTAGGCCTAGGACGGCGAAGTCCTGTCGAGTCTCCTTTTGTTTTTTCCTTTTCCGTGTCCATTTAGCAGTAGTCTTTAGATAACACACCCTTTGATTAGACAACAAGCGTGGATCCCATTAAGTACAATGCACACAAAGGGGTGTTAATACCTTTCTCTCATGTAACCGAATCCTGAACCCAGGATTTGGTTGCGATGACCATGTTTTATCCTTTTTGAGATTTCTTCGATCGCTTCTTTTCCCCCGTCGGGATAAATAACGTTCGGTGGCAACTCTATTTTTGCGCCGGTTGTTTTTTCGCGTTGCGACACTCATAAAGAAATAACGAAAGTAGAAGATACAAATAAGGGTCTCTATTAAACACAAAATAAAGAAACAACATTCTTCCCTCGCCCCAATGTTACATATCAAAGCAGACGCTGACTCAACAAAAGCAATAAGGGAGCTAATCCCTTTCACTCACATTCATGCATCTACTGCGAATTATCTGCACGATGCCCATGTAAAGGCAACATTCAAACAGAAGGGGTCAAAATTCACAATCATATAATGAAATTGCATAATAATATGTAAGAACACAATCAACATATGCATAATCACCCATTCCACCACTTACACTTCATGCAATCCAAACATATAATACAACATGTATGCAATGCAATGAGACTCAACTCCATAACTCAATGCATGTGGTACCAAATGTGAACTCTCAGGTTCAGTCACTTCCGATCCCCACGATAGGATCGGATCACACTAGAAATCGTTACCATCACCATAGGTAACACTTTACCGATTCCCACCTGGAACCAGCTACTTACACCCAATCCCCACCATAGGATTGAGGCTTACCAAAAGCGGACCACCGTCTAAACACCATGAAGCATGATTCATAATTGACATGCAATCAACAACATGTACAAATAGTATAATGATATTCACCTTAATCAATGTACTACCCCAAAATTGGTCACCAAACACCAAACATATACTACAAGTATTCAACAATAACATTATAGCAACATAGCAAGTAACAACATACCATCCATACACAATACCACACCATAACATACACACCGTATAACATACAACACCATTACATACCATTTAAAAATCATCTCCAAGTGCTAAAACTATTTTTAAATTAAAGTACATTGTGTCAGCTTCCTAACGCTTCGAACGACACCTCAATCGGACACCCGAAACTCAAGTTATGAATTTTTTAAGTTTGACACAACAGGTGTAAATGGTAACACCAAAACAGGTAACCAAACGGTTACACCAAAAGTGGAACCGGTTACCACTGTGACAAAATCACTTTTCTGCTATTTGATGGTACGAAAATAAGTTTTGAAACATCTCTAAAACCCAACATTTTCATAAAAATCATATACTCGAGTTTCACATTCCAATCCCTAACAACACACAACATCAGAATCATTCACCATCACACAATTCATGCAAACATACATTCCTAATAGCATCATCACACAATTACATGGTTCATGACATAGAAAAGAAAATGCAATCGAAGAGAAACCAATTCACCCACATACATGTTATCATGCAATCCCTTATACGAGAGGAAGTCTCATCCTTACCTTAATTTTCTAGCAAGAGCACTTCAACAATGAGGTTTTATCTTCTTCTTCCTCAAAGCCCTAACTCTCTCTTCTCTTTCTCTTCTTTCTTATTCACGTGTTCTGACTCTGTTTTCCCTATTCCCTTATTTTATTATTCTTATTCAATTATTTCTCATTATTCTTATTCCAACAAAATAAATAAATATTATTATAAATAATAATTTAAATGAAATCTTAATTATTACTATTACTATTATTTATTTAATTATTTTTAATTTAAATAATAGCAACAATTGATACTCTCCCTCCACCCCCATCTCTCTACATTTTTACTCACACACCCTCAGCACCTTAGATTCTAACTTCTAAGGCTACCACCTTACACCCAAGGGTTCCTCAAACACATCAATTATCACACAACACATACAATTACACAATTTTAATTTACAAAAATTAGTTAAATTAATCGGGGCGTTACACTTTCACGAGATCACAGTGAAAATCTCATTCGTGTGTTATACTCCGGGTTGCACGATAGACGTAGATCCTCCTTCAAGTTCACAATATGTTATAAGGTTTATGATTTTACTGATGATCTTTGGAAGTCACTATTTGGAATTATTATTGTTAGTGCTGATGCTGATCTGTTGGTGAGAGATTTCAACCTACATCAAGATTTTAACTGAAACACTCATCTGAATGAGTTGCTTAAGGCTCCCCGATCCGATGACTGCTTCGAAACCTTATAAATTAGCCAGTTAAAAATGGTTCCTCGTATTTTGCTCTGGCTTGTTTCTCACGTGTTGTGACCAAATAATGGTGGTTACTCAAGGATTGACAATGCTGAAATCCACCTTGTCTACATTCTTCTGAACAAAATTCGGATAAATTGGGCAAATTACTTTGTGTCCCGGATGTTTGCCATCAAAGAATGTAACAAAGGAAGTTCATTTTGTTATGATTCTATGATTTCCAAAATCTTAAACTACTTCAACACAGGGATGCCAAATCTTTAGTATAAATTTCCTAGCACGACTCAAAAGTTATCCCAGTGCACTTTAACCAACATGGGATACTTTTGGGATGAAGACCGTTGGGTGTATTATTTCCATGTTAGCAAGAATGGTAATAAAATCTATAACTTTGATGACCCTACTAAGTTTGTTGATGCTACTACTGAGCAATATATGGTCGGTGATTAACTTATTTGTGCTTCTCGTGGTGTTTCTCTAGATGATGCGGTTATGCGAGATGCTGATCATGAGGATGGTCAAGGTAGCAGAATTGGTGTCGAATGTGGAAATCAGTCTTCCATTATCACTATGCTTCAAAATATGTAGGTTAAGCAAGATGAGCACTACGACGAGGATTGCCGGAGGTGAGATGCTTTTGAGGCATCCCAAGTGGAATGATTTCGTCTCATTTAAGAGCATATGACAACACAAGACACCAACTTTGAAGCTTTTGCCTCTTATGTGAATGAAAAGTTTGTCTTAATTCGTAATGAGATGGATGCTAATCATGTTGCCACGATTTCCAGGATAAATCACATGATTTATGCTCAAAATTAGAATCACTACGACTATGCACAATTCTATCGAGAGATGTACAATTTCTTGGGTCATCACTTTGGAAATCATGGACAAGTTTGGCAACATGGAGTGAGGCCAATGCCTAGAGGTTGTGGAGGACATTGAAGTGTTGAGCTTTTGTGTCGTTGGGTCAAACATCTTGTGGAGCATTTCTATCATGCACTTTATATTTTGAGTAATCATGCATTTTGTGTTTTCTTTTGTTTTGTTTGTCTTTAAGCCTATGTCTTGACAATTTTATAACTTGTTTCAAGTGTGACACTGGTTATGTTATGCGTATTGGTTTTTGGATGACACTATTATAATGTTGTTTTAATTGCTTTCTAATTATGTTATGTTAAATTCTATTTGTGTAATTTCACGTATGTAATGTATGTAAGTGCGTGATCTTTCTTTGCAAACGTCTATGTGTGGTATATGGTATATGTGATACATTGAATCTATGTGATACTTCTAATGGCTTGCTTTGTCACTTTTTGATGTTGTCAAAAAGGAAGAAAGCGTATGCAAGCTACAAAGTTATGATACACACATTCATGGGAAGCCTTCATGAAGACACGAAATGCGTCATCGCAAGTTTTTCCATCATAAAAAAGGGGAGTATGTGAGTGCACCTTGCTATTAGAATTGTTTTGTATGATGTCAAAACTAGAATACTTTAGTGGTTATGTATATTGGACGGTATCCTTTGAGTCTTAATGTGCATCTTAGCACCAGAAAGCATAAAAGCATTTTGGAAGTGACTTAGAAAAGGTTAGAAATGATTCTACATGGCAAAAATGTGTCTCTATGCAAGACATAGGCTTATGTGTCAACACATACGTTGTACAAGTCGACACATGTTATTAAGTTTTTAAGTCTGTAGCTTCTGTTTATGCATGTCTCGACACGTGCAACATACATGTGGACACATAGAATAAAAATGTATTATGTGAGTTAACACATGCAAGGTATGAGTCGACACATGTTGATGAGTTTTAAAGCCCGCAACCTCTGTTTAATGTGCCGACTGTGGTAGGATTTTAGGTCGACACATAGAAGAATTTTTTTTTCTATGAGTAGACACATGACCTATGCAAGTTGACTCATGCATCGAATATGTCGACACTTGACTTACATAGGTCGACACATGTAGTAAAAATCTTGAAAATTTTGCATTTTTTTCTAAACCTCTTGCATTCTTTTTTGCTTCAAACTTGCACACTTATATATACTTCATACTATAAAACCAGATATACACAAAGAGTTCTCTTGATCTTCAACCCATGTTCAATGCATTCACACAAATAAATTACACATAATCGTTCTTTGTTTGGGTGTCATCTAGAATCAAGTTGATAACATCCAATTTAGGTTGTTGGATTGTAAATTGGGTAGAGAATCTTTGAGGGTTTCAAATAAGAAAACCAAGATGGAGTTTTCCTTCAAGATCAATTGGGGATTTGATGGTTTTGGACAAGATTATGCAATTTGGATTCAATCGAGTGAAAGCTTTGAAGAACGGGGGTTTCTTGCAAACGAATAGCGTGAGACGGTGAATCAAATTGGTAAATC
This sequence comes from Lathyrus tuberosus, assembly GCA_022829125.1. Classification (NCBI taxonomy): domain Eukaryota; kingdom Viridiplantae; phylum Streptophyta; class Magnoliopsida; order Fabales; family Fabaceae; genus Lathyrus; species Lathyrus tuberosus. Next base: position 10,222,788 of record JALAZF010000041.1, read on the forward strand.
TAAGGTGACAACAATTCACAATTTGGATTTGATCGAGTGAAAGCTTTGAAGAATGGAGTTTCTTGCAAAGGAGTAGCGTAAGACAGTTGATTAAATTGGTATTGTTGGGTGATTTGATCAAGCTCATATCAAGGGAAGAGAAAGTGTTAGGATTTACATCAAACATAGGGTTTATGGAGTTGTATTGCTACATTTCTCTTGTAAAACTACATTTGTAAAGTAAGATTGATTATCTTAATTCGAGTTCAAATTAAGAGCAGACATACCCATAGCAAGGCCGATTAGGGAACTACCTAAACAAATCCTTGTGTACTCTCTCTCTCTCTCTTACTTTTCATTTGAAAATTGTTGAATTCATCGATTGTGCGATCAATACTTTTGGTTAAAAAATTTTATAACCTTTTGAAAAAGGTTTTGTACAGTTGATCACAATCTATTTGATTATGGTTGGATTTGCAAATCAACAAAACCACACAGAATTCTAAACGGAATTGATTGCACACAAGGTGTTTGATAATTTGTCTTAATTGCGTTTTTGTATATTTTGTCCTTAGAAATAGACTTAACTTTTTGTGTAGCATTCAAGTGATTATTGTTAAAAGTATATTGATTGATTTTTTTTATCATTATCATCAATTGGTTTTCATATACACATATCTGAGCTTTTTTATAGCGATTCGATTTAGACGATTCGATCTGGGTCACTTTCGCTAGCCGTTAAATTTTTTAAAATAGTTTTTACAAAGTTTTTTAGCTTGGGATATATTCACCTCCTTTAGATAAGTCGCCTTCGTCTAACACCCGACTTGTAGTCAACATGTTTTTTAGTCTCCAATGAGTAGACTCCTGTTAAGAAATGTGATTGGGCCTAACTCAACCCTACAAAACCGGTTGGTAGAGTGAGGATTGCCCCCACTTATAAACACATGTTCAGGGCATATATTGTTCGATGTGGGACTCTTAACACACCCCTGTCATACCCCAAATTTTGACCACTAAGATTTCCCATCATTGTGCAAGTCATCATCACAATATGGATGGGCCATCATACCTCATTAGTCTCCCCAAATATGGGTGATCACCCACTACAATCAGACTTAGGGTTTCAAGCCCTCTCAGAGCTCTTAGACAGGGGATCAATCAATTAATGACATGATTTTCAACTTTTCTAAACCTCTCAAACATCCACAATGGATCAAGAGGACTCCCACATCAAGAATCAAGCACAATGTTGCAGCATTCAAGGTGGATCAAGCCTCAAGATCGCCAGTGTCACCAAATTAGGGTTTTGGTCGACCAAGGCCTCCAGATGTAAATTTTCCTCTGGGCATGAGTCAAGGCTTCAAAGCATAACCTAAGATACTCCAAGGGACCTTATGGACCCAACCATCAAGTCAATTTAACCTCAGGGGCTGCATTTACAAAAAAAATCAGGAATTAGGGTTTCTTGACCTAATTCACCCCTAAGTTGACTTTTGGGACAAAGCATGAGCCAAGACCTCAAGACATGATTTGAGGGTCTCCAACACACCACATTGATCCATTTTCAACAATGGATTGATCCAAGAAGCTTGATTCCCAAGTTTCAAGTTCATCAGAACCACAGTTAGGGTTTCGCAGAAAAAGTCAACTGTGTCTTTGACTTTTGACCAAGACATGCTCCCAAACCTTGGGACATGATTCAATACACCCTATAACACCTATGAAATCAATCCATCAAGTTTGATTTAGGTCAAGGACTTGATTTCATAGAGGATCGCACAGTTTGAAGTTCATCTGATAAAAAGTCAACTGTGCCCAAAAGTCAAAGTTTGACTTTTTGATTTTTTGATCAATTATGGTTCCCTAACCCTAAAATGATGTTAATGTGTGATTTGAATCATCATTCATCAAGAAAAATCAAGAAAATTGGGATAACTTGTAAAAGGGGTAACCATAAAAAACTTAGAAATTTTTCTAAGTTATGGAACAAAGTGGATAGGGTACCAACTTCCAAGGATCATAACTTGAGATCCAAGCAACCATTTGGGCTGATCCAAAGATGGATTTGTAGCTCTCATGGCATACTTTAAAAGTGTTAACTACACCTCATTACAATTCATCATGGATTTTGAGTTATGGTTGGACCAAAATGGCTGAAAACATGAAATGTCACTTTTTCCAACACTTGGTGAAATTTTTACTAAGTCAGAATTTGTTTCACTTTTTCCAAAATGTATGGGCATTTTTCACTTGGATCCAAAAAGTGTCAAGATAAACTATGATCACACATATGTTGTATCATATAAGAACTTTCCAAAATGGCCAAGAACCCCATGAAATTCCATTTGAGCTAAGAGTTATGACAGTGGCAATATGCCTTGCTGCAACTGTCATAACTAGGCAGATTTGTGCATTTTGCTCGATTTGAGCAATTTGTGCAAATGATAAGCATGCTTTTCCATCTGAACACCTCAGAGAGAGACCAATGAGGGACAAACACTGATCCATAAGCCTCCCAAGTCTTTGGAACTAAAAATAGCATGCCAAACCTAAAAAACCCTAAAGAGGGGACAAGACTCCAATTTTGTTTTGGAGCCTTCAATGGATGCACCAAGGTGGCATGAACCGAGCCATTTCTAACTGAATGAGTCAAGGATAAGATCTAAACCAAAGAACTATAGGCCTGTGCTCTAACCTCTAGTCAATGGCTAGAGGAGACTTGGATTCCTATTGATCAACATTTACCAAACCTCTGCTGTAGTTGCCACTCACTATTGCAGCCAAAACAAACTTGCTCTACTATAAATAGAGCTCATTTGTGCTCAGTTTAAGTACACCAAAGCACTACAACACTTGCTTTCCTCAAAATCTATTTCTCTAGGAAAAAATGCCTTCTTTAGCAAGGTAACTCTGAGTTTTTGAGTTAGAGAGCAATTTCATCACAGCCCATGAGTTGTCCAAACTCTCACAAGTGACCTGTAACATCAAAATCACAAAGTCCTCTCTCAAAACCTCAAAATTGAACTTTTTACATTTTTGAAGCCATGTCTTGATTCAGTCACTTTTAAAACCAGATAAAACCTCAAACACACTCCAAATATCATCCTTGAACTGTCCCAAATGGTTCCACACATCTGGAACACCATTTGAGAGAGTTGTTATTTTGGCCAGTTTTGCCCTTTTGCAAGAAAGGGCCAATTTCCATTCCTGAGGTTTCCAGCTCGTTCCAATCATCCTAAAAGCTTCCAAGGGATCATTTGAGGGTTCTCAAAGCATCAAAACATTTCTGGAACAAGGCACTTTATAGATTGCCCAAAAAGCTCCTAAAGAGGTAAGCATCTCAACTTGAACTCTTTAAAATATGCATTTCTTTGAGGTCCACTAATCATGCACATCTCATACATGTTATATGTGTTGTGTTTGAACCAATTCATCATGTAATTCATGCCTCTAACAAGAGATAGCACAGAAAATACAAATCATGGCCTATTTCAAAACCACCATCGGGTTTTGAGGAGGATTTATTTTATGAAAAAACCACCACCACCATTGGATTCCTTGTGAAATTCTAGGCAGGATAGACTTAAATTTTGTCCCAATCCATGGAGAAATGAGAAAGTTACAAGCTTCATGTTTTTGACCAAAATCTTGTCTTGCCTTGCCTTGACCAAGCCAAAAACAAGGCAAGCCTTGTATATTTGTGGCTGGGGTTTGATACACGGATGTATCACCACCCCAGTGGTAGGGCGCGCACACTGCACGCAAGAAGTTTGGGGTTCAAATCCCCCTCGCCCCAGATCCTCTTTTTTACCACTTTTTCATATTTTATTATTTTTCTTATTTTTTTAATGATTTGAAAAATTAATAACTTCCTCAATTTTAATTATTTTTTATTGGTTCTTTTTGAAAAAAATCACAAAAATTTTGAAATATTTTATTCCACAAAAAAATAAAATTTATATTATTTATTTAATATAGTTGGTATTTTTATGAATAAATTCATTTTTTATTGTTTTAAACATTTTAAAAGTGAATACTCACCTTGAAAAATCAAAACCAAATGAGTTTTAATTCATCTTGTGATTAAAACCTCATTTTTCAAGCCTTAACCAAAAATCACAAGTTGTTTATTCAAGCTTATTTGGTGTTTTATCATTTTTTATTGATTTTCTTGGAGAATTTACTTTTAAAAAAATGATGAAATTAGGGTTTTGATTGATTCCACCCTCATCAAGCATTTTAAAACTCTTGGGCCTCTTGGTAGAGTGTAAGACCCAATCCTTTTGTAAATAAACCTTTTAGAGCCTCACACATTATATAAGTCCCTCTGTATATTTTCAAAAGTACGGCGCGGTCGTCGCCTTTGTAACGAAACCAATTGGGCTTCTCCTTTAGCTATAAGACCCATCTTTACTTATTTTCCAACTCTTGGGCCTCTTGGTAGAGTGTAAGTCCCATCCTTTTGTAAATAAACCTTTTTTGGGCCTCAGATATTGTATAAGTCCCGACACAATAAAAAATCTCGGCGCGATCGCCAGTTTAAAATAACCTGGGCCTCTCCTTGAGTTGTAAGCCCCATCACTTGTACAAAAACACTTTTGGGCCTCTAATAGAGTGTAAGACCCATCCCCTTGTACATAAAAACTTTTTGGGCCTCACACATTGTATAAGTCCCTCTGTACAGTTTTCAAAACAACGGTGCAATCATCGTTAAAACTTGGGCCTCTCCTTGAGCTGTAAGCCCCAAAAATATTTTCAAAGCACTTTCTCCTTTGATTTTGAATTCAAATATCTGTTGTTATCAAAACTTTCTTTGTTGAACAACTAACAAAACAGCAAGGAAGCTCTACAACGGGTAAGTGTTTATCCGCTTTCATTTGTCGCTTTCATATGTATATAACTGTATTGTGGGGCTGTTTCACTGTAAGTCTCCTTTCACATCCTTTTATATACTTGTCAAATATCAACTGTGTAATACTAGTATAGTTATTTAGAGTTTCCCCGGCAACTACGTATAAAACTAGGTAAAGCCCTGTTGATCACTCTTAAATACAGTCAAAACTAGATCCCCCATAGGATTCCAGATACAGTCTTCCCTTCTCTTGGGGTTAAACAATATGGAACAAAGAGAAAGGCAGTATTCTCGGTGAACCTTTTCTCAGACTGTCACTCTTAGAAATTGTCAAAGAAACTCTACTCCCCAGAGTTAATATATTCTCCGTGAATAGCATCTCTTGAGTTTCTTCTAAATTCTCGAACTTTCCTGGAATGATCTCTTCTCTGTGAATTGAATTTCTTGAACTTCTCTTGGTTTGGGGACCCACAGGCTTCCTAAAAGCATCCCCGCCTCCTCTTGGGCGTTGTACAAGGACCATTCGGCTTCTTAGAAGTTCTCATGCCTACTCTTGGGCTTAATACAAGGACCCTGACGACCTCTTAAAGGTATAAGACATAACTTAGTCATCCTTTGCTAGAGCAGTCTTTCCAGTGTCAAACCGCTGGCCACTTTAGGGTTGATACTCATCCCTTAATACCTGTGCCTCCTCTTGGGAATTGTACAATAGATAAAACTCTAGACTTGGACAGTCTAAACCCCCTTGAGTCTCAAATACATTCTCAAGTTCCTTTCAAACATAGGAAAAAACTCAGATCACTCTGAAACCCGGTCTCTCTCATGAGAGTTCACCACCCTTAGGCCTGCCTATGGATCTAATCCTCACCAGTAAGATAGCCTCCTCTTGGGCTTTGTACAATGACTCTCCCCAGCAGAGCTAACCTTTTCAGACTCTCTTGTTGAATCAGTCTCCCTTTTACCCTCGATCTTGGGCTTGGTACAAGACATATAAAAATCCACTCTCTTGTTGAGTATAAAAGATTCTCTTGTTGAGTCAACCTTTAGCCTTCATCTTGGGCTTCATACAAGACACATATAAAACACTCTCTTGTTGAGTATAAAATACTCTCTTGTTGAGTCGATCTTCTTTTTAGCCTCTATCTCGGGCTTCGTACGAGACAACAAAACACTCTCTAGTTGAGTATAAAAGACTCTTTTGGTGAGTCACTTCCTTCTTAGCCTCCCTCTCGGGCTTCGTACGAGACACTAAAACACTCTCTTGTTGAGTATAAAAGACTCTCTTGTTGAGTCAAACAGACTCTCTTGTTGAGTCAATCACCTGTTCAAGACTCTCTTGTTAAGTCAACCCTTTTAGCCTTCGTCTTGGGCTTTATACAGGACAGATAAAAGTACTCTCTTGTTGAGTCAAACCCTTTCAGCCTCCATCTTGGGCTTTATACAAGATACATTCTCCCCAACGGAGTCAAAATCCCTTTTAGCCTCAATCTTGGGTGTTGTACAAGACAGAAAGAACGTTTGCCCCGGAAAAGTCAAACTTCCCGCCTCCTCTTAGGCTTTGTATAAGGAAACCCCGGTTGAGTCAGTCAACCTTTTAGCATCAAATTTGTGCCTTGCTCACAGGATACAAACATCAATAACTCCTCTTTAGAGATGACAAATTCTCTCTCATCCAAAACCCTTTAGCTTCACATCTTGGGCTTCGAACAAGATACAAACCACCTTTAGCTTCATGTCTTGGGCTTTGAACAAGACACCAAAACAACCTTTTTCCTCCCATAGAATAGGAGGAACTATGATCCCTCTGATTTCCCTGTTTCGGGAATACGTAGGCATAAGATTGCAAAAATCTTAGCGATCATACTAATCAAAAACTCAAAATCCAGTACCTTCATATATCCATCAAAAGCATCAGACCTAACACCTTACCAGAAACCTACCCCCTAGTCTAGACCCTGTTTTTAAGCAAATAACCCTAAAAGGCGAACCCCCCTATTTTGATAGCTTTTGTAAACCATCAATTTTGACTGTTTAACCTCAGTTTGCGAGCAGGGTTAATTGGAGACATCTATTTCCCTTCCTTAATCAGCTCAACAGGATAAAAAATGAATCGAACTGTAGTACCAAAGCGATAGTGATTCGAAACCACAAAAATCGCGCTACAACCCCCCCACACCCAGGACTGGACATCTAGAGCGTGGAAATAAATGGTGGGTGGCCCGATAGCGGAAACCTGATAGCAGGAGGCCCACCGGATCTTAAACGAGGCTCTGATACCATGTTAAGTAACATGGCATCCATTGAAATAAGAGAGAAGAGCTTAAAATGTAATTGTGTTGATTGTGGTGAAAAATTATAAAATGAGAAGGTTACATACTAATGGGTGGATACATCTATATATAGGCGCTACTAAGTACCAGCTACTAACTATTTCACTAACATTATCTTGTAACTAACCTATATCTTCAACAGCCTCCCACAAGCTAGAAGGTGTTCACAACACTTCTAGCTTGGGATGATCAATACAAAAAAAAAATACATCAAATTAAAAGAAAATACAATGAGAGATGTCGGAAATACATCGGCTGAAAACCAAGCCAGAAGGCAAGACACTTAACCATTAAGCAGAAGCCATAACTCAAGGCTTAACCACTTAACATAAGCTAACATCAACAAAGACAACAAAGGGCACAAAGCTTAACCATCAAGAGTACCAAACACTCATGACAGAAGAAAAATAGAAAATGTCAGAAGTTCTGATGGCTACAAAGTGAAGCAACAATACTCAAGTTGTGCTAAAGGTAATTAGCACATCAAAGGACCAACAAATCAACGAGAAATATCAAGTAGCATGGTTGATGGCTAGAGAGTGAAGCATCAATACCAATGTTGTGCTCAAGATGAGATAACACATCAAAAAAACATCTAGTCAATCCAAAATGAATCAAATGCAACCTGTACAAACAGGGCAACAAAGAGTAGGTCATAAAACACAAACTAGTCTTCAATCTTCACAATCAGAGATAAACTAGTAGCAAGTGCATCCTCAAACTGAGGCTCCCAAAATAACAATGCTTAACCATCCATGACAGAAACTCATATGAAGTCTTAACCACCACGGACATAAGCTCATAACAAAGCCAATAAGGCTAAAGAATAACATCAAATCATCAAGAGCCATAAGGATCAAACTGAAATCTTCATTGTTCTTCATGGAAAATGGCAAAATCTGAAGCTAGTAAACCAAATCCACATAACAGAAATTCATGTGCCAAATATAAAGCTTCCAAAATCCAATTATCCAAAGATGAAACATGTTTTTATTGCTAAGCCACCAAAAAGAAACAACCCCCACTACTACAAAACACTAAAACAACAACGCCAGGCTTACAACGCATCCTTTTACGCCGTTGTAATAGGTTAAAAATTTCGCGCCCAGGAAAAAAATGGGGTATAAACAGTCATTTAATGACGGTTGACTTAAACCACCGTAGTAATAAATAAAATATGGCAAGCTTCGATTCCCTGCAACTATATTTTTTTCCATTTTTTAGAGTACATTTAGCGTGTGTCACTTAAGTCCATTATTTAAAAAATAAATTGTAAATTATTTTACAACGGTTAAGATGAACAACCTAGTAATAAATGAAATGTAACAAGCTTCGATTCCCTGCAACACATTTTTTCCATTTTTTAGGATACATTTAGCGTGTGTCACTTAAGATTCCACTACGGTTTGTTTCTCCAACCGAGATTAAAAGCTTTACTGATAAATTAAAACAAAACTTATTTTGTATTTCTTTCATAAGACGCCCTAATCGAACAAGTGAGCCAGAGACGCACTAACCTTTACCCTCTTCTTCTTCATTCATTTGCTTCTTCAGCTTCGAAGTAAGGTACTCTTCAACATCTTCATTCCTTTTTTCTTGGTTTATACTCAAATATTGACCGTCTTCGTTCATTTGGTTCTTCAGATTTAACGTATGGTACTCTTCAACATCTTTATTCCTTACGTTCATTTGATTACAACTTTGAAGTACGGTATTCTTCAATATCTTAATTCCTTTTTTCTTTGTTCATATTGTATATACTCAAGTCAGAATGAGATGTTTCATATGATTTACGTTTAGTATGAGAGTACATCTTCATTGATTTTCTCTTTGTTCATATTGTATATGCATATAGATTAGTATGATTTACGTTTAGTATGATTTTTTGGATTAGATTTTGGTGTGTCATTCACATTATTATACATGTATAAATATCAGAAGTTGTAATGGATCGTAGTTGGATAAAAGCCAATAGATTAGGTCCGGTTTATGAGAACGGAGTTCATGAATTCCTTAAATACGCTGATAAACATCTTCCCGGCAATAATGGTATCTTTTATTGTCCTTGTGTTGTTTGCGCGAATATCAAAAAGGGTACAAAGAAAGAAATACACAATCACCTTTGTTGTGATGGATATGTCAAAATTATATAATATGGACGTGGCATGGTGAGGTGGATAATAAGGAAAGTCGGGCGTCACAAAGTCAAAGAGTGGAGGAAGATGAATATATGGAAGATCAACTAGAGGATATGTTCCATGATATTGGGGAATCTTCTATTATGAATGCTCATATTTATGATAATTTATGTAGAGATAAAGACACCCTTTTATATAAGGGGTGCACAAAGTTCACACGATTGTCGACAATGTTAAAGTTGTTTAATCTGAACGCAAAAAATGCATGGTCAGATAAAAGTTTCACGGAATTATTTGAATTGCTACAACAAATGTTACCAAAAGATAACAAATTGTCGGATCTTTGCTATGAGGCCAAGAAGATATTGTGTCCACTGGGTCTGGAGTCTATCAAGATACATGCTTGCCCTAATGATTGCATATTATACCGGAAAAAGTATGAAGACTTGTTTCAATGTCCGAAATGTAGTGTGTCGCGTTACAAGCTGAAGGCTAACAATGGTGATGACAATGATCACTATGACAATGTTAGTAGGAAGCATCCTCCTGCTAAAGTGTTATGGTACTTGCTAGTAGTTTCACGATTAAAGAGACTTTTTGCTAATTCGAATGACGCAAAGAATCTTAGATGGCATGCAGATGAAAGAATTCGTGATGGAAATATTCGCCATGTAGCTGATTCGTTGAAATGGAAGAAAATTGATTCGTTGTTTCTGGATTTTGGAGTCGAGCCAAGAAACCTTAGGCTTGGGCTTGCCACCGATGGAATGAACCCCTTTGGTAATCTGAGCACTAATCATACTTTGTGGCCTGTTCTTCTCACTATTTACAACCTATCTCCTTGGTTGTGCATGAAGCGCAAGTATATACTGTTAAGTATGATGATTTTTGGACCACGACAACCTGGTAACGACATAGATGTTTATCTAAGTCCATTAATTGATGATTTACGACTCTTGTGGGATGAAGGCGTTGAAGTTGATGATGCATATTCTGGAGAAAAGTTTAATATGCGTGCAATGTTATTTTGCACAATTAACGACTTTTCGACTTACGGTAACTTGGCTGGATACAGTGTCAAAGGACATAAAGCGTGTCCTATATTGAAGATGATACTTGTTATCACCAACTTGAGTTTGGGAAAAAGACCGTTTACCTTGGGCATAAAAAATTTCTAAAACCGGGTCATCCTTATCGTAGATTGCGAAAGGCTTTTAATGGAGAGCAAGAGTTTGGTGAGGCTCCTAAACCTTTAACCGGGGATGAAGTTTATCAACGGCAGGAACACATTAATGTTGTCTTTGGGAAGAGAGAAAAATAAAAAGGTGGGAAGAGAGAAAAAGAAAAAGGTGGGAAGAGAGGAAAAGAAAAAGGGGCAGTTGCAAAAAATATATGGAAAAAGAGGTCCATCTTCTTTGATCTTCCATATTGGTCAAGTCTTGATGTTAGACATTGTCTTGATGTGATGCACGTGGAGAAAAATGTGTGTGATAGTTTGATTGGCGCACTTCTAAACATTTCGGGCAAGACTAAAGATAGTAAGACTTTCTGTCTTGATATGGAGAAGATGGGTATACGAAAACAGTTGTCTCCAATAGAGAAAGGAAAAAGAACTTATCTGCCTCCAGCATGTCACACTCTATCTAAAAAGGAAAATAAGATGTTCTGCGAGTGTTTGCAAGGTATTAAAGTTCCGTAAGGTTACTCATCAAACATCAAGAAACTTGTATCAATGAAAGATCTCAAGTTAATTGGTTTAAAATCTCATGATTGTCATGTATTGATGCAACAACTTCTACTAGTGGCTATCCGTGGGATCCTTCCAAAAAATGTGAGAGTACCTATAACGAAACTGTGTTTATTCTTCAATGCCATGTGTAGTAAAGTTCTTGATTTCAAAAAATTGGATGAATTAGAAGATGAGGTTTCCATAATCTTGTGTCAATTGGAGATGTATTTTCCGCCATCATTTTTTGACATTATGGTTCACTTACTTGTTCATCTCGTAAGAGAAATCAGAATTTGTGGTCCAGTTTATTTAAGGTGGATGTATCCAATAGAGCTATATATGAAGATCTTTAAAGGATATACAAAGAATCATCACCGACCGAAAGCTTCGATTGTTGAAAGGTACATCACAGAAGAAGCTGTTGAGTTTTGTACAAACTATTTTTCGGATGCAGATTCTATAGGAATTCCAAAGTCTCGTCATACTGACACAGACGGAAGAGGTATTCAAGGTCTAAATGTTAGGTCAATGGCTCGGGATGTAGTTATTCAATCGCATTTCTAAATATTGAATAATATAGATGAGGTTCAACCTTTCATAGATACTCACAAAAGACTTTTGAAGAAAAAATATCCCCGAATGAGTGACAAGTTGTTGTTGATAGAGCATAACAATAGATTCATGGATTAGTTTAATAAAAGTGTATCTAATGATCGTAGTGAATCCGAGATACTTAAATGGTTGTCGTACAAGCCAAAATTTTGTGTCATTACTTGGAGTGCATACGACATTGGTCATTATACCTTTTATACAAAATCAAAAGATGATCGTAGTACAATGCAAAATAGTGGGGTTATGGTTGAAGCCGAATCGATGTATTTCTCTAGTTTGAAAGATAAGAATTCGGTATTGGCAACTACCGCGTTTTATGGTGTCATTGATGAGATTTGGGAGATTGATTATGTTATTTTCAAAGTGGCTTTATTTAAATGCAAGTGGGTTCCTAATAATAGTAATGGTGTAGACATTGATGACTTAGGATTCACCCGGGTCGACCTTGGTAAGGCATCTTTTAATACAGAACCATTCATCATGGCTTTTCAAGCAAAACAAGTTTTCTATGTTACCGATCCATCGGACATATCGAGGAAATGGTCAATCATTCTCCAAGGAAAATACATTCCTTTTAGTGATGAAAGTCTTGATATTCCGTCCACACCTTCTTACACAACACAAGTTCCTACCTCATATGATGAAGTTGATGGAGATGCCGTGCATGCTATACGACTCGATCATGAAGAAGGCATATGGGAAAATTAACAAGTACGTAATTTATTATTTATTCATAATATATTAATTGTATGTTATAGCTTAGAAGTATTTTTACTAACAAGTATAATTATTTAAAATCATAGGTATTTTGAGTCCAGACATCAGGCCAAGAGACAAGACACCAGGCCAAGAGACAAGATACCAATACACCAAGTTACAATTATGTGAAGTTATGTAATGTGTGTAAACTGTAATATGGTATATGTGATATTTTATTTATGCAGGTTGTTTGTTCTGATAAACTGTAATGTGATATATGTGATATTATGAATATGATACGATTAATATTATTATGAAAACTTTATCACAAAATGTGAATTGTATTTTTCTGCTGTGCTGTGATATGGAGAACAATAATATAGGTAAAAAATGGGATTAATTATAAAAGCGGGATCATATTTGTTAATTTTGCAGAAACTTTAACGATGGTTATATTTCATAACCGTTATAATATCTGTGCGCTGTCCAGGAAAAACTAAATATCAAAACTGCGCTGCTGGGAATTGAACCGAGGACAATTATTTTCATTACAACGGTGTATTGTAAAATTGTGATAGTTAGCACACTTTCCAGTTTATTACAATGCCTACTAGTTCGTGGTTGTAAGTATCATATATACAACGACAATCTACATAACAACGCCCTCGCCCGCGTCATTATATGTCACTCTCAACCGTTGTTAAATGGGTTTTTCGTAGTAGTGCCCATGGCAGCTTGTACTCAAATAGCCCATAAAAGAAGAAAACAATGAGCTAATAAAGATGTCTTCAAAGAGAACTAAACTCAACACCTTGTACCAAATCCAAAAAAAATGATTGAGGCTTTCCAATTTCCATTAAGCAAAACTATGAATATCATATGCTTTGGTATCTTTACAAGAAACAAAATCTTCATCCGAAACTTATTATAGGAAAGGTATGACTATATAAATCAGAACCTGGTGGTGCATAGAATTAGTATCTCCATTACAGTTAGGGTGCATCCAAACCCAATAGAAAGGTTAGAAGTATTAAAACATCCCATGAGACAAATTACTACTACAATTGTAGCCACCAATATTCTAAACCACAATACATGAACACAAGTTCAAGTTATTTTGGAAGAGGACCCAGAAATAGAAGCTAGATAATATTCACTTTTGCATCCAGAAATACCGATCCAAAGTAGCTACCAAATATCAAGCATGAACAGATGAGTGAAACTTAATGATACAAATAGCAGGCAACAAGATTAACCATAGTAGCATACATTCGAATATTGATTCATGGAAGCTTATACACCAATTTGAGAAGAAATTGGAAACACAATCTTCACACCCAACTTCAATAAAAGATGATAATTTCACAAACAATAAATTGTAGCTTATACCAAAACAATCTTCAATAAGTAGTTGCAACTACACTCCAAAGAATATTCAAAGCCAATGAATCTTTTGATCAAATGTAAGCTAAATTGATGCAAAAACAGCTTTTGATGCTTGTGTCTCTAACCTCATCAATACTCAAGAATTGAATAGAGTCGGAATCTTCAAATTTCTCTTCACTTGCATAAGAATGGTGGAACCCACCGCCAAAGTCACCACATCGCGAGCGAACAATTGCAAGGATGGGGAGATTTCAGAAACACTCAAACACCTTATGTGACCTGTGCGAATACTCTGCCACTGTTGACACCGTCGAATCATAACGGCACACTGAGATCGAAAGCAAGATTTAAATCTTGAAAGAAGATGAAACAAATCAAAGACGCAGAGAAAGATACAGAAACAACGACTCTGAGTTGAATCATGAATTGGAATCACAATCCCTATAATTTGGGAAAAAGAACACAAACTAAAGTGGCGATAAAGAGGAATCACAAAACAGAGTTGGATCGAATCATGAATTGCAATCAGAATTTTAAGAATCGTATACGAAGGCAAGCATAATCGTATACAAAACAAAGAAAAGATGATTGAATGGAAGATCGAAACGGAAAAAAAAATCAAAACGAAGTAGAAATAAAATTCATAGAATCAAATATAGAGGAGATCTAAAGTGAGAAAAAACCAAATTGGAACTGAATCAAGTATAGATCAGAATCAAAATCGAACGACAACAATACGCAAATAGAGAAATTGTATCGAAATGTAAATCTGAATCATAGTGAGAAAATTTGATTTTCTCAAGAAAATACAGCGGGAAAATGTGGGACTCTTAACAACTCCACCCTAAAAGCCATAGTAAAACCATAATGAGTCAACATGATAAATTATGCTTAGTAATGTAATAACATCAAAAAGAAGTTCAAAGAAGTTTGTGTACCTATTCGTTGTTGTGTTCCCTAAATGAGTGACTCTGTTAGTCCAAGCACCAGCAAACCTTTTTTTACAAGGTGTCAACCATGTTTCACTCACATACTTAATAAATAATGGAATATCAACACAAACAGTCTCAAGGTGCTTCAAGTGTGCGAAAAAATTAGTTTCTCTATTAGCATACATGATGTTGTTCCATAGATCCATGACATGCTCATGTCTTTCTAATTTAACATACTCTTTACATTTTAGGCTAACGTTTTTTGAAATATGGAACAAACATAACAAATGGTTTGAATTTAAAAACACAACTTTAATTGCATTCATCAACGCAAGTTCTCGGTCCGTCACCACAACATTCAGTAGAAATTTCTCAAAAGAGAACAACTCTTTGAGCTTCTTCAGTGTCCATTTGAAGTTTTTCTCCCTTTCATGTTCCAAGTAGGAAAAGCCTACCAAAAACGTCAATTTTGTTAACGTAGTGCCAACAATTTCAAGCAATGGTAGCTGATACTTGTATGATCAAGATGCGCATAGTAAAAAATCTGATAAATGAAAGTATGTTGAAATGATATCAAAGTATGATCACGATGCACATTACCTATTTGTCTTGTATGTACAATAAAAAACCAACACCAAATGAAACATATTCAACAAATTCACTGAATCAAGATGTGTCCAGAAGATATCAACAACAATATTTGAGTCTTCCCTATTTCTTGTTCAACACATGTATTTTTTCTATGAATAAAAGTCAACAACAATTTCATTTCCGTCAATGGACCTCTCTTCCTCGCATTATATGTAACTCTAGCTTTATATACTTGGGTAACATTGGTGAGGTTTTATGGATCATTGTCTTCCAAAGTAGAAACTATGTACCGTGGAGCCATGTTGTACTTCGTCATGTCATTCACAAGCTGTCTCTCATGAAATTTTAGACGACTCAATATGTCATGGCCTTCTAAATCCTTAAATAGTTTATGATTGTGTAATCCATTCCTAACTATCATCTTTCAACCACTACAACTCGGCGCAGATCTCAGCCTAAAAGAGCATTTCACTTTCATACTATAAATGCCCTATGAGGATTTACTTCTTTTTGATGTATTCTATAATTTTCTCCTCTCTCACAACCCATAATCAATTTATCTTTCCTACCTCACTTGCCATTTTCAGTATTAGAACGAACAATCACAACAATAATACCAAGTTGTTTGCCAATATTTCGTGTCCATGCTATTACTTTCGACCGAGACTCAAATATGTACCACTTACATCACATAAAAAGTATACTATCAATATCATATAGAGGCAAGAAAATATTTAAATTAAACTTGTTACATAGAAAACATACTGCATCAGTGGTGAAGAACTGCGTACAATCGGTACACGAATTTGTAAATGACCATGCCGGCTCCAGACCGCACAAATAAAACATTTTTTCTGTTTACTACTCTGTTACCGGAAACATTTTTTTTGTTTTTCTCCAAAATTTTTGACAATTTCCAGTATGAGTTTAAGATTTCCTAGGGAAATACCGGATTTTTTTTTAAATTTCTGGTAATTTTCTTTGAAAATTTTCAAATATTCAGTATAAATGCGTGAATTTTCAGAAATACGAAAAATTATGTATTGAAAATTTTGATATTACTACCTGAAATTTCATTTTTGTATGATAGTAAGAGTGAAAAATTTGGAAGAAAAGTAAACTTTGGTTTGTAAATAATAGCAAGAGTATTTTGAAATTTTTGAAATTTTAAAGAGGTGTCAGGTATAATTGGGGAGTGGCAAGTTAAATCCTCCAAATTATAGTATATTATGCATTGAGTCGAACAATTACGGTATGTAGTCAACAATTATATTATGTGAGGATTTGTGTTGGACAATTAAGATTAAGATTTGTGATTTAAAAATGGTGTGCTAGATGTTGCATAAGTTAATGAATTATATAAAATGTGCTTGTTGTACAGATTATGAGATATAAATGTTATATATATATATATATATATATATATATATATATATATATATATATATATATATATATATATATATATATATGTGTTTTAGTAGGTGATCTTTTAGTGTTCTTACTGTCTAAAGTGGATGTCTTTGATTTTAGTGGATCAAGTTACATAAAGATCGCAACGTAAATGGGGACATACCAAAGAAACAACTTGAATTTTGTGATTAGATATTTTTGAGTTTGATGTCATAAGTCGATTTCCAGTAGTTATTGTTGGTGTAAGTCCTATAGACCAATAGTTTTATATCGAACATGATATTTGTATCGAATTTTCTAATAATAAGACATTTCTTTGTTATGTTTTTCTAAAATAATAAAGTCCCTAGGTTAGATATTCTGTTTAATGAAGCATTAAGTGTGATTTAGTATAATTGTCAATGTCATGAGAACTTACAGGGTCACACATATAAAAACAATTTGATGAGAGATAAAATGAATATATAAGTGAAGTTTATTCAATTGGACGGTCTTGGAATGCACTACCGTTAACTAGATAAACACAGTACACTATAAGGTACAGTGTACTTAAGTGGAATATGAAACACCGTAAGATATAATGCGTTTAAGTGGAATACAGAATACTATAAGGTACAACACACTTAAGTGGAATACGAAACACCATAAGGTACGATGCACTTAAGTGAAATATAGTACACCGTAAGGCACTGTGCACTTTAATTGTGCTTGTTCAGCTTGGAGACCACACAAATTTATAAATAGAATCCTTGTGCTGGAGTTTTCTCACTTGATAAAATTTGATTTGTGAAATCCTAGTCATATCTTTTTTCTCTCTTAAAGTCTTCATTCGTAGCAAATAACACTAATATTGAAGACATTTTTTTCTGTGGACTGAGTAGAGGCGTTGTTGTTCAGCGCTCGTGATTATTCTTTTGATTTTGCATCAACAGTTAATCACCAGAAAAGGTAACTAAGTTATCACTGATCATACTTATTTATAAGTATCAACTTAAAAGAAATTTTTATTTTCTACATCATTTTATATTGCGATTTCCGTTGAGTCATTAGTCGTTAGTCATAAAGATCAACTTAAGAGTTAATGCAATTTATCATTTACTTTTCTTTCATCAAATACAATTCTAAAATATTATTAAATAAATCAATAATTTAGTTTATAAATTATCACACCCTTTTAATATAAATATAACTTTGTTTATCCTATTAAGGTAGTCCAGATGGCAGTTGTGGAGCGATATTAGATGTAATTTGGGGTGTAAGCTGTAACACCCCCAATCTATACCCCCAATTAAATAAAACGATAAAAATTTCATCAGAGTATAATTAAACATTCATCGCATAGACGAAGGCGTCATATTAATTGAGACAAAACACAATAAACCTGCTCATAAAGATATGCAACAATCAGGTAGCAATTAACAGAGGAACTTAGTTCCTACTACCCACAATTGAGATACAGAATAAAAGCGGAAAATCTGCAACTGAATCTCATATATATATATATATATATATATATATATATATCACATAAAAAGTCTGTCTGTCATACACAGATCCATACATATACAATCCAAAAGATATCTATACATATACACATAAATCACAACGATCTCCCCGACTACCCGGTGCTACATATCAGAGCCGACCGACAAAATAATGAAGACCTAAGCTTCACAAAAAGACCTCCAACATCTAATCTGCAATGCCTCATAGAGCATTCAAAACAGCAGAAGGGTGAGAAACACAATCATAATATAATAACACCAAAATACACATGTAATATTCTCACCACAACTTATACCAGAATTCAAACACAAAACAACACAATGCATATCATCATATATCCATCACCAAGGCATATATAATCAAGCTCAATGCATTTATCAACAATATATATATATATGTATCTCAACTCATCAATTCCATTCTCAATTCCACACAAAATCAATCCATTCATGATTTATGCAAATGCAAAGAGACCGACACAACGACTCTATGCAAATGCGGTACCATCCATCCGTCAATCTCATCATTAGTTCACTCAGGAACTATTGGATCCATCGCTTGTTACTTAATGTAACTCCCCGTCGGGCAAACGATGTTCCCCGTCGCTTTTGGTCCTCTTGGTATAAGGCTCACTACGTTTATGGATCGCTTTCAGTCCTCTTTGTATAAGGCTCACGATCCGATCGCTTTCGGTCCTCTTTGTATAAGGCTCACGATCGTCTATAATCATCGCTTTCAGTCCTCTCGGTATAAGGCTCACGATGTTATAGCGGATTCCCTCTGGAACCGATTCCTCGCTCACACCCACTAGGGCACACAACATCACAAGAATGCACATCATGATGCTTGGCATACAACGACTCATGACTTTCAAATGCACACATATACACATCCATAATCATGCATATATAACCAAATATCACACATTGCATTTTATTTCCCTTAGGCCACAAACCATCATCACAACATTTTATCACATGTATTTTCATCACACAACAGCACACAAGTCATGCAATATCCATATCAACAGCACATTGCATAATACACCTCAATTACACACAATTACAACGACAAAAGTCGACAAAACGAAACTATTCCAAATTCCTGACATAATTAAATTGGCCAACAATCTCAAAACCATTTTAATAAGAAAGTACATTTTATTAGCTTTCCAACGATACCAAGAATGTTTGAAACGGATAATCGGAACACAAGTTACGGACGTAAACGGAAAAGACATCGCGAAAAGACAACATTTTACACCCTTGCTGGTCATACGCGTATTGCCCTGAGCCATACGCGTATTGCCCAAACTCATACGCGTACCATTACGCGTTTCAGCAGATGGCCGAGAAAAATTGAACTCCATACGCGTATTGCCCTCATCCCTTCATTGTCATACGCGTACTGCCTTAACCAATACGCGTATTGCCTTGAGTGATACGCGTATGGGAAGTGGAAAACTAGAATTTTTCTGCAGAATTTTTCTGCGAAATTCAACCAAACCCACTCCAAATTTTCACCTAAACACCAGAAAATTTCCAATAGATAGCACAACAACATATATCTAACATGTACCAACAATAAGGGACCTGAAAACATGATTTCCGACACAATTTAATCGGATTCTAACAACTTCAACATATTATGGTTTTTGTTCTACATTCAATTTCAACTCAAAAACAACCAAATACAAACATACATAATCATACACAAGTATAACATAATCGAGTTTCGCACCCTTACCTGATTTAATCGTGTTTGAAAAGTCGGTTGATCGATTTTCTTCTTTTCCAAGTTTTTCTCTCTTTTCTCCCTTCTTTCTCTTTTCTTTCCCTTTTCCTTCTTCTCTTTTTCTTTCTCTCTAATTTTCTCTCTTTCTATTTCTATTTTCTAACTTAAGGAAAAATAAAGTGAAATGACCAAAATACCCCTACACTCAAATATCTCGCAAACGTTCCCAAAACGCGATAAAACATATTCATGACGAATAATAATATATTATCAAATAAAAGTCAAAAATAAAATAATATAATAATAGAAATAATTAAATCGACTCGATTAAATAAAACTAACTAAAACTGGGGCGTTACAACTCTCCCCCACCTAGAAATTTTCGTCCTCGAAAATATTACCTGAGACGAACAACTCCGAATACGATTCCCGCATCCGACTCTTCAACTCCCAAGTCAAATTGCCCTCAGCAGCGCCTCCCCACGCTACTTTCACAAGCGCAATATCCTTGCCTCTTAACCGCTTCAACTCGCGATCCAAAATCCTCACTGGTAATGCCTCAACCGTAAGGTTCTCCCTTACCTCAACCGCATCCATCGGAATCACATGAGACGGATCCAGAACATACTTCCGAAGCTATGAAACATGAAACACATCGTGCAAATTCGAAAGACTCGGCGGCAACGCCACCCGATAAGCCACAACACCCACTCTCGCGGATATCTGGTAAGGACCAATAAACCGAGAAGTAAGCTTCTTCGACTTCAATGCACGACCAACACCCTTCACCGGTGTAACTCTCAAAAATACATGATCGCCCTCCTGAAACTCAAGATCTTTCCTCCTTCGATCATGATAACTCTTTTGCCTACTCTAAGAAGCCTTCATTTTCTCACGAATAAGTTTCACCTTTTTCGTAGTCTGTTGCACCAACTCCGGTCCAACCACCGAACTCTCACCAGATTCATGCCAACACAAAGGTGTTCGACATCTTCTTCTATACCACGCTTCAAAAGGTGCCATTCCAATACTCGAATGGAAACTGTTGTTATACGTGAATTCAACCAACGCAAGATAACTATCCCAAGCACCACATTGCTCAAGAACACAAGCTTGTAACGAATCTTCCAACGACTGAATAGTTCTCTCGGTATGACCATCCGTTTGCGGATGATAAGCAGAACTTAATCTCAACTTGGAACCTAACGCCTTTTGCAAACTTTCCCAAAATCTGGAAGTAAACCTCGGATCTTGATCTGAAACAATACTCAACGGAACACCATGTAACTTCCAAATCACACTGATATAAATCTCAGCCAACCTCTCCAAAGAAAAACTGATGTCAATCGGAATGAAATGCGCCGATTTAGTCAGCCTATCCACAACTACCGAAATGGCATTATGTCCCCTCAGTGTATTCGGCAACCCTGTCATAAAATCCATAGAAATGTTGTCCCATTTCCACTCGGGAATATCCAACGGTACCAACAATCCACTAGGCTTCTGATGTTCCACCTTAGACTTCTGACACGTCAAACACGCATACACAAACTGAGCCACTTCTCTTTTCAATCCAGACCACCAAAAGATCTTCTTCAAATCTTGATACATCTTATTAGCTCCCGGATATATACACAAATTACTCTGGTGTCCTTCCTCTAAAATCATCTTTTTCAAGTCCGAATCATCAGGAATACAAATCCTACCACGAAATCTCAAAACACCCTTATCATCCACTTTAAAGTCACCATTCACACTTTGATCTCCAACCGTCATCAAATCAACAAATTTCACATCCAACTTCTGTTTCTCGCTAACGGTTAATAGAAAATCATTAGTGACCTTTAACATACCAAGCCTCACGCTACCAGATGTCAATTCACACACCAAACTCAAATCTCTAAATGCTTCCAAAAGTTCCCACTCTTTAACCATCAAAGCGGACATATGCAAAGATTTCCGGCTTAACGCATCAGCTACCACATTAGCTTTACCAGGATGGTAATTCAAGCTAAAGTCGTAGTCCTTCAAAAATTCCAACCATCTCCGTTGCCTTATATTCAACTCTTTCTGATCAAACAAGTATTTCAAACTTTTATGATCACTAAAGACTTCGAACCTTGCACCATAGAGATAATGCCTCCAAATTTTCAACACAAAAACCACGACCGATAATTCCAAATCATGAGTAGGGCAATTCTTCTCATGAATCCTCAATTGCCTCGAAGCATAAGCCACAACCTTACCTTCTTGCATCAACACTCCACCTAAACCAATCAAAGACGCATCACAATACACCACAAACGGTTCAGTAGGATTCGGTAAGATCAAAATCGGAGCTGTAGTCAATCTTCTCTTCAGCTCACTAAAACTTTCCTCACACTGAATATCCCAAATGAACGTTTTACCCTTACAAGTCAACTGGGTCAAAGGAAGTGCTAACTTAGAAAAACCTTCAATGAACCTCCGATAATAACCAGCTAAACCCAAAAAGCTTCTAATTTCAGTAACAGATCTAGGAGCCTCCCATTGTAGAACTGCATCTACTTTAGATGGATCCACAACAATACCATTACCTGAAATCACATGCCCAAGAAAACTCACTTCTGACAACCAGAACTCACACTTGGACAACTTGGCAAAAAGTTTCCTTTCCTTCAAAATTCGCAACACAACACGCAAATGTTCCGCATGTTCCTCCCGGGACTTAGAATAAATCAAAATGTCATCAATAAACACAACAACAAATTGATCCAAATGCTCATGGAAAATATGATTCATATACTCCATAAACACACCCGGCGCATTAGAAACCCCGAACGGCATCACAGAATATTCGTAATAACCGTATTGTGTCCTAAAAGCCGTCTTCTGAATATCTTCCTCTTTCACTCTAATCTGATGATACCCTGACCTCAAATCAATCTTACTAAACACAAAAGCACCTACCAACTGGTCCATCAAATCATCAATTCTCGAAAGAGGATACTTATTCTTAATCGTCACCTTATTCAACTGGCAATAATCAATATACAATCGCATACTTCCATCCTTCTTTTTCACCAATAAAACTGGAGCACCCCAAGGCGACACACTTGGCCTCACAAACCTCTTTTCTAATAATTCATTCAACTGCTTCTTTAACTCAACCAACTCAGATGCCTGCATACGATAAGGTGCCATATATACAGGTCTAGTACCAGGAATTAGATCTATAGAAAACTCCACCTCTCTCTCTGGCGGCACATCTGAAATATCCTCAGGAAACACCTCGGGAAATTCACACACTACAGGAACCACATCAAGCACAACTTGACTATCCACTGTCAACAATGCAAACAACCCAAACAACTGAGCTTCATCCGCCAAAAGTTTCTTCAACTCTTTGGTAGATAAGAAACTCGACTCTTCGTCTTCTTTAAGAGAAGGAAATCTTACCAGCTTATGATAACAATCAATATGAACCCGATTGAACTGCAACCAATTCATACCCAGAACCACATCTAAACCCTCAAACGACAAACACACCAAATCCATCTCAAAATCTTTACCATAAATGATCAAAGGACAACTTAAACAAACCAAAAAAGTAGTTACTGACCCCATTGCTGGAGTATCAATAACCATCTCTCCACCCATCGAAGACAACAAAAGATTCAAACGCTTCGCGCACTCAGACGAAATAAACGAATGAGTCGCTCCAGTATCAATAATAGCAACTAAAGGCGTACTATTAATAAAACAAGTACCTCTGATCAGACGGTCTGTACTTGTAGTCTGAGTCCCTGCCAATGCAAAAACTTTCCCACCAGTTGGAGCTTGCTTTGGTTTCGGACACTTCGTGCTAATATGTCCAGGTTCACCACAGTTGAAACACTTCACCACATTCTTCCTCTTGCACTCAGCTGTTACATGTCCTAAACCTCCACAATTAGAACATTTTCTCATATCCTTCCTACATTCAAACTGACGATGTCCTAAGTCACCACACCTAAAACATCTCGGAGAATTAGACATACCTCCCCCACTTGGCCTTTTCTCAAAATTACCTCTTTGCTTACCCTTATCAGCTGGTGTCACATAAGGACCACCACGAAACGGTTGCTTCCCTTTCCTTTCGTTCACACTCTTATAGTGAGTAGAACGAGCTTTGCTATCTTTCTCATAAATCCTAGAACAATCCACCAAGTTCAAAAACCTCCTAATCCTTTGATAACCGATTGCCTGCTTAATCTCAGGACGCAATCCGTTCTCAAACTTCACACACTTAGAAAACTCTGCAGTAGCTTCAGCATAATGTGGATAAAATTGAACAAGTTCCACAAACTTAGCAGTGTGATCAACAACAGACATATTACCTTGTTTCAACTCCAAGAACTTTATCTCTTTCTTTCCTCTTACATCTTCAAGAAAATACTTCCTCGAAAACTCAATGCTAAACACAGCCCAAGTGACTTCCTCCTCTGCAGCTTCCAACACATGACGAGTACTAACCCACCAATCACCAGCCTCCTCCTGCAACATGTGAGTAGCCAGTCTCACCTTATTTTCCTCAATACAGTCCATTACTCGAAATATTCTTTCAATCTCCTTAAGCCAAATCTGTGCACCATCAGGATCATGTCTCCCTTTGAAGACAGGCGGTTTGTTCTTCCTGAACTCATCATTCTCACTAGCATTAGGTGCACCCTGCACAGCCCGAGCCATAGCTTGCATAGCAGCAACCAAAGCAGCATCATTCCTACCAGCCATATTCTGTTCATTTCCAAAAACAACAACTATGGTTAAATAATCAGCTCACCCAAACACAGCGACCAACAAGGACTGACACAAACTGACACGGACTGGCTCTGATACCACTTAATGTAACACTCCCAATCTATACCCCCAATTAAATAAAGCGATAAAAATTTCATCAGAGTATAATTAAACATTCATGGCATAGACGAAGGCGTCACATCAATTGAGACAAAACACAATAAACCTGCTCATAAAGATATGCAACAATCAGGTAGCAATTAACAGAGGAACTTAGTTCCTACTACCCACAATTCAGATACAGAATAAAAGCGGAAAATCTGCAACTGAATCTCATATATATATATATATATATATATATATATATATATATATATATATATATATATATATCACATAAAAAGTCTGTCTGTCGTACACAGATCCATACATATACAATCCAAAAGATATCTATACATATACACATAAATCACAACGATCTCCCCGACTACCCGGTGCTACATATCAGAGCCGACCGACAAAAGAATGAAGACCTAAGCTTCACAAAAAGACCTCCAACATCTAATCTGCAATGCCTCATAGAGCATTCAAAACAGCAGAAGGGTGAGAAACACAATCATAATATAATTGCATACAATTATATAATAACACCAAAATACACATGTAATATTCTCACCACAACTTATACCAGAATTCAAACACAAAACAACACAATGCATATCATCATATATCCATCACCAAGGCATATATAATTAAGCTCAATGCATTTATCAACAACATATATATATGTATCTCAACTCATCAATTCCATTCTCAATTCCACACAAAATCAATCCATTCATGATTTATGCAAATGCAAAGAGACCGACACAACGACTCTATGCAAATGCGGTACCATCCATCCGTCAATCTCATCATTAGTTCACTCAGGAACTATTGGAGCCATCGCTTGTTACTTAATGTAACTCCCCGTCGGGCAAATGATGTTCCCCGTCACTTTCGGTCCTCTTGGTATAAGGCTCACGACGTTTATGGATCGCTTTCAGTTCTCTTTATATAAGGCTCACGATCCGATCGTTTTCGATCCTCTTTGTATAAGGCTCACGATCGTCTATAATCATCGCTTTCAGTCCTCTCGGTATAAGGCTCACGATGTTATAGCGGATTCCCTCTGGAACCGATTCCTCGCTCACACCCACTAGGGCACACGACATCACAAGAATGCATATCATGATGCTTGGCATACAACGACTCATGACATTCAAATGCACACATATACACATCCATAATCGTGCATATATAACCAAATACCACACATTGCATTTTCTTGCCCTTAGGCCACAAACCATCATCACAACATTTTATCACATGTATTTTCATCACACAACAGCACACAAGTCATGCAATATCCATATCAACAGCATATTGCATAATACACCTCAATTACACACAATTACAACGACAAAAGTCGACAAAACGACACTATTCCAAATTGCTGACATAATTAAATCGGCCAACAATCTCAAAACCATTTTATTAAGAAAGTACATTTTATTAGCTTTCCAACGATACCAAGAATGTTCGAAACGGATAATCGGAACACAAGTTACGGACGTAAACGGAAAAGACATCGCGAAAAGACAACATTTTACACCCCTGCTGGCCATACGCGTATTGCCCTGAGCCATACGCGTATTGCCCAAACTCATACGCGTACCATTACGCGTTTCAGCAGATGGCCGAGAAAAATGGAACTCCATATGGGTATTGCCCTCATCCCTTCATTGCCATACGCGTATTGGCTTAACCAATACGCGTATTGCCTTGAGTGATACGCGTATGGGCAGTGGAAAACCAGAATTTTTCTGCAGAATTTTTCTGCGAAATTCAGCCAAACCACTCCAAATTTTCACCTAAACACCAAAAAATTGCCAATAGATAGCACAACAACATATATCTAACATGTACCAACAATAAGGGACCTGAAAACATGATTTCCGACACAATTTAATCGGATTCTAACAACTTCAACATATTATGGTTTTTGTTCTACATTCAATTTCAACTCAAAAACAACCAAATACAAACATACATAATCATACACAAGTATAACATAATCGAGTTTCGCACCCTTACCCGATTTAATCGTGTTTGAAAAGTCGGTTGATCGATTTTCTTCTTTTCCAAGTTTTTCTCTCTTTTCTCCCTTCTTTCTCTTTTCTTTCCCTTTTCCTTCTTCTCTTTTTCTTTCTCTCTAATTTTCTCTCTTTCTATTTCTATTTTCTAACTTAAGGAAAAATAAAGTGAAATGACCAAAATACCCCTACACTCAAATATCTCGCAAACGTTCCCAAAACGCGATAAAACATATTCACGAAGAATAATAATATATTATCAAATAAAAGTCAAAAATAAAATAATATAATAATAGAAATAATTAAATCGACTCGATTAAATAAAACTAACTAAAACAGGGGTGTTACATAAGCGGATAAAAAAAATTCATTAAATCGATAATCTAAACCAAATCAAAACGAAATAAAATCGATTCATTCTAGTTCGATTTTAAAACCAAACCAAACCAATAAAAACCAACGTGGTTTAGTTCAATTAGTTTTAGTTTTTAGGAACTAGCAAACCGATGAACTGAACCAATGAATATAATTACGCTATAAATCTTTTATTCCACTCATCATTAAGCCTAAATTTTGTATCGGTTTAACCGTTCTCCATCTTTGTTTACACTTTTTTCCTTTAAGCAATACACACATCTATAACCAAACTCCAAAATATAGAAAGTAGAAACCATAAGGCACAAAAGCTTGCTTTCATTGAACTGTTGCTCACGATGCCCGCCATAATATTGCTTTCTCTATTGTTGTTATGATATGTTATGGTCGTCTTCTTTGTGCTCAAGTTCTCTTCGTTAATTTTCATATTTCTTTTTTACTTTTTTTGTTTCATCTTCTTTAACAAAATTTCTTTTAGTCGTGTTACAAAATAGTTTTTATGTGTGTTTGAGGTGTGGAATATGATTATTGATATGTGTTTTGTTGTGTTCTATTTCTTAAGTTTTCAAATCCCTTTCTAAACTTTTGATGTCAAGTGTCAACTTTTATATTTGATAGTAAACTTATGAGATTTAATGGAAATTATGTCACTGTTTCGTACATTTAAAATAAACTTGTAATTTGTTTGAAAAAATAAAACATAAAATAAAAATAACATGAACTGTATAATTTTAAAAAATAATAACATGAAATATAACAAAAAAAACACGATAGTGGAAACTGATTAGTATAATGTTTGAAAAAACATTCTAAATTGATTAACTGAACCAAAATAAATCGAACCAAACTGATTAGTTTGGTTTGGTTCTATTTTTAAAAAATGTTAAAATCTGGGCCAAACCAAACCGATGAAAAAATTATCAGTTCGAACCTTGTTATGACAAAATATTGATCAAAACCAAATAGATTCCACCTCTAAATGCAGTTACGCGAACTCGAATCCGCGACATCTCACATGTTCACTTTTGAATAATAAATCACCTTTAAATGTCCAATCACTAAACTAAACTACTTATTAATTTTTTTTTTTTACAATGATAATATTTCAGTTTTGGACAAAACTACCCTCAACATAAACCCTCGTTGTAACAAAAAAAACCTAAAACCTCACTAACCCTCACTGCCTTTTGCGACATCTCCCCACCCAAGCACCTCTCCCGCACCTCCCCACACCTCCTCTCCGTCTCCGTCTCCCCAAGCAACTGTAAGTTCTTGTCCTCTTCAAGTCTGCGATGTTGTTTTGTTTCTTCATTGTAAATTTTCTTTATTTTCTTCAACCTAAATTGATTTTCTCCATATTAGGTTTCTCTTGAATTTCTTTTTTTCATTGCAAATTGAATCGATTTCTTTCTGTTGTTAGGTACTTTTATACCTCTTGTATCATACAATTTTTCAGAGCTGAATTAGTTGATTTTAGTTGATAATCAATTTTCTCTGTTTACGCTCCAAATTAAGTTTTATATACACCAAATGATGATTTTCATATTCATTCATGCTTTGTAGTTTAATTCGCCACTAAAAAGACGTAAAGATGGAGTTTTCGGAGGAAGAGATAACCAAACTATACAGAGTTCACAGAACAATTTTACAAATGTTAAGAGACAGAAACTACCTTGTCCTAGACTCCGAGGTAGACATGTCGAAAAAAGAGTTCAAAGAAAAGTTTGACAGTGACAAGAAGGGAGACGTCCCTACTTATCTCAAAACTAGCAAAGACGATCCGTCCGACCAAATCTTTGTTTTCTTTACCCGTGGTTCCAAACTCGGTATCAGCGTTATTACAGATATCCGTGAACGTATGGAGAGAGAGAAAGTCGAGAGATCTATCCTTGTTTGTCAAAGTAAACCATCTGGCCCTGCGCAAATCTATCTTAGGGACTTGACCTCTAAACACCGTATTGAAGTCTTTCTGGTAAGCATTTATTCCTTGCAGTAGAATAGATGATAGATAGTTAGATAGATAGATTTATTCATGTGTCTGGGTAGGTGGTTGTTAATGGTTGAAGTAACCGGTGGTTGTGCAGGAGGATGAACTGCTGGTGAACATAACAGAACACGAGCTTGTGCCGGAACATCAAGTGCTCACCAAGGCTGAGAAGGAAAACTTGCTCGAGACATATACTGTCAAAGAAACTCAGGTCAGTGTTCTATACTCTTTTATATTGAATAACTTTGTCTACATCTAATTTTCATATAGATGAGAACTTCTGATATGCTTGTTGTTTGTTAAGATATTAATTCTGCATTGAAATACGATGATACCGAAATGGGAAAATAACCTCTGGATAGTTAATAAGAAAATCTTTCAATTCAGAAATTTAGTTCACATGAAACTCATTGAAATTCTATTACATGCATCTTGGACTGAACAATGCATGTAGTTGAATGGCAAAAAAAGTGATGGTAAAACAACATAGCATACTATTACAATCATTAATATAAAAGCCTAATCC
This sequence comes from Lathyrus tuberosus, assembly GCA_022829125.1. NCBI lineage: Eukaryota > Viridiplantae > Streptophyta > Magnoliopsida > Fabales > Fabaceae > Lathyrus > Lathyrus tuberosus. Next base: position 10,252,473 of record JALAZF010000041.1, read on the forward strand.
ATTTCTAGATAAACAATGTATCTACTAAATTTGGACTGTATTCGTTCATTCAATCATATTGAAAGTTTAGCTTTGCAATTGTTAGTGTTAGCTCCTTCATTCTTTATCTTATAGATGTATTAGTCTTGTATGCATATATTTAAGGGTGGCAAAATGAGTCTGGCCGGCAAAGCATGTCTGTTTTGCCCGCATATTTAGGAGTGGCAAAATGAGCCTCGTCCCGCCGCGTTTCATTTTTCGTGGACACGGGCATTAAGAAGAATTTTTGCATTTAGGGGTGCAAACCCCGCATGCCCACCTCGCCCTCATTATTTTTGCGGGACGGGCATGACCGTTTGCCACCCCTACATATGTTGTCTCTTATTTGCCATTATAGTATTGTACTACAAACTTAGATCTAATATTTTTGGGCTGCTTCTCAGCTACCTAGAATGCTTGTGACGGATCCTGTTGCGAGATATTATGGACTCAAGCGTGGACAAGTTGTCAGGATAACCCGGCCAAGCGAGACTGCAGGCACATATATTACATACCGAATCATTGTATAAGGATTTCCTTGAGCTCATCAGCTATACTACTTTTGTAATGTTACCTACTAATATTTATGCAAAGCTTGCACACAGTGATTCTATAACCTGTATTTTTGGTTTAGTTCGGTTTAAACGGTTTGGTTAGGTTATTGGTGTTATTTAAACAATTCTAATATTTGATTTGGTTTGGTTTTAGGTTTTTTTAATTTATTTTTAAAACAGTCCTAATTAATAGTTAATTTCAGCAGTTTGGTTCTCGAAGAATTAGTTCTGTTTAAAAGCATGACTCATTGAACTTTTACATCAGTTCAGTTAGACAAACCATTGACGGTTTGGTTTAATCTCTGCTACGACACGGACAGACTCAGTTCTGCGGCCTAAAGTTCTTTTGATCTAATTTATTTGGTTTTCTCTGGTTATGTTCTTTTGATCTAATTTATTTGGTTTTCTCTGGTTATGTTTTCCTTTCTAAACCGAACCATGAACCGTCCTTATGGATGACAATTAGGGATGTTTGGTGGTTTGTGCAAATTTAAATCAAACCAAAATCCAAATCAATCTGTAGTGTCTGGGTTGGGCATTTTTAAGTTCGAGCAAAACATTTTAAGTTCGAGCAAAAATCGAATCAACTCAAAGAAATATGATATTAATTGGATTGAATAATGGATTTCAAATATTTTACTTGCAAGTCCATCTGCCTGAACTATCTATAATTGATTCATATATCATAATTATGATAGAAAATTCTATCAAGCAAATTCAACTTCAGAAAAAAAAAACAAAGCGCCATTGGAATTGTTCACTATCTATATGGAGAAAAAAAGCTTAGAATTATATTTAAGAGAATTTAGTTTCAATTATTTTATTGTCGTTGTACGCATATGCCTAATTACAAACTCAAAACCTTTGTGTTAGATATTTTTAATTATGAATTTTTTATAGTATTCTAGAAAATTATTTCAATTTTTTTATATATATTTGTTTATAATGTATTTGATCAATTCAATTCAAACCAATTTGTTGTTTTACATTTTGGTTCAGTTTGAGCTAAATTGCAAAATTGTTCAAATTCAAATCAATTCATACATTTTAATATGTTCTCTCTTGGATCATAACCAATTATGCATTTGAGCACCCCTAAAGTCAATCCTAAAGACAATGACACATTTGTAATGCTATTTATTTATGGTTGTATTTACTGGTGTTTTTAGTAAACAAATCACGAGTTTTAATTTACTTGTAAGGTTAAATTCAAATTTTTTTTAAGGACATGTGTGAGAAACTTGAGAAAGTGTATTTGTTTTTAAAGGTTCTATGTTTGAATTTAGAGCAATTGGATAAGAATTTTAAGAAATGAAATGCAGAATTGTTTGTAAAGATAAAGTAAATGAAGAAAGACAATAAAAACAATTGAGTATAAATGCTTAAATTAAAAGTGGGACACAAGTTCATACATTTCACACAAATTCTTTATTTCTATAACTCAGGATGTGTGAATTCTAAAGAGAACAAAATGAAAATGTGAAACCCTTTTTCCAAAAACGAAATATGTTTATATACTTAATACATTGTTTAATTACCAACAACGGTTACTTATTCACCATCTTACATGTATCCTATTACATGGACTTTTGTCTCCGACTTTGCTTCCATGTGTCTTCAGTTGTTGAACTGCTGCAAAACTGCTACCGCTGTCGAAAACAACTTTAAGTCATCTAAGTGCCTTTGTCAAAAAACCCACAAGTCAAATCTTTTGATTTTGGTGTCAAAACCATGATTTAGCTTATCTATATCTAGCCTGTATATTTATCTCACAGCTACATTTCTGTCGAACATGCTAAGTCGAAAATCTCAGGCTAACAGATGCCCTCTAAAAAATTTCATCTTCGAACATATTTTCAATATGGCAGAAATGTGGCATTTTTTAGTAATCTCATAATACTATTCAAACCGTTTTGCGTACGTCATCGTCATTATGACTACTACGACCTAGCCATCAAGTCAATAATGTGCGTGCATCCGCCATCATGACTCCGATTTCTGAGGTCATCATGGGCCATGCAAATTAACAATATTAAAAAGGAAATCATTACTTATTAATATTTTAAAACAAAAATTAAAGATTGGTGTTTCACCTGACTTGGTAAGACGGATTAAAGGCACTATACTTGCTCAGTTGACCCTCGAAGAGGAAGAATTAAAGATTGAAGAAACTTTTAAGAAGTATTTCTTCATGTTCATGCATTATGTCAATTTTATCTCTTATATGGTGCCTTTCGCCAGTCGAAACCACATGCCAGATTGGTTCCAAAGACAATTTCCAACTTCTTCATCTGAGAATTAGTCTGAAACCCTCAAGATCTAGGTAGAGTTCCTTAAACCCACTGTCCTCTCGACCAGAATTGCTGTTGGGAAAGCTAGACCTAGGCTTGTTGGGTATCAGCCAATTCTTCCCACGATTACTCTTCACCAAAGAAGCTGAAATTTTCTTGGCTAATACTACTTTCATGGATAACTCGTATAATGGGTGTTTAGGCTTTCACACTCAAAAAGTCATTAGTTTGAGTCCTCTCAAATTTAAAGCTTCTTTTCTTTGCACCAAAGAGTTCGACGGCTAGTGGTCGACTTATTTCATTTGTCATGGATCAATCGACTCTTCTGAAACTTCTAACAAACACTTTTTCTTCTCTAAAGAAATAGACCAATAAGAAAAATCAAGGTATGCATATTGTAGCGGTGATAATCAGATATCAAGTTATTGTATTAACTTGAATCACAAAACATTGAATGTTCACCACCAAACTTTAATTTATCCAAAGGAAAGGGAAAATATTAAATAAAACCCTAGTTATGCAATGTGACAACAATGCAATGAGATCTAAGGTTCGGGGGTTGGTCATACTAAAGGAAGGTATTAGCACCCTAAGTATCTATAGTACTATATATGAACCTTTTGTTATATTTGTGTTATGTTATTGTTTGTTTGCTAATGTTTGGGGAATGTTCTATGGGGAAAGACCTAGAGATTTTACTAAGTATGCCTACGTATCCTAACAAGGATGGAATCATAGCAATTGTAGTTCACCTTAATAAGGGTGAAGAACACTTGATAATGATCAAGGTTCAAAGGGGGGGGGGGGGGGGGGAGGTAAGTGTTTATAATAATAATACTTACATAGAGTTCACAAACTCTACCCTAAGACTAAGTTGAAAAGGTAATAACTCTAACAAGGTCATAAGGGCAATGAAGGTAAGACTAAGCTATCTATGACATAAAGTCAACAAAGAGACCTTTCCTTTGGATTTGGAAACAAAAGATAACAAAGAGGGATGAAGGATAACAAGCTAACATCACTTGGGGATAACTTGAAAAAGTTAAAGTAAGTATGAGCAATATGGATGAGATGAACAAGGATGATATTCATACATGATATCAATTGTAAATGACAAAGGTAACATTCAAACATGATGTTAATCATATAAGGTAAGACAAAATTCAAATGCACATGGTAACAACCAAAGCACAAAGGTAGATGTGACAACATCTAAAACAAGGACTTGACAAAGTCACAAAAGATCAAGGTAACAACCATGAACAACATTCAAGACTTAATGAAGTTACAAATAAACATGGTAACAACCAAGGTAAACACTTACAAGCAAGGATGCTACAACATACATGAAACATAGTTCTAACAAGACTAAAGCATCATGGATGTAAACAAAGATTCAAATCAATCATGGATATAACAATATCAACATGGTATCATGGATGACAAGTTCAAGTACATAACTTAGGGTAAGCATGAATTAGGGTTTACTAACACCACTTAATCATGAATACAAAACAATCATGGATAAGTTATAACAATACTCAATCATGAATACAATTTAAACATTCAAACATGGATAAGTTATGACAATATTTAAACATGGACACAATTTACAAGTTCAAAACAATCATGGATAAGTTATAACAATAATTAAACATGGATATAATTCAAAAGTTCAAACAAGCATGGATAAGTTATAACAATACTTAAACATGAATACAATATACAAGACATGGTTCAAGGTATCAAGATAACAATCATGGAACATGTTTAAGGTTCATGGTGATCACATTCAAAGGTCAAAACATCACAAAGGTTTGAACATGGTAAGCATACAAGTTAGGAATCATATAAAGACATGTTGTCAAAGTTTAAGGCATTTATGAACACATAGACAAAGGTGGACAAGCACAAGGGCATACATTACACATAATGTTCAATAAGGTATGACAAAATAAACAAGTATCATGGCAAAGGTCAAATGACAAGTTTCAAAACCAAACATGGAAGAACAAGTCATTTATACATGGAAAAGAATGTATTTAAGTTCCTTAAACAAAACTCAAAACAACATGTTATTAACATTGCACAAGGTACACACATGGTGTATAATATTTACAAGAGTCACTATGAATAATTAGAATCAAGGAACAAGTCAAAAACATCATCTAAGGACTTAATAAAACCCTAAAAATTTGCCTACTTTAACTATACAAAAGTGTATGAAAAATAAATATTTTGTGAAATTTTAAAATGCATTCATAAAATATGCAAGATCATGAGTATATGGGAAAAAGAATGGTCCCAAAAGACCAAGGGAAGGACAAGTTATGATCATTCAATGTTGTGAAGAAACATAAAAATAAAAGTGATAAAAAAATATAGAAATGCCTCAGCCAAGGATTGAACCCAGGTCAAGGAGGTTGCAGGCCCAAAACAAGTCCACCAGGCCAACGCGCGCAGGTTGATCATGCAATGCATTCATGAATATATATTTAAAACATGCTTCAGAATATATATAAAAAATAAAACAAAAGGAATTGATGCGAGTGAGATTTGAACCCCAGTTCCTATGGTCACAAACATCACAAACACACATGCACAAGCCACTGGGGTGGCGATACTTCCATTTATTAAAATGGAATCATTTAAATAAATATTGAAAACGCAACCAAAATTGCACCTTGGCCACACCATCATCTTCTTCAACAAAACACGCACTCTCTTTCTTCTCTCTCTCGTGCCTTAACTTTCTCAATTTTTTCCAAATTTTCTCCATTAATATCTCACTCATTTCTCAATCATTTTACAAACTATAAAAACATAAATCACTAAAATTTTCACAAGGATTAACATGGTACTAATTTTAGAACCTAAAATTCAAAGACTAGGGCACACAAAGGGTGTAAACAGAAGCAAAACTCTAGGTTTTAAAAATTGAAAACTTTACATATGTTCAAGACACAATGCAAGCAACTATATGAATACACTAAGCACAAAAGGGTCTACATTTTTGCTTCAATAATTCTTCAAAAATGATGCATGAAACAAGAGCTTCAAGGTGCAAAAACCATACCTATTGAGCAAGGTCCAATGCCCCTTTTTAGAAGCTACAAAAACAAAATAAAGATTCCAATGACCTCCTTGATCCTCGGAGAGAATGCTTGGATGGAAAACTTGGTTAGAAATTTCTTGCTTCCTTCCACACGAATCCTTTTGCAAATATGGAGGTGAAGATGACATGTGATGATATGGATGATTCAGTAGTGGTTTGAGGGTTTAGGTGGACTCTAGGTGATGTATATGAGAGGTTTGGATGGTTGGTTGAGGGAGAATTCAATAGAACTACAAGTTGTGACTTTTAGGTTTTTGAACTTGCAAAAATGGTGTTTTTGCAAATTCTGGTATGGAGAGGAGTTGCTGAGGTTTTGGGAGTGATTTCTTGTGTATCAGATGAATTGCACTTCTTGATCTTCAATGAATTCAAACTCTTGAGCTATTTGGACATCATGGATGGACCCCATGGGTTTATTTAAATGTATTGAATCACGTCTCAAGGTTTGAGATCATGTCTTGATCAAAAGTCAAAGATGCAATTGACTTTGGTTGAAAAAAACCCTAATTCATGGCCATATGAATTTGAATCTTGAAGAACTTGTAATGAAGCCATATTGAACTAATTATTTGATGAAGGGAGGTCTCTTGAGTGTATGAGAACTTGATTGATTGATGATCAATCCAAAACTTTGACTGATCAATCCCTTGAGCCTTTTAGGGAAAACCCTAATTCACAGATGAACAAAACAAAGCCATATCTTGATAATTGGTTAGCTATGCATGAATGATCGACCTAGAATATTGTGCAAATAATGATTGAATCTAGGGGTAAAATTTTGGGTATGACACACATCAAGGAGATTCGAGATTTTCAACATTACTTCGAAATTGTGTATTATCCTTGTAAACTTAGTCGAACTATCTTTGAGGCGGATCTTTCTTTAAAATAGAAAATTACTGACAAAATTCCAAAACTCAATTTTCCTTTTTACATTAAAGATAAATTTGAGTTTTCTTTGGAATTTCATCTCCCTAAATTCCCACCTTTACCAACTTCTGAACATTGCTTAGCTTTCCAACTACAACTGTCATACCCCAAATTTTAACCACAAGATTTACCATCATTGTGCAAATCATCACCACAATATGGATGTACCTTCACGCCTCACCAATCTCCTCAAAGATAGTTGAGCATTCACTATAATCAAGAATTAGGGTTTCAACCCCTCTCTGGGCACTTAGACAAAAAATCAATCAAGAAAGAACACAATCTTCAACTTGTCTAAGCTCTCAAACACCCATAAGAGATCCAGAGGACTCCCACATCAAGAATCAAGCACAAAGTTGCAACATTCCAAGTGGATCAAGCCTCAAGATCGCTAGTGTCACCAAATTAGGGTTTTGGTCGACCAAGGCCTCCAGATGAAAATTTTCATCTGGGCATGAGCCAATACTTCAAAGCATAACCCAAGATACTCCAAGGGACCTCATGGATCCAATTATCAAGTCAAAATAGCCTCAGGGGATGCATTCATGAAAAATCAGGAATTAGGGTTTCTTGACCTAATTCACCCCTAAGTTGATTTTTGAGGCAAGGCATGAACAAAGACCTCAAGACATAATTTGAGGGCCTCAAATACACTACATTGATCCATTTATAACAATGGATTAATCCAAGAAACTTGATTCATAAGTTCAATCTCATCTGGACCACAATTAGGGTTTTGAAGAAAAAGTCATCTGTACCTTTGACTTTTGACCAAGACATGTTCCTAAACCTTGGGACATGATTCAAAACACCCTAAAACACCTATGGATTCCATCCATTAGGTTTGAATTATGTCAAGAACTTGATTTCCTAAAGGATCACACAGTTTGGAATTCATCTGACAAAAAGTCAACTGTGCCTAAAATCAAGTTTGACTTTTTGGAATTTTTCACAAATATGGTTCCCCTAAGTAAAAAACAATGTTAATGTATGATATTGATCATCATTCATTAAGAAAAATCAAGAAAAGTGAGGTGTCTTGCAAAAGGGGCAACCATGAGAAACCAAAATTTTTCTAAGTTATGGAACAAAAGTGATTTTGTACCAACTTTGCAAGGTGATAACTCCTAAACAACAAGGCCTTTTTCTCCCATCCAAAGCTCAAATGAAAGTTCATCTTACATACTTCAAATATGTCAACTACATCTCATTCCAAATCCTCATGGATTTTCAGTTATGGATTGATCAAAATCACAAAAAATGGAAATGGCCACTTTTTCCAACACTTAGTGAAATTTTCAAGTCAGAATCTGTTTCACTTTTTCCAAACTTTGAGACCATTTTTCACCTTGATCCAAGTTGAACCAAGCCCAACCTTGAACATCAAAGTTAAAGTATGTCATGAGAGCTTTCCAACAAGTACCAGATCATCTCCAAATTTAATTTGAGTATTGAGTTACAACCCTTGGAACATGGCATCAAAGACTGGTTTCTTCCCAAGGCAGATTTGTGCATTTGATCGAATTAGCTAAATCAGAAAATTTCAAGTCTTGTTATCCATTTGGACACCTCAAGGGATAGCATCTAAGGGACAATGTCTGATCCACAAGCCTCCCAAGTCTAAGAATCTACATGTAGCTATGTGGCACCTAAAAAGGCTAAAAATCTTAAAGACTCCAATTTTGTTTCAATGCATTCAATGGATTCACAAGGTGGCAAGCATCAAGACATTGCTAACTGAATTGAGTCAAGCCTTATCTCTGAATCAGAGGACTCATAGCTTGTGCCCTAACCTCAAGTCAATGGCTAGAGGAGACTTGAGATTCCTTTTTATCACCATTGTCCAAAGGACAGTCCAAGCCTCCATTCACTATTGATGCCAAAACAAACTTGTTGCACTATAAATAGACATCAATTGTGATCAGTTTGAGTACACCAAAGCACAACAACACTAGCTTTCCTCAAAATCTCGCTCATTATGCAGAAATGCCTTCTTTTACAAGTCACCACTGAATTTTTGAGTTAGAGAGCAATTCTACTACATCTCATAATCCAAACACATCCAATGTATCATATATAAGTTGTTCAAACACTCTTCCTTGATCTGAAACACCAAAATCAGAAAGTCAACCTCCAAAACCTCAAATTTTGACTTTTCTGTATTTTACAAGCCATGTTTTGATTCAGTCACTTTCAAAACCAAACAAAGCTATAAAAACAGTCCAAATATCATTATCAAACTGCTCCAACAAGTTTCCCTTAACTGTAACACCATTTGAGTGAGTTACCATTTTGGTCACTTTTGCCACTTTTGCAAGAAAGAGCCAATTCTTGTTCCTGAGGATTCCAGTTGGTTTTGATCATTTTAAAATATTCTAAGGGATCAATCAAAGGTGTCTAAAGCATTAGATCACTTCTGGCACAAGCATCTTGAAAGATAGCACAAGGAGCTTCAAGAGGTAAGTACATGACAACTTGAACTCTTTAAATTATGCATTGCTTTGATGTCCATTGATCATAGACATCTCATACATATCATATGTGTTGTGTTTGAACCAATTCACCATGTTATTATTGCTTGTATGATAAGATAGCATAGAACATGCAAATCTAGGCCTATTTTGAAACCACTATCGGGTTTTAAAATAGGGACATCTTTAGAAAAATCTAAAAGCACCATTGGATTCCTCATGAAATTCTAGGTAGGATCCATCGAAATTTTGTCCAAATCCATGGAGAATTGAGGGAGTTATGGCCTTCATGCAAGAGGCCTAAAATCAGGCCAAACTTGGGCAAGGGCCAGGCTATGGCGCCTTGGCCAGGCCTAAAAACTTGTCACCCTTATATGCACATGGGGTGCTTTTGATACACAGATGTATCACCACCTCAGTGGTAGCGCGCATGTGTGTTTGAATGGGAGATCGTGGGTTCAAGACCCACCCAGACCATTTTGCCATTTTCCCCTATTTTCCTATTTTTCATAACAAGGCAGATTTGTGCATTTTGCTCGATTTGAGCAAATTTTGCAAATGAAAAACAAGTTTATCCATCTGACCACCTCAGGGGTAGACCAAGGAGGGACAAACACTGATCCATCAGCCTCCCAAGTCCTTGGAACCAAAAGTAGCATGCCAAACCAAGAAATGACTAAAAGAGGGACAAGACTCCAATTTTGGTTTGGAGCATTTAATGGATGCACCAAGGTGGCATGGACTGAGCCCTTTCCAACTGAATTCAGTTAAGACTTATCCAAGAACTAGGGAACCAGCAGCTTGTGCTCTAACCTCTAGTCAATGGCTAGAGGAGACTTGGATTCCTATTGATCAACATTTGCCAAACTTCTGCAGCAGTTACCATTCACTATTGCTTGTAAAACAAACTTGCTCTACTATAAATAGAGCTCATTTGTGCTCAGTTTGAGTACACCAAAGCCATCAACAAATGCTTTCCTCAAAATCACCTTTTCACTTCCAAATTTGCCTTCCAAAGTAAGTCACTATCGGGTTTTGAGTTTGAGAGCTATTCCAACCAAACCAATCATACACACACCTCATAAACATCATATAGAAGTGATCCAAACACTCACATAACATCTGTAACACCAAAATCACAAAATCACTTGCCAACTGCTCAAGTTCTTGACAGAGGTGCAGTTGAGGTACCATCTCAAGTTTCAGCTTGTTTCAAACCACTCCAAGCATTCAGACACATCACTTGGCACCTAAGGAAGCTGTGAAAATCATTGGAACCAGCCTGCAACACCTCTAACACAAAACCGATCATTTGCTACAAGAGGTAAGCATGAACTCTTCTAACTCTATGATCCATGCATATTTTGCTGCAGAATAATTTGGCCATATGTTCATAATCATGCATGGAGTGTTTACCCTTAATCAATTGCTTTGTTTGAATCGTGTATGGAATTTCTGAGCCTTCATGCAAATTTTAGGGTTCTTGAGGTTTCTCTTTGATTTATTATTCCATGCATAAAATAAATGAAATTAAAGACCATAGACATGATCGTGAGGTAAAAATGAGCAGATTGATATGTAGATTGCATGATATCATCAAGTATTCACTGAGATTGGATAGAAAATGCAAATCTGCAGAAACAGAGGGTGGCGCGTGTTCTTGCCATGTTCTTGGCGCCCTTTTTGAAAATTCAAATATTTGAATTTTGTGATTTTATTTAATTGATTCAAAAATTAATTTCTCTCTGAGTTTTAATGATTTTGAGTTGATTCTTTTTTTAATAATTCACAAAAATGTTAAAATATTTTATTTTACCAAAAAATCCCAAAAATATTAATTATTTCATATACTTGATATTTTTACAAAGAATTAATATTTTATTTGTTTTTCAACATTTAAAATGTTTTTTCTCCCTTGATTTTCCAAATTTAATTGGTTTCCAATCATTTTGTGGATATAAACATGATTTTTGAAGCATTGAACCTAGATCACCACTCATTTTTCACATGTTCTCATTAATTTGTATTAATTTTTAAACAAAATTAATTCCTTTTTGAAACCAAATTAGGGTTTTTGATTAATTCAACCCTCATCAATCATTTTAAAACTCTTTGGGCCTCTAATAGAGTGTAGTCCCAATCCTTTTGTAAATAAACCAATTGTGGGCCTCACTTATTGTATAAGTCCCTCTGAACAATTTCAAGTGAACGACGCGATCGTCGCCTTCTCAACAAAAACAATTGGGCCTCTCCTTGAGCTATAAGACCCATTTCTTTTTCTAAAAATCTTTGGGCATCTAATAGAGTGTAAGACCCAACCCTTTTTGAAAACCAAAATAATTTGGGCCATAGTATATTGTATAAATCCCGATACCGTCAAAAAGTTCGGCACGATCGTCGCCTTTTTAACAAATAACCATAGGCCTCTCCTTGAGCTGTAAGCCCCACCACTTGTACAAAAATAAATTATTGGGCCTCTAATAGAGTGTGAGACCCAATCCCCTTTTAACCAAAACCTTTTTGGGCCTCAGACATTGTATAAGTCCCTCTGCGTTAAAAGAAAAACCTCGACGTGATCGTCGTTGCCAAACAAATCATCTGGGCCTACCCTCGTGTTATAAGCCCCATTTCTTTTATTCAAAATCTTTGGACCTCTAATAGAGTGTAAGACCCATCCCCTTATACATAAAAACTTTTTGGGCCTCACGTATTGTATAAGTCCCTCTGTACAGTTTTTTAAACAACGGTGCAATCATCGTTAATTATTGGGCCTCTCCTTGAGCTGTAAGCCCCAACCATCTTTTCAAAGCACTTTCTCCTTTGATTTTGAATTGAAATATATGTTGTTATCAAATATTTCTTTGTTGAACAACTAACCAAACAGCATGGAAGCTCTACAACGGGTAAATGTTTATCCGCTTTCATTTACCGCTTTCATATGTACATAACTGTATTGTGGGGCTGCTTCACTGTAAGTCTTCTTTCACATCCTTTTATATACTTGTCACGTATCCACTGTGTAATACTAGTATAGTTATTTAGAGTTTTCCCCGACAACTATGTCTAGCACTAGGTAAAGCCCTGTTGGTCACTCTTAAATACAAACAAAACTAGATCCCCCGTAGGAATCCAGATACAGTCTTCCCTCCTCTTGGGGTTAAACAATATGGAACAAAGAGAAAGGCAGTATTCTCGGTGAACCTTTTCTCAGACTGTCACCCTTAGAAATTGTCAAAGAAACTCTAACCCCCCAGAGATGATCTTTTCTCCGTGAAGGGCATCTCTTGAGTTTCTTCCAAATTCTTGAACTTTCCTGGAATGATCTCTTCTCTGTGAATTGCATTCTTGAAATTCTCTTGGTTTGGGGACCTATAGGCTTCCTAAAAGCATCCCCGCCTCCTCTTGGGCATTGTACAAGGACCCTTCGGCTTCTTAGAAGTTTGCATGCCTTCTCTTGGGCTTAATACAAGGAACCTGACGACCTCTTAAAGGTATAAGACAGAACTTTGTCATCCTTTGCTAGAGCAGTCTTCCCAGCGTCAAAACTCCGCCTATTGTAGGGTTGATACTCATCCCTTAATGCCCGTGCCTCCTCTAGGACATAGTACCATAGAGAAAACTCTAGACTTGGACAGTCTAAGACCCTTGAGTCTCAAATACATTCTCAAGTTCCTTTCAAACATAGGAAGAAACCCCGGTCTCTCCCATGAGAGTTCCCCACACTTTGACTCGCTTCAGGATCTCCAGAATCCACAGCGGTAAGGCAGCATCCTCTTGGGCTTTGTACAAATGATTCTCCCTAGCAGAGCTAACCTTTTCAGACTCTCTTTTTGAGTTAATCACTTTTTAGCCTCCGTCTTGGGCTTTGTACAAGACATATAAAACACTCTCTTGTTGAGTATACAAGACTCTCTTGTTGAGTCAATCCCTTTTTTAGCTTCTGTCTTGGGCTTTGTACAAGACATATAAATCACTCTCTTGTTGAGTATAAAAGACTCTCTTGTTGATTCAACCTCCTTTTGGCCTCCATCTCGGGCTTCGTACAAGATAGAAAAACACTCTCTTGTTGAGTATAAAAGACTCTCTTGTTGAGTCAATCTCCTTTTAGCCTCAATCTCGGGCTTCGTACGAGATAGCAAAACACTCTCTTGTTGAGTATAAAAGACTCTTTTGTTGAGTCAATCCCTTTTAGCCTCCATCTAGGGCTTTGTACAAGACATATAAATCACTCTCTTGTTGAGTATAAAAGACTCTCTTGTTGAGTCAACCACTTTTAGCCTCCGTCTTGGGCTTTGTACAAGACATATAAAACACTCTCTTGTTGAGTATGAAAGACTCTCTTATTGAGTCAATCTCCTTTTAGCCTCAATCTCGGGCTTCTTATGAGACAACAAATCACTCTCTTGTTGAGTATAAAAGACTCTCTTGTTGAGTCAAACAACCTTCAGACTCTCTTGTTGAGTCAATCACCTGTTCAACACTCTCTTGTTGAGTCAACCCTTTTTAGCCTCCGTCTTGGGCTTTATATAGGTCAGATAAAAGTACTCTCTTGTTGAGTCAAACCATTTCATCCTCCATCTTGGGCGTTATACAAGATACATTCTCCCCAACGGAGTCAAAATCCCTGTTAGCCTCAACCTTGGGCTTCGTACAAGACAGAAAGAACATTTTCCTACTGAAAAGTCAAACTTCCCGCCTCCTCTTAGGCTTTGTATAAAGAAGACCCCGGTTGAGTCAATCAACCTTTTAGCATCAAAGTTGTGCCTTGCTCACAACATACAAACATCAACAACTCCTCTTTAGAGATGAAGAATACTCTCTCATCCAAAGCCCTTTAGCTTCACATCTTGGGCTTTGAACAGGATACAAACGACCTTTAGCTTCACGTCTTGGGCTTTGAACAATACACCAAAGCACCTTGTTCCGTAGGCATAAGATTGCAAAATCTTAGCGAGCATACGAATCAGAAACCCAAAATCCCGTACCTTCATATATCAACCCAAAAGCATCAAATCTAAACACATTACCAAAAACCTCACAAATGGTCCAAACATTCTATTCTTAAGAAAATAACCAAAGAGGGTCCCACATCTTAATAGCATCTGTAAACCAACAGTTTTGACTATTTAAACTCAGTATGCAAGCAGAGTTAATTGGAGACATCTATTTCCCTTCCTTAATCAGCTCAACAGGATAAAAAATAAGTCGAACTGTAGTGCCCAAGCGATAGTGATTCAAGACCATAAAAATCGCGCTACAAAATGCTCTCTAACTCAAAAACTCAGAGTTACCTTGCAAAAGAAGGCATTTTGGCCTAGAGAAAGGGATTTTAAGGAAAGCATCAGTTTGGTTGCTTTGGTGTACTTAAACTGAGCACAAATGAGCTCTATTTATAGTAGAGCAGGTTTGTTTTGCAAGCAATAGTGAATGGTGGCTGCAGCAGGCTATTGGCCAATGGTGATCAAATGGAATCTCAAGTCTCCTCTAGCCATTGACTAGAGGTTAGGGCACAGGCCTATGGTTCTTTGGTTCAGAGCTTATCCTTGAGTCATTCAGTTGGAATAGGCTCAGTTCAAGCCACCTTGGTGCATCCATTGAATGCTTGGAAACAAAATTGGAGTCTTGGCCACTTTTAGGTTTTTTAGGGTTTGGCATGCTACTTGGGGAATCTTGGACTTGGGAGGCTGATGAATCAGTGCTTGTCTCTTGGTTGTTCCCCCTTGAGGTGTGCAGATGGATAAGCATGCTTCGAATTTCACAATTTGAGCAAATCGAGCCTTTATGCACAAATCTGCCTTGCCAAGACAGTTTACAGTAAGGCATGTTGCAGCTGTCATAACTCCTAGCTCAGGTGGAGTTTGATGGAGTTCTTGGACATTTTGGAAAGCCCTTATGTGACACAACATATGTGTGATCATATTTTGTCTTGAAACTTTTTGGATCCAAGTGAAAAATCCCCCTTTATTTTGAAAAAAAGCAAGACAGATTCTGACTTAGTGAAAATTTCACTAAGTGTTGGAAAAAGTGACATTTCATGTTTTCAGCCATTTTGATCACTCCATAACTAAAAATCCATGAAGAATTGGAATGAGGTGTAGTTGACACTTTTAAAGTATGCCATTAGAGCTACAAATCCATCTTTGGACCATCCAAAATGGTTGCTTGGATCTCAAGTTATGATCCTTGGAAGTTTGTACCCTAGCCATTTTGTTCCATAACATCGAAAAATTCTAAGTTTTTATGGTTACCCCTTTTACAAGTTATCCCACTTTCTTTGATTTTTCTTGATGAATGATGATTCAAATCACATCTTAACATTTTTTTAGGGTTGAGGAACCATAATTATGAAAAATCTCAAAAAGTTAAACTTGACTTTTGTGCACAGTTGACTTTTTATCAGATGAATTCCAAATTGTGCAATCCTTTGTGAAATCAAGTCCTTGGCCTAAACCAACCTTGATGGATATGTTACATAGGTGTTATAGGGTGTATTGAATCATGTCCCAAGGTTTGGGAGCATGTCTGAGTCAAAAGTCAAAGGTTCAGTTGACTTTTTCCTCGAAACCCTAATTGTGGTCCTGATGAAATTAAAGCTTGTGGATCAAGCTTTTTGGATCAATCCATTGTTGTAAATGGATAAATGTAGTATGTTAGAGACCCTCAAATCATGTCTTGAGGTCTTGGCTCATGTTTTGTCCCAAAAGTCACCTTAGGGGTGAATTAGGTCAAGAAACCCTAATTCCTGATTTTTTATAAATGAAACCCCTGAGGCTAAATTGACTTGATGATTGGGTCCATGAGGTCCTTTGTAGTATCATGGGTTATGCTTTGAAGCATTGGCTCATGCTCAGAGGAAAAATTCCATCTGGAGGCCTCAGCCGACCAAAACCCTAATTTGGTGACACTGGCGATCTTGAGGCTTGATCCACTTGGAATGCTGCAACTTTGTGCTTGATTCTTGATGTGGGAGTCCTATTGATCATTTATGAATGTTTCAGAGGTTATACAAGTTGAAGATCATGTCATTTCTTGATTGATCTTTTGTCTAAGGCTCTAAGAGGGCTTAAAACCGTAATGCTTGATTGCAGGGAATGCTCAACAATTCTTGAGGAGATTGATGAGGCATAAAGGTACATCTATATTGTGATGAGGATTTTCACAATGATGGGAAATCTTAGTGGTCAAAATGTGGGGTATGACAGATGCCCCTATTTAATCTTCTTGGACCCGAAGGTATGAATGGCGAAGGTATTCGGGCATTCGAGGTGCAAGATGATTAAATATCGGAATACCCGAAATTTTGACAGTGGTTATGAATGGTAGTTTACCCATTCATCTTCTTTTATTAAGCGTTAATACTTAGAAAAGGTAAAACTTCCCCTCGATCCTGGTTTCCTACCAAGGAACTGGTCTCAGTTTCTGATACAAACTTCCCCTCAATTTTGGTTTCCTACCAAGGAACTGGTCTCAGTTTTCTTTTGGACTAAACCTCCCCTCGATCCTGGTTTTCAGCCAAGGAACTAGTCTTAGTTTCTGATGTAAACTTCCCCTCGATCCTGATTTCCTACCAAGGAACTGGTCTCAGAGTTTGATATAAACTTCCCCTCGATCTTGGTTTCCTACCAAGGAACTGGTCTCAATTTCTGATGTAAACTTCCCCTCGATCCTGGTTTCCTACCAAGGAACTGGTCTCAGTTTCTGATGTAAACTTCCCCTCGGTCCTGGTTTCCTACCAAGGAACTAGTCTCAGTTTCTTTTGTCAATAAACTTTCTTGACAAGGGACGTTGTTTGTAGTGGTTTTCCTAAAAAATTTCACTTAATTTTCCTGGAGAGATGCCATTTGATGGAAAAAGTTTTGATGTCAGGCTTGCTGGGGAAACCATTGGTCTGAAATGTAGAGGTGTTCAAACTTCTCTGGTTGGAGACGCCATTTGTCGACTCTACTGGGGAAAACGAGTCTCTTAAGACTGCTTTCTGCTTGGGGATATTACATCATACTTTTCTTCGACACCTTCTCGAAGAAATGCCATATAATGTACCCCAATTTCGAGGTGCTGGTGAATTCAGTAACATTGATTTTCTGGAGAGAAGAACCACGGTGTTGCTGAGAGTCTTTAGTTGCGAGGCTCTCTCTGGGATTTTCCTTAATCCAGGACAGCAAAGATATCATCTTCAATGGAGAAGAGTGACGTTTGTCAAGAGTTTTCTTGTTTTTCAGAGGTTCAAGTTATCAAAGTGGTCAAGGGCCTTCTCCATCCCAGAAATAAACTGGAGGAGAGATCGCTCAGATGAGGCGCTTCCTGACGAGGAAATAACTGAAAACTTTATTGAGAGGACTCTTATCACCAGGGGGTAAGACCGACTAGAGTGATAGTGATTCAATATGAATATGAATATAAATCAATAATGCAAGATGTATGTATGTATATGCTGACAAAACTGACACGACATACACACTAGTGGATGAACACGACTGGATACTCGGCCACTGCAGGGGATGAAAAGTATCAATGGTCCAAAAGTAGCAATTCTGCCTTGCTTAGGAGAGATAGTCTCTGTGGGGAACAACTGTTGGTCGAGCTTAGGAGATAAGAACTCTTTCGGGGGTGTCGGATGGAATGTTTGCATCCGACACCGTTGATGCTACGTTTAGGCGTACCCGTTTAGAAGGAGTACTTTGATTCTGCACTTTGAAGCTCAATTGCTTCTGGAGAAGCGGTCGATGTTCTTTCGATGTTCAACAGTCAAAATAAATTGCCATCTTTATTTATGTTAGTTCTCTTGTTTTAGGATTGGCTTAGTTTTTGTAAAACAAATAATAGCAGCAATATTGTAATAGAGAATAGGATGTATAAACTTGCTAAGAAGAGCAGGTACAACAAGATGTCCTTTTTGAATGCTTGAACATGTTATGTTGAAGGTATTCAACAACTGGAGCAACATGTCGAAGAAGATGTCTTATGAGGAAGCATTCGACATCGCGCCTGCTGAGCTGGAATAATGAGAATCAGCTATGTTTTGAATTGTGCAGAAGTTTAAGAGAAAATTATGCATTATATGTGGCGCATATTCAAAGGTCTAGAAGAATCAATCAGAAATCAAGACTTTCTAAATATGGAGACATATTAGGAAATATTAGATTGAAGAGCTATTTTATTGGAGTTTATTTTGCAGGTTTGTAACAGCTATTGAAGCTGTATTTGAAAGCCCAAATCCAGTTGGGTACAGGGTATAAATAGAAGGGGTTGTAACCCTGGAGATGATGAGCCCAACATGTAGAAGACTAGGGTTTGTCTAGGTAAACCTCCCGACCTGTGGGAAGGTTACCCGTATTCCTCAAAACCTGTAGGTAAGAGGCAGTACGTTGTGTTACTTGGAGGAAGCTTTTAAGTAACTCTAAGATGTTATCCTTGTTGAATTATTGTATAGGTAAAGAGCCGTTGAAGCAGTGGCTGAGATGTCATCTGCTAGACATCATTGCGATGATTGGGAGTGAGAAGGGTTTCTCATATCTAGAGAGGATCTAGGTAGAAGGGTCGTTGGGTAGTGATTAAGTGATAAGTTGTAAACGGGTTGTTTAGCTTTGAATTGATACTACTAATAGTGGACTTCATCCCTGGCTTGGTAGCCCCCAGATGTAGGATAGTTAGATCCGAACTGGGTTAACAATTCTGTGTGTCTTGCTCTTATTTCTTTTCAGTACCATGTTTATTGGATTATACCTTGCCATTTATGATCATGTCAGATCAGATGTCGAACGGCATATTCTAGGACATCTGAATTCTGCACGTGCACCAGAATTTCAATTGGTATCAGAGCAGGTCATTCTGTTCTGTATCTGGATGAGATCCCAGGGAAGATACTTTCTGGTTCATGGTCAAGGTAGAAGCTTTCTACTGAAAAGTTGTTTGAACTTGGAGTAGTTCATATAGGTGTGAGAATGGTCCCTAGAAGTGGAGGATGGACTGTTCGTGGCATGTACTGAAGGATTAGAGTTTTGATTGAAAAACTGTTGTGTTGTGGCTTTGTTAGGTTTGATTTATTTTCAAACCTATGGTATTGAGGTGTCACCTGATTCTTGATGCTAGGGCTGATATGTGACACCTGAAGGCCTTGAGGAGTTTGTATTTTGATCCGCTGCGAATCTATTTGAAAACTCCTAAGGTTGTATTTGAGAAGGGTGTTCTTCTCTGAATGGATATCCTACGGTGATGGGATTTATGCAAGACTGCTTCAACTTACTCTGCCAACGATACTTGAATTTTACTGTTCAAGTCCACTCATAAAGGCATGTTGTAAGGAAGAGATCTGAGAAGTAATTTACTTTTGCTTCTTTTCTTAAAAGGACTATTCTCCAGTCTTTGATCTCTTGATGTATTCATTGGAATGATGTCCTATCCTGTGTTAGAACATCATTGTGGCAAATTCTGTTGTCTGAAGGAATGGCACAGCAGATGCTCTGGGTGCTAAACTAATGTGGTTTGATCACATGAGTTTGGAGCCTACTCCTGACCTGGAAGAGGAGGCATCTGGGTGGTATGTCTAAGAAGGTTCTGGTCCTGGAACTTATCTTAGTGTGTGAGTTGGTCAAGGTGTGATCAACATGTTACTTACTCCTGAGGCCAGTTTATTTCTGGTTCTTGCTGCAGGAGTGGAGAACTTGAGATTCAAGAAGTATTATCTCTAGCAGACTTCTTGGACATGAAGGTCAAAGATCAATAGGTCATGTTCCTTTTGAAGGCATGTTCTGAATGATCTAGTGAAGCTAGATATGTATTGACTGTGTGTGCTTAGGATTGATATGATCTAATCATAGTCTGTATGATTCTCTGAAGTGCTCTTGGCAGAT
Source organism: Lathyrus tuberosus (assembly GCA_022829125.1). Taxonomy (NCBI): domain Eukaryota; kingdom Viridiplantae; phylum Streptophyta; class Magnoliopsida; order Fabales; family Fabaceae; genus Lathyrus; species Lathyrus tuberosus. Next base: position 10,272,702 of record JALAZF010000041.1, read on the forward strand.
TCTGAGGGAGAATACCTGATGTTTTGGAAGTCCTTGAAGACATGTCTCAAGCCATCTGAGTGATGAGAGTTGGATGAGAGAATACCACTCTCATGCTTCTGTGATGTGTTGGGTTATGATCCCAAGGCTTAAAAAAGGAAGTTTGGAGACTTTGTTTTGAAATGGGGTGTCTGTTTTCTTAGTTCAGTTGGATACTTTTCATGATGTCAAGACTGATGTCTTAACATTTGTTGACAGAACATTCTGTTCAGAATGTTATGGTGTTTGTCTCCTGAGATCACAAGTCTCTACTTGATTCAAGTACTGTTGTGAGGGTCAAGCAGTGGGTGAATGTGTTCAGCAAGTGTGTTGAACAGAGAGTGCGCCCTTGAAGACATAAAGATGAGTCTCATGTTCTCCATTCATTTAAGGCATTCTTCTTGCAAAGGAGTACTGGTAGTCTTAAATAGAGAAAAGTTGATCAAATTGAGATCATGTGAGTATTGGTACAAGTAATGATTGTGTTCAACTTATGAGTTGAACAAAGAGTGAGCTCTTGAAAACATGAAGATGCGTCTTATGTTTTCCATTCTTCAAGGTACTAAGAAGCACATGACAGGGGAGAGTGTTACAATTTTTTTGTAGCTGGACGTGTGATGTTAAGGGGGAGTGTTGCTTTTGGGATTTGCATACATAAGGATTAAGTATGATGTGTTGTGTCTTGTGCAGTTGTGATCCTTATTGCTTTTGTTTTAGTATAAATGGAACAGAAGTTAAACAGAATTTTATTGCAATGGTAAGAGCATACAAGATTAGAAAAGGCAACAAACAAAGAGTCTAAAGATTATCCCAACCCCCCGAATCAAGAAAATTTTTCCAATCTTCATCCCATTCATCATCAGAAGCTTGAAGTTGCACTTGGTTTTTCTTGATGGTCTTCATCCTTATTTCTGATGTCTTTCGTGTTCTTGTTGCTCCTAAAGTGGCTCCAACTGTGGACAGTGTTGTGTCCTTCAACTTTTGAGGATCTGGCTTCTTGGCCTCCTGCATGTGTCTCTTTCCTGCATTCTTGTTAGACTGACTCATGTTACTTTCCCGGGTGTGCTGATAGGAGCAAGGAGGCTTGTTATTTATAATGGATAAAGAGACCTTGTTTGTATCGCCTGACCAGTCAAAGTTGTCCTTGGCTTGGGAATTTGTTTCTTGGGAACCAGTTTTTGGATACCAGAACTTCGTGTTTGGTACCTTGGTAGAGGTTGTCCTAGTAGGATGAACCTAGGTCTTGTCTGGTTGTCTGTTTAGTTTGCTTTTGGTATAACTGCTGGTGCTGATTGTGATCAAGTAGTGTGCTCTTTTGTCTCGTGCTGATGTCCTACATAATGTTACAACATTTTTGTTGTGTACCATACTTATGGAGTTGGAAGAAGCAGCATTATAGTCTGAAGTGGCAGTTTTGACATAATGTGGATTAGAATGGGCAGATTCTAATCTTGTGATTTCTTAGCTCGTGTTTGAAATGTGTGAGAAATTTCAAATCAAGTGGGCTTTTGGACTTGGCAGACCTTGTGTCCAAAATCCCCATAGTGAGGTCTTGCCCAACATTTACCAGAATTTGGCATTATTGGTGTAATATCATGAAAGGCATTGAATGATAAGGCTGTTGTCCATACTCATGATGGGACATATCATAGCTGAGTGGAGTTAGTGACTATGCAGGAGAAGTCTGAAAAGAAGAATTGTTGCTGTTTTTGAAGAAATCCAAGAAAACATGCTTGGAATGAATAAATTTCTGAAGAGTTTTGGTTGATAACGTTGTGAACAAGCCGACAAACTCCTTTGGTAAGATGTCAGAATAGCACTCAAGACATGTTTCCCTGAGCCAAACAAAGGAATATTCTAGACTGTGTATCCAGCCACGCATAAGAAGGGAGCCTAGTAGGTGCTGACTAGACATGCAGGACTGGTCTAAGAGTTATTAAAGGCGTTCAAAGTCATTTTGGACGGTGCACCTTGAATTAAGCCACAAGTTTTCTATTCTCAATTAACATTCTCCTTGACCAAGAATTAAAGATCGTTAATATCTATAAAACTGCTCTGCTATTTATAGAAGCTTCTCCTATCCTCTACCATCAGGTAAGGGTTGTTCTCATAAAGACTATGGGTTTTGTTCGGGTCTGGGTTAGTTGTGCCTGGGTCTGGTTTTGTGATGGCCTCCTTTGTCAATTTTTGGCCAAAAAGGGGGAGAAAGGGATTGTTGCTCAGAGGTTCAGACAGGAGTCTGTGGCTGCATATGTTGCATGTGTTGTCCAAACATGTCATACCAAATGTCTATCATATTTCTTTTTGGATATCTTTTTGTGACCTGTGATCTGAGTTATGAACACGGTTGTGACCTGTGTTCTGAGTTACCAGGAGTGGTGGAGGGTTTGGTCTTAAGTTTCCTCTTATGCCCCTTAAAGAGCAATTAAGAGTTCTCTTATTCCACCATTGGTCTTAAAATTTAGAAGAGGTTCCTGGTTTGAGGGGGAGTACTAGCTGGCTTCTACTATCTTCTTCCTCGTGTGCACCAACAAACTTCAGGACCTTCCTTCCTTTTAGCCTGAAGTTTGCTGTTCGTTGGTGATGATGCATGCAGTGGAGTTCTTCAGAGGGCTGCAAAGAAGATGTCAAACAAAGATGGTGAGACATCGTTTTCAACATGAAGATCTGTTGCTCTGAACACTACAGCTGTTGGTTGTATTTTTATATTGCTGTAAACTCCTGAACTGTAATTAATTGTAGATTATTTGTTTTAGCCAAAATTTGCCAAAGGGGGAGATTGTTAGTTCTCTTGTTTTAGGATTGGCTTAATTTTTGTAAAACAAATAATAGCAGCAATATTGTAATAGAGAATAGGATGTATAAACTTGCTAAGAAGAGTAGGTACAACAAGATGTCCTTTTTGAATGCTTGAACATGTTATGTTGAAGCTATTCAACAATTGGAGCAACATGTCGAAGAAGATGTCTTATAAGGAAGCATTCGACATCGCGCCTGCTGAGCTGGAATAATGAGAATCAGCTATGTTTTGAATTGTGCAGAAGTTTAAGAGAAAATTATGCATTATATGTGGCGCATATTCAAAGGTCTAGAAGAATCAATCAGAAATCAAGACTTTCTAAATATGGAGACATATTAGGAAATATTAGATTGAAGAGCTATTTTATTGGAGTTTATTTTGCAGGTTTGTAACAGCTATTGAAGCTGTATTTGAAGGCCCAAATCCAGTTGGGTACAGGGTATAAATAGAAGGGGTTGTAACCCTGGAGATGATGAGCCCAACATGTAGAAGACTAGGGTTTGTCTAGGTAAACCTCCCGACCTGTGGGAAGGTTACCCGTATTCCTCAAAACCTGTAGGTAAGAGGCAGTACGTTGTGTTACTTGGAGGAAGCTTTTAAGTAACTCTAAGATGTTATCCTTGTTGAATTATTGTATAGGTAAAGAGCCGTTGAAGCAGTGGCTGAGATGTCATCTGCCAGACATCATTGTGATGATTGGGAGTGAGAAGGGTTTCTCATATCTAGAGAGGATCTAGGTAGAAGGGTCATTGGGTAGTGATTAAGTGATAAGTTGTAAACGGGTTGTTTAGCTTTGAATTGATACTACTAATAGTGGACTTCATCCCTGGCTTGGTAGCCCCCAGAATTTCAATTTAAAACCAGAAAAAGTTTGACAAGTAAAAATTCATTTTTGTTTTATTTCAAGAATCATTGATCATATTAAAAACATCATTCTGTAAAGCTAAGACAAATTAGAATTACAAACAAAAGCACTAGGGCTCAAATTTTATTGATAGGATGGAAATCAGCCAAGCGCGTGATCCCATAGAGTATTTACAAAGTTAGAAAATGGTAATTTAAGGGAAAAGGGCTACATTGAAACATAACGACCGTTATCCTTCTACCAACTTTGAATTTTGGACATCCTGAGCTTCTGTCGAAGATGACCTTGACTGGAGTTTACCTGATGGCTGGCATTACTGCTGAGGAGATGAACTGATCAGACATAGTTACTTGCCATTATCCCTAACTTTTGCCTGGATTGTACTTTGATATTTCCAATCCACCGGGATGATTTTTGATTACGTCTCTAATTTTTGCCTGGACCGCCCTTTCGGGTTTTCAATCCATCGAGACGTTTTTTTTATTTTATTTAGGCGAAGTATTTCTTGACTACGTCAACGTTCGTGGGGTAGGCAAATTCCTCTCCATCCATGGTTGCGAGTCTCAAGGCACCGCCTGAGAAAGCTTTCTTGACCACATAGGGACCGTCTTAATTCAGAGTCCATTTGCCCCAGGAATCAGTGAGGAATGATTGTATCTTTTTTAGCACAAGGTCTCCTTTCCAGAAGACGCGAGGTCGGACCTTTCTGTCAAACGCCTTCTTCATCCTTTGTTGATACAACTGACCATGGCATAGTGCCGTTATTCACTTTTCTTCGATCAGATTTAGTTCGTCGTGTCGACTTTGACACCATTTAGCCTCTGTTAACTTGGCTTCCATCAATACCCAGATTGATGGGATCTCTACTTCTATGGGGAGTACTACCTTCATGCCATATACTAGAGAGAAAGGGGTTGCCCCCGTTGAAGTGCGGACAGATGTGTGATAACTGTGATGGAAAAATGGTAGTATTTCATGCCAGTCTTTATAGGTTACAACCATCTTCTGAACAATCTTTTTGATGTTCTTATTGACCGCTTCTACTGCTCCGTTCATCTTGGATCGGTAGGGAGATGAGTTATGGTGTTCGATTTTGAACTCAGCGCACAACTCTTTCATCATCTTATTGTTCAAGTTGGATCCATTATCAGTAATGATCTAGCTTGGAACACCATAACGGCAGATGATATTGTTTTTGATAAATCGGACCACCACTTGTCGGGTTACATTGGCGAATGACGATGCTTCGACCCACTTGGTGAAGTAGTCAATGGCTACTAGGATGAACCGATGTCCATTTGAAGCCTTGGGTTTAATCATGCCAATCATGTCGATTCCCCTTATGGAAAAAGGCCATGGGGAAGAAAGAAATTTGAGATGCGTTGGCGGTACATGGATTTTGTCTGAGTATACCTGACACTTGTGACACCTCCTCATGTACTTGTAGTAATCGGATTCTATGGTCAACCAGTAGTATCCTGCTCTCAGAATTTGTCTCGCCATTGTGTGTCTGTTGGCATGAGTGCCAAAGGATCCTTCGTGAATTTCTTTTATCAGTATGTCGGCCTCTTGTTTGTCTACGCATCGGAGCAAGACCATGTCAAAATTCCTCTTATAGAGTGTATCATCGCTCAGAAAGAAGCTTCTTGCCAGCCTTCTGAGGGTTTTTCTGTCTTTTCTGGATGCCCCAGGTGGGTACTCTTATTTTTGAAGGCAGCATTTGATATCATGATACCAAGGTTTATCGCCTATGACTGCTTCAATCATGAAGACGTAAGCAGGCCGTTCTAGGCGCATTATGTCAATCTTAGGTATGTCATTCCATTGACCTACACTAATCATGGAAGAGAGAGTGGCTAATGCATCAGCCATGTGATTCTCTTCACGAGGGATGTGATGAAACTTGATTCTGTTGAAGAATGGTAACAACCTTCTCGCATAGTCTTTGTAAGGAATCAGTCCTGATTGGTATGTGTTCCAATCTCCTTTGATCTAATTGATAACCAGGGCTGAGTCGCCATATATATCCAAGTCCTTGATCCTTAAGTCGATCACTTCTTCGAGACCCATGATGCAAGCTTCGTATTTGGCCTCGTTATTTGTACACTTGAATGTCAGTCGAACGGTGAAAGGAATGTGGGTACCCTGAGGTGTTATGATGATTGCCCCAATTCCGTTTCTGTAATGATTCACAACTCTGTTAAAGATTAGTCCCTATTGAGAACTTGGTTCTGGTCCTTCACTGGGTAGCAGTTCATCGCAGTCTTTCATTTTCAAATACATGACATCTTCGTCTGGGAAGTCATATCCGACTGATTCCTGATCGTCAATCGGTTGATGAGCCAAATGATCGGCTAAAACACTTCCTTTAACAGCTTTCTGAGCATGGTACTCGATGTCGTATTCTGATAGCAACATCTACCAACGGGCAATTCTTCCCGTGAGAGCAGGCTTTTCAAAGACATACTTGATTGGATCCATTTCGGAGATTAACCAAGTAGTGTGACGAATCATATATTGGCGAAGACGTTTGGCTGCCCAAGCCAAATCACAGCAAGTTTTCTCAAGCATATTGTACCGAGTTTCATAGTAAGTGAACTTCTTGCTCAAATAGTAGATGGCAGACTCTTTCCTTTTTGTTTCGCCTTGTTGGCCAAGTACACAACCCATAGAGTATTCCAAGACTGTTAAGTAAATGATCAGTGGTCTTCCTTCCATTGGAGGTGATAGAATCGGTGGGTTCAACAGGTATTCCTTGATACTGTCGAAGGAGGTTTGGTAATCTTTTTTCAAACGCAGTCCTGATTCTTTTTGAGTAATTTGAAAATTGGCGCACATGTCGCGGTCATGAGGGATATAAATCTAGAAATGTAATTCAAACGTCCCAGGAATCCCCTGACTTGTTTTTCAGTCTTTGGATAAGGCATTTCTTGAATGGCCTTGACCTTGTCAAGATCAACCTCAATTCCTTTTTGGCTGATGATGAACCCTAGCAGTTTCCCTGAACGGACACCGAATGTGCACTTATTGGGATTCAAGCGAAGTTTGTACTTTCTTAACCACTCGAATAGCTTTGACAGGTGGGTCACATGCTCCTCTTCCGTTTTAGATTTGGCAATCATATCATCTACATATACCTCGATTTCTTTGTGTATCATGTCATGAAATAGAGTAATCATGGCCCTTTGATAGGTTGCCCTGGCGTTCTTCAAACCGAACGGCATTACCTTGTAACAAAAAGTGCCCCATGTGGTGATGAAGGAAGTTTTCTCTATATCTTTCGGCGCCATTTTGATTTGATTATAGCCTGAGAATCCATCCATAAAAGAGAAAACTTTGAACTTTGTTGTACTGTCTACCAGCATGTCTATGTACGGTAAGGGAAAGTCATCCTTCGGACTTGCTTTGTTCAGATCCTTGTAGTCTACACATATTCTGACCTTTCCGTCCTTTTTCGGAACTAGTACTATGTTGGCCAGCCATTGAGGATATTCTGATGTGGCGAGGAAACCTGCGTCAATATATTTTTGTACTTCCTCTTTGATTTTGATGGCCATATCTGGGTGAGTCCGTCTCAACCTTTGTTTTACTGGCGGACATTCCGATCTTAACGGTAGATGATATTCCACGGTGCTGGTATCTAACCCTGGCATATCCTGATAGGACCAAGCGAATACATCGGGAAACCCTTTGAGAAGCTTTGTCAAACATTCTTTGACAGTCTGACTGAGCAGTGCCCCAATCTTGACTTCTTTTCTCTCTTCCTCAGAATCCAAGTTAACAGTTTCCAACGGCTCTTTGTGAAGTTTAATGGACCTTTCCTCTTGTCTGAGTAATCGGGAGATCTCTTCTGGAATTTCTTTGTCATCTTCTTCTTCAGCCTCAAATACCGGGAATTCAAAGTTGGGAGAAGGCATTGGATCGTATGTTTCAACGGGGTTTAAAACAAGAAATCTGCATGACGTGATGATTGTTTTTAGAAGAGATAGAGAGAATGCGAGAGTGCGTGTAGTGTAATTTTTTGAAAGATGCTTGTTTTTATTATTTGAGCTGTTTTTTAGGATTACCATTTTTTGAAAAAGCGAAAAGAGAAAACAGCAATAAATGCGGAAATTACAGAACGACGTTATTTTATTTATGATTTTGTCGATTCTTAAAACTACAGCCCTATAAAACAAAACTCTGTCGCTTTGAACGAAGCGAAGAGGGACATTTACAGAAAAGTGAGCCCTATCAAAACATCTGTTTCACCTGGGCATGGTGAAAGGTTAAAGTAAAGGCGGCAATTACTTCAACTTATGAACAACTTTCGGAATGTTAACAGTAACCCATTGGCGACAAACTCCTCGGTGAATCACAAAGTCTGGTACTTTCCTTCTTGATTTGCCTTCAGAAATGACGCTGATTTCTGGCGGAGTAGGATCGTTGGAATCTATCTCCCAGGCAGAGTTGTCGTAGGAGGATTCCTCAGCTGTATTTTGCATAACGTTTGTACTCTCAGGTGGATCTCCCCATCCAGTTGGCTGGATGTCTTCGAGCCTGATACGAGAGCTTTCCGGAGCGGTGTACTTGACCAGAAAGTCGAACTTTACACTTGGTTGTCCCAAGGTGTCCCACACTTCTTTGGAACCGGAGGAGTCATCTCTCTCGATGACGTTGACCTCAGTAAAAGCGTAGTTGATGAACTCTAGTCTGGCAAGCTTTTCAAATTCATCGTCGTACTGGATATTTTCAGAATGCCCTGAGTGTTGATCCCATGACATGGTGGGGACGCAGGTATTCTTTTCAATGATGCTCAGCAGATATGCATCGTTCAGATGACTCTTTTGTCCTGAGTCTCCTGGGTACGGCTGCCAGATAGGCAGGCCATCCATTGGGCCATAATAGTCGTGGTCAAAGTTGTCTTTCATCAGAGTGTCCTCCTCTAATGAGTTTGGTGGAGCACGTCATCCTTCTGGATCACAATCTCTATATATCATCTTGACATCTAACCTTGGTATATATCTCGGACTCTGTGCTAGAAAGAAAAATGGTGTAGGCATATCTTCCAGAGACATATAACCGTCCTTGTTAAGATAGGACTTTCATTCTTCATCTGTATCGGATGAATCTCCCTCGTTTATGGTATGTACTTCTTGAGACACTGGGTGAAGGAAACCTCCATTGTGGAAAAAGTTCTGAATGGGATGAAGACTTTCATCGTTAGTAGCTGCCTGGGTACAGGTTGAAGAAAAACCAAGACCCTTCTTTTTCTTATTGTCAGTAGGAATGACAAGATGTCCCCATCCTTTGGCATTGTTACTTTTGATCACTTCGAGAGCCTCTTTGTACGAGGAAATCGACGTTCCTCTTTCTGATTGATTATCATTACTCACCGAAAGTGCTTGGAACTGGGTTCCAACAACCTCCTCTAGTTCTACACAAGTGGACGACGATAGGTTACTCACGATCAAGGCTTGCTCTCAGCAGACTGTGACTAGTTGGTCGTTCTTAACAAACTTCAACTTCTTGTGAAGCATTGTAGTGACTGCCCCAGCCTCGTGTATCCAAGGTCTTCCCAACAAACAGTTGTATGTTGCTCGGATGTCCATGACCTGGAAAGTGTGGGGACCGATAGTTATGGGAAGGTCGACTTCGCCGATAATTGTTTTTCGGGATCCGTCAAATGCTTTGACGGTGACCTCACTGCCTCTCATCGGAGATCCTTTGAATGATAGTCGCATTAGAGTAGCTTTTGGCATCACGTTTAGAGTTGATCCGGTGTCTACCAGTATGCCGGCTAAAGCATCGTCCTGGCAGTTGACTGTGACATTGAGTGCCATGTTATGACTGTGGCCCTCTTCCGGTAGTTCCTCATCACTAAACCCCAAGTTATTGCAGGAAGTGATGTTGGAGAGGATGCTGTCAAATTGTCTTATCGTCACATCTTGTTCCATAAAGGCTTGCTCTAAGACCTTTTGTAGAGCCTCCCTGTGAGCTTCGGAACTGAGTAAAAGTGATAGCACTCAGATTTTTGAAGGAGTTTACAACAGTTGATCAACAATGTTGTACTCGCTTTTCTGGATGAGCTTCAGTATCTCATCATTGTTCTTTGAAAGGTCGGGATCACTAGACGGACCGACTAGTTGATCAGGAACTTTCGTTTGAGGTTCCTTTTCTCTGGTAGGTTCTCCAACTCCTCGGTTGAAGATTCGACCGCTCCGTGTTACTCGACTGATGTCTGCAATATTCACGACAGAGGGTAATAGAATTTCCTTTCCATTATCAATTGTTGTTGTACTGTATTTGTAAGGGATAGCCTTAGTTGACTCATACGGTAACGGTCCTAGTAGATAGATAACTACAGGAGCCTTCTGATTCTTCTAACCATTGTAAGTAATTTCAATCAGTTCCTGGTTGGGAACTTTCGATTCGTCAAGTAAAGGGATGATGGTACAAACATCTTTGGTCCTCTTATGATCAGAGATTACGACAACATCTTTGATTTGATTAGCGAAAAAGTCTGGCATCAAATTGGTTGACCTAGAACTTGGACACGATCGAATCTCTTTATGGTCCACCTGACTCCGAAGGGCTGCTCGCACGAGGTAACATCCTTGATTATCTTCAGAGTAAACTCTACAGCATTCATAGTTGTGTGGTGGCACCTGGCCACGTCCTCTCTTTATGCAGTGTAACCTCACTAGATATGTTTCCATTGATCTAACATCCTGACTTTGATGCCTAGTAGGGTTCCCATTAATCATACTGACTTGTTGTGTGTCTTCATCTAAATAGATCGGAAGCCACCAGTGGTTTAACAAGTGTTGGAAATTTCTTTGAACGAGAGCGCATCCTTGGTCGCACTCACAACATCCCTTACAGTTCTGATAATTATGCGAAGTCAGAAAATCGAGCTGGACCTGCTTAGCATGTAACTCTACCAAGATGGTATTCATCAAACGAATATCAAAGATTTGAATCATATTTACTTGATACTGATTTCTATCGTAGTAATCCTGAATCCATCCAAGATCCATCTGACACTGGAGGGTCTCTTGTACAAAAGAGCATCCCTGATTATTTATCGAGCAGATCAGACAGGAATTGTAATCGTGCTGAGGCAGATTTTGATATTGGCTTTACCTTGAGTGCATTGTCACCAAGTTGACATTCATTGCCAGAATGTTGTGATTCTGAATGACGTTGGAATTTGCATAAGTCATGTTGACCTCACGAATTCGGTGATACTAGATCCATCTGAGATCCAACTGTTCCTGTAGAGCTGATTGCACCACAGAACATCCTTGATTGTTTTTAGAGCAGATATCACACTGGTGATAGTTATGAGATGGTATATGCCCATATCCGCTCTGTCTGCGATGCACTTTGACCAGGTTGGCCCTCAATAAGAGTACATCATGAATTTGATAGTTGTGGTTAGACTCTCCTTCTATCAAGTTTATCGCAGCTTTCTCATGTTGAGGTAGCAGGTTTGTCTGAACATTTGGATTCGTATCCTTGAAGGATAAGACCCTGCTCCTAACAATCTTCTGTACATCGGATTTGAAGCTGAGACAGTTTTCAATGTTATGCCCTGGTCCTCCTTGATGATAAGGGCAAGTCTGATCCGCTTTGAACCAAAAAGGCAGATTTTCCGGTACTGTAAGAGGAGACCTGGTTTGGATGTGTCCATTGACCAGTAGTAGTGGAAACAGTTCTGCGTACAACATTGGTATAGGGTCGAACCATGGTGGTCGCGTTGTACGGTTGTTGTTGTACGGTGGACGAGCCTGCTGAAGAGGCTGTTGTGTCCTTTGCTGATATTGTTGTTGATTCGGTTGGCTTTGAGCAACCTGAGGTTGATACGTAGGAACAGGCGCAGGGTTGATAGTAGGAGTTACAGCTGCTACTGGTTGATACCGTCGCCTTTGCTTTCCAAGAGAGATATTACCAATATCTTGCTCTTTTTTCTTTGGGAGAGCACTACCGTATCTTTTGGTACTGCTTGATGGTCCAGTGTCTTTTACTAAACGTCCTTCTGTAGCGCGATTTTTATGGTTTCAAATCACTATCGCTTTGGTACTACAGTTCGATTCATTTTTTATCCTGTGAAGTTGATTAAGAAATGGAAATAGATGTCTCCAATTAACCCTGCTTGCATATTGAGGTTAAACAGTCAAAACTGTTGGTTTACAGATGCTATCAAAAGGGGGGTTTGTCTTAGGTTATTTGCTTAAAAACAGTGTCTAGACTATTGGCTAGGTTTCTGGTAAGGTGTTAGGTCTGATGCTTTTGATGGATGTATGAAGGTATGGAATTTTGGGTTTTTGATTAGTATGCTCGCTAAGATTTTGCAATCTTATGCCTACGTATTCCCGAAACAGGGAAATTAGAGCGATCGTAGTTCCTCCTATTCTATGGCAGGAAAAAGGTTGTTTTGGTGTCTTGTTCAAAGCCCAAGACATGAAGCTAAAGGTGGTTTGTATCTTGTTCAAAACCCAAGATGTGAAGCTTAAGGGTTTTGGATGAGATAGAATTTGTCATCTCTGAAGAGGAGTTGTTGATGTTTGTATGCTGTGAGCAAGGCACAAACTTGATGCTAAAAGGTTGATTGACTCAACTGGGGGTTTCTTTATACAAAGCCTAAGAGGAGGCTAGAAGTTTGACTTTTTTGGGGAAAATGTTCTTTCTGTCTTGTGCAACACCCAAGATTGAGGCTAAAAGGGAGGCTGAACTGAGTTTGACTCAACAAGAGAGTGCTGGTATGTGTCTTGTACAAAGTCCGAGACGGAGGCTAAAAAGGTTGACTCAACAAGAGAGTCTTGAACAGGTGATTGACTCAACAAGAGAGTCTGAAGTTTGTTTGACTCAACAAGAGAGTCTTTTATACTCAACAAGAGAGTGATTTATATGTCTTGTACAAAGCCCAAGACGGAGGCTAAAAGTGGTTGACTCAACAAGAGAGTCTTTTATATTCAACAAGAGAGTGTTTTATATGTCTTGTACCAAGCCCAAGAAGGAGGCTAAAAGTAGATTGACTCAACAAGAGAGTCTTTTATACTCAACAAGTGAGTGATTTGTTTTCTCGTACGAAGCCCGAGATTGAGGCTAAAAGGAGATTGACTCAACAAGAGAGTCTTTTATACTCAACAAGAGAGTGATTTATATGTCTTCTACAAAGCCCAAGACGGAGGCTGAAATTGATTGAATCAACAAGAGAGTCTGAAAAGGTTAGCTATGCTATGGGGAATCATTTGTACAAAGCCCAAGAGGAGGCTAACTTACTGCTGAGGATTATTGAGATCTTGAAGCGGGTCCAAGTGTGGGGAACTCTCATGAGAGAGACCGGGTTTCTGGTGGAGATTGATCCAAAATGATCAGTGTTTTTTCCTATGTTTGAAAGGAACTTGAGAATGTCTTTGAGACTCAAGAGGTTTAGACTGTCCAAGTCTAGAGTTTTATCTTTTGTATGATGCCCAAGAGGAGGCACGGGCATTAAGGGATGAGTATCAATCCTAAAATGGCCGGAGTTTTGATGCGGGAAAGACTGCTCTAGCAAAGGATGATTAAGTTTTGTCTTATACCTTTAAGAGGTCGTCAGGGTCCTTGTATTAAGCCCAAGAGAAGGCATGAGAACTTCTAAGAAGCCGAAAGGTCCTTGTACAATGCCCAAGAGGAGGCGAGGATACTTTTAGGAAGCCTGTGGGTCCCCAAACCAAGAGAAGTTCAAGAAATGTAATTCACAGAGAAGAGATCATTCCAGGAAAGTTCGAGAATTTGGAAGAAACTCAAGAGATGCCATTCGCGGAGAAAAGATCATCTCTGGGGAGTTAGAGTTTCTTTGACAATTTCTAATAGTGACAGACTGAGAAAAGGTTCACCAAGAATACTGCCTTTCTATTTGTTCCATATTGTTTAACCCCAAGAGAAGGGAAGACTCTATCTGGAATCCTACGGGGGATCTAGTTTTGTTTGTATTTAAGAGTGACCAACAAGGCTTTACCTAGTGCTAGACGTAGTTGTCGGGGAAAACTCTAAATAACTATACTAGTATTATACAGTGGATATGTGACAAGTATATAAAAGGATGTGAAAGAAGACTTACAGTGAAACAACCCCACAATACAATTATATACATATGAAAGCGGTAAATGAAAGCGGATAAACACTTACCCGTTGTAGAGCTTCCATGCTGTTTGGTTAGTTGTTCAACAAAGAAAGTTTTGATAACAACATATATTTGAATTCAAAATAAAAGGAGAAAGTGCTTTGAAAAGATTGTTGGGGCTTATAGCTCAAGGAGAGGCCCAAGTTTTAACGATGATCACACCGTTGTTTTGTAAACTATACAGAGGGACTCATACAATACGTGAGGCCCAAAAGTTTTTATGTACAAGGGGATGGGTCTTACACTCTATTAAAGGCCCAAAGATTTATTTAAAGAAAAGAAATGGGACTTACAACACGAGGGAAGGCCCAGATGATTTGATTTTTAAACTGGCGATTGCGCCGAGATTTTTCTTTTAACGCAGAGGGACTTATACAATATCTGAGGCCCAAAATGGTTTTGGTTAAAAGGGGATTGGGTCTTACACTTTATTAGAGGCCCATGAGTGTTTAAAAAAGGTTGATGAGGGTGGAATTAATCAAACCCTTAATTTCATCATTTTTTAAAGTAATTATTCAAAGAAAATTAATTAAAATGATAAAGATACCAAATAAGTTGAAATAAATAACTTGTGATTTTTCGTTAAGGTTTGAAAAATGAGGTTTTAACCACAAGATGAATTAAAACTCATTTGGTTTTGATTTTTCAAGATGAATATTCACTTTAAAATGTTTAAAAACAATTAAAATGAATTTATTCATAAAATTACCAACTATATTAAATAAATAATATAAATTTGTTTTTTTTTGTTGAATAAAATATTTCAACATTTTTGTGATTTTTTGCAAAAAGAACCAATAAAAAATAATTAAAATTGAGGGAGTTATTAATTTTTCAAATCATTAAAAATAATAAGAAAAATGACAAAAAGATGAAAAAGTGGTAAAAAAGAGGATCTGGGGCGAGGGGGATTCGAACCTCAGACCTCTTGTGTGCAGTGCGCACCCTCTACCACTGGGGTGGTGATACATCTGTGTATCAAACCCCAGCCACAAATATACAAGGCTTGCCTTGTTTTTGGCCTGGCCAAGGCAAGGCAAGGAAAGGTTTTGGCCAAAGACGTGAAGCTTGTAACTTTCTCATTTCTCCATGGATTGGGACAAAATTTAGATCTACCCTGCCTAGAATTTCACAAGGAATCCAATGGTGGTGGTATTTTTTTCAGATGAGGTCCCCATTTTAAAACCCGATAGTGGTTTTGAAATAGGCCTCCATTTGCATTTTCTGTGCTACCTCATGGTACAGGCATGAATCACATGATGAATTGGTCCAAACACAACATATATAACATGTATGAGATGTGTATGATTAGTGGACTTCAAAGCAATGCATATTTTAAAGAGTTCAAGTTGAGATGCTTACCTCTTTGGGAGCTTTTTGGGAAATCTGTCAAGGGCTTTGTTCCAGAAATGTTTTGATGCTTTGAACACCCTCAAATGATCCCTTATAAGCTTTTAGGATGATTGGAATTAGCTGGAAACCTCAGGAATGGAAATTGGCCCTTTCTTGCAAAAGGGGCAAAAGTGACCAAAGTAGCAACTCTCTCAAATGGTGTTCCAGATGTGGGGAACCATTTGGTATAGTTCAAGGATGATATTTGGAGTGTGTTTGAGGTTTTATCTGGTTTTGAAAGTGACTGAATCAAGACATGGCTTGAAAAATGCAAAAAAGTCCTATTTTGAGGTTTTGAGAGGGGACTTTGTGATTTTGGTGTTACAGGTCACTTGTGAGAGTTTGGACAGCTTAGATATGACATATTGGATGTGTTTGGATCATAAGCTGTGATGGAATTGCTCTCTAACTCAAAAACTCAGAGTTACCTTGCTAAAGAAGGCATTTTTGCCTAGAGAAAGAGATTTTGAGGAAACCAAGTGTTGTAGTTCTTTGGTGTACTTAAACTGAGCACAAATGAGCTCTATTTATAGTAGAGCAAGTTTATTTTGGCTGAAATAGTGAATGGCAACTGCAGCAGAGGTTTGGCAAATGTTGATCAATAGGAATCCAAGTCTCCTCTAGCCATTGACTTGAGGTTAGAGCACCGGCCTTTGGTTCCCTAGTTCAGAGATCATCCTTGACTTATTCAGTTGGAAATGGCTTAGTTCATGCCACCTTGGTGCTTCCATTGAATGCTCCAAAACAAAATTGGAGCCTTGTCCCCTCTTTAGGGTTTTTTAGGTTTGGCATGCTATTTTTAGTTCCAAAGACTTGGGAGGCTTATGGATCAATGTTTTTCCCTCATTGGTCTCTCCCTGAGGTGTTCAGATGGATAAACTTGTTTGTCATTTGCACAATTTGCTCAAATCGAGCAAAATGCACAAATCTGTCTAGTTATGACAGTTGCAGCAAGGCATATTGCCACTGTCATAACTCTTAGCTCAAATGGAATTTCATGGGGTTCTTGGCCATTTTGGAAAGCTCCCATATGATACAACAAATGTGTGATCATAGTTTGTCTTGACACTTTTTGGATCCAAGTGAAAAATGCCCTTACATTTTGGAAAAAGTGAAAGAGATTCTGACTTAGTGAAAATTTCACTAAGTGTTGGAAAAAGTGATATTTCATGTTTTCAGCAATTTTGATTCAACCATACCTCAAAATCCATGATGAATTAGCATGAGGTGTAGTTGACACTTTTAAAGTATGCCATGAGAGCTACAAATCCATCTTTGGATCAGCCCAAATGGTTGCTTGGATCTCAAGTTATGATCCTTGGAAGTTGGTACCCTAGCCACTTTGTTCCATAACTTAGAAAATTTCTAAGTTTTTTATGGTTACCCCTTTTACAAGTTATCCCACTTTTCTTGATTTTTCTTGATGAATGATGATTCCAATCACACATTAACATCATTTTAGGGTTAGGGAACCATAATTGATCAAAAAATCAAAAAGTCAAACTTTGACTTTTGGGCACAGTTGACTTTTTATCAGATGAATTCCAAACTGTGCGATCCTCTATGAAATCAAGTCCTTGACCTAAATCAAACTTAATGGATTGATTTCATAGGTGTTATAGGGTGTATTGAATCACGTCTCAAGGTTTTGGAGCTTGTCCTGGTCAAAAGTCAAAGGCACAATTGACTTTTCCTCGAAACCCTAATTGTGGTCCTGATGAAATTGAAGCTGGTGGATCAAGCTTATTGGATCAATACATTGTTACAAATGGATCAATGTAGTGTATTGGAGACCCTCAAATCATGTCTTGGGGTCTTGGCTCATGTTTTGTCCCAAAAGTCAAATTAGGGGTGAATTAGGTCAAGAAACCCTAATTCCTGATTTTTGGTAAATGTATCCCCTGAGGTTAAATTGACTTACTGATTGGGTCTATGAGGTCCCTTGGAGTATTTTGGGTTATGCTTTGAAGCATTGGCTCATGCCCAGAGGAAAATTTCCATCTGGAGGCCCTGGTTAACCAAAACCCTAATTTGGTGACACTGGCGATCTTGAGGCTTAATCCACTTGGAATGTTGTAGCCTTGTGCTTGATTATTGATGTGGGAGTCCTCTTGATCCATTATGGATGTTGGAGAGGTTTAGACAAGTTGAAGATCATGTCATTCCTTGATTGATCCTTTGTCTAAGAGCTCTGAGAGGGCTTGAAACCTTAAGTTTGATCGTAATGGATGCTCACCCATCTTTGGGGAGACTAATGAGGTATGATGGTCCATCCATATTGTGATGATGATTTGCACAATGATGGGAAATCTTAGTGGTCAAAATTTGGGGTATGACACCTTCTCGGACTGCTTCCTCAAGGCGAACTTCCATGCCCACCATCTCAGTGAAGTCACTGGGCGCACTGGCGACCATTCTGTCGTAGTAAAATGAGCTTAAGATTTTCAAGAAGATCTTTGTCATCTCTTTTTCCTCAAGAGGTGGACAAATCTGGGAGGAAATTTCACGCCATCTCTGAGCGTACTCCTTAAAGGTTTCCTTATCCTTCTGCGACATGGCTCTGAGTTTATCTCTATCCGGTGCCATATCTAGGTTATACTTATATTGTCAAACGAAGGCAGCGCCAAGATCTCTGAAAGTGACGATCTTAGTGCGATTCAAACCCATGTACCATTTGAGTGCGGCACCGGTTAATCTATCCTGGAAATAATGGATCAGTAGCTGTTGGTTCTCTGTCTGAGTTGACATCCTCCGAGCATACATCACCAGATGACTTTGAGGGCAAGAGTTACCCTTATATTTTTCAAATTCGGGCACCTTGAATTTGTGCGGAACTTTCACATTGGGGACCAAACAGAGGTCTGTGGCGTCCTTTCCAAATAGATCCTGATCGTGAATGGCTTGCAGTTCTTTCTGCATCTCCAGGAATTATTCCTGGAATTCCCTTATTCTCTCGTCCATACTTTAGTTTCCACCAGACGGTATCTGGGAAATCTGTCCTTCCGGGACAGTGTGTACCATAGGTTGTGGTATAGTCATTACGGAAGTTACTCGGGGTACTTCCCTCTCCCGAAGTTTGTAACCTTCAGGAGTTGCTGTCATGCCCCTGGCATCTTCGCTTTCCCGAAGTTTGTAACCTTCAGGCCCAGCGGTTCTTGCTACAGTTTTCGAATCTTCCGTGATCGGCAGAATATATCCTTCCGGGATATAGTTAAGTGGCATGCCCCAGGGATGATCTTTAGGCATGGTATATCGAGGCTCATACTTTTCCACTATAGGCTTAGATGTGATCTCTGAGATCACAGTTCGTTGTTGTTGCATCTGATTTGTTGCCAGAGCTTGCATATCATTGTGAAGCTTTCTCAGATCCTCTTTCAGAGCGTCGAGTTCTTCTCTCAACTCCCTGTTCTCTTCCTCGAGATTATCCATTTTCTTTTGTTGACTGGCCCGAGTATTGTACGAATGAGACAGTTTGACTCTAGAATCGAGACACAAACGTGAGATTCATAGGTAAGAAGAATGCGCTACGTGAGAATGATGAATGATATGCAACGATTATATTAATTATATTTTTTTGTTTCAAAATAAACTTCAACAATTGGATTGCAAATATCAAACAGTGGGGAAACCCCATTTTATTGAATTCAAAGATTACAGAAATGGAAATACAGTAATTTACATAGTGCTGTAAAAGGAAATGTCTAAGCTAATGGATCCTGAGTCCTCTCTGAGGAGGGCTCAGGTGCTGGTTCTGGTATTTTCCTTTTCTTTGACCGGGGCTCTCGAGCCGTTGTCGGGTTGTCATTCCTTTGCCAAGTGAAAGGAGCGAGCAAATTCCTTTGGTCACCTTGGTTTTCTACAGCATGTTGCTCTAAAATCTCGATCAGAGTGTCTTTTTCTTTTAACAGTTGTTGTATTTTCTTACACTCCACACTGAGAATACGGTACTTGTTCTTCCAAGACTTCTTCTCCTGTTGAACTCTGTTGAGAGTAACTTGAAGTTTTCCCGTATTAGACATAAAATAAAGGACAGGGTCCCTTAATGAAAGAACTTCCTGACGAGGGTAAGGCATCCTCAGTTTGAGAGCTCTAGTTTGTACCCAGTGGAGATATGGTTCCACTGAGACACAGTCCAGCTTTCCTAAAGACTCTCTTCCTTTCCTGTGAATGTGTTTCCAGGCATGCAATATTTCTGTCTTTAGTGCTCTGTCATTTTCTCCTTCCTTGAAGAAAAGACCTTCCAGATGAGCATTACGCTGGACATGCCTCATTGGGTATCTAAATTGACGACGAACTAAAATTGGATGATAACTGATTCCTCCTTTAGTTCCTATGAGGGGTATGTTAGGGAAGTTTCCACAACGGCCAATGATTCTGATCCCGTCATAGATTCGATTGTATCAGTCGATGTCAGAGTTAGTAAGAGACATGATTCTCTGCGACCAACATAAAGTATTCTTAGGATCCCAAAATGCAGCAGACTTGGGCAAGTAGGAAATGAACCATTTGTATAGCAGGGGTACACAGCATGTGATCATTCCTCCGCTATACAAATTTCTTAAGTGTACAGAATGATAAGCATCTGCGAGCAAGGTCAGTACAGGTTTTCCAATCAGAAAAATCTTAATGGCATTGATATCTACGAAGTTATCGATGTTGGGAAACAAAAATAACCTGTAGGTGAGCAAAATAAAGATGCTCTCGAAAGCGGCCATGTTCCCTATACTGGAAAAGTACGGGGCTTTCTTTATCAAAAACTGGGCTGGCAAACCCTAGATTCCACCCTTAGTGGTCATGTGAGTCCTGACTTCTGACTCATCCAAATAAATTGCTCTTGGAATGATTTGATCCTTTGGAATTTTTTCAAGTCCAGAAAAGGGAGCTTGGTCAGTGCTATGTAAATCAGTCAGGTGAAAGTACTCCTCTAGCGTTGGTGCTAGTTGATAATCGGAGAATGTGAAACAGTGATAGACCGGATCGTAGAACTGAATGAGCGTAGCCAGTATTCCTTCAATTACATGGACCCTTAATAGAGATAACAGTCCTCCGTACTTGGCTCTGAAAGCATCAGGGTTGGTGATCATCCTCACCAAACCTCTCAAATCCTCTAGTTTTGGAACCTTGAAGGTGTACTTGTGAGTCTTCCTTCTACTGAAATCCATAACGCAATCTCCCTTCTCTTATATTTGCAATCATTGTCTTAGTTTAATTTGAAAAAGAGAGACTAGAAGAGAAAATTTTCTTTGTTTTAATGTTTTTTTAATGAAATAAATGCATGAATGCAGCACACAAAAACATAGAAAAAATATGGGGTCAAAGGTTCGGTGTCATGAAGTTATGGCTCTACCCATCCCCAAAGGTTATACTGGTATTTTTTGTACATGTCCTCACAATCATTGACCCCTCTTGGGATAACAACAGCAAGCTGGTTCACCCGAGCGAGCTGATGTATCTTAGAGTAATCTCAAATGAGGGTAGTATTGTGTGACAAAACTATTTCTGATAGCTTCCGCACTACAAAATAGTAACATGGTTTCAGTCTACTAAAATCCTCAGCTTCTCAGATAACCCAATCGAACAATCTGCTTTCAACAACTGAAGTCGTATAGGCATTGAATCCGCAAAGGGCATCTCCACTGATTCGATGGTCGACCGGGACCTCTTACTTGGGAGTCACTCCCTGTAAGATTACCCGTCTAGTGCCATCACTTATCTTAGGTGTATACTCAATCTTTCCAGATGCGGCATCACCCACAATCCCATTAGTAGAAAAATAAACACGGATATCAATTAGGAAAAGCGATATATATATATTTATCCTAAAACTAACATCCTAGACCTCTTAAGAGCTATAATCCTAGTCCCAACAAATAAAGTGACTCCTCAGCAGAGTCGCCATTTTCCTGTAACGAATGATTTTTATCGGTGACGCGACCACATTATCGCTGAAGTTTGGGTTTACTCCTCAAGGAGAAAGGGCGCTACTTTCTGATTTCTTATTTATCCCATGAAGTTGGAAGGGAAAGGGAAGCTATCTAAAACTAACCTTGCACGCGAATGTTTAACTGAACAAACGCTTTAAGAGATTCAGGGAGTCGGGGTCAGGTTATACAATGGGTAGTTGTCAATTATCCATCCTATATGTGGTTATCCATAGGATATTAGCTTTAAGTTTCGCTTTGTAATTGATAGTGTTTATCTGCTGATGGGTTGGGAAAGTTTCTTGGGAAGTATGAGTGAGTGGGTGAGTTTTTGTTGATGTTCGGGTGACTCCCGATGTTTTAGATAAGGTACTAGACCTAAGTTTTAATTGATTTGAAGGTACTGGACCTAGGGTTTTTGATTGGTATGCTCGCTAAGATTTTGCAACCTTATGCCTACGTATTCCTGTTTAAATGAAACAGGGAAATCAGAGCAATCGTAGTTCCTCCTATTCTAGGGGAGGAAAATGACGTTTTGGTGTCTTGTTCAAAGCCCAAGATTGAAGCTAAAAGGGTATTTGTGTCTTGTTCGAAGCCCAAGATTGAAGCTAAAAGGGTATTGAGAGGGAATTTGTCATCTCTAAAGAGAGATTATTGACTTTTGTGGGCCTTGATCAAAGCTCAAGGTTGATGCTAAAAGGTTAATTGATTTTGCTAGGGGATTTCTTTATACAAATCCTAAGAGGAGGCTGGATAAGACCGACTCAACAAGAGAGTGTTTTATATGTCTTGTACAAAGCCCAAGATTGAGGCTGAAAAAGAGACTGACTCTTTGGGGATATCATTATAGAAAGCCTAAGAGGAGGCTAAAAAGGGTTTTGACTCTGTCGGGGAGGTTTATATGTGTCTTGTACAAAGCCCAAGATTGAGGCTGAAAGGAGTTTGACTCTTGTTGGAGAGTATTATCTGTCTTGTACAAAGCCTAAGATTAAGGTTAAAATGGGAAATTTAACTGGCTCTGGTGAGGATGTGTCTTGTACAAAGCCCAAGATTGAGGCTGCAATGAGTTTGACTCTGCTTAGGGACATTATTCATCAAAGCCTAAACGAAGGCTAGGAGGAAATGACTCGGCTGGGGAAGATATTTGTCCCCAGTTTAAGAGAGGGAAATTTATGTCTTGTACAAAGCCCAAGATTGAGGCTAAAAGGGTTCTGACTCAACAAGAGAGTGTTTTTATCTGTCCTGTACAAAGCCCAGGATTGTGGGTGAACAAGCTGGAGAACTTGAGAGGAGGCTAGCTCCTACTAAGGGGGAAATCTTTATACCAAGCTTTGGATAAAGATCGACTCAACAAGAGAGTATTTTTATCTGTCTTGTACAAAGCCCAAGATTGAGGCTAAAAAAGGTTGACTCAACAAGAGAGTCTGAAAATGTGATTGACTCAACAAGAGAGTCTAAGAAGCCATTGACTCAACAAGAGAGTCTGGAAAGGTGGTTGGCTCAACAAGAGAGTCTGAAAGTTGATTGACTCAACAAGAGAGTCTTTTATACTCAACAAGAGAGTGATTTACTATCTCGTACGAAGCCCGAGATGGAGGCAAAAAGGGTCTTGACTCAACAAGAGAGTCTGAAAAAGTTAGCTCCGCTGGGGAGAATCATTTGTACAAAGCCCAAGAGGAGGCTGACTTCGCTGAGGAAGGATCATTATACAAAGCCTAAGAGGAGGCTAGCTTTCTGCTGAGGAAATGTCCTTATAAAAATCCTAAGAGGAGGCTATCTTTTGTCGGGGATAATTGAGATCCTCAGGCAGGTCCAAGTGGGGAATCAACTCTTGTTGAGGATTACATAAGAGTTGAGATGTCAGATACCCTGAGGTTCTGATTTGAGATAGTGTTGACCCTGGTCGGGGAACTCTCATGAGAGAGGTTGGGTTTCTGCTGGAGATTGATCCAGAATGCCCGGGGTTTCTTCCTATGGTTGTAAGGAACTTGAGAATGTCTTTGAGACTCAAGGGGATTAGACTGTCTAAGTTTGCTGGTGTGGAAGAGTTTTATCTTTTGTATGATGCCTCTAAGAGGAGGCAAAGGTATTAAGGGATGAGAATCAACCCTAAAGCGGCCCGAGGTCTAACACTGGAAAGATTGCTCTAGCAAAAGATGACTAAGTTATGTCTTATACCTTTAAGAGGTCGTCAGGATCCTTGTATTAAGCCCAAGAGAAGGCATGAGAACTTCTAAGAAGCCGAAGGGTCCTTGTACAAAGCCCAAGAGGAGGCGGGGATACTTTTAGGAAGCCTGTGGGTCCCCAAACCAAGAGAAGTTCAAGAAATTCAATTCACAGAGAAGAGATCATTCCAGGAAAGTTCGAGGGTTTGGAAGAAACTCAAGAGATGTTATTCACAGAGAATAGATCAACTCCGGGGAGTAGAATTTCTTTGACAATTTCTAGGGGTGACAGTCTGAGAAAAGGTTCACCGAGAATACTGCCTTTCTCTTTGTTCCATATTGTTTAACCTCAAGAGAAGGGAAGACTGTATCTGGAAATCCTATGGGGACCTAGTTTTGTTTGTATTCAAGAGTGACCAACATGGCTTTACCTGGTTCTAGACCTAGTTGCCAGAGAAAACTCTAAATAACTATACTGGTATATATACAGTGGATATATGACAAGTATTTTAGAAGATATGAAAGAAGACTAACCATACGCCGCTTCCCACAATACAGTTATATATATATTTGACGTGTATTTAAAAGAATGAAAGAAGACTAACCATGTGCCGCTTCCCACAATACAGTTATATATATTAAAGCGAGTAAATGAAAGCTGCTAAAACTTACAGGTGAGCAAGCTTCCATGCTGTATTGTTAGTTGTTCAGAGAAATTAAAGAAAGTTTTGATAACAACTGTATATTTGAACCTAGATCAAAAGGGAGTTGTTTGTGAAAAAAATTGTTGGGGCTTATACTCAAGGAGAGGCCCAAGGTTTGAACAGTGATTGTACTGTTGTTTTGAATATCGTATCGGGACTTATAGAACGACTGAGGCCCAAAAAGTTTTGGTCAAAAGGGGATTGGGTCTTACACTCTATTAGAGGCCCAAAGTTTATTTTTGTAAATGAGATGGGGCTTACAACTCTGGGAGATGCCCAGATGATTTTGAACAGGCGACGATCGCGTCGTTGTTTTGAAAATATACAGAGGGACTTATACAATATGTGAGGCCCAAAAATGTTTATTTACAAAAGGGATTGGTTCTTACACTGTATTAGAGGCCCAAAAGTGTTTTTAAGAAAAAGAATGGGACTTATAGCTCGAGGAGAGGCCCAAAGTTATTTGTTTGAAAAATGGCGATCGCGCCGAGGTTTGAAAACACAGTGGGACTTATACGATGACTGAGGCCCAAAAAGTTTTGGCTTTCAAAAAGGATTGGGTCTTACACTCTATTAGAGGCCCATGAGTGTTTTTTAAAAAGATTTGTCGGGGTGAAAATCAAAGAAACCCTGATTTCATTTTCTTTTAAAAGTAATCCTTTTAAAAATGAATAAAATGACAAAAATACCAAATAAGTCTAAATAAACTACTGGTGATTTTTGGTTAAGATTTTAAAAATGAGGTTTTAATCACAAGATGATTTAGGACTCATTTGATTTTGGTTTTCAAGATGAAATGTTCATTTTTAAAAGGATTAAAAACAATAAAAATGAATTTATTTACAAAAATACCAACTATATTAAATAAATAATATAAATCTGATTTTTTTGTGGATTAAATATTTCAATATTTTTGTGGTTTTTTGCAAAAAGAACCAATAAAAAATAATTAAAGTTGAGAGAGTTATTAATTTTCCAAATCATTTAAAAATAACATGAAAAATAATAAAAAGTGGAAAAAGTGATAAAAGAGAAGATCTGGGGCGAGGGGAATTCGAACCCCAGACCTCTAGGGTGCAGCGCGCGCCCTCTACCACTGTGGTGGTGATACATCCGTGTATCAAAACCACCTCATGAATATATGAGGCATGCCTTGTTTTTGGCCTGGCCAAGGAAAGGCAAGGCAAGGCAAGGCAAGGTTTTGGCCAAAAACGTGAAGCTTGTAACGTTCTCATTTCTCCATGGATTGGGACAAAATTTAGGTCTATCCTGCCTAGAATTTCACAAGGAATCCAATGGTGGTGGTGGTTTTTTCAGATGAGGCTCCTATTTCAAAACCCGATAGTGTTCTTGAAATAGGCCTATAATTGCATTTTCAATGCTACCTCTTGTTACAGGCATGAATTACATGATGAATTGGTTCAAACACAACATATATAACATGTATGAGATGTGCATGATCAGTGGACTTCAAAGCAATGCATATTTCTAAGAGTTCAAGTTGTGATGCTTACCTCTTTAGGAGCTTTTTGGGCTTTCTGCCAAATTTCTTGTGCCAGAAGTAATTTGATGCTTTTAACACTCTCAATTGATCCCTTAGAAGCTTTTAGAATGGTTGGAACCAACTGGAATCTTCAGGAATAATTTTGAGCTCTTTCTTGCAAAAAGGGCAAAAGTGACCAATATGGCAACTCTCTCAAATGGTGTTCCAGATGTGGGGAACCATTTGGGACAGTTCAAGGATGATATTAGGAGTGTGTTTGAGGTCTTATCTAGTTTTGAAATTGACTGAATCAAGACATGGCTTGAAAAATGCAAAAAAAAATCCAATTTTGAGGTTTTGAGATGGGATTTTTTTTTGTGATTTTGGTGTTACAGGTCACATATGAGAGTTTGGACAGCTTAGATATGACATATTGGATGTGTTTGGATCATGAGCTGTGGTGGAAATGCTCTCTAACTCAAAAACTCAGAGTTACCTTGCAAAAGATGGCGTTTTGGCCTAGAGAAAAGGATTTTGAGGAAAGCATCAGTTTGGTTTTTTTGGTGTACTTAAACTGAGCACAAATGAGCTCTATTTATAGTAGAGCAAGTTTGTTTTGCAAGCAATAGTGAATGGTGGCTACAGCAGGCTGTTGGCCAATGGTGATCAAATGGAATCTCAAGTCTCCTCTAGCCATTGACTAAAGGTTAGGGCACAAGCCTATGTCTCTTTGGTTCAAAGCTTATCCTTGACTCATTCAGTTGGAATAGGCTCAGTTCATGCCACCTTGGTGCATCCATTGAATGCTTGGAAACAAAATTGGAGTTTTGGCCTCTTTTAGGCTTTTTAGGGTTTGGCATGCTACTTGGGGAATCTTGGACTTGGGAGGCTGATGAATCAGTGCTTGTCCCTTGGTTGTTCCCCCTTGAGGTGTGCAGATGGATAAGCATGCTTGGAATTGCACAATTTGAGCAAATCGAGCCTTTATGCATAAATCTGCCTTGCCAAGACAGTTTGCAGTAAGGCATGTTGCAGCTGGCATAACTCCTAGCTCAGGTGGAGTTTGATGGAGTTCTTGGACATTTTGGAAAGCCCTTATGTGACACAACACATGTGTGATCATATTTTGTCTTGAAACTTTTTGGATCCAAGTGAAAAATCCCCCTACATTTTGAAATAAAGCAAGACAGATTCTGACTTAGTGAAAATTTCACTAAGTGTTGGAAAAAGTGACATTTCATGTTTTCAGCCATTTTGATCACTCCATAACTAAAAATCCATGAAGAATTGGAATGAGGTGTAGTTGACACTTTTAAAGTATGCCATGAGAGCTACAAATCCATCTTTGGACCATCCAAAATGGTTGCTTGGATCTCAAGTTATGATCCTTGGAAGTTGGTATCCTAGCCACTTTGTTCCATAACTTAGAAAAATTCTAAGTTTTTATGGTTACCCCTTTTACAAGTTATCCCAATTTCTTTGATTTTTCTTGATGAATGATGATTCAAATCACATCTTAACATTGTTTTAGGGTTGAGGAACCATAATTATGAAAAATCTCAATAAGTCAAACTTGACTTTTGTGCACAATTGACTTTTTATCAGATGAATTCCAAACTGTGCAATCCTTTGTGAAATCAGGTCCTTAACCTAAATCAACCTTGATGGATATGTTCCATAGGTGTTATAGGGTGTATTGAATCATGTCCCAAGGTTTGGGAGCATGTCTGAGTCAAAAGTCAAAGGTTCAGTTTTCTTTTTCCTCGAAACCCTAATTGTGGTCCTGATGAAATTGAAGCTTGTGGATCAAGCTTCTTGGATTAATCCATTGTTGTAAATGGAGCAATGTAGTATGTTAGAGACCCTCAAATCATGTCTTGAGGTCTTGGCTCGTGTTTTGTCCCAAAAGTCAAGTTAGGGGTGAATTAGGTCAAGAAACCCTAATTCCTGATTTTTTATGAATGCAACCCCTGAGGATAAATTGACTTGATGATTGGGTCCATGAGGTCTTTTGTAGTATATTGGGTTATGCTTTGAAGCATTGGCTCATGCTCAGAGGAAAAATTCCATCTGGAGGCCTCAGTCGACCAAAACCCTAATTTGGTGACACTGGCGATCTTGAGGATTGATCCACTTGGAATTCTGTAACTTTGTGCTTGATTCTTGATGTGGGAGTCCTCTTGATCATTTATGAATGTTTTAGAGGTTATAAAAGTTGAATATCATGTCATTTATTGATTGATCTTTTGTCTAAGGCTCTAAGAGGGCTTAAAACCCTAATGCTTGATTGCAGGGAATGCTCAACAATTCTTGAGGAGATTGATGAGGCATAAAGGTACATCCATATTGTGATGATGATTTGTACAATGATGGAAAATCTTAGTGGTCATAATTTGGGGTATGACACGTCTTAGGTTGGTTTTTTTCGTTTCCATTTTGTTGCCATTCCATTTGTGTGTAGCACTTTTATTTTCGGTATAACTATGTTTAACTGTGTGTATTGTTCGTTATTTTGGGTTGTCGGTTTTGATTGGATTTTCTTTATTTATTCCAGGTTCCATGTTGTTTACTTTTGATACAGTTCTGTGTGTTAGAGAGAAGGATAAGTTTCATTTTGTTTTTTTGTTAAAAGTGTTATTTGTATAATATTAAGTTTATAAGTTACCTAGTGATACTATGTGTTAATACATTATTGTAGCTTTAAAAAAGAAAAATATGAAATGGCTTTTAACTTTTGTTTTTTATGTGCTTTGTATTATTTTAATGTATGTTCATCCTTTTTTTAGAGATCTTACTTTCTTTAACTATTTTTTTTTTGTTTTGTGTATTTGATGAATATTTTCAATTTATTATGTTATTTTTGTAAATTAGTTGTAATTAGTATATCTTTACTTGATTAATCACGTTAGTAAGTTAATTAAGTGTTTAGATTTTAAATGAAAAAATATGTGCTATAATTATTAATTAATTTAAATATTTTTATTTAATATTGACTACTTAAATTATTAATTAATCTTATTAAATATTAATATTTAAATTGATTAATAATTCTTTGTCGCCCGATTCTATTTTGGGATTTGTCTGCTTCCATGTCTTGAGCTTATTTCCGTGGTTAAATCTTGATGCTTTTCCTGGATTATTTCTCGATGTTTCCTCACGATGCTTTTCCGTGTATTTCTGTTGACTTTTCTGTCTGTTCATACCATGATGTTTTTCCATGTGTACTCTGTGATATACTTTCTATCTGTTTTTCTCCACGATGCCTTTCCATGTATGTTTTCATTGTTTGTGGATTTTATTCGTGATGCTTTGCCGCGTATCTTTGTCTGCTGATTACATGATGCTTTTTTGTTTATTTTTGTTGACTTTTTATTGTCTGATTACCATGACGCTTTGCCATGTGTTTTCTGTGATCTCTTGTCTGTTTGACTATACAAGATGCTTTTCTGTGTATTCCTATTGGTTGGTCACTGTTTGATTACCATGATGTTTTGCCATATATTTCTGTGACTTTCCTATATGTTCTTACCATGATATTTTTCCATGCGTATTCTGTGTCTGTGCTTTATTGCTTGCCATTTACATGACGTTTTTCCATGTACTTGTTGCTTTACTTTCTATTCCTTGTTGACCTAATCCAAGGGAAGGGATTGTATGTTGACTTTATTGTCATTGTGCATGTCCCTTGTTTATTCTTTACCTGTCTTAGTTGTTCTTGGTTCTTAGAACCTGGAAACTCGTAGTACCATGAACTACAGACGCTCTGATTTCTCAAGTTCCTCTTGAGAATACGTAGGCACAAGTCCCCGATCCTTGGCGAGCAACCTTTTATTTTTTTACATTATTCATACTATTTTCCTTTTTTACACCCTTTTTACATCGTAGTTCTGAACTACGATTGCTCTGACTTCCTATTAAGGATACGTAGGCATAGGATTGCGATGATCCTAGCGAGCTACCTTTTTCTTTTTCCACCTTTTCTCTTTTCTTTGCCCGTCCTTACCTTAGCAAACAATTTTAGACAAAACACAAATATTTCAAGAGGTTCCTGTATAGTACTCCAGATACTTAGGATGCTAGCACCTTCCTTAGGTATAACTAACCTCTGAACCTTAGATTCTCTTTTGCTTTATTTTTTGCATTGCATACTTATGGGTTATTCGTTCTTTTACCCTTCTCTTGGATAAATTAAAGATCGGTGGTGAATTAAGATTTGTGATTCAATTTAATTCAATAGCTTGATATCCGATTCTCACCGCGACAGGTTGGTTATGCAATGGGAAGGTGTTAGCACCCAAAACATCTATAGTACTCTATAGGAACCTCTTGAAAATCTATGTTTGGCTTAAAACGTGTTGTAAGCAAAAGATGGTGGAGATGAGAAGAGAAGTATTTTTTTATGATTTTTGTGTTTGACAAGGCTTCCTGAGCATCGTGCCTACGTACCCACAAAGTGCAATTAAGGATCAAAACCTCGTAGTTCGTGGTAAAAATAACAAAAGAGATTTGTTTGATTGATTTTAAATAGGAAGACAAGTTGTCATTTTAAGGAGAATATTCAACTAGTCACCCACAAGTGTATGAAAATGGACCTTTGCATCACTATTTAGAAGGGCTCCAACTTGGATTAAAATCAACAAGTATGCCACTAGCTCTCTCAAGTGGAAAAGAATCACATCTCAACTATGAAAATGACTCATGTTTAAACCTTATGAAAAAGTTTAAAAGGAAAAGTGCCTAAAAAGCACAAAATGGTTTGAATGAGTTAAGTATTTTTTATGTCTTTTGAAAATGGTTTTGATATGCTTAAGATTGATTAGCACTTTATTAAAAAAAAATAGTTTGAAAATTACTTCACAAAGTCAAGGTTTATTATGAAAGTGTTTCAAGTTTGAAAACAAGAAGGTTTTGAAAAAAGGGAGAAGATTTTGAAAATTTAAGAAGGGGAGGAGATGAAGAGACTACCCTAAAGCATAAAATAAAAGCTAATGAAGGAAAGATCTAACCAAAATAGCAAGCCTTTGACATAAACAAGCCAAAAATCCCATCCTTTGGACTCGAGTAACAAGATAAGCAATAATAACCAAGCATCAGATGAAAACTAAGTATCCAAGCCAAGTCTTCAAAGAGGTCAACCCAAGATCAAAGATACCAGATAAATTTCAAGGTCTCAAATTACAACTCCAAAGCAAAGGGTTAAGAACCTAATTCTAAGTCCAAAACTCCAAATCCATGCAAGGGATAGTAACCAATAGTCCAAGGAAACAATTAAGGTTTTTTAGGGTGTTTAGCCTTTATTAATATCTTAAAAAGAAAAAGAAAGTCCAAGTGGACAAAGAGAAAAAGGCATAAACATAAACAAGATAAAAATATGATATGAAATGATAAGCATAAAATAAAGAGCAAGAAATAAAGAGCATAAAGATAAAAGTGCATAAAAATAAATGGTATAAAGTAAAAGTTAGCACAACTAAAGTTAGTGTTAATGTTAAAGTTAATGAAGAAGACATTTTGTCATTTAAAGTAGATTACTCAACTAATCAACCAAACAAGTATAAGAAATTTGCATCAACCTTTGAGAAAGGCTCCAACTTGGATAAAATCAACAAGTATGCCACTAGCTCTCTTAGGTGGAAAAGAATCAACACACTTTGGAGATAGAAGAATTACATCTAAACTAAAAATGACTCATATCTAAAATTGGACCAAATGATCACTTTTCGATTAGGGACAAATTTAGCGCTATGTTAAGCAATCGTAGCACAATCTATAAGGAAGATCATACTATGGGAGGCCGGTTAATAATAATTTATGTACGATACATGTTAGAGATATGATATAAAGATCATACTCCTAAAACATGTAGAAAAAGTCAAAACAAGGTGGATCAAGACCTAAGTCAAGGAAGGATTGGTCCATTACATCAATCAATCCTTCATGACACTTAGGACAAACTTATGCATCAATCCAAAGTACCTAAATTGATCAAATGATCAATCAAATGGTAGATTTGAAATGATGAAAGTTCATCAAGCACCATTCAAGATCTCATGAACAAGATAGACTACACATCTTCCAATTGATCAAAAGAAATGTGAAAAGGAAAAAAAAAGATGAAGGAGAGAGGACAAAACAAGATAGCAAAACCAAATTGGATCCAAGTGATGATCAAGTTATCATCAAAATCAATCATCCATTTTGGTGGATTAGGGTTTTCACCCCATCAACACCCAAGATCCATTGAGTTTGATGAAACTTATGATCAAATCAACTAAGTTCCAAGGCCAACAAAAGTCAACACCGGTCAACCAAATATAAAAAGCAAAAATATGAAATAAAATGCATCAAAATGAATTTTAAAAATAATTTTAAAATGAAAATAAAAGGTAAAATGAAAATGATACATCAAATCAAATCAAAAAATGGTCAATAAAATTCATGCAAGTCAGAAACAAGTCAAGAATGATCTATAAAATTTTTGAGAATTTTTAAATGCATAAAAGTATTTTTTTTTTAACTATTTAAAATGCTTCAAAATCAGAAAAATCATGAAAAATAGAAAATGATAAAAATAAAATATGAAAAATATAAAATCAGAAGGAGAAAAATAAAAGAGAATTTTAGGACTTACTTTGGGATTTTTTGGAGTTAAAATAATTTTTCTATGAATTTTTTAATGAAAATATAAAAATGAAAATAAAACAAAAAAATAACACGCGTTGGATCTGACCTCGGTAATTGACGTGGCAGATCCAACGCAGCTTAGCTGCTAGAGCACGATGGAAATTAGTGGAAAATGCACACGAGATCACTTTCAAATTGAACCAATCAGAACATTTCAAAATGCCACCGTGGGACAACTCAGATCACCACCTTCAACCTCTTTAGTCATCTTCTCCGGTGAACCAGTCATCGAAGATTGCTAATTGGTAACATGAGAGCATGATACCACCATCATTGCAACCATCTCATCAAGGCAAACTCAACTACATACTTCACTTTCATTGATTGAAAGAGAGCAGAGAGAATTTTGAGAAAAATCTGAAGAAAACACAAACACTAAAACAAAAATTAAATGATGAACAATCAGAAGGCAAACGACTACATTGTGGTAACTTGTTTGATTGAAAATGGAGCCTCAAATTACCTTGTCCAAAAATGATCGGAGGAGCTCTGAAACTGGATTTGGTTGGAGTGATTCATGGACTCTTAGAGCTTGGGAATTATTGTAGAAGCTTCAGAGTATGCCAATGGAGCTAACTTAATCAAGAAATTGGATTAAAACTGGCTAGAAATCAAAACATGATAGCTCACTTTTCTGAAAAAGTTTAAGAGTGGAGTAGGGGTTTTCGGGCTATCAAAAGCTTGGAAGTGAAGGTAGCAAGGCTCTCTATTTTTAGGACAAGTGAATGAGCTCACACATGTGGAGCTTTGATTAGAATTCGTGTAAAATCATCGACACCAAAAATGTGATCAAACTTGCATATGAGGTCACTCAAAGCACAGCTAAAGTTGGCCATTCTGAGCCGTTTTCACTTGGTAAACATCCCTTAATATGATTAGAGTGTAAATCGCGTGGTAATTTTGCATGTAAACAAGTTTTGGTTGAGGTAAAAATTCTGATCATGGTGAAAACTTCAGTTCCAAGTAACCATGTTTAACTCAATGGGGCATCTTGCACACGAGGATTTTTTATTCCATTCTTTTTGCAATTGGTTAACATCATAACAAAGATCACAATGTGCCAAGAAAGGCTTCATTTGGATGCTTGAGCAAAAAGTTATGTCATTTTGAAGTTGGCACAAAAATCTGGCAAACCAAACTTGAAATATTTTAAGTCCAAATGGCTGAAAATGACCTATAATGTATTAATGAATTCCATGGCCTTCCAAGCACAATTTGACTTTGACCTTTGAAGTAATCTTGTAGAGGGTATCACAAATGATATTTTGCAAAAAGAACGAGCTCCAAATGTTGAAAATTGAAGAAGTTGTGATTCTTAAAAGTTGAGAAAAAGTCACTTGAAAATAGGTCAAAATTTCACTAAGTCCGCAAATGACTTATAATGTCTTCAAACTTTTGATGATCCTCCAAGAAAAATTGGCTCTTGTCATGTAAAGAGAAGTTGAAGAGGGTGTTGAGAAGAGTCATACGTAAAAAGAAGCATTCAAAAATATTAAGAATTGAAGGAGTTATGATCTTTTGAACTTTGACTTGAAATGTTGACTTTTTAGGTCAAACGTCCTTTAATCAACTTGTAAACTTGGACTTTTCTTGCATTTCAAGGTACATGGATAATCATATGAACTCAAAATAATGTGTCCTTGAATGTAATTTTATAAAATTGACCAAATCTTGAGATAAATTGTTGATGAAGGCATGGAAATAGTCACATGAACCTTTGATTTTTCTTGAGAGACTAGCTACTAAACCTTGAGATATATTTGATCAAGATGAGATTGAATGATGCTTGAAACCTTGTACTTTGATATTAGAAGCCATGGTTTGATGATATAGCCCTTGGGAATCAATGGTTGATTGCACTTTAACTTGAGAGACCAAAACCCTACCTTGCAAGGAAACAAAAGGGACAAAACATATTTTTGATATTTTGATTAGTAGTTAGTGAAATATAAATCATATAAACACAAATGAAAAGAATACAAAGAAAGGTGTTTGGTAATCTTTGCAAAGACAAACCCGAGGATGAGAGGGCTAGAGGAGAACCAAGTTTGTGATCTTGATGCATTGTGAAGATGCAAATGAGGTGGGATCTTAGGGATAAAAATTAGGGTATGACAGTAGTCATATTTTTTGTAGTTTTAGTTGAAATAGAATTAAATAGTAGTAGAATGAAAAAGTGAAGTCAAATCAAATAGTAACTCCATACTCTTTGAAAAGCATGCAGTAGATTTTATGATGCGTGTGTTGATGGTGCTGATTAAGTGATGAAAAGATATGTTTTCAATATTTGCAATTAATATCAATGAATGCTAAATGTGTTAGGTTTTGCCCATATATACAACATGCGTAGAATGTGGTTCCAAATGAAAAACTACTTCATAATTTTACATTACTTTGCCTGTGGTTTTTTTATTCAGAAGATGTATTCATCAACAAGAACAATCCATTCAAGTGATACGTAAGCTTTATGTTATATTTGATATATTGTGTAGAAAAATTCTGGATTTAACTTTTATGAATGATATTGATATTAGCATGTTATGTTGTTTGAAGGATAGATGGACAATGGGCTGAGTATTTAGGAAACTACCACCAAAATCATGACAGTGAAGATACTGATACAGTGGACATGAATGACCTTGACAGTGATGAAGATGAAGGAGAAGTGATTCAAAATTTGAATGAACCTATGATAAATGCAGAGGGTTATTCATTCCAATACTGTATTAGTCCTGCTATGTCCAGGAAGAACAATGTTTTCGTAAATATACTAAAACTCTTTATTTCATTCATATACATCATTAACTTCGATTTTGATCATTCTTTGTGTTTACAAATTTTTTACAGCACTTTCCTAGTCATGTGGCTAAAGAGTTCCTAATATCCAACCAAACAGAGATGAAAATCTTTGATGTTGATACAAAATATGCGTACCCATGTGTTGGTAAGATGGGCATAACTTAGAATGAGAAATATCTATGTGGTGGTTGGTATGACTATGTTCGTCTGAATCGTCTTAAGGCCGGTGATGTTCTGTTGTGTATTGTTCCCTATCCTCCTACCAAAATGTTTGTTCATTTTATGATGTAATTTCAATCAATGAATGTGCTCCTTTTTAATATGATAACATATAATTATGTACTGAAGTTTCCTTTGAATGAAATTATGAAATGTCATTTTGCAATTAGTAAGACAACACAAAAGGGGAAATTTTATCATTAATATAGAAGTACATTCTTAAAAAAAGTAACTTGTATCACAAGTTAGCATTAGTCTTGTTGTTTTAATAATTACAACAAAGTAAAAATGTAGTAACAAAACAAAATAAGCTTATACCACGCCTTCTCCACGTTCACCGTCATTGGTTGATCTTCTTCACGAATGCGGAGTGGTTTTCATACAGATTACTCATGTTGAATTGTAGTCTATCTCCAACTCCAATCTGTTGAATGGCTGCAAACTCTCTCCAACCCCTTGAAAACCTCACTAGGCGTGGATATGTTTCATACTCCAATTCACAAAATCTCGATTTCCAATTTACCCCAACCGTATTTATTCCATGCATGGTTGTATTCCCCAAGTATTCTCCCATGTCATCAGGTAATGTCTGTAATATAATTGAACCAAAATCAAAATTAATATAAGCTCGAAAAAAAACCATAATTAAGAAAAATAGAACTACTAAGTGAATTGAAAAACCAAACAAATAGGGAATGACTTGGGGATCCTCTGTCACAGTAAGGTTGAAGGTTACAACTTTTCATAGAGATTGAGTCTTTGAATGCCAAGTAGAGAATGAGGCAGGAGTAATTGGTTCTATTATGGGAATAATGTGGAATTGGTTTCTTCCAAAGCATCTGAAGAAAATATTATGATGACTTTCAAATTGATAATGCTCTCTTAAAGTCATCCAACCATTTGTGATACTAGGGATTTCATCATCATGGTTGAATTCAACCATGAGCTGAAGACCAGTGTCATCATATAGGCCCCAATTTTTTTCCAACTCCCCTCTGAATTCTTCATAGAATTCAGGTTCAATCTCGCCCTCAACCTAACAATGCATGTGTTGTTAAATAAACGCAAACATATCTAACATAACTAAAAACAACTTGCAGGAATTTGTAATCACATTCACAAACAAACAATGCTCTATTCCTTACTCAAATTTGTAAGATGAAAAAAAAACAATGAATGAAAACTAGTGCAATTACCTCACCTTTAACATGTACCATCATGAAATGGCTCTTTCCGGGTCTTCGAAGAATATCACGTAGAGTCTCCGTTATTTTTGTTTGTCTTATGTTGTAGATTGTGTGAAAAATGGAGAAAGTGAAGAGTGGTAATTGTTTTCAATAGAGTAACACTGAAATCAAAAGGTCACAATAAGAAAATGCAAGAGTCACATGTAGAAGCAAGTATGATGAAGGTTTCTAATTTTGAGTTTTGCGCAGACAATAAATTATGCATACGTTGAATATAGTGAGGCGTGTGGAGAGGTGAAAAAAGGAAGATAGGATATCCAATATTACCTTTATTAGATTTTACTAACATAATTTATTTTTTGTTCCAAATATACACTTTTTCAGTTTTTGTTTTAAACTATAAATTCTCCCCCACTCATATGGCAGTTACATATATCTTGCATTCTAATAACTGCTACTGCTACTAACCTTTTATAAAAACTTAAATTAAAATTAAAATAGTAGTATAAAATATCCAATATTACCTTTATTAGATTTTACTTTCAGAATTTATTTTTTATTTCAAATATACACTTTTTCAGTTTTTATTTTAAACTATAAATTCTCCCTCACTCATATGAGAGTTACACATCTCTTGCATTCCATTAACTGCTATTGCTACTAACCTTTTATAAATACTTAAATTAAAATTAAAATAGGAGTATAAAATATCCAATATTACCTTTATTATATTTTACTGTCAGAATTTATTTTTTGTTCTAAATATACACTTTTTCAGTTTTTGTTTTAAACTATAAATTCTCCCCCCACTTCTATGACAATTACATATCTCTTGCATTTCATTAACTGCTACTGCTACTGACCTTTTATAAAAACTTAAATTAAAATCAAAATAATGGCTAGCTACCATATAACTTCTCCCTCGCCAGGTTTCTCTGTAGTAATAGCAACACGCATTCACGCAGTTGAATAATGGTGATCATTTGATCAAGATCGAAAGGTCAAATTCATTTTGTATATTGTTAATTATAAATCAACAATTATAATTTGTATTTTCTTGACCATCAGATTTTAATTCAACGGATACCAATGACTTG
The DNA here is from genome assembly GCA_022829125.1 of Lathyrus tuberosus. Lineage (NCBI taxonomy): Eukaryota > Viridiplantae > Streptophyta > Magnoliopsida > Fabales > Fabaceae > Lathyrus > Lathyrus tuberosus. Next base: position 10,310,186 of record JALAZF010000041.1, read on the forward strand.
AATGTGTGAATGTGTGCTCTTTTCAAATGTAAGGAATCCAATTTTGATATTAATGGCTACCAAGAAGCTTTATATAGCATTGCTTTATAGAGCATTGTCTAAATAATTACTCAAACCATTTCCTAAAATATACGTTTTCCATAACACTTTAACCCTACCGAAGTGACTGATCAATGTCACGTTTTCCATGCCTTTCTCGCGTCCCAATGTCTATTTGACGTGAAAACCTTGGATTAGCAACTTGTACGAGATACTATTTGGTTTTGCAAATTATAGTATTTGGTTCTGTTACAACTACTGCTATAAAAAACAGCATATGAAAAAAATGTATTCTGATATATACATGAATTTATTATTCTCTTTAATTTAAAATAATATTTGTTAATTAATATCAAACTGATCATATAGACTGAATGTCACAACACAAATTGAAGTTAACATATAATGGATATGCAGAATTAAATTTCAACACCAAATGATAAACTTTGATGAGCCAAAATCATAGATAACAAACATGATTTGAGAAACATAAACATTAAACCTACATAAAAATGAAAACCAATTACAAAATTTAAGAAAAACTAATGTTCAAACAATAATTTAAACATTCAAATTACATAGACATTCCTACATCCTCATACATTCATTCCACCATTCCCCTTGATTCGTTTTCTCACCAGTAATCTGTAGTAATCTGCTGACGTTACAATTTCCAAAAGGAGTGCAAAGCTACTTTTTATAGCTTCTTCAATTTTCACGGCAAACAAACATTAGGACGCAAGAAATGAATGCTAACTGCTACAGTGCTACAGTGTTAGCCACTTTTAACAAAAAAAATCAAACGACATGCAAGGTCAAATCGTAATATGACTATTCAGTTTTATATTTGACTCAATTTTAAGTTCATAAATTAAAAAAAAAAATACTTCCAAGTATTACTATAATATAAGTATTACAATATAAATTTTAGTTAAACGAGTATTGCGTTTTTCATGGAAGTATAATTTAGATGATTTACTTCCAAATATTATAATATAAGTAATATAATATAATTTTAATATTATAATAAAATTAAAAATTAAATTAAATATTGAATCAAATATATGATTTTCAAAATTTTAGTTAAAATTTTGAAAAATCATTTAAATTTTACATTATAATATAAATTTAAACAATTTTCTAAAATTAAAAAAAAATCTTGCGTTACATATAATTAAAATTTATTACATTTATTATACTTTGGAAAAAAATTAGACAAACTATGTAAACTATATAAATTGAAAGATAAAAAGCAACTTTAACGTTAGACTTTAATTCGTAGTAGATCCTTTCTGTTGACTTTGACCTTAGAATTTGATTCAAAGTAGATCCTTTCCGTTGACTTCGACCTTAGACTTTGATTTATAGTAAATTATAGAATTTGACTCATAGTAGATCCTTTCAGTTGACTTTGACCTTAGACTTTGAATCATAGTAGATCTTATAATTTTATTCATAGTAGATCTTTTCTGTTGACTTTGATCTACTAATTTTATTCATATTAGATCTTTTCAATTGACTTTGATCTTAGACTTTAATTCATAGTAAATCCTTTCTGTTGACTTTGACCTTAGACTTTAATTCATAGTAGATCCTTTTAGTTGACTTTGACCTTAAAATTTGATTCATAGAAGATCCTTTCTATTGACTTTGACCTTACACTTTGATTCATAGTAGATCTTAAAATTTGATTCATAGTAGATCCTTTTAGTTGACTTTGACATTAGAATTTGATTTATAGTAGATCCTTTTTGTAGGCTTTAACCTTGGACTTTGATTCAAAGTAGACCTTAGAATTTAATTCATAGTAGACCTTAGAGTTTGATTCATAGTAGATCCTTTCAGTTGACTTTGACCTAGAAATTTGATTCATAGTAGATCTTAGAATTTGATTCATAGTAGATCCTTTCAATTGAATTTGACCTTAGACTTTGATTCATAGTAGATCTTTTCTCTTGACTTTGACCTTAGACTTTTATTCATAGTTGATCTTAGAATTTGATTCATAGTAGATCGTTTCTGTTGACATTGACCTTGGAATTTGATTTATAATAGATCATTTATGTTGACTTTAACTTTGAACTTTGATTCATAGTAGACCTTAGAATTTGATTCATAATACTCCCTCCGTCTCATAATGAGTGACTCATTTGCAATAAATGAGTGTCCCAAAATAAATGACATATTTCAATTTCCAGTGCATCTTTTCCAATTTTACCCTTTAATTAATATTACTTTAATCATTCCCAATATATGATGAATGTACTTTAGTAAAAATATCACTCTCTCATTTATTTATTAATTTTTCTTAATCTGCGTAAAATGTTAATTGGGTCACTCATTGTGGGATGAAGGGAATACTATTAATCAATGTCTAAGGTCAAAGTCAACCAAAATGATCTACTATGAATCAAATTCTAAGGTCAAAGTCAACAGAAAAGGATCTACTGTGAATCACAATCTAAGGTCAAAGTCAACTGAAAGGATCTAATATGAATAAACTTAGTAGATCAAATCAGCAGAAAGGATCTACTATGAATCAATGTCTAAGGTCAAAGTCAACAGAAAGGATCTACTATGAATCAAATTCTAAGGTCAAATTCAACATAAAGGGTCTACTATAAATCAAAGTCCTAGGTCAAAGTCAACAGAAACAATCTACTATGAATCAAAATCTAAGGTCAAAGCCAACAGAAAGGATCTATTATGAATCAAAGTCTAAAGTCAAATTCAATTGAAAGGATCTCCTATGAATCAAATTCTAAGATCATCTATGAATCAAAGTCCAAGGTCAAATAAACAAGAAGGATTTACACGTATTTGAGTTCCTTTTGAAAGGATTTACAAGAAGGATTTACATTCATTTGAATTCCTTTGAAAGGATCTACATATATAAACACATATGTAACTGTTTTGAAGTAAAAGATCACTACACATATGAAACTGTTTTGAAGTAAAAGATCACAACATATATGTGACTGTTTTCAAGTAAAAGATCACTACATATTAAAGAGCCGCGAGATTTTCTACATTGCCATTGTGGCTGGGAAGAGCCTATCTAAGAAGGTATATACACCACCTCCTAACAGCATTGCTCCGCTGTTGAACAAGCCAAAATCAGAAACATGAAAAATATATAAGTTATTCAATTAACAAGTGGAAACACTTGAAACTACCAAGTAGTCATTGTGTGATGATGTGTAAGGGGGAACAGCAGTGCTACCTTCAAGTGCTTAATGAAAAATTCAAAATAAAAAATTACCTTACAGGATTGATCCATGCTGAGTACTTGCGAAATGAAAGCAAACTCTGTCAATACAGATTTGAATGAGAAACATGGTTTTCAATGAGAGATATATATATCTTAAAGGTTACACTATAAAACCAAAAGAAAAGGTTCATGAACCTGTAAGGCGCCAGCAAAAGAAGCAGCCAAAAGTAAGGGAGAAATGTATCCTGTTGTGTATGTCAAAAGCAAGCTGCCTCCAATCACTGGATTCTGTAAAGAAATATTCATTGGAGGCAAAGTTGACAAAAACCGTGGCCGACTACACTTAGTTTTCGTAATGATTCATTTGAAAGAATCAGGATTGATGACAGAGTTCATGTCCGAAATATAAAAGACAATAGGGATTTGTATCCAATCAAAACATGACTCGCATGTATTGTAAGATATTAATAAGCACAATTCGTACATATATTCCTTGATATGCAGCAAAACTGCATGATTATATATTCGATGCCCTAGAAAGCCATTTGTCATCGGGTGCAAAAACATCACAAACATAGGTTAGTTGACATATTAGATTTAAAATGCAACCAACAAAATCTACTTGACCGGTGAGTTTTTAAGCCGGAACTAATGAGCAAATAGCACTGGTTTACCCTTGGTTCTCTTTCCAACACATCATATAAATGTTGCCATCAAGAAGCAATATTGGTTAACAAGAAGTACCTTGGATGCAGCGACATATCCCAGAAGGGTAGCCAGAACAGGTGTACTGCATGGTGAGGCAGCTAATGCAAATGTAAGCCCAGCCAAATATGCTTGCACACCTAAGAGTAGAATTCCTTCATGTTAAATTCTCTACATTGAAATACATACTGAAAAAACAAAAGAAATGAGCATTAGAGCATTGACTTACTTGATGGAAAATTGGCAGCCACAGAACGTGGATCAAAACTGTCGAAGAATGAGGGGAGCTGTAATTCAATGATCTGAAATTTTGTTCTCGAGGTGAATACAACAGCCAAAATTTCTACCCGAGAAAGTTTGTATAGTTTGGTTAACTTATAAGAACTAGATTCAGTGAGTCGATGGCTTAATCTAAAAATCTTTGAAATTTGAGGAATGTTTTCTTGCAAAACATAGATGGCACGCATCAGACTATCTCTGATGAAAATGCACTGAGCTTAAAGTAACTAATGTAAAGATTAGCTTAACATTTGATTACATAACTTGATCTTAGATAGTCAAGAGCGAAAGAAACTATGTCGTCAGAAAATTATAAGTCTGCTTTAACAGGCCTAAGATAGTGTGACTGTTTTTCAAGATGTAAAGATCTTATTTAGAAAAGGGTGCAAAATATGACTTTGAAAAAATCAGTGAATAATAACACTGCAAACTGAGAGTTAGATTCTGAATATTATTGTAAGCACAGGGAAATTAAACAACAAAATAAGAAACTCGGACAGCACAAACTTGAAAGTTTGTCACGTTTAGAATATAAAGTTGTGGAAGAGAAATTGTTTCACTACCTCAAGAAGGTTCAGACCCATAATTACAGCCAAACCAGAAGCACCCAAAGGTAATCCTTGGCCAATCTGTCCATAAGCCTTTCCTGCAAATGAAGCTCCTACACCCAGTAGCGCTAATGTGGTTGCAAGACCCAATGAAAATGCAATGGAATCTCCAATAACCTGACAGGAAGTAAGTAGACATCATTCCTAGTAAAATGTTACATGAAATAGAACTATGAAGCAATGACACGGGTTATGAACACGACACTGACACTCAAAATAGCTTCAGAAAATTGAAGTGATTGAAAGTCACCACATGCACCAGAGAAGTGTCACACGCCAGACATGCCTCTAGTATTAAGTCTAGGTGCTACATAGAAATAGAAGGCCTCAAGAGATCATCCAGACATGTCTTTAATCTGGAGTGTCGGAGTCATATAGAAATAGAAGGCTTCAAGGGATCAAACATCAAAGCATGTCACATAGAAAGTCTATTCTAAAGAAAGCCAGTATTAAAGAAATACACTGGTTGCGAAATGCTTCCATATATAAGAATCTTTCACCTTAAGTGTAAACACTTTCCTACAAAATAATTCCTAATGACGTATCCCATACGGAATTAGCACTCAACAATAGTAATCAGAGAAAATCAATTTTTAAATAGGGTGAATAAAAAGAAATAAGAAGATTAAGGTCACTGAGTAACTTGGGTTGCAAGATATTACCTGTCCTCTGCTTTTACCAGAGCCAAATGCCCCTGTCATATTCCAACAGATTTAGATTTTAGGCATTTTAAAATATTGATACCGAAAAACGCAAAACAGCAGCAAGCTTACCAATGTAACCGAGAGTGAGCGGTAACACACTAAGTGTACACGGAGAAAGGCTAGTTACAAGCCCTGCCCCATAAATTACAGCCAAACTGTAAAGCGGAATAAGAAGCAGGTAAAAAAACCATAAACACTAGTTTAAAATTATGTGAGGAAAAGATACAGATAAAAAATGTTGAAAGGAGCTTATAGTGCACCTAGTGAAACTTAGGGACGATAGTTGGTCCAAAACTGCTTCATTGGCCTGTTGTCCCGCTGAAAAAAGAATGCCCCCAAACCAGTCACCAAGGGTTCCGTCAGCTAAAGCAAACACAGAAGCAGCCATTTCCTGATTCAAAACCACATAACTCTGGTTCCTGATTGAAAAAGACATACAAACACCTCACGATTGTCACGAACAGAGCTATTTACACTTACAGCTTTGGCGGTGACTGGAGCAACCAATTGTGCGGCTGTAAATAAAGAAAATTTGACAAAATGCCAATGAGAAACACAAAAGAGTATGCAGTAACATTTCATATGCCATTAACATGCCATCCAAACTGACCCTATGGATTTTCACAATTTTATTCACATTTTAAACATTGAAATTAGGCTTGAGGAGGCAAGTTGCAATTAGAAGCATCATAATAACAATGAGTATTACCTGTAATTCCACCAATGAATGTCATAAGAGTATTGCCATTAATCTTTGAGTTGGAGCGAAGAGAATTTTCAAGTTGAGTAGGTTTTGTGAGCGTGTTGGTGGGAATAATATGCCTGTCTACATTCAATGAGTATAAAAACAAAACAAAACAAAACAAGTTTGAAGTTGCATTGGGAATGAATAGCTAAATTAAGCGCTTAATATAAACAAAATCAGCAAATTTAAATAAAATAAAATAAAGAAAGATCAATATGCAAGTAAATTGGCAGGGTTACCATGATGGGTATGACTCGGGATTTTGCAAGATTGAAGTGGTGGAAGACCGTAACTGCTGCAGCAGTACCTCATACTCAAACTCGTCTCAATTTGTAACCAGATAGTTATTAGGTTTTGAAAAAAAAAAAGTTGAAAATGGAGTATTTATAATTTTGAGAGGAGTGTGTTTTTGGTTATTGAATGGAAATGGAAGACGAAAGGGAACCGATGAAGAGAATGCCAAATTGATGTTTCCTTGTTTATTTGCTTATGCTTAATTTGGATGGGTCTCAAGTGTTTACAAAAACCGCTTGTTTTTTTTTTTTAGATGAGGCTCAATAAAATTCCTTAATTAGTGTAAATATGTTTGGTTTCACGTTTCACTCACAAAATTCATTCAGAATGTAGATAATTTTGTAAATTGATTTTAATATGAATTAGAATTGATTATATTTTTTTTTAGAATTGTTTTAATTAAGTTAAGATTTATATTTCTTTAGTTTAAACGTGATTTTTAAATTGAAATTTACGGTTAAATTCATTTTTATATAAATTTATTTACAAATAATTTATTTTACCTTCAACTCATTTTTAATGTATTTGGATCTATAATAATTGTTCTGGAGTGACCAAGACATAATCTACAATAAAGTAGGTCACCTAAATTTTAGGAAGCACAGCCGACCAAGGAATGGGTGCGCCCTAGTGGTCCATAGAGACCATCATATATCGATAGCTCACAAGGCATGTCAGTCCTTAAGGATTATAAAATGGTGATAGCTCACAAATTCCCCAACACTTGTCCTTCGAGATAAATGTCTAAGAGAAGACTACGAGGGCTCTGAACAAGAATATGGACACACCCTAAATATACAATCGATCAAGGATGACCATTACTTGTAGATTGTCAGATGACAGAGTCCACATGACCCTTCAACATCTGCTATCTAAGACATGTGTTCTTGAGGAAGGTTATAAGGTCTTTAAACCCTAAACTACTATTATAAAATCTAAGGAATCGACTACTAGACTCAAGCACGCAATATTCTAAATCCTAAGTCTCACACTTATGTTGTCACTAACATGATTTTTAGAGTGTTTGCAAGTACACCCCATCGCAAAATAGAAGACATAAAGGATTGTTGTTAGAGATATCATCATCACCACCGTCATTTGAAGATAAATATCCATCCATATAATTTGGCGTTGTATGTGGGAATTGTCATTAACGTTTCCACTCAATTTCAAATTCGATGGTGAATCTGCGATGAACTCGAGCTATGGCCACAACCACCAAAAACCAACAACTGCAATACATCCTAGTCAGGGATGCTGTGAGAAGAACTCCAGAACCACATGATGGATTGACCACATCTTTTCCTCTCTAGAAAATTCCTATCAAACCTCGTCGGGTGAAGGCTCCTCCTTAAAAAAGGGAGATCCAAGAGGTTCCAACTATCACTCAAGTGACTGTGATCTACTAAAAGATATTTTAACAAACCTTTAGAGTTAGTCAGAGGTTATTTAATAGCATATTGATCGACTGGTGTAGGTCAAAGCAAGAAGGCATCCTTTTTTATGACTTTTGTTAGGTTGCGGGAAAAATGTCGCGACATTACAAACAGAGTTGAATATAGTACTTTATTTAATTAAGATACATAACTACCACATCCTCAAGACATGACCCCAGCAGACCTATATCTCTTTGTGGGTGTTTTATAAAAGCGAGTTAAATGTGCCCATAGATCACAGACCGTGTTTCCATCGAACTGATTGTCCATTAAACCTAAAAGCACATAATTTTAAATTTCGAAAGTCACCGAGTCAGCGGGTATGAAACCCATAGAAATTTTCCCTACATCAGTTCGTTTGCAGTAGTCCCCCATGGTTTGAGCTGGTGGAGCCGCCATGGTTGTTTCTTCTTTTTCGCTTACGCTATCAGAAGAAACCGTTGAATCTTTCTCTACTAAAGCTTGTTGCGCTAAAAGTGCTTCTCGCGCTACTTTTCGATTTGCTCGTGCGACCTTTTTAATTTCCAGATCAAAAGGTATTAGTTATGATCCTGAACCTTGCATTAATAAACAAAAATACCATCAACAGTATTGCACCAAACCGAAGAAAATCTAATAAACAAAAAAAATAAATAACTAAATTAAAACAAAATAAAAAAATTTAAAACCAATCGTTGCACAAGCGTTTCCTTGTTGAGATTATCAAAAATCCCTATCAACGGTGCCAAAAACTTGATGACTTCTCGGTAAGTGTATTGATAGTTTAGAAGTAATAAAAATAAAGATTTTATCCACATGGAATGTTATCTAACAAAGTTATGATTATGTGAATTTAAAAGTAAAGATTGGGGGGTGTCATACCCTAAATTTTGACCATAAGATTTCACACCATTGTGCAAATCATCACCACAATGTGGATGTACTTTCACACCCCACTAACTTCTTCAAAGATTGTTGAGTATTTACCTCAACCAAGGATTAGGGTTTTTGAGCCCTCTCAGAGCATCCAGGCAAAGGATCAATCAAGAATTGACATGATCTCTAACTTGTAAAACCTCTCAAACATCCATGAAGGATCAAGAGGTCTCCTACATCAAGAATCTAACACAAGAATACATCATTTCAAGTTGATTAAGCATCAAGATCATCAGTGTCACCAAATTAGGGTTTTTATCGACCAAGGCCTCCAGGGAGAAATTTTCATCTGGGCATGAGCTAATACTTCAATATATGATTCAAGAAGATCAAAAAAACCTCATGAGTCCATTCATAAGTTCAAAATAGCCTCGGGGGATGCATCTATCAAAAATCAAGAATTAGAGTTTTGACCTAATTCAGTCCCTAAGTTAACCCTTTGGAGCAAGGCATGAGCCAAGACCTCAAGATAGGGGTGTTCGCGGTGCGGTTTGAGCGGTTTTAATGCTAAAAATCATCCAAACCGCAAGAGAAAAAGACATGCGGTTTAGTTTGGTTTGGTTGGCTTTTAAAAAAAATCCTAACCAAACCAAACCAAACCAATGCGGTTTGGATTGGTTCGGTTGGTTCGGTTTTTTACAATATTTTTGTTGAGTGATATTTACCTATATAGAGAACAACATAACTTTGTGTTTAGTCGTTCATACATTACCAAATAATAGCAAAACTCATCATATTTAGACAAAAAGTTCTCATTCAATATACAAAAATCAAGTTAAATAAAAGTGGAAAAAAATAGTAGCATAAAGTAATATCAAAAATATTATAATAAAACAGAAAAATAGAGGAGAAGGGAGATTAGATAAGATGAAAAAGAAAGAACATAAGGGATGTGAAATTAGAGAAGAAAGGTGCGATAAAAAGATAATTAGAAGAGAAAATAGTAACATAAAAATGAGAAGATGAAAAAGAAAGAACATGTGAGATGAGAGATTAGTGTAGAAGAGGTGAGACGTACACGGCAAAGAAGATAAGAAGAATGCGCAATACTATTAGGAGAGATTTGAGAAGATTAAAACTGAAAAGTTAAGTCTGAGTAAGAGAAAACATTTCATAATTGTAAGGTTAAGACATAATGGACTTGAGTTTTGGGTTAGATGTGGGATACGTAAAGTTTGGGATGTAACATAATGCGGTTTGGTATGGTTTAGTTCGGTTTGCAAAATACAAACCTCAAACCAAACCGAACCGTGCGGTTTTGTTAAAAGATGACCCGAACAAATCCGAACCAAATGCGGTTTTTTGCGGTTTCGATTTGGTTTGGTTTGGTTTGCGGTTTTCTATTGGGTTGGTTCGGTTTTGAACACCCCTACGTCAAGATTTGCTTGAAAGACCTCAAATCCATCATATTGATCCATTCACAAGTTTGAATTGTTTCAAAGAACTTGGTTCATAAGTAATGCAAGGATTCAAATTCATCTGAACCACAAATTAGGGTTTTTGGGAAAAAGTCAACCATACCTTTGACTTTTGACCAAAAAATGATCTCAAACCTTGGGACATGATTCAAGACACTCTAATACACCTATGGAATCCATCCATTAGGTTAAATTTAGCCCAAGGACTTGATTTCATAAAGGATCACAAAGTTCAATATTCATCTGATACAAAAAGTCAATTGTGATAAAAACCAAGTTTGACTTTTGGGATTTTTTGACAAACATGGCCTATTTAGGTCAAGAACAATGTTAACTTGTGATTTGGATCATAATCAATCAAGAAAAATCAAGAAAAGTGAGGTTACTTGCAAAAAGGGCAACCTTGGGAAACTTGAAATTTCACAAAGTTATGGAAAATCATGGTTTTTACCCAACTTTGCAAGGCCATAACTTGTTATCCAAGCAACCATTTCTTTTCATCCAAAGCTCAAATGAAAGCTCTTATTACATACTACAAAAGTGTCCTACTAATCCATGGTCAAAAATGCCTATATTTTGAGTTATAAGGTCATAAAGTTAGGGTTTCATAAGATTTGAACTTTGACACTTAGAAAAATTTTAGGCAGAATCTGTCTCATGTTTTGTCCAACTTTGGAGGCATTTTTCATTATGATCCAAGAGGAATCAAGACCAAATGTAAACATAAAAGTTAAAGTATGATATATAAGCTTTCCAAATAGTACAAGAACATCCATTGATTCAACTTGAGCCAGGAGTTATGGACCTCACAACATGTCTTGATACAAACTGATTTTTGACAGCATTGGCACATAACTTGTATCCCACGATTTCTTGAGCCAATTTTGGACACTTGCATCATTGGATTTCTGTCCAATATCGACCTAAATGATGAGAAATCTGAACCATAAGGCCAATAAGTCAAGAACCCTATCCCTTTGGCATGTGATCATCAATGTTGCAAATCTAAAATCCAATTTTGTCATATGGCATTGAAATGATGCATTGAGGTGGCATGAACCAGCTCATACCAGTACAAATAAGTCAAGCCTTAGCCAAGAATCAGAAGACCTAAACCTGCAAAGTTCAACTCAAGTCAATGGCTAGAGGAGACTTTGAACACAAAGCCATATGCATTGGACAATAGGGTGATCCAGCCCACATTCACTATTCCTTGCAAAACAAACTTCCTCTACTATAAATAGAGGTCATTTCTGGTTGATCAAACCACCCCAAAACATCACAACACATGCTTTCCACCATTTCCCTCTTGTACATCCAAAATCCATTTCTAAAGAAGTGAGGATCGTGTTTTGAAATAGAGGGCAGTTCAACTCAAACGAATGGTCCTAACACCTCACATACATCATATATGAGTGATCTAAACACTTGAATAACATCTGTAACACCAGATTCATCAAGTTCATACCTCATCCCAAAGCCATCTACAGTTGGAGTCGTGTCCACTAATCTAGAGGTTTTCAATCCATTCCAATCATCTCAACACACTATTTGAGGTCCAATGAAGCTGTCCAGATCATCAAAACATTTCTTTAACAGCTACAACTGAGGATTCGATTTCCTCTTGCAAGGTAAGTCTGAACTTCTCAAACTCCATGAAACATGCATCATTTTTTATATTTCAAGTTACCAACATGTTTCTGCACTTATGTAGAATGTTTTCCCTCAATCAATTGCTATGTATCAATCGTGTATAGGATTTCATAGTGTTCTTGCAAAAATTAGGGTTCATCTGTTCTTCACATGATATCTCACTCTACACTTAAAAGAAATGAAATTAATGGTACCATTGAAATTCTTATTCAAAAACAAACAACTTTCATGTTTACATCGTGCAAAATCATTACGTATTGAGGGAGATATGAGAGGTTTTGCAAAACGGCCATGGAATAAAACCTCATTTTCTAAACCTTAATCATAATTCATAACATGTTTATTGAATTTTTTTGATATTTTTTTATCATTTTTAATTGATTTTTCTTTGAATAATATCTTTAAAAATGAAATTAGGGTTTTCTTTTATGCAATCTTTCAAAACTTCATTTCAAACACACTTGGGCCTCTATTAGATTGTAAGACCCAACCCCCTATATACATAAATAAATTTTGGGCCTCTGCTATAGTATAAGTCCCACAACATCTTTCGGTATCGCGGTGCGATCACTGTTTTCAAATAAATCATTTGGGCCTCTCCTTGAGTATAAGCCCCAATCTTTTGTACGTAAACTTTGTTTTAAACAATAAATAATCTCCATGGGCCTCTCCCTGAGTTGTAATCCCCATACCTCTATTTTCAAAATCATCTGTCTGTTTTAAACTGTTTGAAAACACCTGGGCCTCTCCCCGAGTATAAGACCCAATACTATTCTTTCATTCTTTCATTCAAAAATAATTAACTTGGGCCTCTTAATAGAGTGTAAGTCCCATCTTTTTCCTTTTTTTATATAATAAAAAGAATATTCAAATTACATTGGTACTAAGAGGAGCATTATTCTCGGTGAAACTGCTCTTAGACCACTTGGGCCTCTCTTTGAGTTATAAGCCCTAAACTTTCTTTTCAATTCATTCAAATAACAACAACATTCTTTTAATTCAAATTCAAATTCAAATTCAAACTTTTCTCAAAACTTTCTTCAATTTCTCAAAACCTTAATCATACAATGATGATCAATACAACCAATCACAATACACTTAGTCCTCTATCCAAAGAATAAGACCCACCACCTTTTCAATTCAATTCATACTTGTTTATATGCTTGTTCATATATCTGTATATATACCTGTGCTTATCTGTTTAGGGTCCCCTTAGCAGTTAGGTCATCCTCAGTTAACACTTAGGTCAAACAGTGGGATACTTATAACTCAGTTCAATCAACTAGTTTATTCTTATACAAAGAAATTCATTTCCCCGTAGAGAATTAATTCCCAGTGAAACCTCTTTTGAATTTCTTCAAACCTTAGAACTGTTCAACAAAGAAAGGATTATTTCCCGGTGAAAGTTTTCTTGAACTTTTCTTAGGCTTGGACCCACAGGCTTCTTAGAAGTTCCACACAGCCTCCTCTTGGGCTTAGTACAAGGACCCAAAGGCTTCCTAGATGCATCCTAGCCTCCTATTGGGCTTCATACAAGGACCCAAAGGCTTCCTAAAAGCATAGGATAGAATTTAGTCATCTCTACTAGTTCAATCTTCAGGAAAGTCAAAAACTCTAGAACATACAATCATTCAAGCGTTGATCTTCATCTTTAGAACCCTCAGCCTCCTCTTGGACATCATACAAAGATCTTTCTCCAACTAGAGTCTGCCTCCTCTTAAGAGACTTGGGTAGTCTCAGCCTCCTCTTGGGCTTCATACAAGTAGACTTGGAAAGTCTCATCCCCATAGTCTCCTCTTGGACTTCATACAAGGACCCTCAGGCTTCATAAAAGCATAGGATAGATCCTAATCATCTTTACCAATACATCAATCCCCAGGAGAGTTAAAACCTCTAAGGCATTCAAACTTATCTTTAAATCCCTTCTGATCCCCAACAAGGCTTGACTTTCACCTTAAAATCCCCAGCCAGGGTCAGATCATAATCAATAAACCCTAGAAGAATCAAATCCTTTGTGGCAGTTGATGAATCAACTCTCTTCTAAATCTCCATCAAGAGTTAGATCCCTTCCTGACTCCTCAAGCAGTGTGAACCTTCTCTTAAGATTTAGAATCCCTCAACAAGAGTCCTTCTCTCTTCAGGATTCCCCACAGCCTCCTCTTAGGCTTCATATAAGAATCTTTTTTAGTCAGCCTCAATCTTGGGCTTTGTACAAGACAAATATAACACTATCCAGTTAAGTTAGTCTTCTTTAAGATTATACTTAAACTCTTCAGCCTCAATCTTGGGCTTTGTATAAGACATATATAAAACTCCACCCAGTGGAATCAACCTCTTTTAGCTTCAACCTTGGGCTTTGATCAAGGCACAAAATTAAACATCCCCTCAGATGAGACCATGAGTCCTCTCTGTAAGAGGTCATTTCCTCTATACATCACATATCAAAACAAACCATCAAAACCCTTTTCCAGATAATTGATGTAAGTGGCACACTTGTTGATTCAAAATCCAAGCTGGAGTCCCTCCTTTATCATGGCTAAAATTTCTCTTTCATCTAACTGATGTAAGTGGTAAGCCTCTGGATTCTACACATCCAAGCCAATGTCCCTCTCTTAGCATGTAAAGATTTATAAAGGAAGATGTGGCATTGCTGGATTCCACACATCCTAGTTAAAGTAACTTCCCTTATAACCAATTACTTAACACTAGTGATGAATAGGTGAGATATCTCCCTTTAGATATGACAAATTCTCTCTCAGTCAAAACACTCTTTTAGCCTCAATCTTGGGCTTTAAACAAGACACAAATACTCTGTTAGCTTCAATCTTGGGCTTTGAACAAGACACCAAACAATTTCCTCACATAGAATAGTAGGAACTACGATTGCTCTAATTTCCCAAATCTATTTACGGGAATACGTAGGCATAAGATTGCAAAATCTTAGCGAGCACACAAATCAAAAATCTCAGGTCAAACACCTTCCCAAAAACAATAGAAAACTCAAAAACAACAAAAACATTCCCTCAGCCCTCACAAAGGAGAAACTTTCCCCAATCAACAGCAGATAGACTTAAGAAATCATTTCAAACAATAAGAGAATATATGTAAATGAAGGTTCCTATATATTACTATAGATACTATAGGTGTTATTAGCTTCTCTTTGTATAACCAAACCCCGATTCCAGATCTCTTCGCATTTGTAAGGAAAACATTTGCGCGCAGGGTTAGTTTAAGATATCTTCCCCTTCCTTTTAAGCTTCATAGGATAAATATAGAAATCAGAAAGTAGCACCAAGAGCGGCAGTGGTCGCGTCACAAAAAACCGAGAGCTACAGAAAAATGGCGACTCTGTTGGGGAATTTTATATTCCCTAAGAGGTTTAGGTCTTGCATTGCATTTATTTTTCTACTATTTTATTTGCTCTCTCATTTTATATCATTTGCTGTCATACTATCTGTTTATCTGCTATACTTATTTAAATTACTGTTATCTGGGAATGTGATTAATACACATGTGGTGAGTTTGAGAGCACAATTTAAGATAAGTGGTGGCAGATTCAGGAAGGCTTATAGGGAGTGAGTCCCGACCAAGCTAACTTGAAAGTCTACCGAATCAGTGGAGGTACCCTTTTGAAATTACTGATGTTGAACGAGCAAGTCGTGAAAACATTACTTTTTCCACTAGGCACCCTTGAAACTGAGGATTAATAGACATTTAACCACCTGGCCATTGTTAGGACGTAGTGTGGTGACTATCGGGAATAATTGATACACGATACTATACTCAAATGAGATTCATCTTGGGGATATTACAGCTCTCATGAGTCAATCGATTTGTTGTTAATATTTTTAAGAGGGGTCAATGATTTTGGGAACCTTTGTTAGAACCCATTCTACAGGTACAAAAATTGGACCCTAGTACACACCTTGGGGATGGGTAGATCCATGACTCCATGCTCGTGACAATGAACCCCTAAACCCATGTTTTCAAATGTTTTTGTTTGCTGCATTCATGCATCCATGCATTTCATTCATTAAAAAAATTATTAAAAAAAAATCTTTTTCTAAAAAAACTAAAATAATCGTTGCAAATATTAGAAGTTATGTTATGGATTTCGGTAGAAGAAAGACGCACAAGTACACCTTCAAAATTCCAAAACTGGAAGACCTAAGAAAATTGGGAAGGATGATTACTAATCCCGAAGCTTTCAGAGCTAAGCACGGAGGACTGTTGTCTCTTTTGAAGGTCAACATGGTGGAAGGAGTCATGTCTACATTGGTTCAGTTCTATGATCCAGTATACCACTGCTTCACATTTCTAAAATATCAGCTCACACCGACACTGGAAGAGTACTCTGATCTGATTGATTTACCTATCACTGATCAAGACCCATTTTCTGGACTGGAAGAAATTCCCAAAGATCAAGCCATTACAAGAGATACCTCTTTAGAAGAGTCAGATATCAAAACTCACATGACCACCAAAGGGGGAATCCAGGGTTTACCACCTAAATTTCTGATGGAGAAAGCCCTATACTTTGCCAGCATAGGAAACATAACTGCTTTCGAGGATGTCTTCGTTCTGCTCACGTATGGGTTATTCCTCTTTCCCAACATTGACAACTTCGTCGATATTAACGATTTCAAGATATTGTCAATTGGGAATCCAGCCCCAACTTTGCTCGTGGATGCTTATCATTCAGTACATTTAAGGAATTTGTATAGTGGAGGGATGATCACATGCTATGTACCATTACTCTGCAAATGGTTTATTTCCCACTTACCCAAGTCTGCTGCTTTTTGGGATCTCAAGAGTGGTATGCGATGGTCGCAGAAGATTATGTCTCTCACTCATTCTGACATAGATTCGTACAATCAGTTCTATGACAGAATAAAAATCATCGACAAATGTGGAAGTTTCCCTAATGTACCCGTCATTTGTATTAAAGGAGGGATCAACTATCATCCAATTTTAGCTCGTCGTCAACTTGGATACCCGATGAAGAATGTACCACATAACATTCATCTAGGAGGTCTTTTCTTTAAGGAAGGAGAAAATGACATAGCACTAAAGAAAGAAATTATGAATGCATGGCAACATGAAGTAAAGAATAGAGTCTATTCTTTACTTCATGAATGACACGGAAAGGCTTCAGGTCACTTTCAACAAAGTCCAACGCGAGAAGAACTCTTGGAAAAACAAGTACCGGATTGTCAGTTTGGAATGCACAAAGATCCAAGAGCTATTGAAAGAAAATGATGCTCTGGTTGAGATATTAGAGCAGCATGCTATAGAAAGTCAAGAGGAACGAAGAAGTTTACTCTCTCCTTTCACATGGAAAAGGATCATTGACCCGACAAAGATTGAAGGGCTCAATCAAAGAAGAGAAAAATTCAGCAACCAGAATCTGAACTTCCTTCAGGAATACCTTAGGATCCATAGGCCTAGTTTTCCTTCTCGCGCTTTCTAAAATAATGTACTTTTCCCTGTAAGATACTGCGATCCTTTGAATTCAATAAAAAGGTTTCCACCGCTGTATGATATTTGCAACATAATTGTTAAAAGTTCTTTTGAAAACAAAACAAAAAGATCATTCTCATTCTTTGCATATCATTCATCATTCTTGCATTACACATCTTTGTGATTGAGTCTCACATATGTGTCGCGCTTTAGAGTCAAACTGTCTCATTTGTACAATACTCAAGTCAATCGGCAAAAGAAAATGGATGATCTTGAGGAAGAAAACAGAGAACTAAGAGAGGAAATCAACACTCTGAAGGAGAGTTTGGAGAAACTCCACAACATGATTGAATCCCTGGTAGCAGCTCAGGATCAACCACCTCAGAGGACTGCGATCTCAGAGATTGTGTCTACACTAGCATTTGAGACACCTGACGGTCATCCTCAGTACAACATGCCCAAAGGTTTTCCCTGGGGCATGCCTTTCAATTTTGTACCTGAAGGATATATACCTCCGGTCACTGAAGACCTAGAAGCCATAGCAGGAACCTCCAGATCTGAAGGTTACAAACTTCAGGTAATTGAAGATGCAAGGGTTACAACGAAGACTTCCGTACCTAAAGGTTACAAACTTCAGGTCACTGAAGCGCCAAGAGTTACAGCAGCAATGGTTATACCCCAACTTGTGATACATACTATCCTAGAGGAATAAATTCTGCAGGCCACTTCTAGCAGAAATGAAGAAGTATACGAAAGGATGAATGAATTCCAAGAACAGTTCTTGGAAATGCAGAAAGAACTGCATGCCATTCGAGGACATGACTTGTTTAGTAAGGACACCGCTGACCTCTGTTTGGTCCCTAATGTAAAGATACCGCACAAATTCAAGGTGCCTGACTTTGAAAAATACAAAGGCAACTCTTGCCCGCAAAGTCACTTGGTAATGTACGCCCGGAAAATGTCTACCCAGACAGAAAACCAACAGCTACTAATACACTACTTCCAAGACAGTTTAACCAGTGCCGCACTCAAATGGTACATGGGTTTAAACCGTTCCAAAATCAGTACTTTCAGATATCTTGGGATAGTTTTTGTTCAGCAGTATAAATATAATTTGGACAGGGTGTAGCGTGCGATTTTTATCGATGACGCGACCACCTTACCGCATTGGTTGGAATTGGGTACTACTTTCTGATTTCTTATTTATCCTATGAAGCTGGAAAGGAAAGGGAAGCTATCTAAAACTAACCTTGCAGGCAAATATTTTCTTTAACAAATGCTAAGAGATTGGGGGATCCGGGGTCAGGTTATACAATGGGGAGTTGTCAATTACCCATCCTATATATGGTTATCCATAGATCGTTTAGCAAATTCTACTGTTATCTACTTGCTGGTGTTTATCTGTCACAAATTGGGAAAGTTTCACCTTTGGGAATGTTTGAGAGAGTATTTTTGTTGTTTTTTGGGTTTTTCAATGTTTTTGGTAAGGTACTGGACCTAAGGTTTTTGATTAGTGTGCTCGCTAAGATTTCACAATCTTATGCCTACGTATTCCCGTAAAGATAACAGTGAAATTAGAGCAATCGTAGTTCCACCTATTTCTATGGGAGGAAAAGATGTTTGGTGTCTTGTTCAAAGCCCAAGATTGAAGCTAAAGGGTATTTGTGTCTTGGTCAAAGCCCAAGATTGAAGCTAAAAGGTTTTACTGAGAGAGAATTTATCATCTCTAAGGGAGATATCTCATCTGTTTATCACAGTTGTTGGGTAACTGATTATAAAGGAAAATTACTTTAACTGGAATGTATGGAATCCAGCAATGCCATAATTTCCTTTATATGGGATTTGTCTTGAAGGAAAAAACTTTAACTCAGTGCTGAGCAATGCCATTTTCGTTAGGAATCTTCCATGCTAAGAGAGGGACATTGGCTTGGATGTAAATAATTCAGAGGCTTGCCACTTACAGCAATTAGATGAAAGGGGGTTTTTACCAGGATAAAGAAGGACCACATCTTGGATTTTTGAATCAACAAGTGTGCCACTTACAGCAGTTATCTTGAATTAGGTTTATTTGATTTTTTCTGTTTTGATATGTGATTGTACAGAGAAATGTCTTCCTACAGAGAGATTTTGATTTCCTCTGGGGGGATGTTAGTTTTGGTGTGCCTTGATCAAAGCCCAAAGTTGAAGCTAAAAGTTTGACTCTACTAGGGAGTTTTATATCTGTCTTGTACAAAGCCCAAGATTGAGGCTAAAAAGAGATTGACTCTGCTTAGGGAGGTCATTATACAAAGCGTAAGAGGAGGCTAGAAGGAATTGACTCTTCTGGGGAATATTTTGTCTGTCTTGTACAAAGCCCAAGATTGAGACTAAAAGGGATTGACTCTACTGGTGAGAGGTTTTATCTGTCTTGTACAAAGCCCAAGATTAAGGCTAAAAGAATTGACTCTATTGGTGAGAGGCTTTATCTGTCTTGTACAAAGCCCAAGATTGAGGCTAAAAAAATTGACTCAACTGGGGAGGTTTTATATGTGTCTTGTACGAAGCCTAAGATTGAGGCTGAAAAGAGATTGACTGACTCAGCTGGAGAATGTTTATATGTGTCTTATACAAAGCCCAAGATTGAGGCTAAAACTGCTGAGGGATGATTATTATACAAAGCCTAAGAGGAGGCTGGTTGGGGGAATTTCTTTTATAAAGCCTAAGAGGAGGCTAACTTCTGCTGAGGATTAGTGAGATCTAGAGACAGGTCCAAATTGGGGAATCAACTCTTGCTGAGGGTTACAAAAGAGTTGAAATATCAGAGACCATGAGGTTCTGAGTTTTCTGAGGGTTTTACTGGGAGTAACTTGACCCTAGCTGGGGAAATTTAAAGTGAGAGTTTAAAGATTGAGTTTTGAAACCTATAGAGGTTTTAACTCTGTTGGTGATTGATGAAATGATCAGGGTTTATCCTGTGTTTTTAGGAAACTTGAGGGTTTCTTTGAGATTCAAAAGGAGGTGAGACTGTCAAAGTCTACTGGTATGAAAAGGTTTATCTTTGTATGATACCCAAGAGGAGGCTGATGTTTTAAGGGATGAGAATCAACCCTAAACTGGTCTGATGTTTTGAGATTCTGACTCTCTGGGGGATTGAACTATCAAAGGATGATTAAGTTATGTCCTATACCTGTAGGAGGTCTTTGGATCCTTGTACTAAGGGTCCTTGTACAAAGCCCAAGAGGAGGCTGGGGATGCTTTTAGGGAGTCTGTGGGTCCAAACCTAAGAAAAGTTCAAGAAAGGTTTCACCGGGAATAATCATTTCTTTAGTGAACAGTTCTAGGGTTTGAAGAAATTCAAGAGAGGTTTCACCGGGAACTAATCCTCTCTAGGGAAATGAACTTCTTGTACAGATTTATAGTAGTGACAGTCTTGAGAAAAGTTTCACCGGGAATAATGCCTTTCTCTGTTCCATATTGTATAAGCCCAAGAGGAGGCAAAACTGTATCTGGAATTTCCTATGGGAAACTAGTTTTGACTGTGTTGAAAGAGTGACCCCTGGTTTGATCTAATCCTAGACCTAATTGTTGGGGAAAACTCTAAGTAAGATATACAGGCATATATATATATATATATATATATACACACACACATATGAAATATATACAAGTATGTAAAAGAAAGCTGGTAGAACTTACAGGTGAACAAGCTTCCAGTATTACAGCTGTATGGTTAGTTATTCAAGAAATTGAAGAAAGTTTTGATAACAACTATAAATTTGAATCTAAATAAAAAAAGAAGTTGTTTTGAAAGGAAGTTTGGGGCTTATACTTAAGGAGATGCCCAGATTTATTCTTTCAAAAGGCGAAGATCGCGTCGTAGTTTTGAAAATCACAAAGGGACTTATTCAATGATTGAGGCCCATATTTATTGTATTTGCAAAAGGGGTTAGGTCTTACACTCTATTAGAGGCCCAAAGTTTATTTTTATACAAGAGATGGGGCTTACAACTCAAGGAGAGACCCAGATGAAAAACAACGATCGTACCGTTATTTTGAAAACTGTACTGGGACTTATACAATGACTGAGGCCCAAATTATTTATGTACAAAGGGATGGGTCTTACACTCTATTAGAGTCCCAAAAGTTTATTAAAAGAATAAAGATGGGACTTACAACACAAGGGGAGGCCCAGATTAAAATTGTTTGAAAAACGGCGATCGCGCCGAGATTTTTGAAATCGTATCGAGACTTATACAGACTGAGACCCAAAAAATAGTTTATTTACAAAGGGATGGGTCTTACATTCTATTAGAGGCCCAAGAGTTTAGGTGAAATTTGAAAAAATAAAAAATTAGAGGAAACCCTAATTTTGAATTTAAAAGATATAATTTTCAAAGGAAATTAAATAAAAAATGATATAAAATATCAAATATATTTAAAAACAAGTTGTCAACTTTGAAAAATATTTTGAAAAATCATGTTTAATCACATGAAAGATTGAAATCCATTTGGAATGAAAAGATCAAAGTGGGAATTTCATTTTAAAATGTTTAAAACAAATAAAAATGAAATTAATTACAAAATTCTAACTATGTTAAATAAATAATATAAATTGGATTTTTTTTTTGTAAAATAAAATAACTTAACATTTTTGTGACTTTTTGAAAAAAGAACCAATAAAAAATGATAAAAAATGAGAGAGAAATTAATTTTGGAAGTTATTAAAAAATGGTGAAGAAAAGTGAAAGAAAACAAGTGGTAAAAAAAATAGGATGTCCCTCCCAAGGTTTGAACTCACACCCTTGAGGTGGAGGGTTTAAAACTTTACCAACTGAGCCAAGTGCATTGGCTGATAGAGTGTGGCAAGAGTGAATAATATGTGAAACTCCCTTTGGAAAATAGTTCAAAAAAAAAATACCAAAAGGTCTGGGGCGAGGGGGATTCGAACCCCAGACCTCTCACTCGCTGCACACACATAAATACTAGTGTTTCCACTAGGGCACAATGTCAATTCAAACATATAATGGCAAGTGTATAATATATACTATGTTTGGTCCTAAAAACCTGAAGAATGGCACCATGGCCATCTTCTTCCTTGGACAAACATCAGAATTGCGTGAAGCAAGCTATCTCCCTTGTTTCTCAACCATTTTACAAGATGTAAAAATGAAACTTATGCGTTTTTTATCAAGGAACATGATGGTTCTTTTCAATTTTGTTTAAATTAAGTGTAATAAAAGATATCACGTTGTAACCGATGAACCCTAAAAAATGCAAGAACTAAATGAAATCCCATACACATGAGATAAATAGCAATTGATTGAGGGAAAATGATCTATGTTTAGCGAGGGATTTTTGTCGGTGACGCGACCACCTTATCTCTGGGTTTTCCTCACCGTAATGATAGAAGGGGGTGCTACTTTCTGATTTCTTATTTATCCCGTGAAGCTGGAAGGGAAAGGGAAGCTATCTAAAACTAACCTTGCACGCGAATGTTTAACGGAATAAACGCTTCAAAGATATTCGGGGAGTCGGGGTCAGGTTATATGATGGGGAGTTGTCAATTACCCATCCTATATGTGGTTATCCACAGGATATTAGCTTTAGGTTTCACTTTGTAATTTATGGGGTTTATCTGTTAATGGGTTGGGAAAGTTTCTTGGGAAAGATGAGAGAGAGTGTGTTTTGATGTAGATGTTCGGGTGTGTCATACCCCAAATTTTGACCACTAAGATTACCCATCATTGTGCAAATCATCATCACAATATGGATGGCCCATCATACCTCATTAGTCTCCCCAAATATGGGTGAGCATCCACTACAATCAAATTTAGGGTTTTCAGCCCTCTCAGAGCTCTTAGACAAAGGATCAATCAAGGAATGACATGATATTCAATTTGTCTAAACATCTCAAATATCCACAATGGATCAAGAGGACTCCCACCTCAAGGATTAAGCACAAGGCTGCAACAGTCCAAGTGGATTAAGCCTCAAGATCGCCAGTGTCACCAAATTAGGGTTTTGGTCGACTGGGGCCTCCAGATGGAAATTTTCCTCTGGGCATGAGCCAATGCTTCAAAGCATGACCCAAAATACTCTAAGGGACCTTATAAACCCAATCATCAAGTCAATTTTGCCTTAGGGGATGCATTCATAAAAAATCAGGAATTAGGGTTTCTTGACCTAATTCACCCCTAAGTTGACTTTTGGGACAAAACATGAGCCAAGACCTCAAGAGAGGATTTGAAATACTGATCAGGGACGGCCACCTGAAGCAGTTCGCGAAGAAGAAAGGATTTTTAATGTATCGGGACTTATACAATAACTAAGGCCCAAAATATTTTTGTACAAAAAGGGTTAGGTCTTACACTCTATTAGAGGCCCAAAGTTTTTGAAAAAAAGTTTTGTTAGGGTGAAAATCAAAGAAACCCCAATTTCATTTTTTAAAGGCATTTTTCAAAGAAAAATCAAGTAAAAAATGATAAAAATATCAAATAAAATCATTAATCATGTTATAAACAATGATTAAGGTTTATGAAAAAGTATTTTATCCACATGAATATTTAAAATCATTTTGGTTTTAAAAATCAAGAAAAAGAAATCATTTTAAAAGCATTTAAAACAATATTTTTAAATATATTAAAAATAATCTAAAAATAATATTTTTTGTGATTTTTTGTGGATTAAAATATTATGGGGTATGAATTGGAAAATGATGATTTTTGCTATGTAAAAGAATTGGTTGAGTTTTGAAAATAAAAATAAGAAAAAGAGGAAAGATGTCACAACATCATCTTCGACATCTCTTATGGGGCAAAAAACCAGTACTGAAACTTTAGTTTTTAACACCTTTTTTATCAAATTTCAAACACTCATAACTCTCAATTTTTAACGGAATTAAAATCTGGAAGTACCTATCTTGACCGATTTTTCGCAAGAAATCCAATGGTACCACACATACACACTGAAACTCGACGTACAAAACACGCGAATCGAAAAACCAGAACTGCTATTTATATATAACATCGTTTCTCGTCAAATTTCCAACACGCGTAACTCTCTCGATTTTTAACGGAATTAAGATCCGAAAGAGCCTATCTTGACCAATTTTTCGCAAGGAATCTAATGGTATTACTCATGCACACTGAAACTTAATGTACAGAACACACAAATTAAAAAACCAGAACTGGACCGTTAATTCGACGTCGTTTTGCGTCAAATTTCCAACACGCGTAACTCTCTCGATTTTTAACAGAATTAAGATCCGGAAGAGCCTATCTTGACTGATTTTTCGCAAGGAATCCAATGGCATTACTCATGCACACTGACACTTAATGTACGGAACACAAATTAAAAAACCAGAACTGGACCGTTAATTCGACGTCGTTTTGCGTCAAATTTCCAACACGCGTAACTATCTCGATTTTTAACGGAATTAAGATCCCGAAGAGCCTATCTTGACCAATTTTTTGCAAGGAATACAATGGTATTACTCATGCACACTGAAACTTAATGTACAGAACACACAAATTAAAAAACCAGAACTAGATCGTTAATTCGACGTCGTTTCGCGTCAAATTTCCAACACGCGTAACTCTCTCGATTTTTAACGGAATTAAGATCCAGAAGAGCCTATCTTGACCGATTTTTCGCAAGGAATCCAATGGTGTTACTCATGCACACTGAAACTTAATGTACAGAACACACAAATTAAAAAACCAGAACTGAACCGTTAATTTTGACGTCGTTTCGCGCCAAATTTCCAACACGCGTAACTCTCTCGATTTTTAACGGAATTAAGATTCGGAAGAGCCTATCTTAACCGATTTTTCGTAAGGAATCCAATGGTACCGCACATACACACTGAAACTCAACGTACAAAACACGCGAATCGAAAAACTAGAACTGCACGTTAGTTTTCGACGTCGTTTCACGCCAAACTTCCAACGCGCGTAACTCTCTCAATTTTTATCGGAATTAAAATCTGTAAAAACCTATCTTGATCAATTTTTCACAAGGAACCCAATGGTACCACACATATACACTGAAACTCAACGTACAAAATGCACGACGCAAAAAACCAGAACTGGACTGTGATTTTAAAACAACATAAACTCCACATATAAACATGTTAAAATGCAAACAGTGGGAGGATCACAACTTACACATTAAGGACTACATTTTTGCTTCAAGAATTGTTCAATATGATGCATGTATGTGGACAACAAAGGAAAGCATGATTCAAAGAATTCAAGTTGTGAATTTTACCTCTTTTTTGGAGATTTTGTGCAACCTACCAAGTGCTTTGTTCCAGAAATGATTTGATACTTTGGACACCCTCAAATTACCTCTTAGAAGCTTTTAGGATGGTTGGAATCAGCTGGAAACCTCTGGAGCAAGTTTGAGCACTTTCTTGCAAAATGGGCAAAAGTGGCCAAAATGCTAACTCTATCAAATGGTGTTCCAGATGTGTGGCACCATTTGGGACAGTTCAAGGATGATATTTGGAGTGTGTTTGAGGTTTTATCTGGTTTGGAAAGTTACTGAATCAAGACATGGCTTGAAAAATGCAAAAAAATTCAATTTTGAGGTTTTGAGAGGTGACTTTGTGATGTTGGTGTTATAGGTCACTTGTGAGAGTTTGGATCACCTACATATGATGTTTATGAGGTGTTAGGATCATGAGCTGTGATGGAAATGCTCTCTAACTCAAAAACTCAGAATTTCCTTACTAAAGAAGGCATTTTGGAGTGAAAGAGAGAATTTGAGGAAAGCATCTGTTTGATGGCTTTGGTGTACTCAAACTGAGCACAAATGAGCTCTATTTATAGTAGAGCAAGTTTGTTTTGCAACCAATAGTGAATGGTGGATGTAGCAGAGATTTGGCAAATTTGGCCAATGAAAATCCAAGTCTCCTCTAGCCATTGACTAGAGGTTAGAGCACAGGCCTTTGATTCCCTAGTTGTTGGATGAATCTTGACTGAATTCAGTTGGAGTAAGCTCAGTTCATGCCACCTCTAAGCATCCATTAAATGCTACAAACCAAAATTGGAGTCTTGTCCCTCTTTTAGGGATTTCTAGGTTTTGGCATGCTAGTTTTGGTTCCTTGGACTTGGGAGGCTCATGGATCAGATCATCCCCCTTATATTTGATCCTTAGATGTGTCCAAAATGATGACAAGGCTTGAAAATTCGCGTGGCACAAGAAATGTGCAAATCTGCCCTGAAAAATTCAACTGCAGCAAGCCTTTTTGTAAAATCCATAACTCCCTGGTCGAGTATGCTACATGGACGTTCTAGGACTTTCTGGAAAGCTGAGATGACGTACTTCAACTTTGATGTTTGGCCCTAGACCTGGTTCAACTTGGTTCTTGGAGAAAAACAGCCTTGAATTTGGGACTTCATGCTGAAATTACAAGGCAGATTTTGGCTAAGTGCTGAAAAATGTCAATTTTAGGTTTTTAGCCATTTTGATCCAACCATAACTCAAAATCCATGATGAATTTGGATGAGGTGTAGTTGACACTTTTGTAGAGGTCCATGAGGGCTACAAATCCAGCTTTGGATGGGGAAAAATGACTTTGTGGTTTAGGAGTTATGATCCTCCAAAGTTGGTACCCTTGCCACTTTATTTCATAACTTAGAAAATTTTCTAAGTTTTTATGGTCACCCCTTTTTCAAGTTATCCCACTTTTCTTGATTTTTCTTGATGAATGATGATTCCAATCACACATTAACATCATTTTAGGGTTAAAAAACATTTATATAAAAAATCTCAAAAAGTCAAAGTTTGACTTTTGTGCATAGTTGACTTTTTATCAGATGAATTCCAAATTGTGCGATCCTTTATGAAATTAAGTCCTTGACCTAAATAAAACTTGATGGACATGTTCCATAGGCGTTATAGGGTGTATTGAATCGTGTCCCAAGGTTTGGGAGCATGCCTGGGTCAAAAGTCAAAGGTACAGTTGACTTTTCCTGCGAAACCCTAGCTGTGGTTCAGATGAAATTGAAACTTGTTGCTCAAGCTTCTTGGATCAATCCATTATTGCAAATGGATCAATGTGGTGTGTTAGGGATCCTCAAATCCTCTCTTGAGGCCTTGGTTCGTGTTTTGTCCCAAAAGTCAACTTAGGGGTGAATTAGGTCAAGAAACCCTAATTCCGGATTTCTGGTAAATGCATCCCCTGAGGCTAAATTGACTTGATGATGGGGTTTATGATGTTCCATGGAGCGTATTAGGATATGCTTTGAAGCATTGGCTCATGCCCAGAGGAAAATTTCCATCTGGAGGCCCTAGTCGACCAAACCCTAATTTGGTGACACTGGCGATCCTGAGGCTTGATCCAACTAGAAGGGAGCTTCCTTGTGCTTAATCCTTGAAGTGGGAGTCCTCTTGATCCATTGTGGATATTTGAGAGGCTATACAAGTTGAAGATCATGTCATTTCTTGATTGATCCTTTGTCTAAGAGCTCTGAGAGGGTTTGAAACCCTAGTTCTGATTGTAGTGAGTGTTCAACAATTCTTTGAGGAGATTGATGAGGCACAAAGGTACATCCATATTGTGATGATGATTTACACAATGATGGGAAATCTTAGTGGTCAAAATTTGGGGTATGACAGATGCCCCTATTTAATCTTCTTGGACCCGAAGGTGTGAATGGCGAAGGTATTCGGGCATTCAGGGTGCAAGAGGATTAAATATCAGAATACCCGAAATTTTGATGGTGGTTATGAATGGTAGCATACGCATTCATCTTCTTTAGCTAAGCGATGATGCTTAGAAAAGGTAAACTTCCCCTCTATCCTGGTCTTCAGCCAAGGAGCTGGTCTCAGTTTTCTTTTGAAATAAACCTCCCCTCGATCCTGGTTTCCTACCAAGGAACTGGTCTTAGTTTCTTTTGTCAACTTCCCCTCGATCCTGGTTTCCTACCAAGGAACTGGTCTTAGTTTCTGATTTGTGAACTTCCCCTCGATCCTGGTTTCCTACCAAGGAACTGGTCTTAGTTTCTGAAGTAAAGTTCCCCTCGATCCTGGTTTCCTACCATGGAACTGGTCTCAGTTTCTGAAGTAAACTTCCCCTCGATCCTGGTTTCCTACCAAGGAACTGGTCTCAGTTTCTGAAATAAACTTCCTTGACAAGGGACACTGTTTGTAGCGGCTTTCCTTTAAACTTCTCGCCGAATTTTCCTAGGGAGATGCCATTTGAGTGGAAAAAGTTTTGATGTCAGACTTGCTGGGGAACCCATTCGTATGAATTGTAGAGGTACACAAACTTCTCTGTTTGGAGACGCCATTTGTCGATTCTACTGGGGAAAGCGAGTCTCTTGAGAGACTGTTTCCGTTTGGGGGTGTTACATCATACTTTTCCTGAGGTCTTTTCAGAGAAATACCATACGATGTACCCCAATTTTGAGGGGCTTTCTCTGGGGATTTTCCTTAATCCGGGAAAGTGAATATATCTTCTTCAATGGCGAAGAGTGATATTTGTTGAAAGTTTTCTTATTTCTCAGAGGTTCAAGTTATCAAAGTGGTCAAGGACCGTCTCTAATCCAGAGATAAACGGGAGAGATATTACTTAGATGATTCACTTCCTGACGAGGAAAGATCTGACAACTCGATTGAGAGAACTTCTATCACTAGGGGACAAGACCAACTAGAGTGATAGTGATGCAATATAAATATGAATGTGAATCAATAATGCATGATGTATGTATGTATGTACTGACAAAACTGACGCAACATACAGACTAAAGGATGAACACGACTGGATACTCGGCCACAGTGGGGCATGTAGAAATATCGCTGGTTCAAGATAGTAATTCAGCCTTGCTTAGGAGAGATATTCCCTGCGGGGAATACCGTTGGTCGGGCTTAGGAGATGAGAACTCGGCCGAGGGCATCAGATGGGAAAGCCGCATCTGATACAGTTGATCCTTCGTTCAGGCATACTGGTCTAGAAGGAGTACTTTGATTTTGTACTTTGAGGTTCGAACACCTTTGGAGAAGCGACCGATGTTCTTTTGATGTTCAACAGTCAAAAGAAATTGCCATCTTTATTTTAAAAAAGCAGAAAAAAATTTATCAAGTAAATTCATTTTTGTTTTATTTCAAGAATCGTTGACCATGTTAAAAACATCATTCTGTAAAGCTAAAACAAGTAAGAATTACAAACAAAAGCACAAGGGCTCAAATTTTATTGATAGGATGGAAATCAGCCGAACGCGTGATTCCATAGAGTATTTACAAAGTTAGGAAATGGTAATTTACAGGGAAAAGGGCTACATTGAAACATAACGACCACTATCCTTCTACCAACTTTGAATTCGGGACATCCTGAGCTTCTGTCTAAGATGACCTTGACTGGAGTCTCTAATGGATGGCATGACTGCTGAGGAGCTGAACTGGTCAGACGTAGTTACTTGCCATTAATCCATAACTTTTGCCTGGATTGTACTTGAAGATTTCCAATCCACCGGGATGATTTTTGATCATGTCTCTAATTTTTGCCTAGATCGCCGTTTCGGGTTTTCAATCCACCGAGACGTTTTTTTTTTTTTTAGTTTAGGCGAAGTATTTCTTGACTACGTCAATATTCGTGGGGTAGGCAAATTCCTCTCTATCCATGGTTGCAAGTCTCAAGGCGCCGCCTGAGAAAGTTTCTTGACCACATAGGGGCCGTCATAATTTGGAGTCCATTTGCCCCGGGAATCAGTGAGAAAGGATTGTATCTTCTTGAGCACAAGGTCTCCTCTTCTGAAGACGCGAGGTCAAACCTTTTTGTCGAACGCCTTCTTCATTCTCTGCTGATACAACTGACCATGGCATAGTGCCGTCATTCGCTTTTCTTCGATCAGATTCAGTTCGTCGTGTCGACTTTGACACCATTCAGCTTCTGTAAGCTTAGCTTCGGTCAATACCCGAATTGATAGGATCTCTACTTCTATGGGAAGCACTGCTTCCATGCCATATACTAGAGAGAAAGGGGTTGCCCCTGTTGAAGTGCAGACAGATGTACGATAACCGTGAAGAGCAAAGGGTAGCATCTCGTGCCAGTCTTTATAGGTTACAACCATCTTTTGAACAATCTTCTTGACGTTCTTATTAGCTGGTTCTACCGCCCCATTCATCTTAGGTCGGTAGGGAGATGAATTATGGTGTTCGATCTTGAACTCAGCGCATAACTCTTTCATAATCTTATTGTTTAAGTTAGATCCATTATCCGTAATGATCTGGTTTAGAACACCATAATGGCAGATGATATTGTTTTTGATAAACCGGACCACCACTTGTCGGGTTAAATTAGCGTACGACGCTGCTTCGACCCACTTGGTGAAGTAATCAATGGCTACCAGGATGAACCGATGTCCGTTCGAAGCGTTGGGTTCAATCATGCCAATCATGTCGATTCTCCATATGAAAAAAGGCCATGGGGAAGAGAGAACTTAGAGATACATTGGCGGTACATGGATTTTGTCTGAGTATATCTGACATTTGTGACACCTCCTCATGTACTTGTAGCAGTCGGATTCCATGGTCAACCAGTAGTACCCTGCTCTCATAATTTTTCTCACCATTGTGTGTCCATTGGCATGAGTGCCAAAGGATCCTTCATGAATTTCTTTTATCAGCATGTTTGCTTCTGGTCTGTCCACACATCGGAGCAAGATCATGCCAAAGTTCCTCTTATAGAGTATGTCACTGCTCAGGAAGAAGCTGCCTGCTAGCCTCCTGAGGGTTTTCCTGTCTTTCCTTAGTGCCCCAGGTGGGTACTCTTGTTTCTGAAGGAAACATTTGATATCGTGATACCAAGGTTTTTCGTCTATGACTGCTTCGATCGCGAAGATGTAAGCGGGGCGTTCAAGGCGCATGATGTCGATCTTAGATATGTCATTCCATCGTCCTACGCTAATCATGGAAGAGAGAGCGACTAATGCATCATCCATGTGATTCTCCTCACAAGGGATATGATGAAGCTCGATTCTGTTAAAGAAAGGCAACAACCTTCTTGCGTAGTCTTTGTAAGGAATCAACCCTGATTGGTATGTGTTCCAATCTCCCTTGATCTAATTGATAACCAGAGTTGAGTCGCCATATACATCCAAGTTCTTGATCCTTAAATCAATCGCTTCTTCGAGACCCATAACACAAGCTTCGTATTCGGCCTCGTTGTTTGTGCACTTGAACGTAAGTCTGGCAGTGAAAGGAATGTGGGTACCCTGAGGGGTAACAATGATTATCCCAATTCCGTTTCCGTAATGATTGACTGCTCCGTCAAAGATTACTCCCCATTGGGAACCTGGTTCTTGCCCTTCACTGGGTAACGGTTCATCGCAGTCTTTCATTTTTAGATACATGACATCTTCGTCTGGGAAGTCAAATCCAATTGATTCCTGATCGTCAATCAGTTGATGAGCCACATGATCGGCTAAAATACTTCCTTTAACGGCTTTCTGAGCGTGGTACTCGATGTCGTACTCTGATAACAACATCTGTCTACGGGCAATCCTTCCCGTGAGAACAGGTTTTTCAAAGACGTACTTGATTGGATCCATCTCGGAGATTAACTAAGTAGTGTGGCGAATCATGTATTGGTGAAGACGTTTGGCTGCCCAAGCCAAAGCACAGCAAGTCTTCTCGAGCATCGTGTATCGAGTTTCGCAGTCGGTGAATTTCTTGCTTAGATAGTAGATGGCAGACTCTTTCCTTTTGGTTTCGTCTTGTTGGTCAAGCACATAACCCATGGAGTCTTCCAAGACAGTGAGATAGATGATTAGTGGTCTTCCTTCCACTGGAGGTGATAGAATCGGAGGGTTCAACAGGTATTTATTAATACTGTCAAAGGCGGTTTGGCAATCTTCTGTCCAAACGCAATCCTGGTTCTTTTTCAGTAATTTGAAAATCGGCGAACATGTCGCGGTCATGAGGAATATAAATCTGGAGATGTAGTTCAAACGTCCTTGGAATCCTCTGACTTGTTTTTCAGTTTTTGGAGAAGGCATTTCTTGAATGGCCTTGACCTTGTCAGGATCAACCTCAATTCCTTTCTGGCTGACGATGAACCCTAAGAGTTTCCCTGAACGGACACCAAAGGTGCACTTGTTGGGATTCAAGTGGAGTTTGTACTTTCTCAACCACTCAAATAGTTTTGACAGGTGGGTCACATGCTCCTCTTCTGTTCTAGATTTTGCAATCATATCATCGACATATACCTCGATTTCTTTGTGTATCATGTCATGAAAAAGAGTAGTCATGGCCCTTTGATAGGTTGCCCCAACATTCTTCAACCCGAACGACATTACCTTGTAACAAAAGGTACCCCATGGGGTGATAAATGAAGTTTTCTCCATGTCTTTCGGCGCCATTTTGATTTGATTATAGCCCGAGAATCCATCCATGAAGGAGAAAAGTTTGAACTTTGTTGTACTGTCTACCAGCATGTCAATGTGTGGTAAAGGAAAATCATCCTTTGGACTAGCCTTGTTTAGATCTCTGTAATCTACACACATTCTGACCTTTCCGTCCTTTTTCGGAACGGGTACTATGTTGGCTAACCATTGAGGATATTCTGATGTGCGAGGAAACCCGCGTCGATCTGTTTCTGTACCTCCTCTTTGATTTTGATGGCCATGTCAGGATGAGTCCGTCTCAACCTCTGCTTTACTGGCGGACATTCTGATTTCAACGGTAAGTGATGTTCCACGATGCTGGTATCCAACCCTGGCATATCCTGATAGGACCAAGCGAATACATCGGGGAATTCTTTGAGAAGCTTTATCAAACTCTCTTTGGCAGTTGGATCGAGTAGTGCCCCAATTCTGACTTCTTTTCTCTCTTCTTCTGAACCCAAGTTTACCATTTCCAACGGCTCTTTGTGAGGTTCAATGGACCTTTCCTCTTGTCTGAGTAATCGGGAGATCTCTTCCAGAATTTCGTCGTTAACTTCTTCTTCAGCCTCAAATACCGGGAACCTAAAGTCGGGAGAAGGCATCATATCGTATGTTTCAACGGGGTTTAAAACAAGCAATCTGCATGACGTGATGATTTGTGTTTAGAAGAGATAGAGAAAATGCAAGTGTGTGCATCGTATTTTTCTTTTACTGCTTGTTTTTAATATTGAGTTGTTTTTTAGGATTACCATTTTCTGAGAAAAGCAAAAAAGAGAAAACAACAATTAATGCGGAAATTACAGAACGACGTTATTTTATTAATGAACAAGTCGATTCTTGAAACTACATCCCTATAAAATAAAACTCTGTCGCTTTGGGCAAAGCGAAGAGGGAAAATTTACAGAAAGCGAGCCCTATCAAACATCTGTTTCACTTGGGCAGGGTGAAAGGTTAAAGACGACAATTACTTTGACTGATGAACGATCTTCGGAACATCAACAGCAACCCACTGGCGGCGAACTCCTCGGTGAATCACAAAGTCTAGCACCTTCCTCGATTTGTCTTCAGAAATAACGCTGATTTCTAGTGGAGCAGGATCATTGGAATTTGTCTCCCAGGCAGAATTGTCGTAGGAGGATTCCTCTATTGCATTTTGCATAACATTTGTGCTCTCAGGTAAATCTCCCCATCCAGTTAGCTGGATGTCTTCGAGCCTGATATGAGAGCTCTCAGGAGCAGTGTACTTGACCATATAGTCGTATTTTCCACTTGGTTATCCTAAGGTGTACCACACTTCTTTGGAACTGGAGGAGTCATCCCTCTCGATGACGTTGACCTCGGGGAAAGCATAGTTGATGAACTCTAGTCCTGCAAACGTTGCAAATTCATCGTCGTGCTAGGTATTTTTAGGATAACCTGGGTGTTGATCCCATGACATGGTGGGGACGCAGGTATTCTGTTCAATGATGCTCAGCTGATTTTCATTATTCGGTTGATTTTCTTGCCCCAAGTCTCCTGGGCACGACTGCCACATTGGCAGGCCATCCATCGGGCCATAATAGCTGTGGTCAAAGTTGTCCTTCATCAGAGTGTCCTCCTCTAATGAGTTTGGTGGAGCACGACATCCTTCCGGATCACAATCTCCATATATCATTTCGACTTCTTACCTGGGTATAAATCTCGGACTCTGTGTAGGAAAGCAAAATGGGGTCTGCGTTTCGTCCTGAGACATATAACTGTCCTCGTTGAGATAGGACTTCCATTCTTCCTCCACATCAGATGAATCATCTTTATTGATGGTATGTACCTCTTGAGTCACTGGTTGAAGGAAGCCTCCACAGTGGAAGAAGTTCTGAATGGGATGAAGACTTTCATCGTTAGCAGCTATCTGGGTATAGGTTGCAGAAGAACCAAGACCCTTCTTTGTTTTATTATCAGTAGGAATGACAAGTTATCCCCATCCTTTTGTATTGGTACTCTCGACCGCTTTGATAGCATCTTTGTACGAGGAAATGGAAGTTCCCCCCTCAGATTGATCGTCCTTGTGTAGCGAAAGCGCTTGGAACTGGGTTCTGATTATCCCTTCTGGATTCACATAAGTGGATGACGATAAATTGCTGACGAGCAAGGCCTGTTCCCCACAGACTGTGATGAGTTGGCCGTTCTGGATGAACTTTAGCTTTTGGTGGAGGGTTGAAGTGACCGCCCAGCCTAATGTATCCAAGGTCTTCCTAATAAATAACTGTATGTTGCCCGGATGTCCATGACCTGTAAAGTGACTTGGAAAGTGTGAAGACTGATAGTTATGGGAAGGTCGACTTCGCCGATAATCATTTTTCTGGATCCATCAAATGCTTTGACGACGACCTCGTTGGTTCTCATCGGAGGGCCTTTGAATGATAATTGCATCAAAGTAGACTTCGGCATAACATTCAGGGCTGACCCTGTGTCTACCAGTACGCTGGCTAAAGCATCGTCCTGGCAGTTGACTGTAATATTGAACGCCATGTTATGACGGCGACCCTCTTCAGGTAATTCCTCATCACTAAATCCCAAGTTATTGTAGGAAGTGATGTTAGAGACAATGCTATCGAACGGTCTGATTGTTACATCCTGTTCCATAAAGGCTTGCTCCAAGACTTTCTGTAGAGCCTCCCTGTGCGCTTCTGAACTGAGTAACAGTGATAATACCGAGATCTTTGAAGGAGTTTGTAACAGTTGATCAACAATATTGTATTCACTCCTTTGGATAAGCTTCAACATCTCATCATCATCTTTTGAAGGGTCGGGATTACTGGATTGACCGACTGGTGGATTGGGAACTTCTGTCTGAGTTTCCTTTTCTTTGCTGAGTTCTCCAACTCCTCTGTTGAAGATTCGACCGCTCCGTGTTTCTCGATTGATGTCTGCAATATTCACGACGGAGGGTAACGGAATTTCCTTTCCATTCTCGACTATTGTTGCACCGTATTTGTAAGGGATAGCCTTAGTTGATTCATACGGTAGTGGTCCTGGCAGATAGATGACTATGGGAGCCTTCTGATTTTTCTGACCATCATAAGTAATTTTGATCCATTCCTGGTTGGGAACTCTCGATTCGTCAAGTAGAGGGATGATGGAACAAACATCCCTAGTCCTCTGATGATCAGAGATTACGACAACGTCCTCGATTTGATCAGCGAAATAGTTGACTGATCCAGAACTTGAGCATGGTTGAATCTCTTTGCGGTCCAACTGACTTTGAAGGGCTGCCCGCATGAGGTAGCATCCTTGATTATTCACTGAACAAACTCCACACCGCTCATAGTTATGTAGTGGCACCTGGCCGCGTCCGCTCTGAATACAGTGTAGCCTTACTAGGTCAGTTTCAACCGACCGGACATCCTAACTTTGATATCTAGTAGGATTCCCGTTAATGATACTAATTTGCTGGGTGTCTTCATCCATATATATTGGAAGCCACCAGTGGTTCAACAAGTGCTGAAGTGTTTTCCGGACAAGGGCACAGCCCTGATCGTTTTTGCAACCCGCTTTACAGCTCTGATAATCATGTGATACCAGGAATCCGAGACGGACCTGTTCTGCGTGTAACTCCATCAGGCTGGTATTCATCAAGCGAATATCGAAGATGTTGATCTGATAGGGATTCCTATCATGGTAGTCCTGGATCCATCCAAGATCCATCTGACGCTGGAGGGCCTCTTGTACAAAAGAGCATCCCTGTTTGTTTACCGAGCAAGTCAGACAAGAACTGTAATCGTGTCGCGGCAGATTATGATACTGGCTTTGCCTTGAGTGCATTGCCACCAGGTTGACATTCATCGCACGGACGTCGTGGTTTTGAATGACGTTGGAATTCGTATAAACCATGTTAACTCCACGAACTCGGTGCTCTTGGATCCATTCGAGATCCATCTGTTCCTGTAGAGCTGATTGCA
This sequence comes from Lathyrus tuberosus, assembly GCA_022829125.1. Classification (NCBI taxonomy): domain Eukaryota; kingdom Viridiplantae; phylum Streptophyta; class Magnoliopsida; order Fabales; family Fabaceae; genus Lathyrus; species Lathyrus tuberosus. Next base: position 10,346,959 of record JALAZF010000041.1, read on the forward strand.
CCACAGAACACCCTCGATTGCTTTTAGAGCAGATATCACACTGGTGATAGTTATGAGGTGGCACATGGCCATATCCACTCTGTCTACAATGCATCTTGACCAGATTGGTCCTTAACAAGAGTACATCATGAATTTGATAGACGTTGTTAGACTCTCCCTCTATCAGGTTGACAACAGCTTTCTCATGTTGAGGCAACGGGTTTGTGAGAACATTGGGATTCGTATCTTTGAAAGATAAGAGCCCGCTCCTAACAAGCTTTTGCACGTCAGATTTGAAATTGAGACAGTTTTCTATATTATGCCCTGGTCCTCCTTGATGATAAGGGCATGTTTGATCTACCTTAAACCAAAAAGGCAGATTTTCCGGTACTGTAAGAGGAGCCTTAGTCTGGACGTGCCCTTTGACCAGTAATAACGGAAATAGTTCCGCGTGCGATACGGGTATAGGATCAAATCCTGGTGGCCGCATTGTACGGTTGTTGTTGTACTGAGGACGAGCTTGCTGAAGAGGCTGTTGTGTCCTTTGCTGAAGTTGCTATTGATTAGGTTGGCTCTGTGCAACCTGAGGTTGATACGTAGAAACAGGCGCAGGGTTGATAGCAGGAGTTACAGCTGCTACTGGTTGATAACGTCGCCTTTGCTTTCCGAGAGAGATATTCCCAATATCCTGCTCTTTTTTATTAGGGAGAGTACTACCGTATCGTTTTGCACTACTTGATGATCCAGTGTCTTTAACTAAACGTCCTTCCCGGACGACTTCCTCAAGACGAACCCCCATGCCCACCATCTCGGTGAAGTCACTGGGTGCACTGACAACCATTCTGTCGTAGTAAAATGAGCTCTAGGTCTTTAAGAAGATCTTTGTCATCTCTTTTTCCTCAAGAGGTGGAGAGATCTGAGCGGAAATTTCACTCCATCTCTGACCGTACTCCTTAAAGGTTTCCTTGTCCTTTTGTGACATTGATCTGAGTTGATCTCTGTCGGGTGCCATGTCCAAATTATATTTTACTGTTGGACGAAGGCAGTGCCGAGATCTCTGAAAGTGCTAATCGTAGCACGGTTTAACCCATGTACCATTTTAATGCGGCACCGGTTAAACTATCCTGGAAGTAGTGAATCAGTAGATCCTGATTTTCTGTCTGAGCTAACATTCGCCGAGCGTACATCACCAAGTGACTCTAAGGGCAAGAGTTACCCTTGTACTTTTCAAAGTCGGGCACCTGGAATTTGTGCGGAACTTTCACATTGGGGACCAAGCAGAGGTCCGCGGCGTCCTTTCCAAATAGATCCTGACCGCGAATAGCTTGCAATTCCTTTTGCATTTCTAGGAACTATTCCTGGAACTCGTTCATTCTTTCGAACATGCTTTCGTTTCCACCAGAAGGTATCTGAGGAATCTGTCCTTCCGGGACAGTGTGCACCACAGGGGGTGGTATAGTCATTACGGCCGAGAATCTCGGTGCCTCCCGAAGTTTGTAACCTTCAGGAGTTGCTCTCATGCCCATGGCATCTTCGCTTTCCCAAAGTTTGTAACCTTCAGGCCCAACGGTTCCTGCAGTGATTTCCTGATCTTCAGTGATCGGCGAAACATATACTTCTCCACTATGGGCATTGAGGTGATCTCTGAGATCACGGTTCTTTGTATAGCTGAGCTTCTGCAATGGCTTGCATGTCGTTATGAAGCTTTCTCATATCCTCTCTTAGAGCGTCGATCTCTTCTTTCAACTCTCTATTCTCTTCCTCGAGATCATCCATCTTTTTCTAACGATTGGCCCGAGTATTGTATGAATGAGACAGTTTGACTCTAGAACCAAGACACAAATGTGAGATTCGTAGGTAAGAAGAATACGTGACGTGAGAATGATGAATGCAATGATTATATTAATTGTTTTTTGGTTTAATCAAAATAAACTTCGACAATTAGATTGCAAATATCAAACAGTGGGAAAACCCCGTTTTATTGAAATTCAAAGGATTGCAGAAATGGAAATACAGTAAATTACAAGGTGTGGAAACAGAAACCTAAGCTAATGGGTCCCGAGTCCTCTCTGAGGAGAACTCGGGTGCTGATTCTGGTACTTTCCTTTTCTTTGACCGGGGCTCTTGAGCCGTTGTCGGGTTGTCATTCCTTTGCCAAGTGAAAGGAGCGAGCAAATTCCTTTGGTAATCCTGATTATCCACAGCATGTTGCTCTAAAATCTCGATCAGAGCATCCTTATCTTTCAGCAGTTGCTGTATTTTGGTACACTCCACGTTGAGAATGCAGTACTTGTTCTTCCAAGACCTCCTCTCCTGTTGAACTTTGTTGAGAGTAACCTGAAGCTTTTCAGTTTCCGTCATAAAGTACATGACAGATTCCCTTGGCGGAAGAAATCCGTGACGAGGATACGACATCTTTAGCTTGAGAGCTCTAGTTTGTACCCAGTGGAGATAAGGCTCCACCGAGACACAATCCGGTTTTCCTAGAGACTCCCATCCTTTCTTATGAACATGTTTCCAAGCGTGCACTATTTCCATCTTTAGTGCTCTGCCATTTTCTCCTTCCTTGAAGAAAAGACCTTCCAGATGAGCATTACGCGGGACATGCCTCATTGGGTATCCAAATTGACGATGAACCAATATCGGATGGTAGTTGATTCCTCCCTTAGTTCCTATAAGGGGTATGTTGGGGAAATTATCCTGATTCCGTCATAAATCCTATTGCACCAGTCTATGTCAGAGTTGGTGAGAGACATGATTTTCTGCGACCAGCGTAAGGCACTCTTATGATCCCAAAAAGCAGCAGACTTAGGAAAATGGGAGATAAACCATTTGTATAGCAGGGGCACACAGCACGTGATCTCTCCTCCGCTGTATAAATTCCCTAAGTGTACAGAATGATACGCATCTGCGAGCAAAGTCGGTACAGGGTTTCCAATGAGAAAAACCTTAACGGCGTTGATATCGACGAAGTTATCAATGTTGGGAAACAAAAATAACCCGTAGGTGAGTGAAACAAAGATGCTTTCAAAAGCAGTCACGTTCCCTATACTAGCGAAGTACATAACCTTCTTTGTCAGAAACTGGGCTGGCAAACCTTGGATGCCACCCTTAGTGGTCATGTGAGTCCTGACTTCTGACTCGTCCAAATAAATTGCTCTTGCAATGGTCTGACCCCTTGGAATTTCTTCCAGTCCAGAAAATGGAGCTTGATCAGTAATGTGTAGATCAGTCAGGTGAGAGTACTCCTCCAGCGTTGGTGCTAGCTGGTAATCCGGGAATGTGAAACAGTGATAGACTGGATCGTAAAACTGAACGAGTGCATCCATGACTCCTTCATTCACATGGATTCTTAACAGAGGTAGCAGACCTCCGTACTTGGCTCTGAAAGCCTCAGGGTTAGTGATCATTCTCGCTAAACTTCTCAAATCCTCAAGTTTTGGAACCTTGAAGGTGTATTGGTGAGTTCTCCTTCTACCGAAATCCATGAGCACAATCTTTTTCTCTGACATTTGCAATCATTATCTCAGTTTAATTTGAAAAAGAGAGACTAGAAGAGAAAAATTTTCTTTGTTTTAATGTTTTTTAGATGAATGCATAAATGCAGCACACAAAAACATAGAAAAAACATGGGGTCAAAGGGTCGTTGTCATGAAGTCAAGGCTCTACCCATCCCCCAAAGGTTTATACTAGTGATTTTTGTACCTGTCTCTCAAAATCATCAGTTCTTGTCGAGAAAACACCAGTGGGCCGGGAACCGTGCTAGGTGATGTTTTTTCAAAGAACCTTCAGAAGAGGGTGGTATCACGTGACAACTATTTCCGATAGGTTCTGCACCACTAAAAGAGGTTTTTCCTAGGTGTATACTCATCTTTCCACATGCGGCATCACACACATTCCCATTAGCAGAAAAATAAACACATATATCAATTAGGAAAAGTAGTATATATATTTGTCCTAATGTCCTAGACTTTTAAGAGCTATGAATCCTATGTTCCTGACAGAAAATGGCTCCCCGGCGGAGTCGCCATTCTGTGGTTCCTTCCCAACTTAAAGGTTTTGACCTAAGATCCTAGCGAAGTCAACAAAAAGTCCTATTCCCAGTGAAATTCCCAGTGAAGTCACCATGACTTGTCCAAGGTTTAAATTGTAAGAAATAAAGAAGGATGCCCCACGGTGGGCGCCACTTTTCTGTGGTGGCCACCGCCATGAGAATGATTGGTCAAAGGATTAAAGTTGTAAGAAAGAACGAGAAGGCCCCACGGTGGGCACCACTTTTCTGTGGTGGCCACCGCCATGAGAAAGATTTGTCCAAGGTTTTCAACTTAAACGTTAAGAAAGAATGAGAGGCCCCACGGTGGGCGCCACTTTTCTGTAGCGAGCGATTTTGGACGCGATTATTAAGCGCTGTCGCTCTTTGGGGTTTACTACAGATCGATTCATTTTTTATCTTATTGTGAGCTGACTAAGGAAGGGAAATAGATGTCTTCAATTAACCCTGCTTGCATACTGAGTTTAAACAGCGGTTTGTTAGGTTACGGATGCTATATGGTAATGGGGCCTTTCTTTCTTCTTACTTTATTAAGGTGGAAAACTGGGACTATTCATGGGGAATTTGTCAGATTGGGTGGAGATAGGGGACTTTAAGTTTTTGGATTAGTGTGCTCACTAAGATTTTTCTTGCAATCTTATGCCTACGTATTCCTGTTTACCGAAACAGGGAAATCAGAGCGATCGTAGTTCCTCCTATTCTATGGGAGGAAATGGGTGTTTTGGTGTCTTGTTTGAATCCCAAGACGTGAAGCGAAAGGTGATCTATATCTTGTTCAAAGCCCAAGATGTGACGCTGAAGGTGGTTTGTATCTTGTTCAAAGCCCAAGATGTGAAGCTGAAGGGTCTATTTGTATCTTGTTCGAAGCCCAAGATGTGAAGCTAAAAGGTGTTGTCTTTAGAGAGAATTTGTCATCTCTAAAGAGGGTCTGTTTGTCACAACTATTTATAAAGGAGAATTACTTTAATCGGGATATGTGAATCCGGCAATGCCATAATTTCCTTTATAGGGGGGTTCCAACCTGAAGGAGAAGACTTTAACTCAGTGTAGAGCAATGCTATCTTTCCTTAGGAATTTTTCATGCTAAAAGAGGGACAGTGGCATGGATGTAAATAATCCAGAGGCTTGCCGCTTACAGCGATTAGATGAAGGGGAAGGAGTTGTTGATGTTTGTGTACTGTGAACGAGGCACAACTTTGATGTTAAAAGGTTGATTGACTCAACCGGGATTTTCTTATACAAAGCCTAAGAGGAAGCTATTGGCCCAACAAGAGGGAGTTTTTATGTGTCTCGTACGAAGCCCGAGAGAGAGAGAGGCTAAAAGGGTTGACTCAACAGGATAATCTTTTATACTCAACAAGAGAGTGTTTTTGTATCTCGTACGAAGCCCGAGATGGAGGCTAAAGATGGTGACTCACCAAGAGAATCTTTTATACTCAACAAGAAAGCGATTTTGTATCTCGTACGAAGCCCGAGATGGAGGCTAAAAGGTGATTGACTCAACAAGAGAGTCTTTTATACTCAATAAGAGAGTGTTTTTGTATCTCGTACGAAGCCCGAGATGGAGGCTAAAAGGGAGATTGGCTCAACAAGAGAGTCTTTTATACTCAACAAGAGAGTGTTTTGGTATCTCGTACGAAGCCCGAGATGGAGGCTAAAAGTTTTGACTCAACAAGAGAGTCTTTGTATCTCGTACGAAGCCCGAGATGGAGGCTACAAGGTTTGACTCAACAAGAGAGTCTTTGTATCTCGTACGAAGCCCGAGATGGAGGATAAAAGGGCACTGTTTCAGTTGAGTGACAGGTCCAGTATGTTGGTTAAGAGAAAATCAGTTCTTATATGAGTAATGTTGCACTCATGGATTTGATCTGAGGATCGGGATTATTTCCTGTTCTCTAAGGAAACGGGGATTCCAAAGGGTATTTGAGACTGTCCAAGTCTGCGGGTGTTTCCTTACTTGAGAATGTCTCTGAGACTCAAGGAAATTAGACTGTCCAAGTCTAGAGTTTTATCTTTTGTACTATGCTTAAAGAAACAATTGTAGTACATTCACGGTAGAAAGATCTAGACTCTTTGAAAGACTGTTCTATTAAGATGACTAATTTCTATTCCTATACCTCTAGGAGGTCGTCTGGACAATTTGTACGAAGCCCAAGAGGAGGGCTGGAAACTTTTAAGAAGACGAGGGATAATTTGTACGAAGCCCAAGAGGAGGCTATCATTCCCGGAGGAAGAAATCATTTATACGAAGCCTAAGAGGAGGTTGTGAATACTTCTAAGAAGCCGACGGGTCCTTGTACAACGTCCAAGAGGAGGCCGGGATGCTTTTAAGAAGCCTGTGGGTCCCTAAACCCCGAGAAGTTCAAGACAGGCTATTCACAAAGAATAGATCAAGCCAGGAAAGTTTGAGAATTTGGAAGAAACTCAAGGGATGCAATTCACGGAGAAGAGATCATCTCTGGGGAGTAGAGTTTCTTGACAATTCCTAAGGAGGACAGCCGAAGAGAAGACTGTATCTGGTGCTCCTATGGGGGATCTAGTATTGTCTATTTCTAAGAATGATCGAAACGGCTTTACCTAGTGCTAGACGTAGTTGCCGGGGAAACTCTAAATATCTATACTATTATTACACAGTCGATATGAGTTTATAAAAGAAGACTTACAGCAAAACAGCCCCACAATACAGTTATATGTATATGAAAGCGGTAAATGAAAGCATATAAACACTTACTCGGTTGATTCGACGTTAATACGACGTCGTTTCGTGTCAAATTTTCAACACGCGTAACTCTCTCGATTTTTAACGGAATTAAGATCCAGAAGAGCCTATCTTGACCGATTTTTCGCAAGGAATCCAATGGTATTACTCATGTACACTGAAACTTAATGTAAAGAACACACAAATTAAAAAACCAGAACTGAACCGTTAATTTCGACGTCGTTTCGCGCCAAATTTCCAACACACGTAACTCTCTCGATTTTTAACGGAATTAAGATCCGGAAGAGCCTATCTTAACCGATTTTTCGCAAGGAATCCAATGGTACCGCACATACACACTGAAACTCAATGTACAAAACACACGAATTGAAAAACCAGAACTGCACGTTAGTTTTCGACGTCGTTTCGCGCCAAACTTCCAACGCGCATAACTCTCTCAATTTTTATCGGAATTAAAATCCGTAAAAACCTATCTTGACCGATTTTTTGCAAGGAATCCAATGGTACCACACATACACACTGAAATTCAATGTACAAAACGCATGACGCAAAAAACCAGAACTGGACTGTGATTTTAAAACAACATAAACACCACATATAAACATGTTAAAATGCAAAGAGTGGGAGGATCACAATATACACATTAAGGACTACATTTTTTCTTCAAGAATTGTTCAATAGGATGCATGTATGTGGACAACAAAGGAAAGCATGATTCAAAGAATTCAAGTTGTGAATTTTACCTCTTTTTTGGAGATTTTGTGCAACCTACCAAATGCTTTATTCCAGAAATGATTTGATGCTTTGGACACCCTCAAATGACCTCTTAGAAGCTTTTAGGATGGTTGGAATCAGCTGGAAACCTCTGGAGCAAGTTTAAGCACTTTCTTGCAAAATGGGCAAAAGTGGCCAAAATGCCAACTCTCTCAAATGGTGTTCCAGATGTGTGGCACCATTTGGGACAGTTCAAGGATGACATTTGGAGTGTGTTTGAGGTTTTATCTGGTTTGGAAAGTGACTGAATCAAGACATGGCTTGAAAAATGCAAAAAATTCCAATTTTGAGGTTTTGAGAGGTGACTTTGTGATGTTGGTGTTATAGGTCACTTGTGAGAGTTTGGATCACCTACATATGATGTTTATGAGGTGTTAGGATCACGAGCTGTGATGGAAATGCTCTCTAACTCAAAAACTCAGAATTTCCTTACTAAAGAAGGCATTTTGGAGTGAAAGAGAGAATTTGAGGAAAGCATCTGTTTGATGGCTTTGGTGTACTCAAACTGAGCACAAATGAGCTCTATTTATAGTAGAGGAAGTTTGTTTTGCAAGCAATAGTGAATGGTGGCTGCAACAGAGATTTGGAAAATGTTGGCCAATGAAAATCCAAGTCTCCTCTAGCCATTGACTAGAGGTTAGAGCACAGGCCTTTGGTTCCCTAGTTGTTGGATGAATCTTGACTAAATTCAGTTGGAGGAAGCTCAGTTCATGCCACCTCTAAGCATCCATTAAATGCTCCAAACCAAAATTGGAGTCTTGTCCCTCTTTTAGGGATTTCTAGGTTTTGGCATGCTAGTTTTGGTTCCTTGGACTTGGGAGGCTCATGGATCAGATCACCCCTCTTAGATTTGATCCTTAGATGTGTCCAAAATGATGACAAGGCTTGAAAATTCGCGTGGCACAAGAAATGTGCAAATCTGCCCTGAAAAATTCAGCTGCAGCAAGCCTTTTTGTAAAATCCATAACTCCCTGCTCGAGTATGCTACATGGACGTTCTAGGAATTTCTGGAAAGCCGAGATGACGTACTTCAACTTTGATGTTTGGCCCTAGACCTGGTTCAACTTGGATCATGGAGAAAAACAGCCTTGAAGTTGGGACTTCATGCTGAAATTACAAGGCAGATTTTGGCTAAGTGCTGAAAAATGTCAATTTTAGGTTTTTAGCCATTTTGATCCAACCATAACTCAAAATCCATGATGAATTGGGATGAGGTGTAGTTGACACTTTTGTAGACGTCCATGAGGGCTACAAATCTAGCTTTTGATGGGGAAAAATGACTTTGTGGTTTAGGAGTTATGATCCTCCAAAGTTGGTACCCTTGCCACTTTATTTCATAACTTAGAAAATTTTCTAAGTTTTTATGGTTACCCCTTTTTCAAGTTATCCCACTTTTCTTGATTTTTCTTTATGAATGATGATTCCAATCACACATTAACATCATTTTAGGGTTAAAAAACCATTTTTATGAAAAATCTCAAAAAGTCAAAGTTTGACTTTTATGCATAGTTGACTTTTTATCAGATGAATTCCAAACTGTGCGATCCTTTATGAAATCAAGTCCTTGACCTAAATCAAACTTGATGGACATATTCCATAGGTGTTACAGGGTGTATTGAATCGTGTCTCAAGGTTTGGGAGTGTAACGCCCCGATTTGTTTAATTGTATTTATTTATTTCATTTATGTGATTTTGTGGAATGTGTGAATTTATTGTATTCTACCTACTAATTGAGTTAATTGGTTAATTTCCCTGATAGGTAAAATATTTGCATTAAATTATAATTTCTTTTTAACTTTATCGCTGTTTATGTTTTATCGCGTTTTGGGAGCGTTTGCGAGAAAATTGAGCGTAGGGGTATTTTGGTTTTTTGCTTGGGTAAGTTTTATGTTTTTCATTTAAATAGAAAAAATAGAAAGAAAAAGAGAGAAAAAATAGTAAGGAGGAAGAAAAGAAGAAAAAGAAAGAAAAGGAGAAGAAAAAGAGAGAAGAGGAGAAAGAGGAAAATCGAAGAGAACTCTGTTTCAATCGCGATTAATCGGGTAAGGGTGAGAAGTTTCAATTATATCTTGCTTGTGTATGTATATGTGTTGTTTATGTATGTGTTTTGGTTGTTTTTACAATGTTTTCCTTGTTGATAAATTGATGAATAATTTTTAGAAATCGATATAAATCGTGTTGTATGATTACCCTGTGTTTAGGAACAATTGCTGGTACTTGTTTTGCTGTTGAAAATTGATTTGGGGATGAAAAATGGGATTTTTGGGTGAAAATTTGTAACAGGAACAATGCAGGAAAAATTCTGGGTTTTGCTGCCCATACGCGTATCTGGCAAGGCAATACGCGTATTGGGTTGGGCAATACGCGTATGGCAAGGAAGGATTTTAGGCATTACGCGTATGAGAGTGGGCAATACGAGTATTGGATTGTTTAGTGGAATTTTTGGGAAAAATGGCCTCTGCCCATACGCGTATCACTTTGGGCAATACGCGTATGGATGGGCGAGTGAGCAAGGCAATACGCGTATGGCTCAGGGCAATACGGGTATGGCCAGTGAGATGCAGAATGTTGTCATTTCATGATTCTTTTTCTGTTTAATTCCATAACTTGTGTTCCGATTATCCGTTTTGAGCATTCTTGGTATCGTTGGAAAGCTATCGAGCTGTTCTTTATTATTATAATGGTTTTGAGATTGTTGGACGATTTAATTATGTCGAGAATTCGGAATAGTGTCATTTTGTCGACTTTTACCATATTAATTGTGTATAATTGATGTGTATCATGCAATGTGCTTTTGATATGGATATTGTATGACTTGTGTGATGTTATATGATGTGAATGCATGTGATGACATGTTGTGATGGTGGTTTGTGGCCTAAGGGAAAGTAAATGCAATGTGTTGTGTTTGTTTGTAAATGCATGATTATGGTTGCATATATGTGTGAAGATGCATTTGATTGTCATGAGTCCTTGTACGCCAAGCATCATGATATGCATCTTGTGATGTCGTGTGCCCTAGTGGGTGTGAGCGACGAAATGATTCCAGAGGGAATCCGCTATAACATCGTGCGCCTTATACAAAGAGGACTGAAAGCGATGATTATAGAGGATCGTGCGCCTTATACAAAGAGGGCCGAAAGCGATCGGATCGTGCGCCTTATACAAAGAGGATCGAAAGCGATCTATAAACGTCGTCCGCCTTATACCAAGGGGACCGAAAGTGACGGGGAACATCGTTTTCCCAACGGTGAGTTACACTAAGTAACAAGCGATGGTTCCAATAGTTCCTGAGTGAACTAGTGTTGAGATGATGGATGGATGGTACTGCATATGCATTGCATAGAGTCGTTGTTTCGGTCTCTGTGCATTTGCATAAATCATGAATGGATTGATTATGTGTGAGAATTGTGAATGGATGCATTATGTGTGAGAAAATCATGAATGGATTGATTATGTGTGGAAATTGTGAATTGATTGAGTACGTGTTGAGAGTTATGATTGGATTGGTGAATTGATGTGCATATGTGATAAATGCATTGGTTATGGATGATATGTGTTATGTATAGACATGTGCTATGTGATGTGGTGGTGTGTTTACATATGTTATAACTTTGGTGTGCCTTACGTGTGAATATGTGATTATGTTGGTGTAATTGATATATGCTATGTGTACTAGTATGTGAGGCTTGTGGTGAGAATAATTATGCATGTGAATTTATATGTGTCGGCATATTATTATGCAATCTTGGTTTAGTTGTTATTTCTCACCCTTCTGCTGTGGTTTGTTGCTCTATGAGGCAATTGCAGATTAGTAGTCTTGGAGGCTTTTGTGAGGATTAGTTCTCCATTCTTTTGTCGGTCTTGGTGTCTGCTCTGATAAATTGAGGAACTGATCACCCTTAATCTCTTGTTGATAGCAGATGGGAATTATGTTGGATGGAATAGACGTGTCTTTCTGACTTTGATAGTAGGTGCAATGAATTGTTTAGAATTAAGGAAATGATTATGGATTGTTTTGTTAAGTCGATGAAGATTCTTATATCAGAAGATGAGGCGGATTAGAGGTTTTGGTGTGTTGGTTAAGTTGGGAAGTCGTTGAGAGGGAATGATTGGGTATTATATGGCTGCTTCTCAGAGAGTAGAAAGTGAACTTAAATTGGACAAAGGTGAGGATTTGAGGTTTGGATTTGCTAAGTAAGTAGAAGGACTTTTAGGATGTGAAACTCAGATGTTGTTATGTTTGTGATGATAGTGTTCTGGAGATTGGCAGAAAGGCCACAGTGTGGGCTGCGAGTTGTGAGTGATTCCAGATGTGGTTCCGGATGGAATATTGGAAGCTAGCGTTAGAATTACTCAGATTGAAATAGCGGTTGGAAGATTCACTAGAAAAAGGGATTTGTGGGACCAAGTGTGTAGTCTTAGAGAGCTCTAGTATTGTTAGTAACAAAAAGGATGGATGATTGAATGGAATAACAAGCGTGATGTGTATAATGGTATTGAGACTATGGGAAGCAAGACTTAGAGTTCTGGTGAGGTTTGAAGTCTTTGGTGTTTTAAGGCATTAATGGAAATTGTGAGGAAACCCTTGTGGGTGGATGTAACATTGCGTTTGAGAGTTCTTTTTGGTTGGTTGTTGATACAGGTTGGAATTTGTGGAATTGGACGGTCAGGAGAAGAAATTGTGTATGGATTACTGACAGTTGAATAAGGTAACGATTGAGAATAAGTTTCCACTTTTGGGAATAGATGATTGGAATGGTTTGGTTGAGTTTGATTGAAATTACAATTGTTTGGAACGTTTGATAAGGATAGTGAATTTTGTGAGTTGAGGCTTTAATCTATTTAATGTGACTGGTCAGGTTTATTATCATCGAATTAGGCTATTATTTACTCGGTTAGACTTGTATGTGAGTAACCAGTTACCCAGTGGAAGATTTTGCAAAAGCTTTAAGAATTTCTATCTTTTGGAATTTGGTTGGGCATTATAGCGTACAGTGATGTTATTTGGTGTTAGTAATGCGTCTGTAATGTTTGTGGAGTAGAGGAACCGTATATTCCATATTTATTTGGATAAGTTGGTAATGGCTTTGATTGATGATATGCGGATCTGTTATAAACTCAGAGGAGGAACAGATAGAGTGTTTGAGATTGTAATTGCAAGTGTTAACAAGAGATGAAGTTTTATGCTAAGTTATTCAAGTGAGGATTTGGGTTGAAAAAGGTTAGTTTCTTGGATATGTGATTTCCGATGATAGTATTGTTATGGATTCATCGGAAGTAGATGTGGTTCTACAATGAGAGGTTTCGAAGTCGGTTAAGGAGATTAGAAACTTTTGGACTTAGTTGGTTGTTACTGCAGGTTATGGAAGACTTTGCTAAGTTCGTACTTCTGTTATCTCAGTTGACTTGCAAAGGGTGAGTCGTTTGCTTTGAATGTTCATTGTGAGGAGAGTTTAAGAGGGTTAAAGTAGAGTTTGTCTACGGCTTCAATTTTGATTATGCGTGATCCTGATATACCGTTTGTGAAGTAGTGGGATGCATCTTTGATGAGTTTAGTTAGTGTGTTAACGCGAAAGGGTAAAGTCGTGGCTTATGCTTTACGACAATTGAGGATTCATAAAAGGATCTATACTATTTTGGATTTGGAATTGGTTGCGGTTGTATTGTGTTGGAATAATTTGAGGTATTATCTTTATGGTTCTAAGTTCGAAGTGTTTAGTAATCACAAGAATATTGAGTGCTTGTTTGGTCTGAAGGGATAGAATATGAGACAACGAGGAAGGTTGGAATTCGTGACGAGTTATGGATTTGGCTTGGATTATCCTTCGGGGAAAAGCTAAGGTTGTACCTAAAAAGTTAAGTCGATAGTTTTGGCATGCGGTTGTGATGGTCAGAGAATTAGAACTATTTGAGCAATTCAGAGACTTGTGTATGGTGTGTGAGATAGCACAGTGGAGGGTGAAGTTGGGTATATTAAAGTGAACAGTGATTTTTGGCAACTATGAGAAAGAGTTAGACTTTGGACATGAGATTGGTAGACTTGATAGTTTCGAGTAATCAGAGTGCGCAGCGGAAGCGTGATGTGGCACATTTTGTATTTGCATGTAGGACTTGTAAGAATTCATAGGTTGAACATTGGGAACAGGTAGGAGTAATGAGACCGTTGGATGTTCCGAATGGAAGTGTTAGGTGAAAGGTTTAAATATTATTCATGGGCTACTATGTAGATGGATGTTTTGGTCGGATGTTCGATTAGCGAATCGTAGCGTTGTTGTAACATTGTTGGGTGACAAGGATGTTGGTTTTGTGGTTACGTAGAGGTTGTTGAACGAGGTTGTGTCGTGGAACTTTATGTTCTTGTTTGTGTTGTTGCCTCGTGTCCATCGTGTTGGTTCGAGTGCGAGTAGCTAATTCCTGTGTGTGTTCGTAACTTGGGTATTCTTTGAGTCGTGAGTTAGTCATCAAGTGCATTGTATGGGCTTTGCATCTTGTCGTTGTAGTTGTCGCCGTTGTCGTGTCGTTGTTGTGGTTGCAGCAGGGTGGTTTGTCAGTTGTGTTATTCGCGGGGTGCCTTTTGTTGGCATGTTAGTTTGTTAGTCGGATGCGTGAGTCGTATCCGAAGTTGTTTGTCTCGGTGATATTTTCGAGGACGAAAATGTCTAAGTGGGGGAGAGTTGTAACGCCCCAGTTTGTTTAATTGTATTTATTTATTTCATTTATGTGAATTTTGTGGAATGTGTGAATTTATTGTATTCTACCTACTAATTGAGTTAATTGGTTAATTTCCCTGATAAGTAAAATATTTGCATTAAATTATAATTTCTTTTCAACTTTATCGCTGTTTATGTTTTATCGCGTTTTGGGAGCGTTTGCGAGAAAATTGAGCGTATGGGTATTTTGGTCTTTTGCTTGGGTAAGTTTTATGTTTTTCATTTAAATAGAAAAAATAGAATGAAAAAGAGAGAAAAAATAGTAAGGAGGAAGAAAAAAAGGAAAAAGAAAGAAAAGGAGAAGAAAAAGAGAGAAGAGGAGAAAGAGGAAAATCGAAGAGAACACCATTTCAATCGCGATTAATCGGGTAAGGGTGAGAAGTTTCAATTATATCTTGCTTGTGTATGTATATGTGTTGTTTATGTATGTGTTTTGGTTGTTTTTAGAATGTTTTCCTTATTGATAAATTGATGAATAATTGTTAGAAATCGATATACATCGTGTTGTAAGATTACCATGTGTTTAGGAACAATTGCTGGTACTTATTTTGCTGTTGAAAATTGATTTGGGGATGAAAAATGGGATTTTTGGGTGAAAATTCGTAACAGGAACAATGCAGGAAAAATTCTGGGTTTCGCTGCCCATACGCGTATCAGGCAAAGCAATACGCGTATTGGGTTAGGCAATACGCGTATGGCAAGGAAGGATTTTAGGCATTACGCGTATGGGAGTGGGCAATACGAGTATTGGATTGTTTAGTGGAATTTTTGGGGAAAATGGTCTCTGCCCATACGCGTATCACTTTGGGCAATACGCGTATGGATGGGCGAGTGAGCAAGGCAATACGCGTATGGCTCAGGGCAATACGCGTATGGCCAGTGAGATGCAGAATGTTGTCATTTCGTGATTCTTTTTCTGTTTAATTCCATAACTTGTGTTCCGATTATCCGTTTTAAGCATTCTTGGTATCATTGGAAAGCTATCGAGCTGTTCTTTATTATTATAATGGTTTTGAGATTGTTGGCCGATTTAATTATGTCAGGAATTTGGAATAGTGTCATTTTTCCGACTTTTACCGTATTAATTGTGTATAATTGATGTGTATCATGCAATGTGCTTTTGATATGGATATTGTATGACTTGTGTGATGTTATATGATGTGAATGCATGTGATGACATGTTGTGATGATGGTTTGTGGCCTAAGGGAAAGTAAATGCAATGTGTTATGTTTGGTTGTAAATGCATGATTATGGTTGCATATATGTGTGAAGATGCACTTGATTGTCATGAGTCCTTGTATGCCAAGCATCATGATATGCATCTTGTGATGTCGTGTGCCCTAGTGGGTGTGAGCGACAAAACGATTCCAGAGGGAATCGTTATAACATCGTGCGCCTTATACAAAGAGGACTGAAAGCAATGATTATAGACGATCGTGCGCCTTATACAAAGAGGACCGAAAGCGATCGGATCGTGCGCCTTATACAAAGAGGACCGAAAGCGATCCATAAACGTCGTGCGCCTTATACCAAGAGCACCGAAAGCGACGGGGAACATCGTTTGCCCGACGGGGAGTTACACTAAGTAACAAGCGATGGTTCCAATAGTTCCTGAGTGAACTAGTGTTGAGATGATGGATGGATGGCACCGCATATGCATTGCATAGAGTCGTTGTTTCGGTCTTTGTGCATTTGCATAAATCATGAATGGATTGATTATGTGTGAGAATTGTGAATGGATGCATTATGTGTGAGAAAATCATGAATGGATTGATTATGTGTGGAAATTGTGAATTGATTGAGTACGTGTTGAGAGTTATGATTGGATTGGTGAATTGATGTGCATATGTGATAAATGCATTGGTTATGGATGATATGTGTTATGTATAGACATGTGCTATGTGATGTGGTGGTGCGTTTACATATGTTATGACTTTGGTGTGCCTTACGTGTGAATATGTGATTATGTTGGTGTAATTGATATATGCTATGTGTACTAGTATGTGAGGCTTGTGGTGGGAATAATTATGCATGTGAATTTATATGTGTCGGCATATTATTATGCAATCTTGGTTTAGTTGCTATTTCTCACCCTTCTGCTGTGGTTTGTTGCTCTATGAGGCAATTGAAGATTAGTAGTCTTGGAGGCTTTTGTGAGGATTAGCTCTCCATTCTTTTGTCGGTCTTGTTGTCTGCTCTGATACGTAGAACGGGAGTCGGGGAACGATTATGTTTTATATATATATATATATATATATATATATATATATATATATATATATATATATACCTTTGTTAGATTTATTTGGTATTACCTTTGTATGTATATTTTGATGTTATAAAACAATTTATTTTGTAAAACAAGTCAGTTATGGATCTTTCCGCTTTATTCCATAATTGAACCTTCCTTTTATATGGAAAAAGTTTCCCTTTGAGGTGATTCCATTTTGTGTTATGTATCAAAATTTACGAGCAGGGATTGTGTATTCTTTCTTTAATTATGGTATCCTTGTTCCTGTCAGAAAAATAAAATTTTATTTACTCTGATTTGATTATGTATTATTTATTCGCGATGGGAAATGGGGTGTTACAGGGAGCATGCCTGGGTCAAAAGTCAAAGGTACAGTTGACTTTTCCCGCGAAACCCTAACTGTGGTTCAGATGAAATTGAAACTTGTTACTCAAGCTTCTTGGATCAATCCATTGTTGCAAATGGATCAATGTGGTGTGTTAGGGATCCTCAAATCCTCTCTTGAGGCCTTGGCTCGTGTTTTGTCCCAAAAGTCAACTTAGGGGTGAATTAGGTCAAGAAACCCTAATTCCGGATTTCTGGTAAATGCATCCCCTGAGGCTAAATTGACTTGATGATGGGGTTTATGTTGTTCCATGGAGCGTATTAGGATATGCTTTGAAGCATTGGCTCATGCCCAGAGGAAAATTTCCATCTGGAAGCCCTAGTCGACCAAACCCTAATTTGGTGACACTGGCGATCCTGAGGCTTGATCCACCTAGAAGGGAGCAGCCTTGTGCTTAATCCTTGAAGTGGGAGTCCTCTTGATCCATTGTGGATATTTGAGAGGCTAGACAAGTTGAAGATCATGTCATTTCTTGATTGATCCTTTGTCTAAGAGCTCTGAGAGGGTTTGAAACCCTAGTTCTGATTGTAGTGAGTGTTCAACAATTCTTTGAGGAGATTGATGAGGCACAAAGGTACATCCATATTTTGGTGATGATTTACACAATGATGGGAAATCTTAGTGGTCAAAATTTGGGGTATGACACTCTGCATCAGAGAATGGAGGTGAGTCTTTGACAAGGATGCCTAACAGAGCGGAATACTCTTCCAACATAGGCATCAGCTAGAAATATGGGAAAATGAAACAATGATAGATCGGGTCGTACAATTGAACAAGTGTCTCTAACAGACCAACAGCTACTCGAACTTGCAACAGCGGGAGGATCCTTCCATACTTATCGGTGAAAGCCTCAGGATTTTTGATCTAATCTCCTAGTTCCCTTAACTGTTCAACATCAGGAACCTTGAAGGTGTACGACAAAACTCCTTTCTTTCCGTAATCTATCTTACGATGCCTAGCAAAACAACTTTTAAGTTCCTTGAAGGGGGAGATAAAGAAAAAAATGAAAATGCGATGCAACAAGTTTCATGGAACTCAGCTATTTATAATCATCGTGGAATATCAAAAGATGCATTGTATTAAAAAACAGTTACAACCATTAGTATCATAATACTAAAAGATTGATTTATTACAAAATTGATTATAAACGCGTTTGTACGCCTTACAAGAATCATGACATAAAAGCTAAATAAAAGCTAGTAATGATGGATCTAAGGAGACTCTTCCAACGGTCTTGTCTTGATTCGTTTGACTTCTTCTTCCAATTGAGCTTCTAAGGTATTGACTGAGGACTAGAGTAGGTTAAGTCTTCTGGTGCTTTTCTATTCTTGCAAGAAGTATTTTTTTTCAAAATTTCCCCTTTTATAGTCATATTTGCTCGAATATCAACCGAAGATAGGAAATGGATACTTGTCTTGAATAGGTAACTTCATCAGCTGAGAATATTCTTCAAGAGTCGGCACCACTGGTAATCAGGAAGTGTGAAACAGTGATGGGTTGGGTCGTAGAACTGCAATAGAGTAGATAGAAGTCCTTTATCAAGCTTCCCATATCTGGTCGTGAACCCTTCTTTATCTGTCAACAAGGTCTCCAGTCTCCTTAGATCGTCCAGATCATGACTCTTGCAAGTGTACTTCAACGTTTTCTTTCAGAGTCCATGATATCCCTATGATGTTTACAAACAAAGCTAAGTTCCATGAAACTTTATGAAATGATGCTCATGAATGCATGGATGCAAACACACAAACAAACACAAAGCACACACAAGCAAGCAAACAGACAAAGAGTCCTAGGTTTGAAAGGTCACAGCATGGAGCCAAGGTCTACCCATCCCAAGAAGGTAAGTACTATGGTTTCAAATGTACCTGCATGAGGGGTTCTAAAAGTTCCCAGAGTCTATAACCTATCTTTTGGATATTATCGATTTTCCAAATCACTTGGTAGTCAATAATATTCTCAAGAGAATCTCGTCTAAGTGTAGTATCGCGTATCAACCATTTCGGGAATATACTCCCTCATAGCCACCCCATTACATCCTAATAGGCCAAGTTGGGTTAAAGGTAACTATGGTTCTCAGTCGCACGGGCTCCTAGGTCGAAAATAACATCGTCTTCATGAATAGACTCATTGAACAATATTAAGTTCGAGAGGGCCTCAACTGAGTGGTGATGTCTCAATTCAACTTCTTCGGGAATCGACTCCCTAAAAGTCTCCTTGAATATATCACTGTCCTATCATAATTTGCGCTCAAGTCCGGGTGTAGGACTTATCTCACCACACAAAGTGACAACCCTGCATAAAGAAAAAACCCAAGCAAGCAGATATAGCAACAGATACAAATATACAAGTATACAACAAATAACATAAATAAACAAGTTAGGGGAAACCCTAAAAAAAGATTCCCTAGTGAAGTCGCCATTTCGGTCGCGGTGAGAATTGGATATCAAGCTATTGATTAACTTGAATCGCAAATCGTTTATGCACCACCGGTCTTTGATTTATCCAAGGGAAGGGAGAAAGATCGAATGTCCCACAGTATGCAATGTAAATGCAAAGCTAAGAGTCTAAGGTTCGGGGGTTGGTTATACCTAGGGAAGGTGTTAGCATCCTAGATATCTGTAGTACTCTACAGGAACCTCTTGTTTTACTTATGTTATTTGTTAATTGTTATCTGTTTCTAAGGGTTTAAAGGGTAGGAATACCTAAAGTTCTATTCCTAAGTGTGCTTGACAAGATATCGCATCTTGTGCCTACATATCCTGTCGGGAGTGGAATCAGAGCACTTGTAGTTCCTCTCTGAGGGATACTAAAGTTTGTTTGAAAATAGTTTAGAAGAAAATATGAGTCATCATCTTAAGAAACCACCACAGTTTTGAGAATGGACCTTTGCTTCATCTTAGGAGAAGGGCTCCAACTCGGATATATAATCGACGAGTATGCCTCATACCTCTCCGAAGTGGAAAAGGAATAAACATCTTGTTTGTATCGTGGGGTATGAGATTGTATGTCTCTTCTTTGAGATGATTCACATCTAATTCTCTTGTGTGGAGAATTAGGCGAGCTAAAGATGTTTGATTGTAAAATCAAAATTATGGGGGACTAACTTAGGAAAATCTATCCTAAAGTTGTCTATGAAAAACTTATCTTAAGGGGTACCTACAACCACTAAGGGGAGGATGAAATGCAAATGAAATGCACCATGTACGACGTGATAATCATACATGGGGTTTTCCCTTGGATATATGCAAGCAGTAATATGAGTAATGATAAAACAAGGCATAAAGCATAAAGTATAAATTTGTGATAGATGTAAACGATTAATCAAACAAAAAGGGGTTGAATTTTAATTGTGCACACTAGAGAAGTGGGCTAGCCTTGTGTATAGTGACCAAAGGTCGATATCGATGTTTAAAAGCAATCGACTTACATGGGTAGAAAAGATGGCTCAACGTTGGATCGAGGATTTTAAATTTTTGAAAGGTTTAGAACGTAATTAGAGTGCATACATCCAGTATAAAGGCAAACGGACAAAATATGTAAGTACATGGCATGCTATCAGTCAAGACTAAGGTTCTAAACATATTTCACACAAACGTATGGTTAAGTGCACGATGAGGGATTTTAAATAGGGAACGATTTATTAAGAAAAAGTTTGATAATTTTAAAAGGAGAATTATAAAAAGGTTTATTATTATTTTTATTTTTTAGAGTTATTATAAAAAGTTGTTATTGTTAATTTAAGAAAAAAAGTTAAAGGTTTTTATCTTATTAATTAAAGGATTAATTTTAATATTTTAATAAAAGTTTTATTATTATTAAAAGAAAGGTTTTACTAATTTAAAAAGGTTTTAACAAAAGTTTATAATTAATTCTTTTTTTAAAGTTATATTTTATAAAAAAAGTGACATTTTAAACATAAAAGGAAGATATATATATATATATATATATATATATATATATATATATATATATATATATATATATATATATATATTTTAAAGGTTAAAAAGTTCTATATTTTTACTATTAGTTATGTTAAAAACAATTTTTAATTATTTTATAATAGATGAAATTATTTATTTAAAAGAGGTTAAATTAATTAAGACAAATTTTAATAATAAAAACGGAGGGACTATACGTTGCAGGGGAGAGAGAGTCCATCGTGGACCCTCAGATCTCAACCATTGGATGCATACACGTGACAAATCTCGTGATCTAAATGGAGGGTGTATGGTATGGCGTGTGGGTGCGCACGTGTAGGATTACCTAGTAAAATTCAGAAAAAAACAAAAGAACTCTCATAACCTTTCGCTCTATCCGCGACTCTCTCTCTCTCTCTCTCATCTTCTCCCTCTCCGTCTCTCATCTTCTTCACAAGTGGAAGGGTCTAAACCCTAATCTTTCTCGCGAACCCTAAATCAACAATGGTAACAAATAGAAACCCAAGTCCAGCAGAAACCCTAAATCCCCAATCCACTATAATTTGAAGATTACATATTACAAAAGGATAAAGCAATGAACAAGGAGAGAAGAGGGTCGTCGACGGTTGAAGGCGAGAAAAGTGACCGCAATCTCGAAATCTCCGCTCTAGATAAGTCTCCTCCTTTTCGTGTGTGTTCTGAATTTGTGAACGTTCTTTTCGCATCTGCGGAATCATGTCTATGGTTTGATGATGCGTGTTGTCGTGTGTAATGTGTATTATGACTTCCTCATTTCATCTCCAATGCTCTTTTTGAATTGTGCCACTGTGAATTCTTGATGTTGTTGGTGTTGATTCTAATGTGAATGCCCTGTTCTGAATCGTCTGAAACCCTCTGCGTGTGTAATGTGTTGTGATTCTGTAGACTTTTGTTGAATTGTTGTTGTGTTTCCTCACTGTCGTGCGTGTGGGTATGTTGCTATTACTCTCAATTTTTCAATGCCTCCATTTTTTCTCTGGGAAAAACCGTCTGTGTGATAACTGTGAGGATTTCTGAATTGTGTGGATTTCTGCAACCATGTATGTATGCTTCAGTTTGTGATTGTGGATTTACTCTGTTCTGCTGTGTATGAATTTTGGTGAATGTATTTTTCCTTTGTATTTGTGTATGTGAATTTTGAACTGGTGCCCTGTATGCTGAATGTTTCTTGGTTTTTATATGCTCTATGAACTTGAATGCCTTTAATTATTTTTGACAATCTTTCCGTTTTAGCCGCGACATGTTTGGGATTGTTTTGGAAAAGAGTTGATATGGTCTGAACATGCCTGAAACTTGTCTGGAAAGCCTGATAAATGCCTTTCCTTTTCCGTCTCGATATGCTTGTGACTTGTTTTGGAAAGATTTGAATCTCCTTGAATCATGCTTGATATGGTGGTTTGCTTGTATATGGAAACTCTGGTTTTGTCATGGTTGTCGATTGATTTTTTTTCAAGACATGTCGTGAACGTCGGTTTTGTCATGATTTCGTCCTTAATTATGTTTTTTTTTCTTTTTTCTCAGTTAAACCCAATACCGTCGCTGTTTTTCTCAGTCAAACCCAATACCGTCGCTATTTTTCTCAGTTAAACATAACCTTGAAAGTGGTTCATTAAAACCATTCAATCATAGCTTGAACATTATGACTTCTTGGGACCGGTCTTGAAGCAAAGCTAACCTTTATAATTGTCTTAAAATAACTTGTCCATCTTAACACATCTTGAAACCCCGAGTAACCCTTGAAACCACAATTAAAAACAAACGAGTCCAATTTTTCCACAAACTTAATTTGACTAAACATGCCTTATAACTTGAAAATGGACCAATCAAATCTTGTGAATTTGTTGAGTCAAGGCCTTAAACCAAATTGGGCCTCAAGGAGAAAGGTCTTGTAAACAAACCCCTTGGATTTAGATATAGAATATTGTAAAAAACATTTTATAGATTTCCACGAGTTTTGTACAGTAAAAGAAAATAGGCCTTGATAATCTTGATGTAGTGATATGGATTAAAGTTTCCTAACCAAGCATGATATAATAGTATTCACTTCTAAATGGCGATAATCAGGAACTTAAGGAATTGTGAGGCTTTCCAACTTTAGTAATGGTCAAAATGTCTTGATCATTTTAATTTCCAACGATCTTCAAACTTGCTTGAAGAAAGTTTGGCAGCTTCAAATATAAATATTCTTCTTGGAACAGAGGGCATGCGCTTCATACTGGAATTAAACATGAAATAGCATCACAAGAAAGATGTAGGAGCTTCAAACTTGATCTTGTAAACTTGTGACAACAATGGACTTGAATTTGCGCTTTGGAAATCAACTTCTAATTCTTTCCCAACCTGAACTTTCTTTGATGAACCATTATCTAGGAGCATAGATCAAACACATCTCTTAACCTTGAGGAGCTTACAGGGAGGGGGGGGAATGTCATCCTGCAGTATAATTTCCACACGACCAGTGACCAGTCTTTAGGGACCGATTCTCCATATCAGAGGGTAAAAGGGCCTAATCTTCTGTGGTGAAACTTTTGAGGAATTTGAAGGAAGAAAAGACTTTGTAGTGGCTTAGGGATTAGGAAGGGTGAAGGCACAATATCACAGGAATCTACACACATCTTGCAAGGACCAGGGAACCTCCACAAACACATACACACAACACAACCTTCAAGTCTTTGAGCCTTCTGCAACAGCACATGTACTCATAAATGAAACAAACAGACAACAACTAGGTAAAGCAGTTAGTTATGCACAAATGATTGACCTAATATGTTATGCAGAGAATAAGGCGGGGATCTAAGGGTCAAAAATTAGGGTGTGACACCTATCTAGTGCCATGTCCAAATTGTATTTATACTGCTGTACAAAGGCTACCCCAAGATCTCTGAAAGTACTGATCTTTGTGCAGTTTAAACCCATGTACCATTTGAGTGCGTCACCGGTTAAACTGTCTTGGAAATAATGGATCAGTAGCTGTTGATTTTCTGTCTGAGTTAACATTTTTCGAGCGTACATCACCAAATGACTTTGAGGGCAAGAGTTTCCTTTGTATTTTTCAAAGTCAGACACCTTGAATTTGTGCGGGATTTTTACATTAGGGATCAAACAGAGGTCTGCGGCATCCTTTCCAAATAAGTATTGACCGTGAATGATATGCAGTTCCTTCTGCATTTCCAAGAATTATTCCTGGAACTCATTCATCCTTGTGTACATGTCTTCGTTTCCACCCGAAATTATTTGTGGAATCTGTCCTTTCGGGACAGTGTGTACCACTGGTGTGGTAAAGACATTACAACGGTGATCCTTGGTGCTTCAGTGCCCTGAAGTTTGTAACCTTCTGGTGTTGCCGTCGTAAACCTTGCGTCTTCACTTTCCCGAAGTTTGTAACCTTCAGGTCCAGAGGTTCCTACTGCGGCTTCTTGGTCTTTAGTGACCAGAGGGATATATCCTTCAGGGATAAAGTTGAGAGGCATGCCCCAGGAGCGACCTTTAGGCATGTCGTACCGAGGATGATTCTCATGCGTCTCCATTATGGGCGTAGATGTAATCTCCGAGATCACAGTCCTTTGTTGTTGCTTCTGAGATGCTGCCAGGGATTGCATGTCATTGTGAAGTTTTTCCAAACTTTCCTTTAGAGCGTCGATTTCTTCTCTCAGCTCTCTGTTCTCTTCCTCGAGATCGTCCATTTTCTTTTGTCGATTGGCCCGAGTATTATATAAGTGAGACAGTTTGACTCTAGAATCGTGACACATACGTAAGACTCAAAGATAAGAAGAACGCGTTATGTGAGAATGATGAATGATATGCAAAGACGTATTTTTTAGTTTTGTTTTTAATAAAAAAGAAACTTCAACAAATAGATTGCAAATATCATACAGTGGAGGGATACCCCTTTTATTGAATTCGAAAGATTGCAGTATGTTACAAGGAAAAATACAGTATTTTACAAAGTGCTGTAAGAAAATGGCTAAGCTTATGGATCCTGAGTCCTCTCTGAAGAGAGCTCAGATGCTGGTTCCGGTATTTTCCTTTTCTTTGACCAGGGCTCTTCAGCCGTTGTCGGGTTGTCAGTCCTTTGCCAAGTGAAAGGAGCGAGCGGATTTCTTCAGTCTTCCTGACTTTCTACAGCATGCTGCTCTAATATCTTAATCAAAGCATCCTTTTCCTTTAACAGTTCCTGAATCTTGGTACACTCCATGTTGATGATTCGGTACTTGTTTTTCCAAGAGCTCTTCTCACGTTGAACTTTGTTGAGAGCTACTTGGAGTTTTTCCGTATCAGACATGAAATAAAGGACAGATTCCTTTAACAGAAAAACTTCTTGGCGAGGGTAAGGAATCCTCAGCTTGAGGGCTCTATTTTGCACCCAGTGGAGATAAGGCTTCATGGAGGTATAGTTTGGTCTTCCTAGAGACTCTCTTCCCTTCTGTAGCGTGCGATTTTTTCGGTGACGTAACCACCTTACCGCAATTGGTTGGAACTGGGTGCTACTTTCTGATTTCTTATTTATCCTATGAAGCTGGAAAGGAAAGGGAAGCTATCTAAAACTAACTTTGCACGTAAATGTTTTCTTTAACAAATGCTAAGAGATTAGGGGGTCCGGGGTCCGGTTATACAATGGGGAGTTGTCAATTACCCATCCTATATATGGTTATCCATAGATCGTTAGCAATTTCTACTATTTTTCTACTTACTGGTGTTTATCTGTCAGGGGTTGGGAAAGTTTCTCCTTTGGGAGTGTTTGAGAGAGAGTTTTTGTTGTTTTTCGGGTTTTTTGATGTTTTTGGTAAGGTACTGGACTTAAAGTTTTTGCTATGTGTGCTCGCTAAGATTTCGCAATCTTATGCCTACGTATTCCCGTTAAAGAAAACAGGGAAATCAGAGCAATTGTAGTTCCTCCTATTCTATGGGAGGAAAAGATATGTTTGGTGTCTTGTTCAAAGCCCAAGATTAAAGCTAAAGGATTTTTGTGTCTTGTTCAAAGCCCAAGATTGAAGCTAAAGGATTTTTGTGTCTTGTTCAAAGCCCAAGATTGAAGCTAAAGGTTTGACTGAGAGATAATTTGTCATCTCTAAAGGGAGATATCTCATCTGTTCATCACAAATTATTGGTTGATTGATTATAAAGGAGAATTACTTTAACTGGAATGTATGGAATCCAACAATGCCATAATTTCCTTTATAGGGGATTTGTCCTGAAGGAGAAAACTTTAACTCAGTGTTGAACAATGCCATTTTTCGTTAGGAATCTTCCATGCTAAGAAAGGGACATTGGCTTGGATGTAAATAATCTAGAGGCTTGCCACTTACAACAATTAGATGAAAGAAGGTTTTTTACCAGGATAAGAGATGGACCACAACTTGGATTTTTGAATCAACAAGTGTGCCACTTACAGCAGCTATCTGGGATTAGGGTTTGTTTGATTGTCTATTTTGATGTGTGATGTACAGAGAAATGTCTTCCTGCAGAGAGATTTTTTTATTTCCTCTGAGAGGATGTTGATTTTTGTGTGCCTTGATCAAAGCCCAAGGTTGAAGCTAAAAGATTTACTCTACTAGGGAGTTTAATATCTGTCTTGTACAAAGCCCAAGATTGAGACTGAAAAAGACTGACTCAACAAGAGAGTGTTTTATTTGTCTTGTACAAAGCCCAAGATTGAGGCTAAAAAAGACTTACTCAACAAGAGATTATTTTATTTGTCTTGTACAAAGCCCAAGATTGAGGCTAAAAAAGAGATTGACTCTGCTTAGGGAGGTCATTATACAAAGCCTAAGAGGAGGCTAAAAAAGGGGAGATTGACTCTTTTGGGGAATATTTTATCTGTCTTGTACAAAGCCCAAGATTGAGGCTAAAAAGGATTGACTCCACTGGGGAGGTTTTATTTGTCTTGCACAAAGCCCAAGATTGAGGCTAAAAGGGTTAACTGACTCAGTTGGAGAATATTTATATGTGTCTTGTATAAAGCCCAAGATAGGCTAAAACTGCTGAGGGATGATCATTATATAAAGCCTAAGAGGAGGCTGGTTGGGGAATTTCTTATATGAAGCCTAAGAAGAGGAGGCTAACTTCTGCTGAGGATTATTGAGATCCAAAGGCAGGTCCAAATTGGGGAATCAACTCTTGCTGGGGATTGCAGAAGAGTTGGAATATCAGAGACCTTGAGGTTCTGATAGAGGGTTTATTGATAGTAATTTGACCCTAGCTGGGTAAATTTGAAATGAGAGTTTAAAGATTGGTTTAACTCTGTTGGTGATTGATAAGGTGATTAGGGTTTTTCCTATACTTTTAGGAAACTTGTTGGTTTCATTGAGATCCAAGAGGAGATGAGACTGTCCAAGTCCACTGATATAAAAAAGGTTTATCTTTGTATGATTCCCAAGAGGAGGCTGGTGTTTTAAGGGATGAGAATCAACTCTAAACTGGTTTGATGTTTTGACTCTTTGGAGGATTGCTCTAACAAAGGATGACTAGGTTTTGTCCTATACCTGTAGGAGGTCTTCGGGTCCTTGTATTAAGCCCAAGAGAAGGCATGAGAACTTCTAAGAAGCCTGAGGGTCCTTGTACAAAGCCCAAGAGGAGACTGAGGATGCTTTTAGGAAGCCTGTGGGTCCAAACTTAAGAAAAGTTCAAGAAAGGTTTCACCGGGAATAATCCATTCTTTAGTGAACAATTCTAGGGTTTGAAGAAATTCAAGAGAGGTTTAACCGAGAATTAATCCTCTCTGGGGGAAATGAATTTCTTAGACAAATTTCTAGATAGTGACAGTCTTGAGAAAAGTTTCACCGGGAATAATGCCTTTCTCTGTTCCGTATTGTATAAGCCCAAGAGGAGGCAAGATTGTATCTAGAATTTCCTATGGGGAACTAGTTTTGATTGTGTTAAAAGAGTGACCACTGGTTTGATCTAATCTTAGACCTAGTTGTCGGGGAAAACTCTAAGCAGATATACAGGCATATATATATATATATATATATATATATATATATATAAACAAGTATGTTGAAGAGTGTAGTAGGACTTACAGGTGAGCAAGCTTCCAGCATTATAAACAAGTATATATAAACAAGTATGTAAAAGAAAGTTGTTAGAACTTACAGGTGAGCAAGCTTCCATTGTTACAGTTGTATGGTTAGTTATTCAAGAAATTAAAGAAAGTTTTGATAACAACTATGAATTTGAATCTAAATCAAAAGGGGAATTTGTTTAAAGAGATTGGGGCTTATACTCAAGGAGAGCCCATATGATTTTGTTTAAAAGGCGACGATCGCGTCGCTGTTTTAGAAAACACCATGGGACTTATACAATGACTGAGGCCCAAAAAGGTTTGTATTTACAAAAGGATGGGTCTTACACTCTATTAGAGGCCTAAAGTGTGTATTTTAATACAAAAGATGGGACTTATAGCTCAAGGAGAGGCCCAACAATAACAGTGATCGCACCGTTGTTTTTTTTTGAGATCGTACCAGGACTTATACAATGACTGAGGCCCAAATTTATTTATGTACAAAGGGAGTTGGGTCTTACACTCTATTAGAGGCCCAAAAGTTTATTTGAAAGAAAAATGGATAAGGCTTATAGCTTAAGGAGAGGCCCAGTTGAATAACAGTGATCGCACCGTCGTTTTTGAAAAATCGTATCAGGTCTTAAGCAATGATTGAGGCCCAAAAAAGTTTGTTTGTGACAAGGGATGGGTCTTTCACTCTATTAGAGGCCCAAAAGTGTTTTTGTGAAGTTTGAAAAAACAAAAATTAGAGAAAACCCTAATTTTGAATTTAAAAGATATAATTTTCAAAGGAAATTAAATAAAAAATGATATAAAATACCAAATATATTCAAAAACAAGTTGTACACTTTGAAAAATATTTTGAAAAATCATGTTTAATCACATGAAAGCTTCAAATTCATTTGGAATGAAAAGATCAAAGTGAGAATTTCATTTTAAAATATTTAAAAACAAATAAAATGAAATAAATTACAAAAATTCTAACTATATTAAATAAATAATGTAAATTGGATTTTTTTTGTAAAATAAAATAAATTAACATTTTTGTGACTTTTTAAAAAAAAAAGAACCAATAAAAAATGATTAAAAATGAGAGAGAAATTAATTTTTGAAATCAATTGAATAAAATATCAAAAATTCAAAAATTTGAAAATTTGAAAAAGGGCGCCAAGAACAAGAGTTCTTGCCCGCGTGCCCTGTTTTCTCCAGATTTGTGTTTTCTCACTTGTTTTTATATTAACAAACACCAATCTTGTTCGTTTTTGAACAAGGATCACAACCATATAGATTAATTGCATTTATATTAAGTATGGAGTGAGAAATCAAAGGATAACCTCAAGAACCCTAGTTTCAGCATGAACACAATGAAATTCCATACAAGATTGATTCATGGCAATTGATTGAGGGTTATCACTCTATATACATGCAGGAACAAGATGGTAACTCAAAAATTCATTTATGATGCATGGAATATGGAGTTTGAAGGCTTCAGGCTTACCTCTTGAGCTGGTGATCAAGCTTGATGATGGAGATGTTACAGATGTGTTCCAATGATCTGGACAGCTTCCTTAGGTGTCAAGGAACGTGTTTGAATGCTTGGAGTGGTTGAAAACTTCTTGGTCTGACCAGCTCGAATCCTTCTATAGAAGGTTCTTGAACTTGAGAAAAATGGGATACCACTTTGTGATTTTGATGTTCCATATGTTGTTTATGTGTTTGAATCACTTACATATGATGTATGTGAGGTGTTTGCATCATTGGTTTGGACATAATTCTTCCCAAATGCAAAACCAGATAGTGACTTGCAAGAAAAGGTGTTTTTTGGAGTGAAAGAGAGATTTTGAGTAAATCATCAGTTTGGGTGCTTTGGTGTACTCAAACTGGTCACAAATGAGTTTTATTTATAGTATAGCAAGTTTGTTTTTCAAGCAATAATGAATGGCAACTGGTACAGGTTTGTGGCCAATGGTTGCATAAAGGAATTATAGTCTTCCATGATCATTGACTTGAGATTAGAGCACATGCATATGGTCTTCTGTTGCAGGGATAAGGCTTGACTCATTCAGTGATTAAAGACTCAGTACATGCCATCTCAATGCACCTCTTGAATGCCTTGAAACAAAATTGGAGTTCTTGGATTTGGAACATTGAATTCCACATGCCAAAAGGGGTGGTGTCTTGACTTGCAAGGCTTGTGGATCAGAGGTACTTGCTTGGATAAGATCCTTATATGTTTTCAGAAGTGTGACAAGGCTTAAGGTTGTATAATTTGGCCAGCTCGAGCAAAAGTGCACAAAACTGCTTTGTGCATGACAAATGGAAAGTGCCATTTTGGGAGGATCATATCTCCTTGCTCAAATGGAGTTATGGAAAGATCTTGTGTTTTTTAGAAAGCCCTAACATGATACAATCCATATGTGATCATAGTTTGTATTGAAACTATTTGAGTCCAACTGAAAAATCCTCATGAACATTGATGTTCTTGGTTGTAAACTCAGGCAGTTTTCACTAAGTGTTTAATCTTTGATTTTTTTACCACTTTGATCCATCCATAACTAAAAATATATGAAGAATTGGAGTTTGAGGTAGTTGAAGCTTTTGTATAATGTAGGAAGACCTACAAATCAGGCTTTGGATCACTCAAAATGGCAGCTTGGATCAAAAGTTATGGTCCTTGGAAGTTGGCACCAAAACCATTCAAATTTAGTAACTTAGAAAATTTTTCAATTTTTCAAGATTACCCCTTTTACAAGTTATCATGATTTCTTGATCAATTTTTGTTCAAATGACATTATAGATCATATTTTATGAGAATATGAGTCATAAGGATTGATCGCGACTTTATGAGTCTATCGGGGTTACTAACTGCAAGCGCACAGTCTAATCGTGTAGTTTTAAAAGATATCGAACCCACAAGGACTGATAATCAAACTAGTGCTATCGGGTTGTTACTATGTTTAGCCAAGGCGGATGATTCTTAGATTAAGGTACAAACGGGAAACTAAAGGTAAACTAAAACTTTGATTTAAATAAAGTATAACGGAATATCAGTACGTAACTCATCAATCATCGGGGATCCAACAGATCGTTGGCTTATTAGTCAAAATAGTTTTCAGTAGAAAAATACCAATTTAAAAGTCTTTACCTCACACTCTCGTGTTATTGACTCTGACTATACTCCTAAATCAGAATGTCTGCTCTCGCTAGCCCATTTGAATTTAAAAATACTTTTTGAAAATTAATAAGTCCTAATTGATTTTAAAGCGCTCTCGCTGTATTTAAAACCAATGCCCAGTTTCAGCTATCCGGTTAAAATCTCAAACTCCCGTTTTATTGATCGTAAACTTCGTTACTTTCTTACTCTCATAACAAAAGTCAATTAAAATAAGAAATTGGAACCAGAAAATTAAAGTGTCAAAGTTTACCTACGATCGATCGGACCCCTTTCCGATCGACTAAATTACATACCGATATAAATAGTTTAGCCGGACATTTTAACAGACATACACAAACATAAACAATAAAACATTAATGTAGACATGATATTTAAAAGTAAAGGGCAATTATATTAATTGAGTAAAAACCTGGGAATAATGAATCTTGAGTACACGATCCTCCACAAGCCGGCATGATTCGCTTGCTCGAACAATAAAACTTAAAGTGAAATAACTACTAACTAAAGTACAATAGCCCCCCGGTGTAGGAAGCTATTGCTTTTTAAGTACTGAGAAAACAAAGGAAAGGGAATTAAAAACTTCGACTGCAGAAAATGGCATAAACTAGGTATCGAGAGAGGTGCCTGTGTAGAAAACTGCTTCCATATATAGCCTTCAGTAGTTGTCGTGAAACAAGGAGAGAAAATCTCCAGTGGAAGTTAGTGGCCGATACTTTCTGAAGACTTGTTGAACGTGGTTTGAGTTGAATTGATACCGTTGAGTGGTCCACGTAACTTAAACTTGAATTCTGGGAATTATGCTTGTGCCGGTTGCCATAGTCAAGTGACGAGGGTCACTACTTAAAGTACTACGACGGTTGCCATGGACCTGTGACGGTCGCCATGCGCCCTGAGTGCAGAATCTAGTTTTAAGCTGCGGTAAATTTGATAGAGGGAGAGCCCTATAACAGCTATCAAATTCATGATGTACTCTTATTAAGGGCCAACTTGGTCAAGATGCATTGTAGACAGAGTGGATATGGCCATGTGCCACCTCATAATTATCACCAGTGTGATATCTGCTCTAAAAACAATCAGGGATGTTCTGTGGTGCAATCAGCTCTACAGGAACAGTTGGATCTCAGATGGATCCAAGAGCATCGAGTTCGTGGAGTTAAAATGACTTATACGAATTCCAACATCATTCAAAACCATGACATTCGTGAAATGAATGTCAACTTGGTGGCAATGCACTCAAGGCAAAGCCAGTATCATAATCTGCCACGGCATGATTACAATTCCTGTCTGAATTGCTCGGTAAACAAACAGCGATGCTCTTTTGTACAAGAGGCCCTCCAGCATCAGATGGATCTTGGATGGATTCAGGAATATCATGATAGAAATCCTTATCCGATCAACATGATTCAAATCTTTGATATTCATTTGATGAATATCAGCTTGGTGGAGTTACACGCCAAGCAAGTCTAACTCGGTTTTCTCACTTCACATGATTATCTGAGCTATAAAGTATGTTGTGAGAGTAACCAAGGTTGCGCTCTCATTCAGAGAACTTTGCAACACTTGTTAAACCACTGGTGGCTTCCGATCTATATGGATGAAGACCTGCAACAAATCAGTGTGACAAACGGGAACCCTATTAGGCATCAAAGTCAGGATGTCCGATCTATGGAAATAGACCTGGTGAGGTTACACTGCATTCAAAGCGGCCGTGGCCAGGTGCCACCACATAACTACGAGCGCTGTATAGTCTGCTCGGAAAAAAATCAAGGGCGTTACCTCGTGCGAGCAGCTCTTCAGAGTCAGTTGGACCACAAAGAGATTCAACAATATTCGGTTTCGGGGTCTATCAACTGGACGCCAGACTATTTCGCCGACCAGATCAAAGATGTTGTTGTAATATCTGATCCCGAAAGGACCAAAGATGTTTGTACCATCATCCCCCTACTTGACGAATCGAAAGTTCCTAACCAGGGACTGATTAAAGTTACTTATGACAGTCAGAAAAATCAGAAGGCTCCTGTAGTTATTTATTTGTCAGGACCGCTACCGTATGAATTAGCTAAGGCGATCCCTTACAAATACGGTGCAACCATAATTGAGAATGAAAAGGAAATTCCATTACCCTCCGTCATGAATATTGCAGACATCAGTCGAGTAACACGGAGTGGCCAAATCTTCAATAGAGGAGTTGGAGAACCTAACAGAGAAAAGGAACCTCAAACAGAAGTTCCTAATCCACCAGTCGGTCAATCCAGTGATCCCGACCTTTCAAAGAACAATGATGAGATGCTGAAGCTCATCCAAAGGAGTGAATACAACATTGTTGATCAACTATTACAAACTCCTTCAAAGATCTCTATGTTATCTCTTTTACTCAGTTCTGAAGCCCACAGAGAGGCTCTACAGAAAGTCTTAGAATAGGCCTTTGTGGAACAGGATGTATCAATATGACAATTTGAGAGTATCGTCTCTAACATCACTTCCTGCAACAACTTGGGGTTTAGTGATGAGGAATTGCCAGAAGAAGGCAAAAGCCACAACATGGCGCTCAATATCACAGTTAACTGCCAGGACGATGCTTTAGCCAGTGTACTGGTAGACACCGGATCGGCTCTCAACGTCATGCCGAAGTCTACTCTAATGTGACTATCATTCAAAGGATCTTCGATGAGAGGCAGTGAGGTCGTCGTCAAACCATTTGACGGGTCTAGAAAAACAGTTATCGGTGAAGTCGACCTTCCCATAACTATCGGTCCTCACACTTTCCAGGTCACTTTCTAGGTCATGGACATCCGAGCAACATACAGTTGCTTATTAGGAAGACCTTGGATACACCAGGCTGGGGCAGTCACTTCGACGCTTCACCAGAAACTGAAGTTCGTCAAGAACGATCAACTCGTCACGGTCTGTGGAGAACAAGCCTTGATCGTGAGTAACCTATCAACTGCCACTTGTGTAGAACCAGAGGAGGTCGTTGGAACTCAGTTCCAACCACTTTCGATGAGCAATAAAAATCAGTCAAAAAAAGGAACATCTATTTCCTCATACAAAGATGCTCTCAAAGTAATCGAGAGTAACAATGCAAAAGGACGGGGACAACTTATCATTCCTACTGATAATAAAACAAAGAAGGGTCTTGGTTTTTCTGCAACCTGTACTCAGACTGCCGCTAACGGTGAAAGTCTTCATCCCATTCAGAACTTCTTCCATAGTGGAGGTTTCCTTCACCCAACGTCTCAAGAAGTACATACCATCAACGAGGGAGATTCCTCCGACACAGATGAGGAATGGAAGTCCTATCTTAACGAGGACGATTATATGTCTCAGGAAGAGGTGCCTACGCCCTTTTGCTATCCCGCACAGAGTCTGAGATTTATACTGAGGCCAGATGTCGAAATGATATACGGAGATTGTGATCCGGAAGGATGCCGTGCTCCACCAAACTCATTAGACGAAGACACTCTAATGAAAGACTACTTTAACCACGACTATTATGGCCCAATGGATGGCCTGCCTATGTGGTAGCCGTACCCAGGAGACTTGGGGCAAGAAAATCAGCCGAACAATGAAAATCAGCTGAGCATCATTGAAAATAATACCTGCGTCCCCACCATGTCATGGGGTCAACACTCAGGGCATTCAGAAAACGTCCAGCGCGACGATGAATTCGCAAAGTTTACAGGACTAGAATTAATTAACTATGCTTTTCCCGAGGTCAACGTCATCGAAAGGGATGACTCCTCCAGTTCCAAAGAAGTGTGGGACACCTTAGGACAACCAAGTGGAAAATTCGACTTCATGGTCAAATACATTGCTCCTGAAAGCTCTCGTATCAGGCTCGAAGACATCCAACCAACTGGATGGGGAGATTTTCCTGGGAGCACAAATACTATGCAAAATACAATTGAGGAATCCTCCTACGACAACTATGCCTGGGAGACAGATTCCAACGATCCTGCTCCACCAGAAATCAACGTTATTTCTGAAGACAACTCAAGGAAGGTACCAGACTTTGTGATTCACCGAGGAGTTCACCACCAATGGGTTGCAGTCAATGTTCCGAAGATCGTTCATAAGTATAAGTAATTGTCGTCTTTATCTTAACTTTTCACCCTGCCCAGGTAAAACAGATGTTTTGATAGGGCTCACTTTCTGTAAATATACCTCTTCGCTTCACCCAAAGCGACAAAGTTTTGTTTTATGGGGTTGTAGTTTCAAGAATCGACAAAATCATAAATAAAATAACGTCGTTCTATAATTTCCGCATTAATTGTTGTTTTCTCTTTTTGATTTTTCAGAAAATGGTAATCCTAAAAAACAACAAATAATAAAAACAAGCAGTAAAAAAAATACACTGCACACACTCTTGCATTTTCTCTATCTCTTCTAAACACAAATCATACCATCATGCAGATTGCTTGTTTTAAACCCCGTTGAAACATACGATCCAATGCCTTCTCCCAACTTTGAATTCCCGGTATTTGGGGCCGAAGAAGAAGATGACGACGAAATTCTAGAAGAGATCTCCCGACTCCTCAGGCAAGAGGAAAGGTCCATTAAACCTCACAAGGAGCCGTTGGAAACAGTCAACTTGGGCTCAGAGGAAGAGATAAAAGAAGTCAAGATTGGGGCACTGCTCAATCCGACTGTCAAAGAAAGTTTGACAAAGCTTTTCAAAGAGTTTCCCGATGTATTCGCTTGGTCCTACCAGGATATGCCAGGGTTGGATACCAGCATCGTGGAACATCATCTACCATTGAGATCAGAATGTCCACCCGTAAAACAGAGGCTGAGATGAACTCAGCCAGACATGGACATCAAAATCAAAGAGGAGGTACAGAAACAGATTGAAGCGGGTTTCCTCGCCACATCAGAATATCCTCAATGGTTAGCCAACATAGTACCGGTTCTGAAAAAGGACGGAAAATTCAGAATGTGTGTGGATTAAAGAGATCTAAACAAGGCTAGTCCGAAGGACGACTTTCCTTTACCACACATTGACATGCTGGTTGACAGTACAACAAAGTTCAAAGTCTTCTCCTTTATGGATGGATTCTCGGGCTATAACCAAATCAAAATGGCGCTGAAAGACATGGAGAAAACTTCGTTCATTACCCCATAGGGCATCTTTTGTTACAAGGTAATGTCGTTTGATTTGAAGAATGTCGGGGTAACCTATCAAAGGGCCATGACTACTCTTTTTCATGACATGATACACAAAGAAATCGAGGTATATGTCGATGATATGATTGCAAAATCTAAAATAGAAGGGGAGCATGTGAACCACCTCTCAAAACTATTTGAGCTGTTGAGAAAGTACAGACTCCGCTTGAATCCCAATAAGTGCACATTCGGTGTCCGTTCAGGGAAACTTCTAGGGTTCATCATCAGCCAGAAAGGAATTGAGGTAGATCCTGACAAAGTCAAGGCCATTCAAGAAATGCCTTCTCCGAGGA
The DNA here is from genome assembly GCA_022829125.1 of Lathyrus tuberosus. Classification (NCBI taxonomy): domain Eukaryota; kingdom Viridiplantae; phylum Streptophyta; class Magnoliopsida; order Fabales; family Fabaceae; genus Lathyrus; species Lathyrus tuberosus. The sequence continues at coordinate 10,383,419 of JALAZF010000041.1, forward strand.
CTGAAAAACAAGTCATGGAATTCCTGGGACGTTTGAACTACATTTCCAGATTTATATTCCTCATGACCGGGACATGTGCGCCGATTTTAAAATTACTCAAAAAGAATCAGAACTGCGTTTGGACAAAAGACTGCCAAACCACCTTCGACAGTATCAAGGAATACCTGTTGAACCCACCGATTCTATCACCTCCAGTGGAAGAAAGACCACTGATCATCTACCTAACAGTCTTGGAAGACTCGATGGGTGGAAAGAGTCTTCCATTTACTATTTGAGCAAGAAATTCACCGACTGCGAGACTCGGTACACTATGCTTGAGAAAACTTGTTGCGCTCTGGCTTGGGCAGCCAAACGTCTTCGCCAGTATATGATTCATCACACTACTTGGTTAATCTCCGAAATGGATCCAATCAAGTACGTCTTTAAAAAACCTGCTCTCACGGGAAGGATTGCCCGTTGGCAGATGTTGTTGTCAGAATACGACATCGAGTATCACGCTCAGAAAGTCGTTAATGGAAGTATTTTAGTCGATCATTTGGCTTATCAACCAATTGACGATCAGGAATCATTCGGATTTGACTTCCCAGACAAAGATGTCATGTATCTAAAAATGAAAGACTGCGATGAACCACTACCCAATAAAGGGCCAGAACCAGGATCCCAGTGGGGCAATCATTGTTACCCCTCAGGGTACCCATATTCCTTTCACCGCCAGACTGATATTCAAGTGTACAAACAACGAGGCCAAATACGAAGCTTGTATCATGGGTCTCGAAGAAGCGATCGACTTAAGGATCAAGAACTTGGATGTATATGGCGATTCAACCCTGGTTATCAATTAAATTAAAGGAGATTTAAACACATACCAATTAGGACTGATTCCTTACAAAGACTACGCAAGAAGGTTGTTACCTTTCTTCAACAGAATCGAGTTTCATCATATCCCTCATGAAGATAATCACATGGCTGATGCATTAGCCCCTCTCTCTTCCATGATTAGTGTAGGTCAATGGAACGAATTACCTAAGATTGACATAATGCGCCTTGAAAGGCCCGCTTACATCTTTGCGATTGAAGTAGTCATAGAAGACAAACCTTGGTATCACGATATCAAATGCTTCATTCAGAAACAAGAGTAACCACCTGGGGCATCCAGAAAGGACAGAAAGACCCTAAGAAGGCTAGCAGGCAGCTTCTTCCTGAGCAGTGATACACTCTATAAGAGAAACTTTGACATGGTCTTACTCCGATGCGTAGACAGACCAGAAGCAAACAAGCTGATAAAAGAAATTCACGAAGGATCCTTTGGCACACATGCCAACGGACACACAATGGCGAGAAAAATTCTAAGAGCAGGGTACTACTGGTTGACCATGGAATCCGACTGCTACAAGTACATGAGGAAGTGTTACAAGTGTCAGATATACTCAGACAAAATCCATGTACCGCCAACACATCTCAAAGTTCTTTCTTCCCCATGGCCTTTTTCCATATGGGGAATCGACATGATCGGCATGATCGAACCCAAAGCTTCAAACGGACATCGGTTTATCCTGGTAGCCATTGACTACTTCACCAAGTGGGTCGAAGCAGCGTCATACGCCAATGTAACCTGATAAGTGGTGGTCCAATTCGTCAAAAATAATATCATCTTCCGTTATGGTGTTTCGAGCCAGATCATTACCGATAATGGATCCAACTTGAACAATAAGATGATGAAAGAGTTGTGTACTAAGTTCAAGATCGAACACCATAACTCATCTCCCTACCGACCCAAGATGAACGGAGCGGTAGAAGCGGCTAACAAGAACATCAAGAAGATTGTTCAAAAGATGGTTGTAACCTATAAAGATTGGCACAAGATGCTACCCTTTGCTCTTCACGGTTATCGTACATCTGTCCGTACTTCAACAGAGGCAACCCCTTTCTCTATAGTATATGGCATGGAGGCAGTGCTTCCCATAGAAGTAGAGATCCCATCAATCCGGGTATTGATGGAAGCTAAGCTAACAGAAGCTGAATGGTGTCAAAGTCGACACGATAAACTGAATCTGATCGAAGAAAAACGAATAATGACACTATGCCATGGTCAGTTGTATCAATAGAGAATGAAGAAGGCGTTCGACAAAAAGGTTCGACCTCGCGTCTTCAGGAAAGGAGACCTCGTGCTAAAATAGATACAATCATTCCTCACTGATTCGCGGGGCAAATGGACTCCGAATTATGACGGCCCCTATGTGGTCAAGAAAGCTTTCTCAGGCGGCGCCTTGAGACTCGCAACCATGGATGGAGAAGAATTTTCCTACCCCACGAATGCTGACGTAGTCAAGAAATACTTCGCCTAAATAAATTTAAAAAAGAAAATCGCCTCGGTGGATTGAAAACCCGAAAGGGCGGTCCAGGCAAAAATTAGAGACATAATCAAAAATCATCCCGGTGGATTGGAAATCTCAGAGTACAATCCAGGCAAAAATTAGGGATAATGGCAAGTAACTACGTCTGACAAGGTTGAATCCCTCAGCAATCATGCCATCCATCAGGAAAACTCAAGTCAAGGTCATCTTCGACCGAGGCTCAGGATGTCTAGAATTCAAAGTTGGTAGAAGGATAGCGGTCGTTATGTTTAAATGAAGCCCTTTTCCCTTAAATTACCATGTTCTAACTTTGTAAATACTCTATGGAATCACGCGTTTGGCTGATTTCCATCCTATCAATAAAATTTGAGCCATAGTGCTTTTGTTTGCAATTCTTATTTGTTTTAGCTTTACAGAATGACATTTTAACATGATTAACAATTCTTGAAATAAAACAAAAATGAATTTACTTGTTAAACTTTTTCTGCTTTTAAAATAAAGATGGCAATTTCTTTTGATTGTTTAACATCGAAAAAACATCGATCGCTTCTCCAGAAGTAATTGAACTTCAAAGTGCAGAATCAAAGTACTCCTTCTTAGCCAGTACACCTGAATGAAGGATCAACTGTGTCAGAGACCAGGTTTTGCCTGACACCCTCGGCAAAGTTCTCATCTCCTAAGCCCGACGAACATAGCTCTCAACAGGGACTATCCCTCCTAAGCAAGGCATTGCTATTTTCTGAACCAGCGATACTTTTCATCTCCTGCTGTGGCCGAGTATCCAGTCGTGTTCATCCACTAGTCTGTATGTTGCATCAGTTTTGTAAGCATACATATGCATACATCATGCATTATTGATTTACATTCATATTCATATTGCATCACTATCACTCTAGTCGGTCTTGTTCCCTAGTGATAAACGTCTTTTCAACCGAGTTGTCAGTTCTTTCCTCGTCAGGAAAGGTGGCGTCTGACCAACCGTTCCTCCACTTTGCTGCTGAATTGAAGTGGGTCCCTTGACCACTTTGATCACTTGAACCTCTGAAAGGCCAGAGAACCTTCATCCAATGTAACACCCCCAATCTATACCCCCAAGCTATTAAAGCGATAAATAAAATTCAAAATATCATCAGAGTATATTTAAAACATTCACGACATAGACTGAGGGGTCACATCAATTAAAACAAATACACATACACCTGCTCATATAGATATGCAACAATTCAGGTAGCACATAATAAAGGAACTTAGTTCCAAACACCCACTATTCAGATACAGAATAAAAGCGGAAAATCTGTAACCGAAACTCATATATATATATATATATATATATATATATATATCACATAAAGGGTTTGTCTATCATATACAACATCATACGCGTACAATCCAAAATGATACATATACATAATACAAAATAACCACACTCGATCTCCCCGACTACCCGGTGCTACATATCAGAGCCGACCGACAAAAGAATGAAGACCTAAGCTTCACAAAAAGACCTCCAGCATCTAATCTACAATACCTCGTAGAGCATTTAAAAATAGCAGTAGGGTGAGAAGCACAATCATAATACAATTGCATACAATTATATATAACACAAAAATACATATATACAATATTCTCACCACCAATTATACCAGAATTCAAACACCACAACACAAAGTATATCAACCAAGCACAATATAGATATCACCAACATATATACATATATCAACTCATCAATCTCATCCACAATTCCACACACAATCGATCCATTCATGATTTATACAAATGCACAGAGACCGACACAATGACTCTATGCAATGCACATGCGGTACCATCCATCCATCATTCTCAACACTAGTTCACTTAGGAACTATTAGAACCATCGCTTGTTACTTAGGATTACTCATGTAACACCCCGTCGGGCAAACGATGTTCCCCGTCGCTTTAGGTCCTCTTATTTTTTTAAGGCGCACGACGTTTATGGATTACTTTAGGTCCTCTTTGTATAAGGCGCACAATCCGATCACTTTAGGTCCTCTTTGTATAAGGCGCACGATCGTCTATAATCATCGCTTTAGGTCCTCTTTGTATAAGGCGCACGATGTTATAGCGGATTCCCTCTGGAACCGTTTCGTCGCTCATACCCACTAGGGCACACGACATCACCAACATGCATAACATGATGCTTGGCATACAATGACTCATGACATTCAAATGCACACATATACACATTCCATACACATGCATATATCATCAAATACCACACATCGCATTTTCTCGCCCTTAGGCCACAAATCATCATCACAACATTTATCACATGCATTTCCATCACACAACAACACACAAGTCATACAATACCCATATCAACAACACATTGCATAATACACATCAACTACACACACTTACCATAGTACAAGTTGACAAACCGACACCATTCCAATCCCCGACATAAATAATTCGTCCACTAGCCTCAAAACTAATAATATAAGAAAGAACATGTCAAACTCTTTCCAACGCACCAAACCGCGCCTCAAACCGGCTCACGGATCAAAAGTTATAAAGAAAACAAATTGGGAAAAACTGTCACATTCGCATTGCGAAGCTCCTAGCGAGTCCTTCGCTTCTTCATTCGCAGTGCGAATGTCCCAGCGAACCAAGTCAGAAAGGAAAATAGCTTAGAAAATTCCTAACGTTCGCAGTGCGAACAGCCAGCGAATGCTCGCTTCCCAATTCGCAGTGCGAGTTCCCCAGCGAACAGTGGCAGAAAGAAAACAACACAAAATAACACAAAGTTTGCAGTGCGAACCTCTGGCGAATGCTCGATCTCATATTCGCAGTGCGAATAGCCAGCGAATGCTCGCTTTCCCCTTCGCTAGGGGATTCGTAGTGCGAACCTACGAATACCAGAAAACCCAGCAGTGTTGTTACATAACCCAAACCTATATTTTCACCACCAAAACACTTCCAAATCAACATATAACAATCAGAACATAATCTAATCATGGTGACAAGTATTCTACCGCATTTACACAGATTTCCAACCGCGAAAACATCGATTTCTATCGTTTATCACATTTCGACCTATATCTAAAAACCAATAAAACTTCCACACAAACATACATAATCATACACAAGCATAGTATAATCGAGTTCCGCACCCTTACCCGATTAAATCGCATTTGAAAAGTCGGTTGAATCGGTTCCTAGATTTCCAAGTTTTCTCTCTTTCCCCTTTTCTTTCTCTTTTTCTTCTCTTCTTTTTCTTTCCTCTCTATTTTCTCTCTTTCTATGTCTATTATATGAAAAATATAATATCTACCCAAACAAAAGACCAAAATACCCCTACACTCAAATATCTCGCAAACACTCCCAAAACGCGATAAAATATAATCTCGATGAAAAATAACATATTTTCACATAAAAGTCAGAAATAAAATAATCGAAATGACTCAATTAAATAAAAATAACTAAAACTGGGGAGTTACAACTCTCCCCCACTTAGAAATTTTCGTCCTCGAAAACAGTACCTGAGACGAACAACTCTGGATACGACTCCCGCATCCGACTCTCCAACTCCCAAGTCAAATTGCCCTCAGCAACGCCTCCCCACGCCACTTTCACGAGTGCAATATCCTTACCTCTTAACCGCTTCAACTCGCGATCCAAAATCCTAACTGGTAATGCCTCAACCGTAAGGTTCTCCCTTACCTTAACCTCATCCATCGGGATCACATGCCACGGATCCAGAACATACTTCTGAAGCTGTGAAACATGAAACAAATCATGCAAATTTGAAAGACTCGGCGGCAATGCCACCCTATAAGCCACATCACCAACTCTCGCGGATATCTGGTAAGGACCAATAAACCGAGAAGTAAGCTTCTTCAACTTCAATGCACGACCAACACCCGTCAGCGGTGTAACCCTCAAAAATACATGATCGCCCTCTTGAAACTCAAGATCTTTCCTCCTTCGATCATGATAACTCTTTTTCCTACTCTGAGACGCCTTCATTTTCTCTCGAATAAGTTTCACCTTGTCTGTAGTCTGTTGCACTAACTCCGGTCCAACCACCGCACTCTCACCAGATTCGTCCCAACACAACGGTGTTCGACATCTTCGTCCATACAACACTTCAAACGGTGCCATTCCAATACTAGAATGGAAACTGTTGTTATACGTGAATTCAATCAACGCAAGATAACTATCCTACGCACCACCTTGTTCAAGAACACAAGCCCTCAACAAGTCTTCCAAGGACTGAATCGTTCTCTCCGTCTGTCCATCCGTCTGCGGATGATAAGCCGAACTCAATCTCAATTTAGAACCCAACGCCTTTTGTAAACTTTCCCAAAATCTCGAGGTAAACCTCGGATCTCGATCCGAAACAATACTTAACGGAACACCATGTAATTTCAGAATCACACTAATATAAATCTCAGCCAACCTCTCCGAAGAAAAACTGATGTCAATCGGAATGAAATGAGCCGATTTAGTCAGCCTATCCACAACCACCCAAATTGCATTATGTCCCCATTGAGTGTTCGGCAACCCTGTCACAAAGTCCATAGAAATGATATCCTATTTTCACTCAGGAATATCCAACGGTTGCAACAAACCACTAGGCTTCAGATGTTCTACTTTCGACTTTTGACACGTCAAACATGCATACACAAACTGAGCCACATCTCTCTTTAATCCAGACCACCAGAAAATCTTCTTCAAATCTTGATACATCTTATTAGCTCCCGGATGTATACTCAAATTACTCCGGTGTCCTTCCTCCAAAATCATCCTTTTCAACTCCGCATCATCAGGAATACAAATTCTACCTCGGAACCTCAAAACACCATTACTATCCACTTTAAAGTCCTCATTTTCACTTTTATCCCCAACCGTCATCAAATCCACAAATTTCACATCCAATTTCTGTTTCTCGCTAACGGTCAATAGAAAATCATTAGTAACCTTCAACATACCAAGCCTCACACTAACCGACGTCAATTCACATACCAAACTCAAATCCCTAAACGATTCCAAAAGTTCCCACTCCTTAACCATCAAAGCTGACATATGTAATGATTTCTGACTCAACGCATCGGCTACCACATTAGCTTTACCAGGATGGTAATTCAAGTTAAAGTCGTAGTCCTTCAAGAATTCCATTCATCTACGTTGCCTCATATTCAACTCTTTCTGATCAACCAAATATTTCAAACTTTTATGATCACTAAAGACTTCGAATCTTGTACCGTAGAGATAATGCCTCCAAATCTTCAACACAAAAACCACAGCCGCTAATTCAAGATCATGAGTAGGATAATTTTTCTCATGCACTCTCAATTGCCTCGAAGCATAAGCTACAACCTTACCTTCTTGCATCAACACTCCACCTAACCCAATCAAAGACGCATCACAATACACCACAAATGGTTCCGTAGGATTTGGAAAAATCAAAATCGGAGCTGTCGTCAATCTTCTCTTCAGCTCATTAAAACTTTCCTCACACCGAATATCCCAAATAAACGCTTGACCTTTACAAGTCAACTGGGTCAATGGAAGTGCTAGCTTAGAAAAACCTTCAATGAACCTTCGATAATATCCGGCTAAACCCAAAAAGCTTCTAATTTCAGTAATAGATCTCGGAGCCTCCCATTGTAGAACTGCTTCTACTTTAGATGGATCCACAACAATACCGTTACCTGAAATCACATGACCAAGAAAACTCACTTCCGACAACCAGAACTCACACTTGGACAACTTGGTAAAACGTTTCCTTTCCTTCAAAACCTGCAACACAATGCGCAAATGCTCCGCATGTTCCTCCCGAGACTTAGAATAAACCAAGATATCATCAATAAACACAACAACAAAACGATCCAAATGCTCATGGAAAATACGATTCATATACTCCATAAACACACCTGGCGCATTAGAAACCCCGAACGGCATCACAGAATATTCGTAATGACCGTAACGTGTCCTAAAAGCCGTCTTCTGAATATCTTCCTCTTTAACCCTTATCTGATGATACCCCGACCTCAAGTTGATCTTACTAAACACACACGCCCCTACCAACTGATCCATCAGATCATCAATTCTCGGAAGAGGATACTTATTCTTAATCGTCACCTTATTCAACTGACGATAATCAATACACAATCACATACTTCCATCTTTCTTTTTCACCAACAAAACTGGAGCACCCCAAGGTGACACACTTGGTCTCACAAACCTCTTTTCCAACAATTCATTCAATTGCTTCTTTAACTCGACCAACTCAGATGCCGACATTCGATATGGTGCCATCGATACAGGTCTAGTACCAGGAACTAGATCTATAGAAAACTCCACCTCTCTCTCTGGCGGTACATCCGAAATATCCTCAGGAAACACTTCTGGAAAATCACACACAACAGGAAACACATCAAGTGAAACTTGGCTATCCACAGTCAACGACGCAAACACCCCAAACAACTGGGCTTCCTCCGCCAAAAGTTTCTTCAACTCTTTGGTAGATAAGAAACTCGAGTCTTCGTCTTCCTCAAGAGAGGGAAATCTTACTAACTTATGATAACAATCAATATAAACCCGATTAAACTGCAACCAATTCATTCCCAGAACCACATCCAAACCCTCCAACGGTAAACACACCAAATCCATCTCAAAGTCTTTACCATAAATGGTCAAAGGACAACTTAAACAAACCAAAGAAGTAGTTACTGACCCCATTGCTGGAGTATTAATAACCATCTCTCCACCCATCGAAGACAACACAAAATTCAAACGCTTCGCGCACTCAGACAAAATAAACGAATGAGTCGCTCCGGTATCAATAATAGCAACTAAAGGCGTACTATTAATAAAACAAGTACCTCTGATCAGACGGTCTGCACTTGTAGTCTGAGTTCCCGCCAAGGCAAAAAATTTCCCACCAGCTGGAGCTTGCTTCGGTTTTGGACACTTTGTACTGATATGACCAGGTTCACCACAGTTAAAGCACTTCGCCACATTCTTCCTCTTGCACTCAGCTGTAACATGCCCTAAACCTCCACAATTAGAACACTTCCTCATATCTTTTCTGCATTCAAACTGGAGATGTCCTAATTCACCACACCTAAAACATCTCGGAGAATTAGACATTCCGCCCCCACTTGGCCTTCTCTCAAAATTACCTCTTTGTTTACCCTTATCTGCCGGTGTCACATACAGACCACTACGAAACGGTTGTTTCCCTTTCCTCTCGCTCACACTCTTATAGTGAGTAGAACGAGCCTTACTATCCTCCTCATAAATCCTACAACAGTCCACCAAATCAGAAAACCTCCTTATCCTCTGATAACCAATTTCCTGCTTTATCTCAGGACGCAATCCATTCTCAAACTTCACACACTTCGAAAACTCCACAGTCGCTTCCGCATAATGTGGATAAAACTGCACAAGCTCCACAAATTTAGCAGTATAATCAACAACAGACATACTACCTTGTCTCAACTCCAAGAACTCAATTTCCTTCTTTCCTCTTACATCTTTAGGAAAATACCTCCTCAGAAACTCAATGCTAAACACAACCCAAGTGATCTCCTCCTCTGCAGCTTCCAACACATGACATGTACTAACCCACCAATCATCAGCTTCTTCCAGCAACATGTGAGTACCCAGCCTCACCTTTTGATCCTCCACACAATCCATCACTCGGAAGATCCTTTCAATCTCTTTAAGCCAAATCTGAGCACCACAGGATCATATCTTCCTTTCAAGATAAGCGGTTTGTTCTTCCTAAACTCATCATTACCTGCAGCATTAGGTGCACCCTGCACAGCCCGAGCCATAGCTTGCATAGTAGTAGCCAAAGCAGCGTCATTCCTACCAACCATATTCTGTTCATTTTCAATAACAGCAACTATGGTTAAACAAACAGCTCACCGAACCACAAAGACCAACAAGGACTGACACAAACTGACATGGACTGACTCTGATACCACTTAATGTAACACCCCCAATCTATACCCCCAAGCTATTAAAGCGATAAATAAAATTCAAAATATCATCAGAGTATATTTAAAACATTCACGGCATAGACCGAGGGGTCACATCAATTGAAACAAATACACATACACCTGCTCATATAGATATGCAACAATTCAGGTAGCACATAATAAAGGAACTTAGTTCCTAACACCCACTATTCAGATACAGAATAAAAGCGTAAAATCTGTAACCAAAACTCATATATATATATATATATATATATATATATATATATATATATATATATATATATATATATCACATAAAGGGTTTGTCTGTCATATACAACATCATACGTGTACAATCCAAAATGATACATATCCATAATACAAAATAACCACACTCGATCTCCCCGACTACCCGGTGCTACATATCAGAGCCGACCGACAACAGAATGAAGACCTAAGCTTCACAAAAATACCTCCAGCATCTAATCTGCAATGCCTCGTAGAGCATTTAAAAACAGCAGAAGGGTGAGAAACACAATCATAATACAATTGCATGCAATTATATATAACACAAAAATACACATAAACAATATTCTCACCACCAATTATACCAGAATTCAAACACCACAACACAAAGTATATCAACCAAGCACAATATAGATATCACCAACATATATACATATATCAACTCATCAATCTCATCCACAATTCCACACACAATCGATCCATTCATGATTTATACAAATGCACAGAGACCGACACAACGACTCACATGCGGTACCATCCATCCATCATTCTCAACACTAGTTCACTCAGGAACTATTGGAACCATCGCTTGTTACTTAGGATTACTCATGTAACACCCCGTCGGGCAAACGATGTTCCCCGTCGCTTTAGGTCCTCTTATTTTTTTAAGGTGCACAACGTTTATGGATTGCTTTAGGTCCTCTTTGTATAAGGCGCACAATCCGATCGCTTTAGGTCCTCTTTGTATAAGGTGCACGATCATCTATAATCATCGCTTTAGGTCCTCTTTGTATAAGGCGCACGATGTTATAGCGGATTCCCTCTGGAACCGTTTCGTCGCTCACACCCACTAGGGCACACGACATCACCAACATGCATAACATGATGCTTGGCATACAATGACTCATGACATTCAAATGCACACATATACACATTCCATACACATGCATATATCATCAAATACCACACATCGCATTTTCTCGCCCTTAGGCCATAAATCATCATCACAACATTTATCACATGCATTTCCATCACACAACAGCACACAAGTCATACAATACCCATATCAACAACACATTGCATAATACACATCAACTACACGCACTTACCATAGTACAAGTTGACAAACCGACACCATTCCAATCCCCGATGTAAATAATTCGGCCACTAGCCTCAAAACTAATAATATCAGAAAGAACATGCCAAATGCTTTCCAACACACCAAACCACGCCTTAAACCGGCTCACGGATCAAAAGTTATAAAGAAAACAAATTGGGAAAAACTGTCACATTCGCATTGCAAAGCTCCTAGCGAGTCATTCGCTTCTTCATTCGCAGTGTGAATGTCCCAGCGAACCAATTCAGAAAGGAAAATAGCCTAGAAAATTCCTAACGTTCGCAGTGCGAACAGCCAGCGAATGCTCGCTTCCCAATTCGCAGTGCGAGTTCCCCAGCGAACAATGGCAGAAAGAAAACAACACAAAATAACACAAAGTTCACAGTGCGAACCTCTGGCGAATGCTCGCCCTCACATTCGCAGTGCGAATAGCCAGCGAATGCTCGCTTTCCCCTTCGCTAGGGGATTCGCAGTGCGAACCTGCGAATACCAGAAAACCCAGCAACGCTGTTACATAACCCAAACCTATATTTTCACCACCAAAACACTTCCAAATAAACATATAACAATCAGAACATAATCTAATCATGGTAACAAGTATTCTACCGCATTTACACAGATTTCCAACCACGAAAACATCGATTTCTATCGTTAATCACATTTCGACCTATATCTAAAAACCAATAAAACTTCCACACAAACATACATAATCGTACACAAGCATAGTATAATCGAGTTCCGCACCCTTACCCGATTAAATCGCATTTGAAAAGTCGGTTGAATCGGTTCCTAGATTTCCAAGTTTTCTCTCTTTCCCCTTTTCTTTCTCTTTTCTTTCTTCCTCTTTTTCTTCTCTTCTTTTTCTTTCCTCTCTATTTTCTCTCTTTCTATTTTTATTATATGAAAAATATAATATCTACCCAAACAAAAGACCAAAATACCCCTACACTCAAATATCTCGCAAACGCTCCCAAAACGCGATAAAATATAATCTCGATGAAAAATAACATATTTTCACATAAAATTCAGAAATAAAATAATATAATAATAAAATAATCGAAACGACTCAATTAAATAAAAATAACTAAAACTGGGGCGTTACAGCCAACGTCACTCTTCGCCATTGAAGATGATGTATTCACTTTCCTGGATTAAGGAAAATCCCCAGAGAAAGCCTCTTAATCAGAGATTCGGCAATGCAACCGTTTTTCTCCAAAAATTTCGCTGACGAAAAGGTCGTCAGTATCTCAAAATTGGATCACTTCATATGGCATTTCTCCGAGAAGATCCCGAGAAAAGTATGATGTAACACCCCCAAACGACAACAGTCTCTCAAGAGACCTGCTTTCCCCAGTAGAGTTGACAAATGGCATCTCCAACAGAGAAGTTTGTACGCCTCTACAACTCAGACAGCTGGGTTCCCCAGCAACTCTGACATCAGATCTTTTTCCATCAAATGGAATCTCCCTAGGAAAATTCGGCGAGAATTTTGAGGAAAACCACTACGAACAGCGTCCCTTGTCAAGAAGTTTATTGACAAAAGAAACTGAGACCAGTTCCTTGGTAGGAAACCAGGATCGAGGGGAGGTTTATTTAAGAAACTGAGACCAGTTCCTTGGTAGGAAACCAGGATCGAGGGGAGGTTTATTTCAGAAACTGAGACCAGTTCCTTGGTAGGAAACTGGGATCGAGGGGAAGTTTACATCAGCAACTGAGTCCAGTTCCTTGGTAGGAAACCAGGATCGAGGGGAAGTTCATTTCAGAAACTAAAACCAGTTCCTTGGTAGGAAACCAGGATCGAGGGGAAGTTTACCTTTTCTAAGCATCATTGCTTAGCAAAAGAAGAAGGATGCGTGAACTACCATTCCTAACCACCATCAAAATTTCAGGTATTCCGATATTTAATCCTCTTGCACCCCGAATGCCCAAATACCTTCGCCATTCACACCTTCGGGTCCAAGAAGATTCAATAGGGGCATCTGTCATACCCCAAATTTTGACCACTAAGATTCCCATCATTGTGCAAATCATCATCATAATATGGATGGACCATCATACCTCATTAGTCTCCCCAAAGATGGGTGAGCATCCACTACAATCAAACTTAAGGTTTCAAGCCCTCTCAAAGCTCTTAGACAAAGGATCAATCAAGGGATGATATGATCTTAAATTTGTATAAACCTCTCAAATATCCACAATGGATCAAGAGGACTCCCACATCAAGGATCAAGCACAAAGTTGCAACATTCCAAGTGGAACAAGCCTCAAGATCGCCAGTGTCACCAAATTAGGGTTTTGGTCGACTGGGCCTCCAGATGAAAATTTTCCTCTGGGCATGAGCCAATGCTTCAAAGCACAACCTAAGATGCTCCAAGGGATATCATGAACCCAATCATCAAGTCAATTTTGCCTCAGGGGATGCATTCATAAAAAATCAGGAATTAGGGTTTCTTGACCTAATTCACCCCTAAGTTGACTTTTGGAACAAAACATGAGCCAAGACCTCAAGAGAGGATTTGAGGGTCTCTAAAACACTACATTGATCCATTTACAACAATGGATTGAAACAAGAAGCTTGATCAATAAGTTTCAAATTCATCATAACCACAATTAGGGTTTCGCGGGAAAAGTCAGCGGTGCCTTTGACTTTTGACCCAGGCATGCTCCCAAACCTCGGGACATGATTCAATACACCCTATAACACTTATGAAATTAATCCATCAAGTTTGATTTAGGTCAAGGACTTGATTTCATAGAGGATCGCACAGTTTGGAGTTCATCTGACAAAAAGTCAATTGTGCACAAAAGTCAACTTTGACTTTTGAGATTTTTCACAATTATGGTTCTTTGACCCTAAAATAATGTTAATATCTGATTGGGATCATCATTCATCAAGAAAAATCAAGAAAAGTGGGATAACTTGTAAAAGGGATAACCATAAAAAACTTAGAAATTTTCTAAGTTATGGAATAAAGTGGCTAGGGTACCAACTTCCAAGGATCATAACTTGAGATCCAAGCAATCATTTGGGCTGATCCAAAGATGGATTTGTAGCTCTCATGGCATACTTTAAAAGTGTCAACTACACCTCATTCCAATTCATCATGGATTTTGAGTTATGGTTGGATCAAAGTGGCTGAAAACATGAAATGTCACTTTTTCCAACACTTAGTGAAATTTTCACTAAGTCAGAATCTGTCTTGCTTTTTTTCCAAAAGTAGGGGGATTTTTCACTTGGATCCAAAAGGTATCAAGACAAACTATGATCACACATGTGTTGTATCATATAAGAGCTTTCCAAAATGGCCAAGAACTCCATGAAACTCCACCTAAGCCATGAGATATGACAATGACAATGTGCCTTGCTGCAAACTGTCATGGCAAGGCAGATTTGTGCATTTTGCTCGATTTGAGCAAATTTTCCAAATGACAAACAAGTTTATCCATCTGAACACCTCAGGGGGAGACCAAGGAGGGACAAACACTGATCCATCAGCCTCCCAAGTCCTTGGAACCAAAAGTAGCATGCAAAACCTAGAAATGCCTAAAAGAGGGACAAGACTCCAATTTTGGTTTAGAGCATTTAATGGATGCACCAAGGTGGCATGGAATGAGCCCTTTCCAACTGAATTCAGTCAAGACTTATCCAAGAACTAGGGAACCAACAGCCTGTGCTCTAACCTCTAGTCAATGGCTAGAGGAGACTTGGATTCCTATTGATCAACATTTGCCAAACTTCTGCAGCAGTTACCATTCACTATTGCTTGTAAAACAAACTTGCTCTACTATAAATAGAGCTCATTTGTGCTCAGTTTGGGTACACCGAAGCCATCAAACAGATGCTTTCCTCAAAATCTCTTCCTTCACTCCAAAATTGCCTTCCAAAGCAAGTCACTATCGGGTTTTGAATTTGAGAACTATTCCAACCAAACCAATCACACACACACCTCATAAACATCATATAGAAGTGATCCAAACACTTAAACAACATCTGGAACACTGATTTCCCAAAATCACCATCCAACTGCTCAAGCTTTTAGCAGACTTGCAGTTGGGGTACCATATTCAGTTCCAGCTTGTTTTAAACCACTCCAAGCATTCAGACACATCATTGGAACCAGCTTGCAACACCTCTAACACAAAACACGATCACCAGCTGCAAGAGGTGAGCATGAACTCTTCTAACTTTATGATCCATGCATTTTTTGCTACACAATAATTTGGCCATATATTCATAATCATGCATAGAGTGTTTCCCCTCAATTAATTGCTTTGTTTGAATCGTGTATGGAATTTCTGAGCCTTCATGCAAATTTTAGGGTTCTTGAGGTTTCTCTTTGATTTCTTATTCCATGCTTAAAATAAATGAAATTAAAGACCATAGACATGATCGTGAGGTGAAAACGAGCAAATTGATATGTAGATTGCATGATATCATCAAGTATTCAGTGAGATTGGATAGAAAATGCAAATATGCAGAAACAGAGGGTGGCGCGTGTTCTTGCCATGTTCTTGGCGTCCTTTTTGAAAATTTAAATATTTGAATTTTGTGATTTTATTTAATTGATTCAAAAATTAATTTCTCTCTGGTTTTTAATGATTTTGAGTTGATTCTTGTTTTAATAATTCACAAAAATGCTAAAATATTTTATTTTACCAAAAAATCCCAAAAATATTAATTATTTCACATACTTGATATTTTTACAAAGAATTAGTATTTTATTTGTTTTTCAACATTTAAAATGTTTTTTCTCCCTTGATTTTCTAAACTTAATTAATTTCCAATCATTTTGTGGATATAGACATGATTTTTCAAACATTAATCCAAAATCGCACCTTGTTTTTCATACATGTTCAATAATTTTGATAATTTTAATTAAGTTTTTATTTAATTAAAATACATTTTGAAATTAATTTAGGGTTTTGATCTTAATCACCCTAAACAAATCATTTTCAAACACTTTGGGCCTCTAATAGAGTGTAAGTCCCAATCCTTTTGTAAATAAACCAATTGTGGGCCTCACTTATTGTATAAGTCCCTCTGAACAATTTCAAATGAACGACGCGATCGTCGCCTTCTCAACAAAAACAATTGGGCCTACCCTTGTGTTGTAAGTCCCATTTTTCTTTTCAAAATAAATTATTGGGCCTCTAATAGAGTGTAAGACCCAATCCCCTTTTAACCAAAACAATTTTGGGCCTCAGATATTGTATAAGTCCCTCTGCGGTAAAATAAAAAATCTCGGCGCGATCGCCAATTTAAAACAAAAACCCTGGGCTTCTCCTTGAGTTGTAAGTCCCATCTCTTGTACAAAAATAAGTTTCTTTGGGCCTCTAATAGAGTGTAAGACCCATCCCCTTGTACATAAAAACTTTCTGGGCCTCACGTATTGTATAAGTCCCTCTATACAGTTTTTTGAACAACGGTGCAATCATCGTTAAAACTTGGGCCTCTCCTCGAGCTGTAAGCCCCAACAATATTTTCAAACCCCTTTCTCCTTTGATTTTGAATTCAAATATATGTTGTTATCAAAACTTTCTTTGTTGAACAACTAACAAAACAGTATGGAAGCTCTACAACGGGTAAGTGTTTATCCGCTTTCATTTACCGCTTTCATATGTACATAACTGTATTGTGGGGCTGCTTCACTGTAAGTCTTCTTTCACATCCTTTTATATACTTGTCACATATCCACTGTGTAATACTAGTATAGTTATTTAGAGTTTTCCCCGACAACTACGCCTAGAACTAGGTAAAGCCATGTTGGTCACTCTTAAATACAACAAAACTAGATCCCCCGTAGGATTCTAGATACAGTCTTCCCTCCTCTTGGGGTTAAACAATATGGAACAAAGAGAAAGGCAGTATTCTCGGTGAACCTTTTCTCAGACTGTCACCTTTAGAAATTGTCAAAGAAACTTTAACTCCCCGGAGATGTTCTTTTTTACGTGAATGGCATCTCTTGAGTTTCTTCCAAATCCTCGAACTTTCCTGGAATGATCTCTTCTTGGTGAATTGCATTTCTTGAACTTCTCTTGGTTTGGGGACCCACAGGCTTCCTAAAAGCATCCCCGCCTCCTCTTTGGCATTGTACAAGGACCCTTCGGCTTCTTAGAAGTTCTCATGCCTTCTCTTGGGCTTAATACAAGGACCCTGACGACCTCTTAAAGGTATAAGACAGAACTTAGTCATCCTTTGCTAGAGCAGTCATTCTAGTGTCAAAACTCCGACCATTTTAGGGTTGATACTCATCCCTTAATGCCCGTGCTTCCTCTTGGGCATTGTACAATAGATAAAACTCTAGACTTGGACAGTCTAAGCCTCTTGAGTCTCAAAGACTTTCTCAAGTTCCTTTCAAACATAGGAAAAAACACCGATCACTCTGAAACCCGGTCTCTCCCATGAGAGTTCCCCACACTTGGACCCGCTTCAGGATCTCCAAAATCCACAGCGGTAAGGCAGCCTCCTCTTGGGCTTTATACAAATGATTCTCCCTAGCAGAGCTAACCTTTTTATACTCTCTTGTTGAGTCAATCCCCTTTTAGCCTCCATCTCGGGCTTCGTACGAGATAGAAAAACACTCTCTTGTTGAGTATAAAAGACTCTCTTGTTGAGTCAATCTCTCTTTAGCCTTCGTCTTGGGCTTTGTACAAGACATATAAAAACCCACTCTCTTGTTGAGTATAAAAGACTCTCTTGTTGAGTCAATCTCCTTTTAGCCTCCGTCTTGGGCTTTGTACAAGACATATAAAACACTCTCTTGTTGAGTATGAAAGACTCTCTTGTTGAGTGAATCTCCTTTTAGCCTCAATCTCGGGCTTCGTACGAGACAACAAATCACTCTCTTGTTGAGTATAAAAGACTCTCTTATTGAGTCAATCAACCGCCAGACTCTCTTGTTGAGTCAATCACCTGTTCAAGACTCTCTTGTCGAGTCCACCTTTTTAGCCTCCGTCTTGGGCTTTATACAGGACAGATAAAAGTACTCTCTTGTTGAGTCAACCCTTTTTAGCCTCCATCTTGGGCTTTATAGAGGACAGATAAAAGTACTCTCTTATTGAGTCAAACCATTTCAGCCTCCATCTTGGGCTTTATACAAGATACATTCTCCTCAACGGAGTCAAAATCCCTTTTAGCCTCAATCTTGGGCTTTGTACAAGACAGAAAGAACATTTTCCCTAGAAAAGTAAAACTTCCCACCTCCTCTTAGGGTTTGTATAAAGAAGACCCCGATTGAGTCAATCAACCTTTTAGCATCAAAGTTGTGCCTTGCTCACAACATACAAACATCAACAACTCCTCTTCAGAGATGACAGATTCTCTCTCAGCCAAAACCCTTTAGCTTCACATCTTGGGCTTTGAACAAGATACAAACCATCTTTAGCTTCACGTCTTGGGCTTTGAACAAGACACCAAAAAATCTCTTTCCTCCCATAGAATAGGAGGAACTACGATCGCTCTGATTTCCCTGTTTCGGGAATACGTAGGCATAAGATTACAAAAATCTTAGCGAGCATACTAATGAAAAACTTAAAATCCAGTACCTTCATATATCCATCAAAAGCATCAGACCTAACACCTTACCAAAAACCTAACCAATAATCTAGACATTTGTGTTCTTAAGAAAATAACCCTAAAGACAGACCCCCTTTTGATAGCATCTGTAAACCAACATTTTTTACTGTTTAACCTCAGTTTGCAAGCAGGGTTAATTAGAGACATCTATTTCCCTTCCTTAATCAGCTCAACAGGATAAAAAATGAATCAAAATGTAGTACCAAAGCGTTAGTGATTCGAAACCACAAAAATCTCGCTACAGTGCCTTCCTCGGAAGAGGCCAACATCCAAGTCGCCATGTCCGTATCGCGACCAGAGGACTTCTACGTCCCAGATGAGCTTAGCGCTCCTGCCTACTTCGCGGCCCACAGCCCGTGGGAGATGTTCCCCTTTGCTATGGTCATCTCGGGGGGAGGCTTCAATAAAGTCACGGTGGGCTTTGTGAAAAGGAAATTCGAGCACCTAATTAGCACGAGCTCCAGCAAGGTGACCACGCTCGATCAAGCCCAGAAGGGCTCTATCCCCATATCCTTCTACCGGGAAGAGCTCCTCGGAGGATCCCCAAACTCGAGCATCCCCCTTCTTGTCAGAGCTTGGATGGCGAACTTTGACGTTTGCAGGATTCTCGTCGACCAAGGCAGCTCGGTCGACATTATGTACTCCCAGCTGTTCTCAACGCTCCAGCTGGACGAATCACACCTCACTCCCTATGTGGGGTTTGACTTGCAAGGATTCAATGGGTCAGTGACCAAACCTTGGGGATACGTCGAACTGATCGTAACTTTTGGGTCAGCGGAGACGGCCAGATCCGTTAAAGTATAGTTTCTGGTAATCGATTGCCCGTCTCTGTACCAGTGCATCTTCGGAAGACCAACCTTGGCCGAGTTGGTAGCTGTGCCTTCAACCGTTCATCTCAGGATGAAGTACTACTCTTCAAATGGGATGGTCGCCACCCTCCACGACAACATCGAAGCCGCACGACGATGCTTCGAAGCAGCCACGAAGGGACTCAACGCCATCGCGTCCAAGCCGAAGGTATCTAACAAGCCAGCCTTGTCCGGCAGTTCTGAGGAAGCCAAACCGTTGCCTCGGGTCGACGCCATCGACCTCGACAGCCGCTTCCCTGAAGAGGACCAGAAGGAAGACCAAGCAGCCTCGAGCAGCTCGTCTGCCCCGACCAGCAGCAGCTCCCATCCAACGCGCCCCATCTCGGATGGTGACTTCGAGCTCGTCTTGTTCGGTGACGACCCCCCAACGGGGATTAAAAATTGGAGCGGATCTCCCCGACATCGCAAGGAAGCAACTCAAAGCATGCCTCCATGAGAACGCTGACCTGTTCGCCTGGAGCGCCGCCGAGATGCCCGACTTGGACCCATCCGTCGTCTGCCATCAACTCACGATTGACACAGTCGTCAAAGCAGTAGCACAACGTAGGAGAAAGAAGTCTCCGGAGAAAACAGAGGTTGCAGAAAAAGCTGTAAAAGACCTCCTCGAGGCAAAATTTATCTTGGAAGCCAAGTATACCACTTGGCTATCCAACGTTGTACTTGTGAAAAAATCTAATGGAAAATGGCGAATGTGTATTGACTATACCGATCTTAACAAGGCATGCCCGAAGGATGCCTACCCCCTCCCCAATATTGATAAACTTGTTGATAACTCTGCCAGTTTTAAACTATTATCGTTCATGGACGCCTATTCGGGCTACAATCAAATACCAATGGCAATGAGCGATAAAAAATACACGACCTTCATGACCGATTCGGGCAACTATTACTACAACGTAATGCCCTTCGGCCTGAAGAACGCCGACACGACCTATCAGAGGATGATAAACAAGGTCTTCCGGGGAGAGATAGGCGACATGCTCGAAGTCTATATGGATGATATGATCGTAAAATCCCGCGAGGAAACCGATCATACCGCCCATTTAAGAAAAGTCTTCAAACAAGCCAGGAAATACCACATGCACCTAGCTCCACCTAACGAGCTCAAGGCTATGTCCTTCCCGTGGCCATTTGTCGGGTGGGGCCTGGACATCCTGGGGCCATTCGTGGTAGGATCAAACCAGAACAAATACTTAACAGTAGGCGTGGATTACTTCACAAAATGGATAGAAGCGGAAGCTCTAGCCAAGATAACTGCCCTTAACATACTGCGTTTCTACAAACGAAACATCCTTGCACGTTTTGGCATCCCCCAAGCGATAGTCACTGACAATGGGACACAGTTCACGGACAGGAAGTTCCAGGACTTCATCGCCCAGCTGGGCACGAAGCAACACTTCGCATCCGTCAAACATCCCCAGACGAACGGGCAAGATGAAGCGGCGAACCAAGTCATCCTTTGAGGCCTCAAACGAAGGCTCGATGAAACGAAGAAAGCTTGGGTCGAGGAGCTGCACAGCGTCTTATAGGCATACTGCACAACTCCACACTCTTCAATCGGGGAAACACCCTTTCGCCTGGCCTACGGGACCGATGCCGTAATTCCCATTGAAGTTCACGTACCCTCTAGGCGGATAGAATCGCCCCTGGACGAGGAAAGGAACGACGAAGCACTAAGGGAGGAACTCGACCTCGTCGAAGAAGTCCGGTTGGGGGTATCCCTCCGCGAAGCCTCGTTAAAACAAAAAATTTCCATCCAGCACAACACCAAAGTCATACGACGAGAGTTCAACATGGGAAGCCTTGTCCTAAGAAGAAACCATAAAGACTCTCGCGAAGGCAAATTGTCGCTAAATGGGAAGGACCCTATCGTGTCTGGGCAAAAACGGAGAATGTGGCATATTACCTAGAACATCTCAACGGGGAAGAACTTGCTCGACCATGGAACGCCGAAAACCTAAAGCAATATTATAGCTAAGGCCTTAACTTCCGGTCTGATACGTCAAAACTACTGACCACTATGCACGCCTAGGTACAAGCGTCGCATGTCAGTAAAGCAGAACCCCGCTCAGGAACGAGCCAGGTCCCTGCTCGACAGCGGTCCCTCAATCGAGCACCGCCGTCGTCAAAGTACCACGATAGGCAGAACACCCAGCTCGCGATGAGAGGTTCATGCCGCGAACTCAGGCCTCAAACGCGACCTAAGCTCCGCTCTCTCGCCCGGACATTCCTTGGCCGTTCGACCAATACCCCTCACTGCCGAACAAATCTACCACGAGCAATTCCCTAAAACTTAAAGCAAATCAAAGTAATCCCCATTACGGGCACACATGCATACCAGGCAAAAGTACAACACTTAGCAAAAATCAAAACAGATAAAACCATGCAAATCACAAAATCGGCCACGAGGACCAGACACATACATAATTAAAGTGATAAGCAGTCACGAGGACCACGATTGTGCTTGTTACATTAACAGGGGGCCACGCCCCATACAAAAAAAATAAGTTACATCAAAAGATACACGACACGCAGGCTGGACAAATTACAACAAGGATAAAAGCCCCATCACTCCTCCATCCGCTCAGGCTGCTCGAGGTTGGGCTCAGGCTCCTGGGTCTCACCGTTCAGAACTTCAGCATGCTCGTTGTAGCGGTAAAAATCATGAGTGTAAGCTATTGATTAACTTAACTCAAAAGCAAGAGTCGCCACCGCACTTTTATTTTATCCAAAAGGAAAGGAAAAAGAGCGAACAAAACCTACACAAGTTCTGAACAAGAACAAGTGAAAAAAGACTGGGTAAGGGGGTTGGTTACGTTAAGGGAAGGTGTTAGCATCCAAAACGTCTATAGTACTCTATAGGATCGCTTTGAAATATCTACGCTTTTTTTGGTTTGAAAAGGTTTGTTTGAAATGGGATTGAGGAGATGAGAAGAGAAGTTATTTTTAAGATTTTTGTGTTTGGATAGACTTATCGCCTCATGCCTACGTACCCACAAAGTGCAATATAGGATCAAAACCTCGTAGTTCGTGGTACAAATAACAAAATAGGTTTGTCATGGTTAATTTTAAATGTAAAGACAAGTCTTCATTTCCAAGCGAATAATTCCGCTTAAAGAAATGAATCATGTCTAAACTTATGAAAACGTTTTAAAGGAAAAGTGCATAAGGCACAAAAAGAGTTTGAATGAGTTTGGTGTTTTTTAAAGTCTTTTGAAAAAGGTGTCAATATGCTTATGTAGTTTAACATTTGTTAAGAAATGAAAAGAAAAGAGCAAAATCACTTGACAAAGTCAAGGTTTAATTATGAAAGAGGTGATAATTTGAAAACAAGAAGGTTTTAAAAAAGGGAGAAAGTTTTGAAAATTGAAGAATGGGTGGAGAAGAAGTGACTATCCTAAAGCATAAAGTAAAAGCTAAGGATAAGAATAGTCTAACCACACAAGCAGGCTCCATAGTCTTCGAACCATAATTCCAAAGCAAAGGGAGAAGGTCTTAGTTCTAAGTCCAAGGATCCAAGAATAGCATTGAAGTCCAAGATCTAGGTGCAAAACTCCATCTCCATTGCAAAGGATAGTAACCATAGTCCAAGATTAGAAGCACAAGTTTTTTAGAGGTTTTGGTCTTTATTAATGTTTTTGGTCCAAGTGGACAAAGAGAAAAAGGCATAAGCATAAACATATGTCCAACAGATAAAGGAAAAATTGCGGAAGCATAAACATGATATAATATGAGATGATAATAATGGAGCATAAAAGTAAAAGAGAGATAGGGAGCGAGAAGGAAACATAAACAAGATTAGTACAATAATATTGTTAGTAAGTTAGTGATTAGTAGTATACATCGATTATTCCGTCTCGCGTCTTGAACTATAGTGATTAAATAATGTACTTAGGTCAAGGTTAATGAAGACTTGTCAGAAGATTAATAAAATCAAAGCCTCTACACAACAAGCTTCAAAGATTTTGAACCTAATACAAAAGATTAACCATCATTGGGTTTACACAACCAAAAGGTTTGGGCCACGAAAGATCAAGTTCTGATTCGGAGGAAGGGACAAAATGTAGCGCTATGTTAAGCAATCGCCAAGTAACTTATATAGAAGTCACCCTACTCGAGGCCGGTCAATGCACTTTACGTGTTAATACATGTTAGAGAAGTGATATGTAAATCACTCTCTTAAAAAACATGCCATACAAAAAGAAAAATGGAACGGTCTAATCATAATCAAGATTTCACATCGATTTATCAAAGGAAATCTATCACGATTCCAAAGTATGGAGAATGATCCAAATGATTATTCATCCATAGATTTGAAATAATGAAGATTAAACATCTTCAAAAATCAATAATCTTCGATTCTTAGATTTTCATCGACCAAACAGAAAAAATAAGATGGAGAGAAAGATGGATCTAACATTTATGATCCATTAACAACCATCAATTCACCAAAATAAGAATTCCCAAAAAATAAAATCAAGAACGAAAATGATAAAGTAAAAATAAAGCCAAATATATTTTTTGAAATATTTTCTAAGAGTTTAAAAAAAACATTAAAGAAAAAGAAAAGAAATATTAATATCTATATATATATATATAAAATTAATACAAAATAGATTTAAAATAAAAAATTAAAAAGAGAGGGAGGTTATGTTAAAAGAAATGGTGGTGAGAATCAAAAAATGCCCTCACGGCCCAAACCAAGTCTTACTAAAGTTAATGTTTAAAAAAAATTAGAATTAAGAAAAAAAATACAGCAAACATCTTCTTCTCCAAGTGAAGTACGACGCACTGTTCATGGAGGACATGGAAGTGCAAAATTCACCACGGCGGAACGGCGGGGCTTGGTAATGAGACGGAAACAATCGCAATGAAGTGTAGATTCCAAATATTCATTCAATTTCTTGTAACAACGTCTTTATCAAACGAATTGAAACCGCGAAAGTTCGACGAAAAAATTTTCAATACCTCCAAAAATGGTGAGTTGCAATCCGAATCTTTCTCTTCTCTTTTCCGAGCTTTTGCGGAATCTCTGAAGTTGTTGATGTATTGTTGAAATCAGTTGTGTTGTTGTTGTTGAAGTGCGATGCGAATCTGAATGTTGTGATGAGTTTCATGCGAGTGTTATTGTGTGAAGAATTGGAACTCAGTGATGCGTTGAAGCTTGAATTTATCGAGGTATGAGTTGGTATGAAGTTGATTTGGAAGAAGGTAAATTGAATGTTTGAGACATGATGAAGATTATTGAAGAAATTCTGTGGTGAGAATTCCGCAGAATTTTATTTGAATATTTTGGAAATTGATTGAAGCTTGGCTTTTGAAATTGATTTTTGCAGAGTAATAGGAGGCTATCCAAGCTTGAAGAAAAGGGTCGGAGAAGCACTTATTTATAGTTAAAGTGAAGGTGAGTTTTGATTTTGAATCGTGTTGCCGTTTTGAATTGATTTCGTTACGCGTGACCTTGATGTCGTTTACTTTCGCAATGTGCAGCGTTTTGAATGTTACTATGCGTGGCATGAAGTCGTTTTGATTTGCAGCGAGACGTGTTGGTTTACGTCGTTTTGACTTGCGTCTTTATTCGCTGCAGCTCGCGTGTGACCTGTAACTGGAGCTCGTAAGGCTTTGTGATGGCATGTGAATTCGTTTTAGCAGCAGCTTGGATGTATGTGGCTCAAACGGCTTGTAGAACAACATGTTGCTTTGGCATTTGAATCTTTGGCTTAATAAAGTTGTTGTGGCTAAGTTGACAGCTTGTATTACCGACTTTAGGGAGTGGTTTGTGCGGCTTGGAATGGCTTGTGAGTCTCACGAAACGGGCTTAGCATATTTTCTAAAGGCCTTTTTTTCTTTGTAAGAAAACTAGTAGAAGACCCGTGCGGACGCACGGGTAAATTCATTCATATCTTAAGATTATTTGATAAGGTTTAATTACTGTTTTGATATATAATTGATATTATAAAATAAATACGTAACAAATCACCATCATTATAAATCTAATATGTCTAATAACTATAAATATTTATAATTATTTAGTTGATTAAAAAAAATAATACCACAATGTTATGATGTTATGTTACCATATTATAACAAATTAAAATGGTTAAATCAATAGTTATTTTAAAAAAGATATTATTATAAATCAATAGTATAATCAATTGTTTTTATTTTTAATAGTATCGAGAGCCAATCTATCAACCCTTCCTCACAGTTTATCTCAAAATTAATATTGAGATCCGACTCAAACCAACTCTTTTAATCCATAAGATAAGATATAAGATATTTGATGTCACTTTTACTTCAATCCTTTCTGAATGTAATAGCTCTATTTAAAATTCTCCAGTTTTAGTCTCATATTTAATGTTCCAAAATATTCAATTGTTTTTCATTTTATTATAAATACACCAAATTTTGAATAAATAGGATTAAGTAGAATTAAAATTAATCCAAAAATAATACTTTAATATATTTTTAATTAATAAAAATCTTGCACAAAATTAAAAAATATTTAATTATTTTTACACAAAAAAATATTTATATTTAAAATACAAATAAGTGTAAAGCATTAAATCTTATTTCATGTAATTACAAACTGCAAGCGCGTATAATTTTTTATTAAAAGATTTAATTAATATATATTTAATTTGCAGACAAAATAATCATGTATTTATGATGTTATAAATTGAATACAGAACTAATGTTAATTTAAAACTTGCTTCATTTGTAATATAAGGAGTTTTAGACAAAAATAATAATAATACTGTTTGTATCACTTCTATTATAATATAGCATTGAAGAAACAAAATCCATAATAATAGTAAGTATATAAAAAAAATTCAAAATCACTAATTTTTTTTAGTCTTTACATTACTCAATTGTTTTCTTTTTTACAAATAAAATATTCAATTGTTTTTCTTTTTATTATAATTATAACAAATTTTGAATAAACAAGATTAAGTACAAATAAAATTAATAAAAAAATATTTTAATATATTTTAAATCAATAAAAATCTTGCACAAAATTAAAAAATATATTTAAGTTTAAAATACAAAATAAGTGTAAAGCATTGAACTATATTTTACGTGAGTGCAAGTGCATTTAATTTTTAATTAAAAAATTTAATTGACATATATTTATTTTGCAAACAAAATGATTATGTAATTAATATATCATAAATTGAATAGACAATTAATACTATTTTAAAAAAAATTGCTATATTTATAACAAATATCATTTCTAATATAAAATATCTTTGTTATAATTGTGTTTCCGTAAGAAAACACTGTGTAACCTTATTTAATTTAAATTAAAAAGTTTAAATGATACTATTTAATTTATAATTACAGCATATTTAATGTATTCTTAATCAAACAATTAACTAAATTTCAATCCAAAGTAAGGCAAAAATGGTATCAGCTTTAAATCAAGACCAAATACATGAATAATATTACTCTTTTGTTAAGTATAATTTAAAGAAACAAAAAATCACTCAAAATTGATATTTATAATCATGAATTATTATTAGAAAGACTTAAAGAGATTTGGATTTTGATCCTTTTTAGGGTCTAAAGGCCTTAAATGTGGATCTGCAATTTGGATAAGGTCAAATAATGAGGCTAAAACGGTATGGTAGTGTTTGAGCATACAATAATGAGGCTAAAAAGAGTATAAATATCCTAAATGAATGTCAAATAAACTACAAAAAACTTCAAGTATAAAATTACAAAACTAATGTTTAAAAATTGAGTTTTGGAACAATAGGCTCAACCCTAGACTAAAACAGCGACATAAAATTCTGAGAAAAAAGTAGGACTATGTTACAAAGATGTTCAACAAGATATGATGAAGTTATTAGACACAAACTATTCTTGAGAAACATATGCAAGTGGTCACAAATACGAAGTGGTTCGAAAACCATGTCATTTCTACAAAAACGCTTTCCTGGAGTATTACATTAGATATTAATTACAATTTTTGGTCCACGAAAAACAATAACAGTTGGGTAATCAAGTATTTGACTGGTAGCTCGATATTTAAAGTTATAGAAACCGAGGTTATTGAACCAAAATTAGGCAGGAACTAAAATATTTTCGTGCTTTAAATTGGTGCTTACACTGTAATCTATAAATAGACGCAGCGATTTATGTCGACTACAACAACGATGCCTTATTCGGTTCAGATGCAGCTTGGTGCAAGATTTTGCATTTCGGCCAATGTCATTGCACACAGTTTCATTTCTATCTCCCGTGATAAAGTGGCTACCATCAGAATCTCCCGTGAAACTTCCTATTATGATTCATATATAGGAAAGTAACCATAAAGCTTCATAGCTAGCTAGCTCACTAACAAAATGATCATACTTATTTTCTTATGATCAATTGCACTAACAAAATGACAGAGAAGTAGCAACAAATTCATCATCACCTGACATTGGTTTTAGTAACCAACAATGGTGTTTTGACTACTTGAGTTTTGATGACATTAAATGACAACAAATTAATCCTGAGTTTTGATGACTCTGAGTTTTCCCATCCTGAATTATTGTAGTCCCCCGTCATCATAATGTGAATATAGGAAAGTGATTAACTTGAAAAAACCTGAGCCAGAATACATCAGAGTTTCAAAACATATTGTGAAATTGGAACAGAACGACACATAGAAGAGAATACAAAATAGAAACAAAACAAATATAGAACATTGAAAACACATAAATGAGAATAAATAATACATGTGAATAAGTGAGTTTTGATCTAGTGCTTGATTCAATCTAGGAACTCCAAAGGGTAATATGTATAAATGGGCAAAACTTTCCTAGGCAGCAAACAGACTGAAAAAAACAATGTATAAAGGTTACCTTTGATGATGTTCAAGTGATACAATTTTAGTTTGTACTAATCATGCATCAATGACACTCTGTTGGTTATTTTCCACCCGTAAAAAACATAGTTGAAAACCTGCATTAATCAAAACAAAACATGTATTCCAATTTCTTTCAGGTTGCTATGTATTGGGCATAAAAAATAGTTCAGCCACAATCCATTTTCTATTACTTTTTGACTTCATCAAAGCAGGAATACAATTTTATTAGCTTTAGAGAAAAGTGATTCATTTCATATTAAGATAGACATGGATCTAATGAAAATAAGTTGAACATCCTTCTATTAGTTTATGAATTCATCAAATCAACAATAAAACTATATCAACTCTAAATGATAGTTTATGAATTCACCATATGTATAAATGAGGGAATCCTAGTACTCTCCCACAGAAAAGTAAGTTTTTGTAGCATCCATGTAGTCTTTTACATAACCACCCCAAAATTCTTTTACAAAGTCAAGCCTCCACCCATCGTATCCGATTTCTTCCCTGAAAATGAAAAAATTAGAAAAAGATACAACGCACAAGTAGTGAAGTGAAAAACACACCGAGGACAGGAAACGTGTGTGAAAAAGAGAAAGATTGAGGGTGCACGAAAAATGTCCCTACAGATACCACATACCATATCAAGTCTCCAGCATTACGAAGAAACCATGATGAAACTTTTTGGGTAATGAAAATGAGGAATTGGAATATAAACCTTAACCAACATAACCATTCTTTAATATCGTTTCTCACAAAGTCCTGTGAATGGTCAATGTTCAAAGCTGCATGGAAATTATCACCATTACTCTTGTTGCCCCTCCCCTGTATGAAAAAAATATATATTTAATTACCTAATATCATGTTACGAGTTTTGACAAATTATTGAAGGTTCTCAATCACTGGTGGGGGAAAAAATAAACGTGTTGCTGAGAATAGAGGAAAGGCAACAAAAAGAGCAAAATACACATAAAACCCTCACAAACAAACCTGAAAATGTGGATAATCGGCTGCAACTACACGATACTTACTGCAAAAAGATTAGAAAGTAAAATATAGAAAATAAATAAAAATATACTTACTGAAAACTTAACATATACTGAAAACTTAACAAATTCAAATTTCAGAAATCTTCTTATCGAATCTTCTTACATGTATAGGACTTACCATTGCTTTAAGATAAGATCCGCAATTTCACAGATGGTCCGCAATATCTGAACAAAGCTTCCATTTCTGCTCATCCATTAGTATATGGAATTGAAATCATAACTTACAACCTGATTCACAGAGTTACCAAATCAGATTAAACTCATGATGCAACTGAAATGAACTGTAGAATGAAGAATGCATTATTAACAAATAAAAAATGTTTGAATTTAAAGTTTAGGATGGTTAACCGTTTTCACCATATAGCTTACCTTCTCACCCGTTGCTCCACTTTGCATCACATCTGTACTTCTTTTAGTTTACCCAGAGGAATTAATAACTCCAGATCGTAAAAGTGTAGTGGATGATGAAGAACAAGTATGGTAGATTGAATGCGACGGAGAGGGATTACAACAATCATAGATACTTGCTAAAATTTCAATCTGGAAAAAATCATAAATCAGAAACTTAGAAAATATTCTACCAGAAGCTAGGATAAGCTAAAATCAAAATAACTTAAACCCACAAATCCTTGAGCAGCACAACCGATTCGTGAAATCGTTGAGGAAAACGAAATCTCCAGGAGAAGGACGAGATTATGGGTTGCCATGAAAATATGGAGGTGGTGATGGCCGTAGATTTGGCGACGACGATTTAGGGTTTTGGGTGAAATAGTGAACACAGAGAGAGAAAGGGGGCAGATGAGTAAGAAGGAGAAAGAGAGAGAATGAGTCAGATTTTTTTTGAAAAAGAAAAGAGAGGGAATAGGGTGGTTGAAAATTGAAATGGTTTTTTCAATTGCATGAGCCATTTGGCATAATGAAAGAATCTTATTGGTCACTTATTTTTGTATTTAGTAAATTACCAGTAAGGGCATTTGTTAGTGTAAAATAAAAATGATTAAAGGGTACTTTAGGGTGTTAATAAGTATGTTCCAATATTAGTTAGGTAGTTGATGAACTAAAAAAAAGTTAATGAATTTGGACTAGACATGGAGAAAAATATATGATTCTTAATTTTGACAAGGTTTTTTTTTTAAAACTTGGATAATGGTTAATGACAAGGAATTTAGAAAATGGATATGGTTGATAAAAATTAAAAATGGAAAGAAATGGATATTAAAGGATGATTAATGAAATGGATAAAAAAAATTTAAAATGGGTATTTGAAAGATGGATTTTAAAAATTGGATTTATGAATGAGTATTGTTTATGGATTAGAAATGGTTATTGAAATGTTTATGGAAGTGGATAAAAAATGAAGTGGATAATTGGAGAATAATGGATATGAAAAGTGGATATAGATAAGGTAATTGGATTTAGAAAAATGAATATGGGTTGATAAAGGATCTTAAGAGAAAAATGGATATGAAGTATGGATAAATTGGTTAAAATGTGGATAATTGGTTTAGAAAAAATGGAAATGATAGTGGATACGAAATCTTGTTTTTGATCCAAAATCCACTTGATCTTCTCACAAGCCTCTAATTAAAATGAAGGATGCCGATGGAACCAATCCTTAACCACTGAATAATTTGCAACTTAAGCCACTACCTTTTGAATCTGTTTGAACTTTTCCATAATTCTCTGAATTTCTGATAGATATCACCACATAACAACTTGACAGTTACTGCTTGAGAACTAGTCCACTGAAACAGATAACTTGCACTTGAAACAATCTCCTGATAGTTTGACCAAGATTATGTCAAACATCCATCTTAACAAGGTCATGAACTAGCAACCACACTTGTCTTGAAGTTAGGCCCTTGCCACTGACAAACCTGTAGAACCTAAACACACAGAGAGAGAAACAAGCAAACTACAGCATATTTTTGGTATTTTTTGTTAGAGGTTAGTAAACATAATCAAATAATAAAGCAAGTGAGAAAAACACAGATACCAGGGAGAAACACAGATTGTGATCTTGTTTGTGGTATGAGATGCAAATGAGATGTGAAATCTTAGGGGTAAAAATTAGGGTTCAACAGCTGCCCCTATTTAAGTTTCTTCTATCAGGAGATATGAAGGTTGAAAAACCTCGTCTTGACAAGATTGAAGATACTTAAATACAGGAAACCACATTTTTATCCCTAAGATGCCACAAGATGATATGAATGCAAAGGAGAAAACACCCTGCGGGGAAACTTGAAATAAGAGATTTACGGTAAATTGAGCGAGATGGTGCGAAAAGACACGCTGGGGACCACAAGCCATTTCTGGAGATCTGTCAAGGTGACAAGAAGTATCCATCAATAGTTGGAAAAAGAGGGACAAGACCCTGGGAATACAAGTAGTGACATCCAAGAATGGCATTGAATGGACACTACAAAAGGTATGCCAAAATATGTCCAAGAATGGTATTGGACAACAACAAGAAAGTTTATGGTAAAAACAACAGCGTCATCCAAGAATAGCATTGGATGGAGGTGAAAAATACTCTATTGGGGATAAGATATCCAAGAATGGCATTGGATGAAAGGAACTACATCATTCAAGAATGACATTGAATGGGGCAACAACAAACATCAGAGACATCCAAGAATAGCATTGGATATAAACAAAATTCCATTTGAAAACTTCATTGGGGACATCCAAGAATGGCATTGGATGACAAGGGTAATCATCAGAGATATCCAAGAATAGCATTGGACTTGGCTGGGGAAAAGGTGTCCAAGAATGGCATTGGACAAAAGGAATCACAACATCCAAGAATGGCATTGAATGTAGTGAGAAAAGTTCTGGAAAATACATCAGAATTATCCAAGAATGGCATTGGATAAAAAGAGTTCACGATATCCAAGACTGACATTGAATAAAGTGAGAAAGAAATTTCAGGAATATCACTGAAAGTAAAGGTAAATCACTACATTCAGGAATGGCACTGAATGGTAATGAGAAAGACACACGGATAAAACTTTCAGGAATGGTACTGAAAGATATCCAAGGAAAGTATGTTGGGGATTACAAAAGAGAGACAAAATTTCCAGGAATAGCACTGGGAGAAACAAGAGGAACAAGATATCCAGGAACGACACTGGAGATCAAAAGAGACAGACATCCAGGAATGGCACTGGAGTGAAAGAAAATAAAGATCCCGGAATAGCACTGGAATGGAAGATGACACACATCTAAAAACAACACTAGATGCACAGAGAAACGACAACATTCAGGAATAACACTGAATGAAAAGACATGTAATCTTTTTGGTAGGTGCCAAGTAAGTTAGACTTTAATCACAAGGTAAGATGTTGACAGCAACAGGACCTCGGGAAATGCATATGAGCGCGAAGCACACTTTGAGCTATGAAAATCTTTCTATGTATGATATATGAATGACTTATGTATGCAATGCATATGACAGGGACAACTGAGATAAACTCTTTTGTAAGGGAAGAATGGAACTCTGATTCCTCAACACAGGGAACACTGCCCACTCTGCTTGGAGAGAAGATATTAAACATATTTCTGTCACACTTATGAATTGTATCAGGCTAATGGTCTTTTGAGGAAAGACATCTTGAGGATTCTTGAAGAAGATTGCCCCAGATTGATCGACTGATGAGGATAAACTGATCATGGCTTCAGTTTGACTGCTGCTGGGGAAGAATGAACTGATCATGGCTTCAATTATTGAAATGACTAAGGATAAACTGATCATGGCTTCAGCTTGACTATTTCTGGGGTTGAACTGATCATGGCTTCAGTTCTTAAAATGACTGTTGAGAGGGCTAAACTCAGTATGGGTCTTGAAATAGATCTTCTGGTTAACCAATTCTGAGAATAACTTGCACTGAGCAACAAAACTTGAACTGATTCACAACAGGATCTGGAATTAACGTGCCCCTGATAGGATCATTGACCAAGTTTCTCAACTGTTTCAAATTTCTTGATAAGAAAAGTTTGTCTACAAATAAAATCATTCATTCATAGTAATTTTAATGCAAAGCTCAAAAAACATTTTTGGAATGATATTATTGATGTAAAGCAAAATGAATCACTTGTCAAAACACAGTGGTTTAAACACTTGAAATGAAAGAGAAAGCAAAGGTATGACATCAAAGCAAATGATTGGCAACAATCTTAGGAGTCAATTTACGCAACCTTGCTGTAGTATGCTTTGAAAAGAAACTTGACTTCAATTAGGTCTTTTGAGGGTTGTAACGTGGTCTGGTTCACGTTTTTTGAAACAAAGGATATAGGCTCAAAGTTTATTTGTAATTGCAACACTGTTACATGTATTCAGGTTGATTCAAACTATTCATTCAGGTTCCAAGTGATTTTGGAATTGCAACACTGTTATGATGATGACTCAAGAGCCAAGGGATTTTTGAGATGGAAGTCACTTTTTCTTTCAACATTTTGTTGTTTTTTTTATATGAGGACCTCAATCAAATCGTTTTGTCTTTGAGGATTTTGGTAACCTCTTGATTGATCTATTGTTATCCCAAACTTTTGCCTGAACTGTATCATTTGAGTTTATAGTCAGTGGGATGCCCCAATTTTTGCCTAAGTTTCCTTCATAGGTTTTGACTTAGCGGGATCTTCTTTTGATTTTTTTTTCATTCTTTTTTTTTTTGAAAGATAGTGACTACCTGGCTAAATGATTATGGTGAACCATCATTGGCTTTTGATTTGAAAGACATCTTCGATACTTCTTTGATGTGTGCGAAGGAAAGTTTGTGATTGCAATGATTCTCTTGTGTTTAAATACACAGTTAAATTAACTGAGAACTACCCATCCCCAGGTTAAAATTACGGGTTTTTTCGTACAGAAAGAAACTCCAACTTCTAGGCTCAAAGGGGTTGACAAGGGATTAGCTTCCTTATTTCTCCAGTGTTTGGGAGTTGAAACAATGCCTGTACATCATCAGCCAAGTTTTAAATTGAAAGCATACAGTTTAACAATTTCAGGTATTTCATTTTCATCATCATCCCTCCAATCTTTGCATAAACAAAAGTTTGATAAAGAAAGTGAACAGGAGATATATTTTTGTTTTGTGAAAAATAAAGCATAAAGATACACACAGTGGATATAAATGAATTAAATCAAAACATTGCAATGCCCATTTCATTGAAATTACCATGAAAGTACAAATAAAGTTCGAAAGCAAACAGTCAATACAATCAAAGAAAAATGCAAACAGAAAGAAACAAGGCCTAGTGACTAATCAATAATAAGGATGAGCTGTCCTGTCTTAAACACTGGCTTTATGAAATGATCTGTCTGAACTGATTCAAACTTCACTTGGCATGCTCTGGCAAAGGATTGTTAACAACATTGGGATTATCATCAAGAAAAGTCATAATGTTTGCTTTCACCAATTCTTGTACTCTAGCTTTCAATGCATAGCAATCTTCCAAGTTATGGCCTGCCCCACCTTGATGGAACTCACAGTGAAGGTCAGCCCTATAGCCGGCTGGGAGAGGATTTGGAGGAGGAGGTGGAGCCCTCTATCGCATCTGTGAAAAATCAACCGGCAGAAAAGAACATAAGAGTCGCCACTGAACATTATTTATCCCGACGCAGGGAAAGGAAACGATCGAAGAAAACCTTAACAAAGGGAAAGGAATGGTCATCGCAACCATCGCCTGGGTTCGGGAGTTGGTTACACGAGAGGAAGGTATTAGCACCCCCTCGCGTCCATCGTACTCGATGGGATCCACGCTTGTTGTTATCGATCAAAGGTGTAGATTATCTGAAGTTTAACTACTAACTGGAAACGGGGGAATGGAGAAACGGGGAGAGAAAAGAAAAGGTGACTCGATAGGACATCGCCGTCCTAGGCCTACGTATTCCCTCGGGAGCGGGAAAGTCAGAGTCAACGTAGTTTGGACTACGGTTTTGTGGGGGGAAGGTTGCTCGCCAGGCGTCATGCCTGTGCCTACGTATCCTCAATCTAACCAGAGAGAGGAAGTCAGAGCAGTCGTAGTTCGACCTACGGGTCGGTTGCTAAAGGGAGACCAAAGGATTGATAAATAAGGTTGTGCTCGCAGAGATCTCGCATGATCTCCTACCTACGTATCTCCATTAACCAATGAAGAAACAGAGCAATGTAGTTCCCCTCACTAGGGACGACTTTGCTTTGTTTGTGTTTTTTAGTGGAAGACGCCAACGTTCGCGTTCTAGTAGTTTAGGTGTCGCCGCTCATTATACGGAGTCTTACACATTTACCTGTTTGCGGTAGAACGGAAAAAGACATCCTTTATATGGGAATGAAAGAGATGATAAGAGAATTGTTTGTTTTTGTCTTTTGGAAGAAGGTGTTTTGATTGATTGTGTTTTTAACATATATCGTGCTAAATTCTATGACATAGGATGGAATGCGTCGCAAATCGACCCAAGACGGGACGCTTGCTAAACACTCTAGGAAAGTGAAGGAAAATACCTCACTCTCCATTTCCCATGTACTTAAGGCTCATGGCGCACTCAACATGTAGTATTTATTAAGTGTTTTTGATTTTATTTTGAGATGAGACGAGAAAGACTCAAGTGAAAAGAGAAAACTACTAAGGGGTGACTAAATGAGTTCCTAATGTTATCATGCATTGATGGCCTTATTGTTGAGTTAGAAGAAGAACTCTACCTAATGGACAAGGAGGGACTGCACTACCTAATGCTTATCTTACCTTACCTTAATCAAAAATTAAGGTTAAGCTAAGATCCCAAAGGGGTGAGAAAGAGTTATTCAAACAAGCATTATATCACACAATCCATAAGTGAAAAAGTAAGGGAAAGTAAAAGAAATGAGAGATGAAAGAAGAATGAGTACTCATGTACTCAAGTCTCTTACCTTGCAAACAACCTAAGCAACATTGATTAAAGAATGTAAAGCATAAGCATTAGTTTCTAATTGATTAGAAAGGTTAAGTATACAACTCCTAAACTAAGACTAGTTAGTTTGCATTGGTGTTTAAGGTAACATACATGAGCAAACAAAGTAAAGTGAGTCCTAAGGGTTAAGGATCTCATACAAGTCATTAGCTATGTCTAAGTGACTTTTATTTATGTTAACATGTTAAAAGAAGTCAAACTATGTCAAACTCTGTGCTAAAACATCATACAAATGCAAGTTGTGCACAAACTAGAAGACATGAGTACTTAAGAGTTATGCAAGTGAACTATAACATGATTTTACATCTAGGTAAGAAGTGTGTAACATGGAAGAATGTATGCAAATGTCATTTGATTAGTATAGGAACCATGTAGTAAAGTATTCTCAATTATTAAGCAAGTTAAGGGCAAAAGTAATCAACTAGTATGCAACATATGATTCAAGTTTAAGTAAAAGACATGCAAGGGTAGACGGATGCTATGGCAAAGTTCAAAATCAGAATTGATGTCATATTAAAGACACCTTAAATAACATTCAATTAGCATTGGGAGTTCATAACAATTCATGTTTAGAAGCTAGAGTGAAACAAACACCAAACAATGTCATTTAAGTTCTTAGAAATTAGCAAACTTGTAACACAAGCAAAAGAGAAACATGAAAGGAGTGGACACATGTTGGATAAGTCAAATTCATTACCTAATGACCTCTAATAGGTTCTATCTAAGTCCTAAAAAGAGTTAGAAGAATAAGGAACATACAAAGATTAAGCAACTAGGAAAACGGTGTTCAATTGGAAAGTGCAAAACAAAGTTATCTTCCATGAGGTATGAAATGCAACTAGATGTCATTATGTTTCATGTAAGTGAATATGTACATTATAGATCATGTATGAGGTGGATAAATATAAGTTGGAAGCATCATGTTAAGGCATACTACATAAACACCCAAGTAGACACAAGTTTATGCATTAATGTAACATTTACAAGTCATGCAACTTTAAAAAGACTAATATGAGATTAGAAGTCAAGTGAGTATGATTAGTAATGCTACAAGTCAGTACATATAACATTACTTATTGGACATTCAAACTCCAAAATCAAATGGCAAAAGAAAGTGTTCAAGAAGTCCTAAGAGAATGCACAAAGTTCATGCACATTGGTATTCACATTCAACAAGATTTAAGTCAATCAACAAAGCAAAAAGAAATGACCTATAATTTGAGTTCTAAAGACCTATAATCTCTATCACACATGTCCACAAGTATCTCAATCAATTTAGTAATGAATGGCATAGAGATAATCGCAAAACCCTAAGGTATAGTCTTGAATCACATCCATGAACAAAAGTGCATTTAAACAATCCAAAAGAGCATGATCAAGTGCTTTAAAAATCAAATGAAGACAAGAAAATTGATGTGAGGTCATTGGCTAAGCATCACTTAAAAGATATGACCAAAACTCCTCTTTATTAAGCTCAAACAATGCTCAAACAATCCACTATAGTCAATTAACAATCAAGCATGAAAAATGGCCTTAAAACTCATTCAAAAATTACCTAAGAAATCCCAAAAAAATATACAAGACCCCTTGATATGTGACAAACTCAATTTCCCATTTGTGTACAAAAATTCATTTTGAAACTATTTGAGAAAAATCTTTCATTAAGCATGTATCAAGGGATATGAACAAGTGAAAAAGTTTAAAAGAAAATTATGGAAAAATGTCTAAATGTGTTGAAATTAAAAATAAAAAATATAGAAAATTAATTGACACATCCAAGGGGTCTCATGAATTAATTGGGAATTTTTAAGTGTTTTTTACTATTTTTAATAAAAGAAAGTTGAAACAATTAAAAAAGAAAAATAAAAAAGAGAAACCAACCCCAGGGGGTGCAACAATAACAAAAAGCGCGTTAAAAAAGGCAATGGGCTCAGAAACCAGGGGTGTGAAAAGCAATTATTCTAGGCCCAACGCGGGTGTGGCCTGCAGTTCTATACTATGGTCTTTGGTCAATAAGCTTGACTGAATCCTACGCGTTGGATCTGGTCAACACATTGTATTCAAACAAGTCGTCAGATCCCATGGTTCTCAATAAACGCACATGGTTGCTAGGGTGGGACACGCGCACACCATCATTATGACAAAATTAAAAAAAAGGAAAAAAAAGAAAAAAACAAAAAGCACGTGCCCGGAAGATGGTTGCATTAATGCGCTGGCACCTTGTGAATGGCCAGATGGTGTTTACATGAACGAACATAATTAAGCCACATAGACTTTGACTGTTATTGACTCAGACGCCGGAGCCCTAGCTCCGGTCGTCTTCTCCGGCCAACCTCACCGGAGCCAACTGAAAACTCAACCAAAAATGATAAACGAGTACATCATCTTGCACGGATTTTCACGTAGATTCCAA
This sequence comes from Lathyrus tuberosus, assembly GCA_022829125.1. Taxonomy (NCBI): domain Eukaryota; kingdom Viridiplantae; phylum Streptophyta; class Magnoliopsida; order Fabales; family Fabaceae; genus Lathyrus; species Lathyrus tuberosus. The sequence goes on from JALAZF010000041.1 coordinate 10,422,798, forward strand.
TTATGCCATTAGTTTTCACATAACATGCATGTATAAGCCAAATCAAAGCAAATAAGTTCAAGATCTAAAATTGAAAATCATGCCATAGCTATATTTTCTACCAGATACCAGTGCCTACACTCCATAGGACTTCAAATAAACACTCCTCCATCATCCTAACCACTTGCTACTGCATAAATAAGAATTCGACAGAAACTCACTAACCTTCAATGGAGAACGTTACAGATCCTTCAAGAAACCCTGAGCAAGCTCCTAATGATCTTCAAATCCCCTCTGGATGCGAAATAAACGCGTAGAATCGGCTGATTCTTGCTTGAAATTGGGATTGATGAAGAGGATGTTGAAACTCGAGTTTGATGATAGAGCCACTACAGATCCATTCTCTTGCATACAGAAGCTTCAATTAAGTGTAGAGATGAAGAATCTTGGGAGAAATTGCAGAGAGAGAGCTTGTAGAGACAGATTCGATTGAGAATGCAAAATGAAGTGAAATTTGAGAGTGAGCAAAAACGGTTGTAACTGAATTGGTTAGGAGGTTAGGATGGATTATATAGGGATGGTTAAAGTATGGTTATGAGTTAACCACACATAGCTAACAATTGGAAGTGTGGTTAGTGAAAGCTTCAAAAATGGAGAAAGTGAAAGCAAGGTTAATGACACGGGTTAGTATCACATGTTCATGGTGTATTGTTGTTATTGTGTGTACCATGATGATGATGATGGTATGATGTTAGCTGGTACAAATATACAACTTGTGGATTAAGTTTTGTGTCACTCTTTACATCTATGTTAAGTAAGGGATGGTGCATGGTATGTTATGTAAGCTTTTGCATGGGCAAATGTGGTAATGAGGATGATATGGAGTATGATACGTATGCAACAACAAGTAGCATGGTTTTGTTTTGACTCTTGGATAGCAGGGCAAAGTTTATGAGGAATTTGGCAAGTTTGGTAATGCATGGAGCATGTTCATGACCTCACCTTTGCACCATGACATCTCACTCTCTACTCATCCATTTCTTCTCTTTTTGGATGCTTTGGAAAGAGGAGATGTTGTAGAATAGACTTTGTGTTGGAAGTTAATCAAGATGGGACCTAAACAATAGAGAAAATGAAGGATGAAATCCAAAGATCATCACTGCCTTGGATTGGCCAGGCCAGGCTTGCGCGCATGAGATATATGCTGGGCAACTTCCCTCTTTGTTGGTCATAACTTTTCCTTACAATATCTTGAGATACACTCATTGAAATAAAAAACTTCTAACATCAAACTTGTAGAGGGCTATGTGGCACTACTACGAAAAACCCATTTAACAACGGTTGGGAATGACATATAATGACGCGGGCGAAGGCGTTGTTATGTAGATTGTCGTTGTAAGTTCGCTGTTTCTACAACGGTCTGGAAACCGTTGTTGAAAGGCAGGATGCGCGCCATATATCACAACGGTTATGATAATAAACCGTTGTGATACATACACTTAGGTTCTGGGTTCGAAACCCATCAGTAGCAAATTTATATAAAACATAAATTACTTATGATATCGGTTACAATATATAACCGTTGTTCTAAGTACCCTAAGTTTATTATATTAAATGTAGATTGCTTGTTTTCCAAACACCTCACTAAATAAATATACATGGATTAAATTTGATGAAGATGTCTATAATCTGCAAATTAAACTGTTCTTGAAAACCAACTTAAACAAACCAATGTTGTTTTCTGATTGCATTCGTCTCATCGTGCATTTCACGCTCTTTTACATATATTGTGGTTTATTGATCTGACTCCTTCAATATATCGCTATCTTCGATTATAGTTAAATTTTCATAACAAGACATTGGATAATTTGCCTCATCTTTGATTTAACTATATTGGAAGATTGCGATGCATCTAAGGAGCCAGATCATTATACCATAATCTATATATAAAAGAACGTGAGATAAATGATGAGAGGCATGCAATCAGAAAACAACATTGGTTGTTTAAGTTGGTTTTCAAATACAACTTAATTTGCAGATTATAAGTATCTATGTCAAATTAACTGAATGTATTTTAGGTGAAGGTTAATGAAACAAACAATCTACATAGAATATAATAAACTCAAACAAAATTCTATACCAGATCCAGATATTATAAACTCATATAATACGCTTGCTACCACCAACAAACTTTAAGTGAGGGTTAGTTAAACAAACAATGTAAATAGAATATGATAAACTCAAACAACATTCTATACCAGATCCAGAAATTATAAACTGATATAATACGCTTGCTTCCACCAGCATCATCACCCTGTATCATCCCCTTAACCTAAAAGGAAACAAAGCAAACTTCAAAAATGAGCATCCTCAGTTGAACACAAACCCTAAAACCATAATCCAGTGATGAGTAAAGAGAGGAACAGGAATAACGCACCTTTTAATGAAACTAATCACGGAACAGGAATCAATTATGATGTTGAACTAGTTTGGGAAGCCATGAAAAAGAAATATAAGGAGGAAGAAGCTTACAAAAAAGCTTCATACTTCTTATACTTCTTTTCATTGCTTCTAAAACTAGATAAAGTTTGCTTACACTGTTGTTTCTTCATTTACTAACATCTTGTTCGTGATGCTATGAAAAAAAAGTACAAGGTGGATGAAGTTTCCATCATAGCTTCATGCTTCTTATACATTTTTCCATAGCAACACAAACATTATAAAGTTTCCAAAGTATGGTCTTTGTTAAGGTAGTGAAAACGAATCTGAAAAAATGAGAACAATCAACAAAAACAACATGTAACAAACGAGATGATGGGAAATATCTAACAATAGATGGAAGAAGAAGAATACCTTAATGTATGAAGCACAAGATTCACGGCATATGGTGAAAACGAAGAGAAAAAATGGGTTCTACGGTTTCACTTTGAAGGCAACGACGTTACTGTCAATTAAGTGAAAGTTATTTCGCTTATATATGGGTAAACTATTTCACAACGGTTAACAATAACAACCGTATAGATATGTATTTATTTATTATAAATATATCACTACGGTTTACCAGAATACCCGTAGTGATAACCCTTTTATCTGTGAATTTTAAAATAAATAAAAACCGTATACATAGGTATTTATTTATTATAATATATCACTACGGTTAACCAGAAGAACCGTAGTGATAACCCTTTTATTTATGAATTTTAAAATAAATAAAAAAGAAAAGGTGCGCCTTAACTTCTAACTTAATGCATCTGCAGTTTAAACATCAACAATGTAATTCACAATGCATCTGCAGTTTAAACATCAACAATGTAATTCGAACCCTAATTTAACTATTACATTTCATAACAAAGTAAATATTAAACATAAAGGAGACAAAAAAGCATAACGTCTTGATATTTCCAGAAAATATCTCTGATTTCAGTTTGTTCTTCAAATTCTTGTTCTTTTTCTTTAAATCCTCATACATAACCTTCAGATAGCCCACAACTTCCAACTCTGACTTCATAATGCTCTCATCGTCATTTCCATCTCTTTCTCCCACGTCTTCATCCCATATGAACAAATTACATGTTTCATCGCTACTCAAAAATGGACATCTCCAAAAAAGCCTTCCTTTATTTTGTCCCTTCTTGCATTGATACGAAACCATACGACCATCACAACCACAAAAATTTCCAGATCGAGATTTTACACTGGAACAAGACGTAGAAACACCTTTGGATGATTTTGTCTTCAAATGTGACATTGCAACACCTTAAAGTAGAACACTTGTTGTTGTTGTTGTCTTCTTCCCGGCAATGGTGACGACGTTGGTGTTAGGGTTGTTTCAATGGATAAATTGATATATCTACTTGGTGTTTAAAATACATAAAAAGAAGCTTCAATTTGTAACAATGGTTTTGAGAAATATCCGTCGTGATATCCTTAATATTTTTTAGTTAAATATTAATAAAACTTAAAAAGGGAGCATTTACATCAAAGGGATAAACTATTTGAGGGCGATGAGGTTCGAACCCATGATAGCTAGATTGTATCACCACGGTTTTCATAAAAACCGTTATTATACCCTTGAGATTTCTAATTAAAATAATGTGCGTGCATCCAGTACGCACTATAAGAATGGTGTATAGGATGCCGTTGTAAACCCGGCGTTGTTGTTTGGCCGTTTTGTAGTAGTGTGGAGAACATCTTTGATGTTGAACATTTTCTCAAATGACCCTTGCATCATGTAGCAATTCCACCCTGACCATGTATCCCTGCGTGCACACCAACCGTTTGATAAAGATCCTTGGCCTGGGACGCATACAAACTGGTCTTGCTGGCCACTTGGCAACTTGAAATGATCATCTTTAAAACCTCATATCTTTCTCATTTTTTATCCAATTACAAAGTTCTTGGTATGCTTTTGAAGAGGAGAATGTGTACTACAACATAGCCTCTGAAAAATCTTAGATTGGGCTTTGCATCTTAACGAAAATGGCATTGGAAGTCAGCTACTTGAAACCTGAAACTTACCATAAATGGAAAGTCCTAAAAAAGAAATTCCCAAAATTAGCAAATTTCCATAAATGGCAACCTTTCACATAACCTTGGTTCATGATAATTCCTTCGACACTTCATGATCAAATTTTGTCCATTGCCCACCTTTGTCATGAGGAACACGATTTGACCTTAAAAAGTCAAAAGTTGACTTTTTTTCCTGATTAATTGACTTTTTCCAAATTTCTTGATCTTCAATCACTCCTCCAATTGAAACCCTCATGAAAAAAATTGATGGCTCAAATTCCATTCATAGACACTTAGAGACATGTGGAGTATCATGAAATCATGTTTTGTCTAAAAATTAGAAATAAACTAACTTTTATGCAAAACCCTAATTTGGTCCCTAAAAGTCAAGAGAAAATGATGGGTCTTCAAAACTCAAATTCCTTTGACTATGCTGTGGATTGCCTCAAACCAAGATAACTCATGTGATGAGATGATGTCAAAGACCCAAGACCCTACTCATGGAAGTGTCCCAAGCTCAAAAGATCAAAACCCTAATTGATGATCAACCATTATGCAAGTACACTCTCCATTCATTCCCTTGCCAAATTCAAATTCTTGATGACATGATGGGCCATATGAATTACCTTCGGGATATGGAAAGCTTCTATGGATTGATGAATTGTTTCTTATTCTCCTTGCCTTGCACAATACAGAGGTGGTGACACCCTTGATACCGTGCCTTATGAAAGCTAATGATGCGTATGCAAATGTTTATGCCCTAGATGCAAATGAAATATGAAGCACAAGTCATTTATTTGGAATAAATAAGAGGGCAAATTTTGAGGTGTTACAACTTCCCCTATTCAATCAACTATGGACCTGAATGGATGAGAGAGTGGCTGTCAGGAATTCAAGGTACATAGGTATTGAATACAAAAATAACCAGAAAATTTGCACTTTGCGGGTAAAAAGAATGGATATATAATAGACACAGCAGTCATGGGAGAAGATATTTTTGGAGAAGAGTCCAGAACCTATTAAAATTAAAACCCAAAGGATGCTTGTCGGGAACGGCTAAAGTTTTTCCTGTCGAGAACGGCTGGAGTTTAAAACTTATAGTATGCCTGTCGGGAACGGATGGGGTATGCCTTTCGGGAACGGCTAAGTTTTAAAACTCAAAAGGGTGCCTGTTGGGAACGGCTAAAGTTGAAAACCTATGGTATGCCTATCGGGAACGACAAATGCGGGCATGTCGGGAACAGCTAGGTTTAAAACTCAAGGTCGCCTGTCGGGAACGGCTGAAGTTGAAAACCTATGGCATGCCTGTCGGGAACGGAAAATGTGGGCCTGTCAGGAACGGCTAGGTTTAAAACTCAAGGTCGCCTATCAGGAATGGCTGTAGTTGAAAACCTATGGTATGCCTGTCGGGAACGACAAATGCGGCCTGTCGGGAACAACTAGGTTTAAAACTCAAAGGTCGCCTGTCGGGAACGGCTGAAGTTGAAAACCTATGGTATGCCTGTCAGGAATGGCAAATGCGGGCCTGTCGAGAACGGCTATGTTTAAAACTCAAAGGTCGCCTGTTGGGAACGACTGAAGTTGAAAACCTATGGTATGCCTGTCAGGAACGGCAAAAGCGGGCCTGTCGGGAATGGCAAAAGCGGGCCTGTCGGGAACGGATAGGTTTAAAACTCAAGGGTCGCCTGTCGGGAATGGCTAAAGTTGAAAACCTATGGTATGCTTGTCGGGAACAGCAAAAGCGGGCCTGTCGGGAACGGCTAGGTTTAAAACTCAAGGTTGCATGTTGGGAACGACTAAAGCTTGCCTGTCAGGAACGACTGAAGTTATCCTATCGGGAATGGCTCTTAAAATATACGGTTAAGATGTAAGATCAAAAGATCTACAAACCGAAATCCGGGACTCTGGTGAAGAAAAAAGAAAGGTGAAACCCTGGCACTGCTTTGAACTGTCTGTTGGGGAATGAATGAGGTATTCTTTCTAGTTTTTTCAATCTGATCGAATATAAACAATTTTGGGCTCTCGCACGAGGTATCAAAACCGACTTATGCTTCGCATGCATATGTTTGAATTTTTCCATGGCGCAATGCTCCATCTCAAATGGAAATGCTACGCATTTTTTGAGGATGTAATGATTACTATATGCAAAATGCAAGGAGGCCCCTCAGCAAAATAAATGCTGAGGATATGAAGTCAACTCCGCTGGGGATAACAATAGTAATTGCTAAGGAAATAACCACCAATCTGATCTTTTGACACTCTGTGGAAACACATCAACTCAGCTGGGGAGAACATTGACACAATCTGGTCTTTGAATTGCCAAGCTTGCTGAGGATTACTGTAAGGAATGATGACCTTGCTGGGGGCCTCATCTGAATCAAATCTGCTGAGGGAAGGACTATAACCATAGAACTCTGCTGGGGAAATGACAACTTTCTGACCTAGCTGCTGGGGAATTGAGATCAAAGACGCCTCATGCTGGGAATAACCTCTGTTTCAAGCTTCTGAGTTGATCAACTGCCCATTGATCGTCATGAGTGAACAACGATTCATTTAATTCTCCATTTGCCCCATACTGCAAGGTCTATGAAAGAATTTCGCCTCAAGAGGATTTTACAGAAGACATAGCATCCAAAATGCCCCAGTGTCTTCAAACTCTTTGAGAGGTGCTTCTGACTAGTCATCTTATGGAAAGGACAACTTCTTGTACTCTTGAGGTGGCCTGCCTCGAGTCTTGAAGAAACTTTGCCCCTAACCGACCTTAGAGAGATTTTCCAAATCGACCTGATTGCCCCATATTAAATGCTTTTGGAGAGATTCATCGAATCTCGACGTGATTGCCCCCCAGTTTGGCTAAACTTTGAAGAGATTTCTCGACGTGACTGCCCCTGATTACACTGCTTTTGGAGAGATTAATTGAATCTCGACGTGATTGCCCCAGATTGGCTAAACCTCGAAGACATTTCCCGATGCGATTGCCCCAGATTAGTTACATCTCAACACAATTGGCTGGGAACACCTTTGCCCCACATAGTCTTTCAGCAACATGTCCTCTGGAGTCTCAGGCATCTCAACTTGGCATAATTAAGCTCCTTGACTGATTTTCATCATGTAAGCTTCTTTGATGTCACACAAATGTATGCAAGCAGAAAATATTTATTCTGAAAATGATTACTCTAATGCAACACACATGTTAATCTCGAAGTCCTTTATTGAAAAGATGTCGCAAAACTACGTGAGCGAATCACTGCTTAGAATACGACATTGATTTTTGAATGAAAGAAAACATGAAAATGCAATACCAACAAGATCTTTTAGCATCACTCATGGGAGTCAAGAACGCTATCTCGTTGAAGCACGCCTTCAGAATGACCCCTGTTTCAATTAGGACTTTTGAGGGTTGTATCGTGGCCTGGTTCACGGTTTGAGAAAAAAGGATTTATGGCGCGAAGTTTATAGGTGCCCACCCACTCTTCGTGATGTTCTCCAGTCTTACATTCAGCTAATTCGGCACGAGCGCTCATCTCTCAAAAAGGTTTTATGATCTTTAAGGAACCCATGCAACTGATGGTTTGACACCTAATGAGGTTTTGGAGTGACAGTCACCCCTTTTGTCTTTTGTTTGTAGCCACACGACTTTGTTCTTGCTCGAGGATTTTCTTTTGTAATCCTTTTGTTTTTCACTTTCTCATTCTTTTGCTTTTTGATCCCTAATTTTTTCCTGGACTGATTCTTTTGAATCTTTAGATTTTGAAGTCTAGCGGGATGCCCTAACTTTTGCCTAAGTCATTTGTTTTCAAACTTTCGACTTAGCGGGCTTTTTTCTTCTCTTTTTTTTTTCTTTCTTCTGAACAAATCGTGTGACACTGGCTTATATTGACTTTGTTGAAAGGATTGTGACTGCTCTACTCCTTGATTGTTGATGGATAACCATTGGGGTTTCACACCTCTTGACCTCTTGATGATGGAATAACGGTAATGGATCCTCAGATGCACACTTCTTTTGAAATTTGAACGCTTGGTCAAATTAACTGACGTCTACCCTTGCCCCTGGATTAAATGTGAGGGTTTTTTATCTGAAAAGAAACTCATACTTCAAGGCTCAAAAGGGTTAACGAGGGTCTATCTCCCTTATATCTCTAGTGTTTGGGGATTCGAAACAATGCCTGTACGTCCTCAACAAGGTTCTATTCAAAAGCACACCCCTAGAGACTTTTGCGTTTTCAAATCATCATCCTCCCTCAAAGAGTTGAAGCCAGAAAGTCAGTATTGCAATGCACATGAACATTTAAGAGTGAACACGAATGGATTACTTCAAGAAAAACATGCTTATTGTATTATGATTGTCATTTAAGAACAAACAAGTTTTACATGTATAGAAAGTGTTAACGAACAATGAAAAATGCAAATAAAAGTACAGTAAAGAAGCTAAAGATTGCCATTATTGAGGAGGCTTGGCTCAGTCTGGACTTTTTGCTTCAGAAGGTGTCTTTGCAGTTACAAGTGCTCACCCGGGAAGCCTCAGTTAACGTACAGACCATTTGCAGTGAAAATAATGACCCCAATGTCGAGAAAATCTTGCACATTATGATGAAAGGCTCGACACCTCTCAATAGGATGTCTAGGGCCACCTGAATGAAATTCACACCGGGCACTAACATTATATCCAGCTGGGAGCTTTACTGGAGGGGGACCCATTGCACGAGGTTCTACCAGATTCAGTTTGAGCAACTGTTGAAACAACATGGCATAAGACATAGGCAGTGGATCAAAATGCCGGCCAGGCTTCTTAAGCTTCTGTTCGTACTTCTTAGCCTTGAGATTGTCTTGGGAGGCAGGAGGTAGCTGCTGATGAGGAAACTCCGGAACCCTAGTTTGTGCAAAAAATCCGCGAGGTAAATCACACTTTGGGATAGATCTCACAGGCAGGGGTGGAATGACAACTTCTGCTGCAGCCTCAGGCACGAGATTGCCATCCATTCTGAGCACATTCCTCACGACCTCCATAACCAAGCTCATCTGAGTCTTCAGTTGATTAACTTCCTCTTTCAGCGTTTTCTGGTCTTGAATCAAAGCTTGCATGTCCCCCATAAACTGCCCCATTTGGCTTCGCATTTCCCTCAACTCTGCTCGGACTTGATCCATGGTCACCTTCCAGTTTCTTTGAAAAGTTAAGTCTGAAATTCTGAAGAGAACTAGATCAGGATGAGAATAACCAGCTTCAAACACCTGTTATGCAAATGAGTATGAAAATGCTATGCAAATGCCATGTTCAAATATTTCCAAAGAATCATTCTACTTTGATTCAAGTTTTTCACATAAGAACAACAAGAAATAGATGGAAATGATCAGCAACGAGTCTCAAAGTTAAGATCCTTGGAAATACTAGAACATGTATGCAAACATGTTATGATGGTACAGATGTAGAGACATGGGATCAAGGCTTCCACAAATTCTGGATAAGTGATGTGCTACTGTCTGAATAGGTTCACACGTATGCTCTGAAGAGAATACCGGAACACCAGAATATCCGAATAACCAGAATACCAGAAGGCCATCATATCAGCAAAATAAGAATACCAGAATAATCAGAACACCGAAATAATCAGGATGCCGGAATAATCGGAATACCAGAATATCCGAATAATCATAATACCATAATACCAGGCTGATAAGTCCACACTAATAAGAAAACTAGAATACCGGGTAGGTTGAAGGTTACGGTTACCTGCAAACCTGTAAACACCCGCCCATTCTCACATGTGGGTACTAAAACGAAGGATCCTCAGTTTCTGGCACTGAAGTCGAGAAGCAATAATACATTCATCCTTCCGGGTACAGTACTATCACCAATCGAGGAGCGCCTCCACTGATTCTCACTCAAAAAAGGTAATCCTATAGCAAGTTCCCAGCGTTGGGTCCTCGGATCGAGAAGCGTAATGGGTTTACCATTTCTGGTCTTCCATTATTGTCCCTCGGGAGGAGTGCCTCAACTGAGTCCTCGGGAATGGTCACCAGAGTCGACAGCTCTCTAGGTTAACACCCCGAAATGCACAAGACGCGCAAATCAGAACATCTCCCAAGAAAACCTCATCTGGGTGTGGATTTCGTGTAAACCAAATGTACCAAGACGCTACGTAGGCCACACTACTTTCCACTCTAGTCCTATGTGTGTACTCAAGCTTGCCCTGCCCACCAAACAGAAAAATCTAGCACAATCCCGCACAAAATATATGGCAATAATGAAATGAAAAGCAAGTAAATGTAATAAAACAGTAAACATGTAACAATGCCATAAATAAAGCAAGTAAAGTAAATAGATAAAACACCCTAAAATCTAAAACAAACTAGCGCTAGGATTGACTCGCTTAAGGATGGGAAAGTCCCCACCAGAGTCGCCAGCTGTCGCATCTGTGAAAAATCAACCGGTAGAAAAGAACAGAAGAGTCGCCACCGAACGTTATTTATCCCGACGCAGGGAAAGGAAACGATCGAAGAAAACCTCAACAAAGGGAAAATAATGGTCATCGCAACCATCGCCTGGGTTCGGGAGTCGGTTACGCGAGAGGAAGGTATTAGCACCCCCTCGCATCCATCGTACTCGATGGGATCCACGCTTGTTGTTATCGATCAAAGGGTGTAGATTATCTGAAGCTCAACTGCTAACTGGAAACGGGGTAATGGAGAAACGGGGAGAGAAAAGAAAAGGTGTCTCGATAGGACATCGTCGTCCTAGGCCTACGTATTCCCTCGGGAGCGGGAAAGTCAGAGTCAACGTAGTTCGGACTACGGTTTTGTGGGGGAAAGGTTGCTCGCCAGGAGTCGCGCCTGTGCCTACATATCCTCAATCTAACTAGAGAGAGGAAGCCAGAGCAGTCGTAGTTCGACCTACGGGTCGGGTGCTAAAGGGAGACCAAAGGATTGATAAATAAGGTTGTGCTCGCAGAGATCTCGCACGATCTCTTGCCTACATATCTCCATTAACCAATGAAGAATCAGAGCGACGTAGTTCCCCTCACTAGGGATGACTTTGCTTTATTTGTGTTTTTTAGTGGAAGACGCCAACGTCCGCGTTCCAGCAGTTTAGGTGTCGCCGCTCGTTGTACGGAGTCTTACGCATTTACCTGTTTGCGGTAGAACGAAAAAGACGCATCCTTTATAAGGGAATGGAAGAGATGAGAAGAGAATTGTTTGTTTTTTTCTTTTAGAAGAAGTGTTTTGATTGATTGTGTTTGTAACATATATCGTGCTAAAGTCTATGACATAGGATCGAATGTGTCGCAAATCGACCCAAGATGGAACGCTTGCTAAACACTCTAGGAAAGTGAAGGAAAATCCCTCACTCTCCGTTTCCCATGTACTTAAGGCTCATGGCGCACTCAACATGTAGTATTTATTAAGTGTTTTTGATTTTGTTTTGAGATGAGAAGAGAAAGAATCAAGTGGAAAGAGAAAGAAACTAAGGGGAGACTAAATGAGTTCCTAATGTTATCATGCATTGATGGCCTTATTGTTGAGTTAGAAGAAGAACTCTACCTAATGGACAAGGAGGGATTGCGCTACCTAATGCTTATCTTACCTTACCTTAATAAAAAATTAAGGTTAAGCTAAGATCCCAAAGGGGTGAGAAAGAGTTATTCAAACAAGCATTATATCACACAATCCATAAGTGAAAAAGTAAGGGAAAGTAAAAGAAATGAAAGATGAAAGAAAAATGAGTACTCATGTACTCAAGTGTCTTACCTTGCAAGCAACCTAAGCAAAATTGATTAAAGAATGTAAATCATAAGCATTAGTTACTAATTGATTAGAAAGGTTAAGTATACAACTCCTAAACTAAGACTAGTTAGTTTGCATTGGTGTTTAAGGTAACATACATGAGCAAACAAAGTAAAGTGAGTCCTAAGGGTTAAGGATTACATACAAGTCATTAGCTATGTCTAAGTGACTTTTATTTATGTTAACATGTTAAAAGAAGTCAAACTATGTCAAACTATGTGCTAAAACATCATACAAATGCAAGTTGTGCACAAACTAGAAGACATGAGTACTTAAGAGTTATGCAAGTGAACTATAACATGATTTTACATCTAGGTCAGAAGTGTGTAACATGGAAGAATGTATGCAAATGTCATTTAATTAGTATAGGGTGGACGGATGCAAGGGTGGACGGATGCTATGGAAAAGTTCAAAATAAGAATTGATGTCACATTAAAGACACCTTAAACAACATTCAATTAGCATTGGGAGTTCATAACAATTCAAGTTTAGAAGCTAGAAAGAAACAAACACCAAACAATGTCATTTAAGTTCTTAGGAATTAGTAAACTTGTAACACAAGCAAAAGAGAAACATGAAAGGAGTGGACACATGTTGGATAGGTCAAAGTCATTACCTAATGACCTCTAATAGGTCCTATCTAAGTCCTAAAAAGAGTTAGAAGAATAAGGAACATACAAAGATTAAGCAACTAGGCAAACAATGTTCAATTGGAAAGTGCAAAACAAAGTTATCTTCCATGAGGTATGAAATGCAATTAGATGTCATTATGTTTCATGTAAGTGAATATCTACATTATAGATCATGTATGAGGTGGAGAAATACAAGTTGGAAGCATCATGTTAAGGCATACTACACAAACACCCAAGTAGTCATAAGTTTATGCATTAATGTAACATTTACAAGTCATGCAACTTTAAAAAGAGTAATATGAGATTAGAAGTCAAGTGAGTATGATTAGTAATGCTACAAGTCAGTACATATAACATTCCTTATTGGACATTCAAACTCCAAAATGAAATGGCAAAAGAAAGTGTTCAAGAAGTCCTAAGAGAATGCACAAAGTTCTTGCACATTGGTATTCACATTCAACAAGATTTAAGTCAATCAACAAATAAAAAAGAAATGACCTATAACTTGAGTTATAAAGACCTATAATCTCTATCACACATGTCCACAAGTATCTCAATCAATTTAGCAATGAATGGCATAAAGATAATCACAAAATCCTAAGGTATAGTCTTGAATCACATCCATGAACAAAAGTGCACTTAAACAATCCAAAAGAGCATGATCAAGTGCTTTAAAAATCAAATTAAGACAATCAAATTGATGTGAGCTAAGTGGCTAAGCATCACTTAAAAGATAGGGCCAAAACTCCTTTTTATTAAGCTCAAACAATGCTCAAACAATCCACTATAGTCAATTAACAATCAAGCATGAAAAATGGCCTTAAAACTCATTCAAAAATGACCTAAGAAATCCCAAAAAAAATATACAAGACCCCTTGATATGCGTCAAACTCAATTTCCCATTTTTGTACAAAAATTCATTTTGAAACTATTTGAGAAAAATCTTTAATCAAGGGATATGAACAAGTGAACAAGTTTAAAAGAAAATTATGGAAAAATGTCTAAATGTGTTGAAATTGAAAATAAAAAATATAGAAAATTAATTGGCGCATCCAAGGGGACTCATGAATTAATTGGGAATTTTTAAGTGTTTTTTACTATTTTTAATAAAAGAAAGTTGAAACAATTAAAAAAGAAAAATAAGAAAGAGAAACCAACCCCAGGGGGTGCAACAATAGTAAAAAGTGCGTTAAAAAAGGAAATGGGCTCAGAAACCAGGGGTGTGAAAAGCAAATATTCTAGGCCCAACGCGCGTGTGGCCTGCAGTTCTATACTATGGTCTTTGGTCAATAAGCTTGACTGAATCCTACGCGTTGGATCTGGTCAACACATTGTATTCAAACAAGTCATCAGATCCCATGGTTCTCAATAAATGCACATGGTTGCTAGGGTGGGACACGCACACACCATCATTATGACAAAATGAAAAAAAAAGGGAAAAAAAGAAAAAAAAAATGAAAAGCACGTGCCAGGAAGATGGTTGCATTAATGCGTTGGCACCTTGCGAGTGGCCAGATGGTGTTTACATGAACGAACTGAATTAAGCCACGTAGACTTTGACTGTTATTGACTCAGACGCCGGAGCCCTAGCTCCGGTCGTCTTCTCCGGCCAACCTCACCGGAACCAACTGAAAACTCAACCAAAAATGATAAACGAGTACATCATCTTGCACGGATTTTCACGTAGATTCCAATTATGCCATTAGTTTTCACATAACATGCATGTATAAGCCAAATCGAAGTAAACAAATTCAAGATCTAAAACTGAAACTCATGCCATAGCTATATTTTCTACCAGATACTAGTGCCTACACTCCATAGGACTTCAAATAAACACTCCTCCATCATCCTAACCACTTGCTACTACATAAATAAGTACTTGACAGAAACTCACTAACCTTCAATGGAGAACGTTACAGATCCTTCAAGAAACCCTGAGCAAGCTCCTAATGATCTTCAAATCCCCTCTGGATGCGAAATAAATGCGTTGAATCAGCTGAATCTTGCTTGAAATTGGGATTGATGAAGATGATGTTGAAACTCGAGTTTGATTATAGAGCCACTACAGATCCATTCTCTTGCGTACAGAAGCTTCAATCAAGTGTAGAGATGAAGAATCTTGGGAGAAATTGCAAAGAGAGAGCTTGTAGAGAGAAATTTGATTGAGAATGCAAAATGAAGTGAAATTTGAGAGTGAGCAAAAACGGTTGTAACTGAATTGGTTAGGAGGTTAGGATGGATTATATAGGGATGGTTAAAGTATGGTTATGAGTTAACCACACGTAGCTAATAGTTGGAAGTGTGGTTAGTGAAAGCTTCAAAAATGGAGAAAGTGAAAGCAAGGTTAATGGCACAGGTTTGTATCACATGTTCAAGGTGTATTGTTGTTATTGTGTGTATCATGATGATGATGATGGTATGATGTTAGCTGGTACAAATATACAACTTGTGGATTAAGTTTTGTGTCACTCTTTACATCTATGTTAAGTAAGGGATGGTGCATGGTATGTTATGTAAGCTTTTGCATGGGCAAATGTGGTAATGAGGATGATATGGAGTATGATACGTATGCAACAACAAGTAGCATGGTTTTGTTTTGACTCTTGGATAGCAGGGCAAAGTTTATGAGGAATTTGGCAAGTTTGGTAATGCATGGAGCATGTTCATGACCTCACCTTTGCACCATGACATATCACTCTCTACTCATCCATTTCATCTCTTTTTGGATGCTTTGGAAAGAGAAGATGTTGTAGAACAGACTTTGTGTTGGAAGTTAATCAAGATGGGACCTAAACAATAGAGAAAATGAAGGATGAAATCCAAAGATCATCACTGCCTTGGACTGGCCAGGCCTGGCTTGCGCGCGTGAGACATATGCTGAGCAACTTCCCTCTTTGTTGGTCATAACTTTTCCTTGCAATATCTTGAGATACACTCATTGAAATAAAAAAACTTCCAACATCAAACATGTAGAGGGCTATGTGGAGAACATCTTTGATGTTGAACATTTTCCCAAATGACCCTTGCATCATGTAGCAATTCCACCCTGACCATGTATCCCTGTGTGCACACCAACCGTTTGATAAAGATCCTTGGTCTGACACGCATACAAACTGGTCTTACTGGCCACTTAGCAACTTGAAATGATCATCTTCAAAACCTCATATCTTTCTCATTTTTTATCCAATTACAAAGTTCTTGGTATGCTTTTGAAGAGGGGAATTTGTACTACAACTTAACCTCTAAAAAATATTAGATTGGGCTTTGCATCTTAACGAAAGTGGCCTTGGAAGTCAGCTACTTGAAACCTGAAACTTACCATAAATGGAAAGTCCTAAAAAAGAAATTCCCAAAAATAGCAATTTTCCATAAATGGCAACCTTTCACATAACATTGATTCATGATAATTCCTTTGACACTTCATGATCAAATTTTGTCCATTGCCCACCTTTGTCATGAGGAACATGATTTTGACCTTAAAAAGTCAAAAGTTGACTTTTTTCCTGATTAATTGACTTTTTCCCAAATTTCTTTATCTTCAATCAATCCTCCAATTGAAACCCTCATGAAAATAATTGATGGCTCAAATTCCATTCATAGACACTTAGAGACATGTGGAGTATCATGAAATCAAGTTTTGTCCAAAAATCAGAAATAAACTGACTTTTATGCAAAACCCTAATTTGGTCCCTAAAAGTCAGGAGAAAATGATGGGTCTTCAAAACTCAAATTCCTTTGACTATGCTGTGGATTGCCTCAAACCAAGATAACTCATGTGATGAGATGATGTCAAAGACCCAAGATCCTACTCATGGAAGTGTCCCAAGCTCAAAAGATCAAAACCCTAATTGATGATCAACCATTATGCAAGTACACTTTCCATTCATTCCCTTGCCAAATTCAAATTCTTGATGACATGATGGGCCATATGAATTACCTTGGGGATATGGCAAGCTTCTATGGATTGATGAATTGTTTCTCATTCTCCTTGCCTTGCACAATACAGAGATGGTGGCACCCTTGATACCATGCCTTATGAAAGCTAATGATGCTTATGCAAATGTTTATGTCCTAGATGCAAACGAAATATGAAGCACAAGTCATTTATTGGGAATAAATAAGAGGGAAAATTTTGAGGTGTTACACCCTCGTTGTAGTCAAACCTTTCTTTACAAGACATGGATACAACTCAGTGTAGGACATCGGGATAGGACCATAGTTAACCCTATTGCGATTCTGATTTTATCTACTAGCCTGATGAGGAGCTTGAACAGGTTGAGCATTGACAACAGGAGCAACTGCAGCTACATATTATTGTTGTCTGCGATGAGGTTTCCTTTCAACTGAAACAGCATGGGCATCGCCATCCTTCTTCTTTTGAAAGTTCCCAGTGAATTTTCTTGCACCATTAAAGGCTTCAGCATTAGTAATCTTTCCTTTCTTGATACCCTCTTCTAGTATTTCTCCAATAGTAACTAGGTCAGCAAAACCAGATGATACACTACCTATCATCTTTTCCCAAAATAGTGGCTGAAGGGTGTCCATGAACAATCCAGTCAATTCCTTTTTAGCCAATGGTGGCTCCACTTGAGCAGCTAGCTCCCTCCAGCGCTGAGCGTACTCCTTAAATGATTATTTTTCTTTCTGAGACATATTTTACAGTTGACGGCGGTCAGGTGCCATGTCTAGATTGTACTTATATTGCTTTAAGAAAGCATCGACCAAGTCTTTCCAGCTTTGGATACGGTTCTTCTCAAGTCCCATATACCATTTCAATGAAGCCCCACTCAGGCTGTCTTGGAAACAGTGAATGAGCAATTTGTCATTTTTGGTATAGGCAGCCATCTTGCGGCAGTACATCACCAAGTGGCTTCTGGGACAGGTGTGCCCCTTGTATTTCTCAAAATTAGGAGTTTTTAATTTAGCAGGCATAACCAAGTCTAAAACCAAGCACATGTCCACCACGGCAGCACCAAAGACATCACTTCCTTCCACGACTCTTATCCTTTTGTCCAGAGTTTGCCATTGCTCTCTGACTTCTTCAATGTATCCAGGTTCTCCTTGACTTTCTGATTGTGGACCAGCAGCATGGTACACGAAAGGTGGATTCTCAGGAATAGCTTGAGCAACAGAATGCACAACAGGCTGAGGTTCAATGAACAATGGAGCTGAAGATACTGGCAGTACCGACGGGACAACTACTGGAGTAGTTACAAAGGGTGGCAAGTAATTCAGAGGTAACCCAAATTCTGGCCAAGTAGAAGCTGGTTGCTGAATCGGTGGAGGGTCAACAACAACAGTTGAGATTTCAGAGATCACGGTCCTCTGAGGTGGTTCACCTCTAGCAATTAGAACTTGCATCATTTCTATGAGTTTGGTCATGCTGGCCTTCAACTCATCAATTTCCATTCTGACTTCGGCATTGTGTTGTTCTTGGTTTTCCATTCTCAATCTGACGGCAGCTCTAGTTTCGTAGTTGTGTCGAGGAAACAGCTTGACGGTGAACAGATAACTGGAGAAGGAGACAGTTGAAATGAGTTTCTGAGACAACTTGGATAAATGCAAATATATGCTCATGGATGCAAGAGTGCATGGATGCAACAACCACAAACAAGATCACGCAAAGCACACGAGTTCAAAGGTTCAAGTTACGAGCATGGAGTCAAGGTTAAGAACCTCCCACAATGGTATGTACTAGGGATATATCCACCTGTAGGACAAGGTTCTAAAAAGTTCCCAGAGTCATAGATCCATCTTTCGGATATTATCGGCTTAAATGACTACTCATCAGCCAATAATATTCTCAATAGAAACTCGTCTGAGTGTGGTATCGCGTAACAACCGATTCAAGTCTTCACCTGAATAGCCACCGCACCACGTTCTAATAAGGCCAAGATGGGTTAAAGGGTTCTAACCTTCTCAGCTTCGGGTCCTCGGATCAAGAAACATAATGGGTTTGCCATTTCTGGTCTGCCATTATTACCTCTTGGGAGGAGTGCCTCAACTGAGTCCTCGGGAAATGGTCGCCAGAGTCGACATCTCTCTAGGTTACATTCTATCATCTGTCCCAATGCGCAGGATAGAACATTACCAAAGAAAACCTCGTCTGGATATGGAATTTGCATGTATACTAAGTCTGGCCAAATACCACACAAGTCACACTACTTTCCACTCTAATCCTAGGTGTATACTCAAGCCTGGGTATTGGGCTTATCTTACCGCACAGATCACCAAGCACCCTGACAGAACAACCAATAACAGTCAAATTAAACAGATAAAGCATAAATAAATCAAAGTAGGCCGAACCCACTAAGAACCAGAGTCCCCAGCAGAGTCGCAACTTTTCTGTAGCGGCAAAAATCATGAGTGTAAGCTATTAATTAACTTAACTCAAAAAGCAAGAGTCGCCATCACACTTTTATTTTATCCAAAAGGAAAGGAAAAAGAGCGAACAAAACCTACACAAGTTTTGAACAATAACAAGTGAAAAGAGACCGGGTGAGGGGGTTGGTTATGTTAAGGGAAGGTGTTAGCATCCAAAACGTCTATAGTACTCTATAGGAGCCCTTTGAAATATCTACGCTTTTTTTGGTTTGAAAAGGTTTATTTGAAATGGGATTGAGGAGATGAGAAGAGAAGTTATTTTTAAGATTTTTGTGTTTGGAGAGACTTATCGCCTCATGCCTACATACCCACAAAGTGCAATATAGGATCAAAACCTCGTAGTTCGTGGTACAAATAACAAAATAGGTTTGTTATGGTTAATTTTAAAAGTAAAGACAATTCATCATTTCCAAGCGAATAATTCTGCTTAAAGAAATGAATCATGTCTAAACTTATGAAAAAGTTTTAAAGGAAAAGTGCATAAGGCACAAAAAGAGTTTGAATGAGTTTGGTGTTTTTTAAAGTCTTTTGAAAAAGGTGTCAATATGCTTATGTAGTTTAACATTTGTTAAGAAATGAAAAGAAAAGAGTAAAATCACTTGACAAAGTCAAGGTTTAATTATGAAAGAGGTGATAGTTTGAAAACAAGAAGGTTTTAAAAAAGGGAGAAAGTTTTGAAAATTGAAGAATGGGTGGAGAAGAAGTGACTATCCTAAAGCATAAAGTAAAAGCTAAGGATAAGAATAGTCTAACCACACAAGCAAGCTCCATAGTCTTCGAACCATAATTCCAAAGCAAAGGGAGAAGGTCATAGTTCTAAGTCCAAGGATCCAAGAATAGCATTGAAGTCCAAGGTCTAGGTGCAAAACTCCATGTCCATTGCAAAGGATAGTAACCATAGTCCAAGATTAGAAGCACAAGTTTTTTAGAGGTTTTGGCCTTTATTAATGTTTTTGGTCCAAGTGGACAAAGAGAAAAAGTCATAAGCATAAACATATGTCTAACAGACAAAGGAAAAATTGCGGAAGCATAAACATGATATAATATGAGATGATAATAATGAAGCATAAAAGTAAAAGAGAGATTGGGAGTGATAAGGAAACATAAACAAGATTAGTACAATAATATTGTTAGTAAGTTAGTGATTAGTAGTATACATTGATTATTCTGTCCCGCGTCTTGAACTATAGTGATTAAACAATGTACTTAGGTCAAGGTTAATAAAGACTTGTCAGAAGATTGATAAAATCAAAGCCTCTACACAACAAGCTTCAAAGATTTTGAACCTAATACAAAAGATTTACCATCATTGGGCTTACACAACCAAAAGGTTTGGGCCACGAAAGATCAAGTTCCGATTCGGAGGAAGGGACAAAATGCAGCACTATGTTAAGCAATAGCCAAGTAACTTATATAGAAGTCACCCTACTCGAGACCGGTCAATGCACTTTACGTATTAATACATGCTAGAGAAGTGATATGTAAATCACTCTCTTAAAAAACATGCCACACAAAAAGAAAAATGGAACGGTCTAATCATAATCGAGATTTCACATCGATTTATCAAAGGAAATCTATCACGATTCCAAAGTATGGAGAATGATCCAAATGATCATTCATCCATAGATTTGAAATAATGAAGATTAAACATCTTCAAAAATCAATAATCTTCGATTCTTAGATTTTCATCGACCAAAAAGAAAAAATAAGATGGAGAGAAAGATGGATCTAACATTTATGATCCATCAACAACCAACAATTCACCAAAATGAGAATTCCAAAAAAATAAAATCAAGAACGAAAATGATAAAGTAAAAATAAAGCCAAATATATTTTTTGAAATATTTTCTAAGAGTTTAAAAAAACATTAAAGAAAAAGAAAAGAAATATTAATAAAAGAAAAGAAATATTAATATATATATATATATATATATATATATATATATATATATATATATATATATATATATATATATATATAAAACAATTAATAGAAAATAGATTTAAAATAAAAAACTTAAAAAGAGAGAGAGGTTATGTTAAAAGAAATAGTGGTGAGAATCAAAAAATGCCCTCACGCCCCGAACCAAGTCTACTAAAGGCAATGTTTTAAAAAAAGTTAGAATTAAGAAAAAAAATACAGCAAACATCTTCTTCTCCAAGTGAAGTACGACACACTGTTCATGGAGGACATGGAAGTGCAAAATTCACCACGGCGGAACAACATGGCTTGGTAATGAGACAGAAACAATCGCAATGAAGTGTAGATTCCAAATATTCATTCAATTTCACGTAACAACGTCTTTATCAAATGAATTGAAACCGCGAAAGTTCGACGAAAAAATATTCAATACCTCCAAAAATGGTGAGTTGCAATCCGAATCTTTCTCTTCTCTTTTCTGAGCTTTTGCGGAATCTCTGAAGTTGTTGATGTATTGTTGAAATCGGTTGTGTTGTTGTTGTTGAAGTGCGATGTGAATCTGATTGTTGCGATGAGTTTCGTGCGAGTGTTGTTGTGTGAAGAATTGGAACTCAGTGATGCGTTGAAGCTTGAATTTATCGAGGTATGAGTTGGTATGAAGTTGATTTGGAAGAAGGTAAATTGAATGTTTGAGAGATGATGAAGATTATTGAAGAAATTCTATGGTGAGAATTCCGCAGAATTTTATTTGAATATTTTGGAAAATGATTGAAGCTTGGCTTTTGAAATTGATTTTTACAGAGTAATAGGAGGTTATCCAAGCTTGAAGAAAAGGGTGGGAGAACGACTTATTTATAGTTGAAGTGAAGGTGAGTTTTGATTTTGAATCGTGTTGCCGTTTTGAATTGATTTCGTTACGCGTGACCTTGATGTCGTTTACTTTCGCAATGTGCAGCGTTTTGAATGTTGCTCTGTGTGGCATGAAGTCGTTTTGATTTGCAGCGAGACGCGTTGGTTTACGTCTTTTTGGCTTGCGTCTTTGTTCGCTGCAGCTCGCGTGTGACCTGTAACTGAAGCTCGTAAGGCTTTGTGATGGCATGTGAATTCGTTTTAGCAGCAGCTTGGATGTATGTGGCTCAAACGGCTTGTAGAACAGCATGTTGCCTTGGCATTTGAATCTTTGGCTTAATAAGGTTGTTGTGGCTGAGTTGACAGCTTGTATTACCGACTTCAGGGAGTGGTTCGTACGACTTGGAATGGCTTGTGAGTCTCACGAAGCGGTCTTAGCATATTTTCTAAAGGCCTTTTTGTCTTTGTAAGAAAATGAACTAAAAAAAGTTAATGAATTTGGACTAGACATGGAGAAAAATATATGATTCTTAATTTTGACAATGTTTTTTTTTTAAACTTGGATAATGGGTAATGACAAGGAATTTAGAAACTGGATATGGATGATAAAAATTAAAAATGGAAAGAAATGGATATTAAAGGATGATTAATGAAATGGATTAAAAAAAATTAAAATGGGTATTTGAAAGATGGATTTTAAAAATTGGATTTATGAATGAGTATTGTTTATGGATTAGAAATGGTTATTGAAATGTTTATGGAAGTGGATAAAAAATGAAGTGGATAATTGGAAAATAATGAATATGAAAGGTGGATATAGATAAGGTAATTGTATTTAGAAAAATGAATATGGGTTGATAAAGGATCTTAAGAGAAAAATGGATATGAAGTATGGATAAATTGGTTAAAATGTGGATAATTGGTTTAGAAAAAATGGAAATGATAGTGGATAAAAAATCTTGTTTTTGATCCAAAACCCACTTGATCTTCTCACAAGCCTATGATTAAAATGAAGGAAATCGATGGAACCAATTCTTAAACACTGAATAACTTGCAACTTAAGCCACGACCTTTTGAATCTGTTTGAACTTTTCCATAATTCTCTGAATTTCTGATAGATATCACCATATAACAACTTGACAGTCACTGCTTGAGAAATAGTCCACTGAAACAGATAACTTGCACTTGAAACAATCTCTTGATAGTTTGACCAAGATTAGGTCAAACATCCATCTTAACAAGGTCATGAACTAGCAACCACACTTGTATTGAAGTTAGGCCCTTGCCACTGACCAAGATTTGGTATTTTTTGTTAGAGGTTAGTAAACATAATCAAATAATAAAGCAAGTGAGAAAAACACAGATACCAGGGAGAAACACAGTTTTTGATATTAATTGTGGTATGAGATGCAAATGAGATGTAAAATCTTAGGGGTAAAAATTAGGGTTCAACACTCGTTACCACAAGGAGGGAGTTCGGACTGACTATCCTGTCATCCTCGACATGAGCCAGGTAGTGGGTACCCTTGGTGGAGATCTCAACCCCGGGGTTGACCACCCGCAGTTGGGCCACATCATTCTTAAAATATTCGTCCCCGATGACAATGTTGTCGTCCTCAGCCTTCAACATACGAGCAACAAGCTCGACCCTCGTCTTCATTTCGCTTACATCCTCAGGTTCGTCGTCCGCCGGAGAACTTGCTAACCTCAGCTGCTCGATCAGCTCCTCGACTGCCTTCTTCTCTGCTGCCAGCTTAGCATTCTCCTACCCCAACCTGGTAGCCTCCTCATCTACCTTCTTTCGGGCATCACCAGCGCTCTTAACTTCCTCCTTGGCCTTCCTCGCCGTTTCTTCCAAAGACGAGATGGTAGCCCGGGCAGCCCCGAGCTCCGACTCAGTAGAAGAATCCCCTTCAGTATAGATGGCTGCCATCTCCAGAACTCTGACCAGGGCAGAGGCATCATGCGCCACCAGCGCCCTCTTGCTCGGGTGATCCATGCCCTCCAGCTGGAGAGACTCTGCCCGTGGCACAACCAAGGATGTCTCCTCGAAGAATCTTTTGTCGAGAATACATGGAGGAAGTTCGAACTTCCCTTTCTCTGGTGCCCGACTGAGATCTACTACTCCAGCGGCCCTGGACCGCTTGAACCTTGAGGCCAGAGGCAAGGGAGACCCCTGAGCAGGAGTAGGCGAAGAGTTCCCCGCAACAGGTTGAGGAGCAGGAGCATGCTGGGGAAATTGAGTTTTCGGAGCAGCCTCCTCGGACTTGTTCCTCGCCATAGCATTTTTTACCATTCTTTCATGAGCGGAAGGCATATCACCTGCAAAAACAAAACAAACATGTCAGACGACCAAGCAATTTATAAGCATCCGCAGGAGTCTTGCACTCCAAAAGCGCCTTGGTGTTAATAAAACGACGACTCCACTATGGTTCCCCCAGAACAACGGGCTACCTTTAAATCATCACTCCCATGCTCGGAAGCAACGATTTGGGGGGCTCCTATTTTGGACTGGATCAATGGCTAGGCATGGCCCAATCCGCTTCTGTTCCCAGAACGGCCCAATTGCCTAAGTCCAATCCGTAAAGGGGCAAAAGTTACCTTTCTGCCCCCCAACCGGGCAAGGAGTGCATCGTTCCTCTCCGGTACTGCTGCCCGTTCTGTACGGCTTCATCAGTCCCCGAACAGCTAAGGGCATGTGCCTGAAACTACACCTTTTCCCAACATAACGACTAGTTTTGGGCACCCTGCCCGACATAACGGCTAGTTGGGGCAGTTATCTATTCTTCGGGGAAACAATTATTTCGCCCCGAGAATAGGACCGTTGGCCACGCGCTGGGGGCACTATATAAACCCTCTCATTTGAGAGGGTCAGGTATCGAATAATCACCCTAAGAACTCATACTTTGTACTTGCCCTTTTTCTCTGACCCTTTCTTACTTGAGCGTCAGAGTGCCTTGCAGGTACACCCCCCTCCTCCTCATCTCTCACCCATCATCACAGACGTTAACCAACCCTTAAACCTTAGATCTCTTAGCTGTGTTTTTACATAGCGGACTTAGGGTTTTCTTCGATCTTTACCTTTTCCTTTGGATAAATCAAAGCTCGGTGGTGAATTTCATGATTTGTGATTCAAGTTAATCAATAGCTTGATATCTGATTCTCACCGCAATAGAACGTTTTGAGGCAAATTAATGTTCTAACTGTAACCGAAAATTTAGATAAACGTTCTAACATTTTGAGACCAATTATGTTCTAACATTCTAACATAATATAGGCCAATTATGTTCTAACTTTCTAACGTAATATAAATATAAATTATTATATTCATAAGTATTTTGTAACTCCCATATATATATATATATATATATATATATATATATATATATATATATATATATATATATATATATATATATATATATATATATATATATATATATATATATATATATTAATTCATATTTATCTTAATATTTTTGTTATTCTTTATAAATACCTATTTTATTATTGAAAATTTAATCATCTCATCACACTTATCACTATTTCATCATTTCATAACACGGTCATTTTTCAAACAACTACATTATCAAAATTACCAAAAATGGCTAACAATGGTTAGTATTGAAAACATAACTTCAATATACTGTATTTTGTATTTTTATTTTACACGATTAAATTTATGCTTCTAACATTTTGAGGCCAATTATGTTCTAACGTTCTAACGTAATACAGGCCAATTATGTTCTAACGTTCTAACGTAATATAAATATAAATTAATATCTTCATAAGTATTTTGTAACTCCCATATATATATATATATATATATATTAATTCATATTTATCTTAATATTTTTGTTATTCTTTATAAATACCTATTTTATTATTGAAAATTTAATCATCTCATCACACACTTATCACTATTTCGTCATTTCATCACACGGTCATTTTTCAAACAACTACATTATCAAAATTACCAAAAATGGCTAACAATGGTCAGTATTGAAAACATAACTTCAATATACTGTATTTTGTATTTTTATTGTACACGATTAAATTTATGTTTTGCTGTTGTTTTGTTGTTTGTAGGTATCCCTTCCATGATAACTCCAGTATCTGAGATTTTGGATGGCAAGATCGAAATTAACTTGAAAGTTAGAGTAATACATCTATTGATTATACCCGATCGCACAAATCCAACAGAGAATGGAAGTCTCCATATGATTTTGCTTGATGAAAAGGTTTATTTTTATTTGTGTATATAATTCAAAATTTATTTTATTTTTTCATATATATATATATATATATATATATATATATATATATATATATATATATATATATATATGCACTAACATGTTTATTTTTCATTTTATCTGTGAATAGTGTGGAAAAATTCATGCAATGGTTAGAAAAAGTCTGATACCAAATTTTAAGGACAAAATTGTAGAAGGTTCGGCGTATGTTTTTGAAAAAATTTTGATTGCTCTAAATAATGTTTCATTCAGAACAACAGACCATAAGTACAAGCTCAATTTAATGGGATCTACCAACATTTTCAAAGTGAATGCCCCTGAGATACCTCTTCAACATTTTGAATTTATGTCTTTTGCCAATATTCTGTCATCTACCAAAGAGGATAAGCTACTTAGTGAGATTTATTATCATTTGTATAATATAATATATTCATAATTTTAAATTATAACTTTTTTTTAATTGTTTAATAAATGTATGATATAATATATTCATAATTTTAAATTATAACTTATATTAATTTTTTTAAATTGTTTATTAGATATTATTGGTCACGTGGTCGAGAAAGATGTTATCAAAGAAAAAAAAATGGCAAAAAGAACAAAATTATGGATATCACACTTGAAGATTTGGAGTGAGTTTTTTATATTGCGAAAAACTATTTAATTTTTTTATTATCATGTATTATAACCAATTACTTTGATATAATTTCATTCATATATATTATAGAAGAAATAGAGTTCACTGCACTTTGTGGAGTAAATTTGCTGAAATGATGGAACACTTTTTTGAAAAACATGACTCCTCTCGTAGTGCCATTATCATACTTCAACTCTGCAAGTTGAAGAAATATTATGGTTAGACTTTATAATTAATTTACCAATAATTGCATATAAAGTATCTATATAAATGAATAATATAGTAATTGATATTTATATTTTAACTTAGGCACACTGGTTCTGTCTAATTCTTTTTTTGGAACAAAATTGTTATTCAATTCTGACATACCTGATATCAATGACTACAAATTGAGATAAATGTATTTTACAAATTAGGTGTAATTTAGAATTATTTGCTTTATAATAGAGATTTGACCATATAATTCAACAGGATGACTGGTGTGTGACACGTGGCACACGCTTCCCCACGTGCTCCCTTTTATTCTCCCACACGCGTCCTTTCGCAATGTCTGTTGCCCGACTCCACAACTCCTCGTATCCCCGTGGTGTCGCTCAGTTTGACATGCCTCGCTCATAGTAGGAACCCGTCGCAACCGAAGAGGTCCCCACAACAGTTAGCATCCCAGCCCCACGATCGAGTCCAATACGTCCTCGACACGATTACTGGCCCTTAAGTCATTACTCCGACACCTCGGAGCAACGACTTGGGGGGCTCATGTTCGGGACTGGGCCAGAGCTTGCCCCTCAGATGGGCAGGCCCTACCCACACGACTTGGGACGACCCAACAAGGTCGTATGCAATACCTGCGGCGAGCATGTGCCAGCCTTCAGCAGTGTCGGGCACGTGCAGCGAAGACGGGTGAGCAGAGGCGTCAAGCCTTGCAGTGCACGTCTCTCCCTGACATCCAAAGGCTCCTCCCCTCGAGGACACGTTCTCTTGTAACCTCCCACCTCTGAAGGATATGGTCTGCCCACCTTCCAGAGATCTGGGAACTGTTACCCCAGGGCGAAGACCACGCGCTGGTCTTCACTACGCCACGTAAGCCCTGGCAGTTACTTGGATTGGGCCCTGCAGTCCAGCCTAGTGCAAGTAACCGTTGGCCCCACGCTGAGGGCTCTCTATAAATACCCTCTCTCTTGAGAGGGTCAGGTTACTTCACATTCTAAACTCACACCTGCCTTCTGTGCTTGTTTTTCTCTGACCATACCTGACTTGATCGTCGGAGTACCTTGCAGGTACACCCCCCCCCCCCCCGCTGTCTCACCATCACCGGAGCTGAAGGTTTCACGAAGCTGTTGGCCACTATCTAACTGTCTGATCCATGTACGATTAGTGGCGTCGTCTGTGGGAACCACTGCTTCCCCGTTTTTCCTTCAGCGATAAACCAAAGCAATTTCTCCGTTCATCACCAACATGGCCAGCAACCCGTCTACGAACAAAGCTCTGGACACCGTCCTCACGCAACTCGAGAACGGAAACCATCATGATGATAACGCTGCCCTCAACGTCGAAGAAGGCGACGCAAGGGACGGGCAGACCGCCTCCCCTTCTTCCGAAAACATGGCCCATGACGCCACCGAACAGGAAGTCCCGCCGGTTGTCTACCAGCCAGTTGCTCCTCCTCCAAACGTTGACCCGAGCATGGTGGCCCTGTTCACCTTGGTCAATCAAACCAACCAATTGATCGCTCAGCAGAACCTCAGGATCGAAGCGCTCGAGAGAGGGCGACCACGACGCCCTTCCCCGCAAAGACACTGTCGCTCACCATCTCCTCGCCGTTCTCCCTCCCTGCGAAGGAATCCCCCGGTAGACTCTCGCAGCCCTTCCCCACAGCGTGAGGGCCGCCGACCGCGCCTGGAACGACCCCAGCCAATAGTCGCCCAGAAGCGTCCTCGCTCCACTCCTCATAATGAACCAAGGCCCTCCCCTACCAGGAAGAGGAGCAAGGATGACGGCGAGAGGCCGAAAACCCATTCCAGGAGTTCCCCTCGTCAACATGGACTGGATCAGAACCATCGCTCCCCATCACAGTCCCTGGTCAGAAGTGACTAGGATGATCAGAGAACCCCCTTGTCCAGGGAAATCATGGACACACCTATCCTCGCGGGCATGGAGAAGCCCCCACAACTCAGGACTTATGACGGCACTATTGACCCCGACAATCACATCGAGAGCTTCAAAGCCATGCTCAACTATAGAAACGTCCGAAGAGCTATTAAGTGCAGGCTCTTCCCGACTACCCTCTGAAAAGGAGTCATGACGTGGTACAAGAGGCTTGCTCCAGAATCCATCACGTCCTGGAAGCAGCTGAAAAAGAGTTCTCCAGGCATTTTACCGCTTCCCGTCGACACCCGAAGACGGTGGCCTCCCTGGAGGCCATCTTCCAAGGGCAGAACGAATCCCTCAGAGACTACATTGAGAGATTCAACAAAGAAGCCGTCGACATGAAGAAGTTCCTGATCGCACGGGGACTACGCACTGGAACCGACTTCGCCAAGGCCGTGGGCATCCATAAGCCTCGTAACTTGCTCAGATAGCCCTCGACTCAAGGAGACGAGATGGCCCCCGCGGCCACAGAAACGAAGACTCTCCTACCCCCCCGGCATGGGGGAGAAAGAAGGAAGACCCCCGGGACTCTCGCAAACCGAGAGGGCCTGCAGGCAGGTTCACAGAATACACGCTGCTCAACGCGCCCCGCGCGTGAATTCTCTCCGAGTGCACCAACTCGAAATTTTAGAAAGGGGGTGTCCGCTTTCCCAAGCCGACAACCTCCAAATCAAACACGGACAAGTCCAAGTACTGCAGGTTCCACCGGAGCCACGGACATGTCACAGAGGATTGTATCTATCTCAAGGATACAATTGAGATCCTGATCAAGGAAGGGGATATAAAGAAGTATGCCCAGAAGAACGACGCCCCTCGTCCCAGTGCCCGGGAAGCTCAAAGAGTCGAGGAGACGACACCTCCTCCCGACGAGAGTTGGCTGCAGGTCGCCCTCAGCGTCACTCGACCCGAAGACTTTTTTGTCCCCGAAGGCATCGAGGGCCAAGAGGCAGTTCGCAGAATATGGGCCAACTTCCCCCACGAGGACCCTGTTACTTCCTATAGCACGTGGGAAGGCTTCCCCAAGACGATGGTCATATCCGGAGGTGGTTACGAAAAGGTGTCTGTCAGGTCGATCAAGAGGAAGTTTGACGAACTGGAGTCCGCAACCTCGGCGAAGACCACCACTCTCGAGAAGGTGCAAGGGAAATCAAACCCCATCACCTTCTACCTCGAAGAGCTACCAGGCGGAGCACCCAACGCCAATATCCCCCTCTTGGTCAGGGCATATATGGCAAATTTTGACGTTCGCAGGATCCTTGTCGACCAGGGAAGCTCGGTTGACATCATGTACGCTTACCTGTTCGAGACTCTCCAGCTCGACGAGAGAAATTTGACCCCTTACATGGGACCGGATCTACAAGGGTTCAACGGCACAACCACTAGACCATGGGGCTATGTGGAACTGATGGTCACCTTCGGAATCGATGACACTGCTCGGCAAGTCAAGACCCGCTTCTTGGTGGTCGAATGTCTATCCCTCTACAACTGCATCCTCGGGAGGACCACCCTGGCCGAACTCACAGCAGTCCCGTCAATGGTCCATCTCAAGATGAAATACTACATGGCCAGAGGCCGGGCCCTTACGATGCACGGGGACATAGACGCAGCCAGAAGATGCTTTGACGCCGCGACCAAAGGCTGAGTTTTATCAACACCAGGCCCAAGACTGGAGCCAAGCCATCCCCGGATGTTGAGCAGAAGACACTCCTACGCGTCAACGTGGCCGACCTTGATAGCATATTCCTGGGCGAGCAGGAGGAAAGCGGAGCAGCGGGTCACGACCTCCACGCGGAGACCAACGGGTAGCCTCTCCACCCAGCACGCCCCATCCCAGACGGAGACTTTGAGCTCTTCGTCCTCGAAGACGATCCAGACTAGAACGTGAAGATTGGCACCAGTCTCCCCGACCTGGCGAAGAAGCAGCTGAAGGCATGTCTCCGGGAAAATGTTGATCTATTCGCGTGGAGCACCTCCGAGATGCCTAGCCTTGACCCCGAGGTGGCATGTCATCAGCTCACCGTAGATCCGACCGCTAGGGCCATAGTTCAACGTAGGCATAGGCAGTCTC
Source organism: Lathyrus tuberosus (assembly GCA_022829125.1). NCBI lineage: Eukaryota > Viridiplantae > Streptophyta > Magnoliopsida > Fabales > Fabaceae > Lathyrus > Lathyrus tuberosus. The sequence continues at coordinate 10,453,960 of JALAZF010000041.1, forward strand.
CAAAAAAAGTGGAGGCTGCTGAATAAGCTGTAAAAGACCTCGTAGAGGCAAATTTTATTTCGGAGGCCAGGTACACGACCTGGCTGTCCAACGTTGTACTTGTCAAAAAGAATAATGGAAAATGGAGGATGTGTGTTGACTATACCGACCTTAACCGGGCATGCCCGAAAGATTCTTATCCTTTGCCTAACATCGACCAGCTGGTCGACAATTCTACAGGTTTCAAACTATTGTCCTTCATGGACGCCTACTCGGGGTACAATCAAATCACCATGGATAAGGCCGACAAGCAGCATACTGCCTTCATGACCAAGTCGGGCAATTACTACTACAACGTAATGCCCTTCGGCCTGAAGAACGCCTGCGCGACCTACCAACGGATGATGAACAAAATCTTCCGGGCAGAGATCGGCGACATGCTCGAGGTCTACATGGACGACATGATCGTCAAGTCCGCAGAAGAAGTCGACCACGCTGCTCATCTCAGGAAGGTATTCGAAACAGCGAGGAAATGTCGTATAAGGTTCAATCCCGATAAATGTACCTTCGGTGTTCGGGCGGGCAAGTTCCTCGGTTTCTACCTCACGGAGAGAGGAATCGAGGAAAACCCTGACAAATGTAGGGCTTTCTCCGAGATCCCGACCCCGAACTCGAAGAAGTCGATACAATCTCTGAACGGGATGTTGACCGCCCTCTCCCGCTTCGTCGCCAAATCTGCGCAATACGCACTCCCATTTTTCAAACTCCTTCGACAAAAAGCCACGTTTGAGTGGAGCGAGGAATGCGAGCAGGCGCTCCTCCACCTCAAACAAGTCCTGTCGCGAAGCGGTCACCGCTGTCCTCATTCGGGAAACCTTCGACGGACAAAAACCTATTTACTTCACCAGCAAGGCCCTCCAGGGCCCCGAGCTCAGGTATCAACAGATCAAGAAAGTCGCCCTGGCCCTCGTCACCGCGGCCAGGAGGTTGCGCCATTACTTCTTAGCCTACACAATCATCGTAAGAACTGAGCAACCAATAAGATAGCTCCTCGGTTGACCAGACATGGCAGGTAAGATGCTCCGATGGTCACTCGAACTCACGGAATTCGACATTCAATACGAGGGAAGGAAAGCCTTGAAGGCCCAGGTGTTGGCCGACTTCGTGGCGGAGATGACCATCCCGAAACCTTCGACCAACGGATCCAAAAAATGGAAAATCTATGTTGACGGGGCATCCAGTTCGAAAGGGAGCAGGGCAGGCATCATCCTAAAAAACGGGGACAACATCCTGATCGAGGTCTCCCTCAAATTTTCCTTCCTGACGTTGAACAACCAGGCAGAGTACGAGGCTTTCCTCACCGGGCTGAGGTTGGCCGAAGATCTCGGCACGAAAGAGGTCAAAATCTTCACTGACTCCCAGCTCGTAGCCTCACAAGTTCGAGGAGAGTACCAAGCCAAGAATGATATCCTCATCGAATATCTGACCTTGGTGAAAGAAAAGATGAAAAACTTCACCTCCATGGAAGTAACCCACATCCCGCGCGAGCACAATACCCGAGCAGATGTCTTGTCCAAACTGGCGAGCACAAAGAAGAAAGGCGGGAACAAGTCCGTCATCCAGGAAGTACTTTCTCGACCGAGCATCGGCAAGCCCGCCCCGGCGACAGACGTGAATGCCATTGGGGACAATAATTGTTAGATGACCCCGGTATACGAATATCTCATGACGGGAAAATTGCCCGAGAATCCCAAGGAAGCGGGGATAGTCAAGCGGCGAGCGTGCTTGTACACAATAGTCGAGGACAAGCTATATCGCCGCGGGTTCTCTATTCCCCTCCTCAGATGCGTCGAAGAGACCAGAGTCCCTGTTTTACTCCAAGAAATCCATGAGGGGATCAACGTCCAACACCTTGGAAGGCGATCCTTATCCTGCAAGGCACTTCGGGCAGGGTATTACTGGCCCACCATGAAACAGGACGCCAATGAGCACGTCAAGAAGTGCGATAGATGCCAATGACACGGGGACATGCACCTCGCTCCCCTTAACGAGCTCAAAACATTACCGTCCCCGTGGCCGTTTGCGTGGTGGGGAATGGATATCCTCGGGCCCTTCTTTGTGGGATCATACCAAAACAAGTACCTCATCGTCGACATAGATTATTTCACGAAGTGGATCGAGGCGGAAGCCCTGGCCAAAATCACGGCCTTCAACATACTCCGCTTCTATAAAAGGAACATCCTCGCCCAGTTCAGCGTACCCCAAGCGATCGTTACCGACAACGGGACACAGTTCACCGACAAGAACTTCCAATACTTCATCACCAAACTGGGCACGAAGCAGCACTTCACGTCGGTCGAGCATCCTCAAACGAATGGGCAGGCCGAAGCAGCGAACAGAGTGATCCTCCGAGGATTGAAACGTCGACTAGGCGACGCCAAACAACAGTGGGTCGAGGAACTACACATCGTCCTCTGGGCATACCGAACAACCCCACATTCCACCACCGGGGAAAGCCCCTTTCGTCTGACCTACGAAACGGAAGCGGTGATCCCCGTGGAGATCAGGGAAACCTCGAGGAGAACGGAGGCCCCCCTGGATGAGGACGTGAACAATGAGGCCCTGAGAGAAGAGCTCGACCTCGTCGAGGAAATAAGGACCGGGGCGTCCCTCCAGGAAGCCTCACTCAAGCAAAAAATAACTCTATGTTATAACGACAAAGTTATTTAACGAGATTTTCAAGTAGGCACCCTCGTCCTGCGAAGGAACCAGAAAGATTCGCGAGAGGGAAAACTCGCCGTGATCTGGGAGGGCCCGTACCACGTCCGCGCGAAAACGGGGACAGGAGCCTACTTCCTCGAAAATCTACATGGGGAAGAACTTGCTCGACCTTGGAACGCTGAGAAACTTAAACAATACTACAGTTAAACACTGCCCGCGACAAGCCAACGTCGTGATTACGGGGGCGCGCTAGGGTACAAGCGTGACACCTCTATACGAGGCACGATAATCAAGGGCCGCGTTGTGTGTGCGCGAAGACTTTTGATCCGACGAGGACACCTCGATCGAGCTTTGTCGTCGCCGTACCAATGAGGCAGAACACCCAGATTGTGATGGGAAGTTCATGCCACGAAGCTAAGACCTCGACCGAGCTCTTAGCCTCGTTGAAGGTTGGAATACACCTCTGACCACTCGACAAGCTCTCCACGTAGTCGAGGATCGTCAAAGTCGAGCAAACTCCCAAAATCACCAAATCACTTAGACAAAAATAAGTAAAGTATAGTAAATACACAAGCATTACACACACAGGTAAGCAAAAGGAAAAGTATTAAAACTGGGCAAAAGCCCATTGTACAAATGTTACAAACATGTCAAAAAGACCCTGACACGTAGGTTGGGTACAAGTCATTACAAAAAATGGCGCACAGGCCAGACAAACCGAGACCAAAAGAAAGTGGCTCGCGTAACACCCTTCTACCCAAAGAATATTCACGACAATGATACATAAGTAAATCAGAGTAAAATCACCAAAAAGGGTGCCACATGCTTCATAAAAACATCATAATAAACTTCCTGCTCAGTAACACGGGTTTTCAAACATTTATAATAATAATTTCTTCGATAACATCAATAAATAAAATTCAAACTTCGCAGCGGAATCATAGTCTCAAAATAACTTCATTTATTTCATCAGACATAAAGACCTTTTAGTCATTGTCAAAAGTCGTTGTCAAATAAATTCAACATGTAGAAAACTCATAAAATATGTTTTATAAAACAACACAACTTCAACTCAAGCGTTCCACACCCGATGTTACATATCAGAGTAAGACACCTCTATTATTAACGAAAATAGAGTAAAATAACTCCAAAGCTAAATCTTCATGCGTCTATAAGCTAATCTTGATCACCTGCAAGTTACCTACCATAGAGGCAACATTTCCAAGCTGGATGTTGAGTAATTACAATTCATTATAAAAGATATAATGAAAAGAATACTAATAGGGCAGCAACAACAACATCATGATATCCTCAATAAAATACACATATTAATCAACAATTAACCCATACACATGCAATGCCACTTAGAATGAAATGCAACTTCATCGGAAACATGCATGTGGTACCAATTCAATCATGTGATGGACATTAGGCCATCAACCCTCCACAAGGGAGCGCAACATAATCATCATGTGATGGACATTGGCCATCAAACCTCCACAAGGGAGCACAACATAATCACTCCAATCTGCACAATGAGATTGAAGCCAACAACAACAGACCGAAGTCCCAACATAGTATGCCATGGATTCCATGATGCAAAAACATCTACATAATCAACAAATTCCTCAAATTGCATCCGCATTCATGTAATCATTAATCATAATCATCATAAAGCATATATACATCAAATATGCACATCATCGACTCCTTCATCATCACAACACATAACCATCATAATATAACATCACAACTTTATTTTCAACATCAAAACATCATAATGCATCTATCACCATAATAATTCCAACACAATTCTCTTACCCCATGTATACATTTAACACGCACATCATTAAACAATCATCATAGATCACATCAACACATAAAAACAACTTCACAACAATGTCATAGCATCACTAAGATATTCATTCAAGTAGAACATCATAGCATATCATCCATACAAGACATTTGCTTACATTTCACAAAAATGACATAACTCGACACATTCAAAAGACATGTCCACGCGTCGAATAGCTAGAATTCTGGCACTAATACTATTTTTAAGATAAATTACGTTAACTCAGCTTTCCAACGATCGAAACCACGCATCAATCGGATGCTCACAGCTCAAGTTATGAATTTTTAAAGTTTTTCAACAACCACAGACACTGACATCTTACACTGACACCATAAATCCTCATTAGAACCTAGTTAATTTTAATTCCAGGACTTGAAACCATTTTTACAAGAAAGTACATTATATTATCTTTCCACAAGTTCGAACGGCGCGTCAAACGGATGCCCAAAGCTCAAGATACGAATTTTTGAAGTTCTTAAACAAATCAGTCCCAGGGTAATCGGTTACTGCATTAGGGTAACTGGTTACTCTGTTACAGAATCACGTTTTTGCTGTATTTTTGTGCGAAAAATCACTTATTTAACCCATCGCAACATCCCCAGACATCATTTATCACAGAACTCGGATTTCTACATCAGTATACAACAATACACATTCATTAGAAACTCTTATAACACTAAAAATCACAATTCAACCAAGCAATTTACACAATTCGAGCATTTTTATTATCACCGACACGTAACTCCAACTTCTCACCGGAAACACCAAACAATTAACAAACACATGGATAAAAAGCCAACAATTTATCTACCCTCATACATACATAACTCTAAATCAAAACATACATCCTAAATTCATCACTTTCTATCTATTTCATAAAAAATTCATCTTAAACCCAAAATCCCAAAAAAAACCCAACCTATCTATATTCAAATTTTTACATCAATCATAATGAAAGTTATACTCCCCATACCTTGTAATTGATTTTTTTTTTCTGAATTCTTTCTCTTGAGTTCTGCAGCAATCCCTCCAGAGCCCTAGCTTTCTCCATTTTTTTCCTCAGAGCTCTCACAAAAGTTACAATCAATCAGAATAACTTCTCACTTCTATTTTCTTATTAAGTCCAAATACCCCTAATAATGGTTTCCCAATTATATCCTCACTTATCCTTTACAAAAGACCACCTTGCCCATATTATTACTCATCTTATTTAAAATAATAATAATCTAAATAATGTCATCTATATTATGATTATTATTATTATAACTCCACATATAATATGATTAAATTATTTAAATCTAAATAACTCTAATTATATCAACTTCTCACTAATACCCACAACACACATCAATAAAACCACCCAATGCGTCATATAATTCACAATCATTCACCATAATCATAAATAATTAATTAAATAATTAAATATAAATTTTGGGGTGTTACAACTCTCCCCCACTTAAAGAATTTTCGTCCTCGAAAATTACCTGATGTAACCAACTCTGGATACGACCCTCACATCCTTCCCTCCGACTCCCACGACGAGTTTGACAACAATTCGAATAACACTAATCCAAATTCCACATTGTTACCTACAACAATCCAACAAGATGCAATGCTACCGAGTTATGAACGCACTGATTCATTTCAATCTTCGTCTCATCACCCTAGGATCTCATTCGCTCTTGAACCGGAACACAATAAGGTCATTACCATCGCCATCAACATCGTCATAAGAACATCAATATAGCCATAATACCGACAACTCTGTCACACAACATTAGTACCGCAATGATGTGACTCCTCAATCAACATATAATTTAATACATCTATCAACATAGAATTTACACGAATAGTATATAAACCTTTCCCATATCACTTTCATTATGGGATATGTCCAATGGTTTGCATCATTCCCATAGGCTTCTGATGCTTAACCCTTGACTTTGATAAGTCATACACACATAATGAATTGCGCCACATCACACTTCAGCTGTGCCACTCTGGTCATCTACCTTAAAGTCATTGTCTTCATTTTGACTTACATTAACTATTAGATCTACAAATCTCACATCTATCTCTTGATTCTCTCTAATATTCACAAGAAAATAATGGTTCACTTTTGACATTCTCAACTTTCCACTCTGTAGCGTTGGCTCGCGTACAACTCACCGTATCTGAACTGTCTAATAAGTCCCAACTCTTTTATAGCCACTTTTGCATTAGGTCCACACCAAATAGTGAACAACTATCCTCTCGATAAAATGTCAATTCACTTTACTCACTATCAAGCTAGCAAGACAAGTTTATCCCATCCAATACGATCCCGCCTACTATGAACAAGAGATTAAGGATGATCAGTTCCTCAATTTGTCAATAGGTAGCCGACAACCATAACGGTGGCATAAATCATTGTTACCCAACTACAATAACGTCTTTTACCTTGTGCTCAAAGTTACCTAAACATAGTGTTCAACAACCTCTCTAAGGCTCACAAAATTTTTCCTAATTTCCTTCTTTTCAACCTCGTCAATGATACATAAACGCCCAAAATTCCATTACATATCTTCCTATACATGCTCGTAGAACAACACAATTGTTAAATATTATCCCAATACCGGAAATGCTACTACACCAAGTACAATCCAAATCGGTTCGCTCCAAATGAAGCATTTATCCAAGTAGAGAACTTTAACAACACTAATAAATCCTTCGTCTTTCCTTTAATTTCATAATCTCAATGATCTGTATAGTTTCACATTTGGATCTCATTCTAATCATAATCTCAACAGTACCATCTCATCATCTGGTTGGTGATAGAAACTTTCCAAAATCTTCCTGACACATGTCGACACCATGTCATCAATGACACACAATCCACTTTACTATTTAACCTTCTCCCTTCCTCAAAGATCTCTCCACTCTAATCATTCTCAATTGGCATACGCCGCACCTCCATGTGCTTCTCCGATACCCTCACCTCCTTCCTATTACCAAATATCTTATACCTGACCTCATCTTTCCCATTTCCAGTAAGAATCGCTCAACTTCAAACACGATTATCTCCTTAAATACAGACCTTCCTGATACAAAACTATATGCTAAAATGAAGGGAATTTCATTTAGATTCCAAAAATTCAAGAATCTCTTAAATCCGAGTTACGAGGAAGAAGTTATCACCTGTGTAATGGAGGCTAGTCAAGAAATCCCGTATACATGCCTTCACCAAAATCAGCATCAGACCCAAATCTTCAAATGCATTTCTCTCTCTCGTCAAAAACATGCAGAAGACAAAGTTTATATGTAAAATTTAGGGAATTTCGTAAGCTTTCCAAAAAGTCCAGAATCGCTTCCATCCGAGTTACGAGCGAAAAGTTATTACCTGTTTAGTGCAGGTTGTTCCATAAGTGCGAAAATGAAGATTGGAAATGATGAACATGAGTTCTACTTTTCTCTCTTGCTTCTAAGATCCTCCAACTATCCTCACTCTTCACCCAAATCTGAAAATAATCCAACCTCAATTCAATTATACTGAAGACATACTAGCCTACCAGTTGGTCCATCAAATCTTCAATTCTTTGGAGTGGATCCTTAATCTCGATCATCTCCGTAATCCACTGTCAGTAATCTACGCACAATCTCATATAACCGTTATCACATACATGCATCCATCTGAGCTTCATTCCCTAAGAGTTATCCTACTTTCTTAGCAGATATCTTCGAGAACATCTGGAAGGCGCAACCTACTGACATATCATTAACCGCTACATTTCTCTCTACCCTCTGAGAACAACCATCAATATTACTTGATCGTTCTCCCTCAGAGACGCCCAAATTCGCCCAACAGACCAAAACCTTGAATTCACAACGTTCTTCAGTCGAAAGAATCTGCATCGACTCAGTGACATAATTCCAAAGCACTTTATTTAACTCCAAACCATTCATCCTCCAGAGTAACCTCAAGTTAATCCAACATCTCACTCTAACGACAAGTTGCAATCATCCCCAAGAAGACATCAGGACTCACACACAACTGGCACATCATTAGCCATAACATCACCCTCCACTCCTAGAGATGCTAACAACCCAAGTACCTGACCATTCCCTCTCAAGGACACTGCGACCTGACCGCTAGACATAAATCTTGAATCCGTACTCCCTTCGAAATCGGGAACAGCACAGTCTCACCAACAATTGTACTCTTGCAATCCATGGCATACTGTACTAATTGTTCACACCTTGCAACCAAACACCTCTCAGAAGCAGCGGCTTCTCCCCCACTTGTTTCAATCTCCCTCCTACAAATAAGTGATTTAGAAAAACAAGCAAGCACCAACAGTGTTTCACACACATGTCGCATACTAAAGGAACAAACAACATTGGACAACCTGGCCAGATGGACCGACCTGCTCTGATACCACTAATGTAACACCCTTCTACCCAAAGAATATTCACGACAATGATACATAATTAAATCAGAGTAAAATCACCAAAAAGGGTGCCACATGCTTCATAAAAACATCATAATAAACTTTCTACTCCGTAACACGGGTTTTCAAACATTTATAATAATAATTTCTTCGATAACATCAATAAATAAAATTCAAACTTCGCAGCGGAATCATAGTCTCAAAATAACTTCATTTATTTCATCAAACATAAAGACCTTTTAGTCATTGTCAAAAGTCGTCGTCAAATAAATTCAACATGTAGAAAACTCATAAAATATGTTTTATAAAACAACAAAACTTCAACTCAAGCGTTCCCCACTCGATGTTACATATCAGAGCAAGACACCTCTATTATTAACGAAAATAGAGTAAAATAACTCCAAAGCTAAATCTTCATGCTTCTATAAGCTAATCTTGATCACCTGCAAGTTACCCACCATAGAGGCAACATTTCCAAGAAGGATGGTGAGTAATTACAATTCATTATAAAAGATATAAAGAAAAGAATACTAATAGGGCAGCAACAACAACGTCATGATATCCTCAATAAAACACACATATTAATCAACAATCAACCCATACACATGCAATGCCACTTAGAATGAAATGCAACTTCATCAGAAACATGCATGTGGTACCAATTCAATCATGTGATGGACAATAGGCCATCAATCCTCCACAAGGGAGCGCAACATAATCATCATGTGATGGACATTGGCCATCAACCCTCCACAAGGGAGCACAACATAATCACTCCAATCTGCACAATGGGATTGAAGCCAACAACAACAGACCGAAGTCCCAACATAGTATGCCATGGATGCCATGATGCAAAAACATCTACATAATCAACAAATTCCTCAAATTGCATTCGCATTTATGTAATCATTAATCATAATCATCATAAAGCATATATACATCAAATATGCACATCATCGACTCCTTCATCATCATAACATCATAACCATCATAATATAACATCACAACTTTATTTTCAACATCAAAACATCATAATGCATCTATCACCATAATAATTCCAACACAATTCTCTTACCCCATGTATACATTTAACACGCACATCATTAAACAATCATCATAGATCACATCAGCACATAAAAACAACTTGACAACAATGTCATAGCATCACTAAGATATTCATTCAAGTAGAACATCATAGCATATCATCCATATAAGACATTTGCTTACATTTCACAAAAACGACATAACTCGACACATTCAAAAGACATGTCCACACGTCAAATAGCTGGAATTTTGGCACTAAAACTATTTCCTCAGGTTCGAACGGCGTGTCAAACGGACGCCCGAAGCTCAAGATACGAATTCTTGAAGTTCTTAAACAAATATGTCCCAGGGTAATCGGTTACTGCATTAGGGTAACCGGTTACTCTGTTACAGAATCACTTTTTTGCTGTATTTTTGTGTGAAAAATCACTTATTTAACCCATCCCAACATCCCCAGACATCATTTATCACATAACTCAGATTTCTACATCAGTATACAACAATACACATTCATTAGAAACTCTTATAACACTAAAAATCACAATTCAACCAAGCAATTTACACAATTCGAGCATTTTTATTATCACCGACACGTAACTCCAACTTCTCACCGGAAACACCAAACAATCAACAAACACATGGATAAAAACCCAACAATTTATCTACCCTCATACATACATAATTCTAAATCAAAACATACATCCTAAATTCATCACTTTCTATCTATTTCATAAAAAATTCATCATAAACCCAAAATCCCAAAAAAAACCCAACCTATCTATATTTAGATTTTTACATCAATCATAATGAAAGTTATACTCCCCATACCTTGTAATTGATTTTTTTCTGAATTCTTTCTCTTGAGTTCTGCAGCAATCCCTCCAGAGCCCTAACTTTCTCCCTCTTTTTCCTCAGAGCACTTCTCACAAAAGTTATGATCAATCAGAATAACTTCTCACTTCTATTTTCTTATTAAGTCCAAATACCCCTAATAATGGTTTCCCAATTATATCCTCACTTATCCTTTACAAAAGACCACCTTGCCCTTATTATTACTCATCTTATTTAAAATAATAATAATCTAAATAATGCCATCTATATTATGATTATTATTATTATTATAACTCCACATATAATATGATTAAATTATTCAAATCTAAATAACTCTAATTATATCAACTTCTCACTAATACCCACAACACACATCAATAAAACCACCCAATGCGTCATATAATTCACAATCATTTACCATAATCATAAATAATTAATTAAATAATTAAATATAAATTTTGGGGTGTTACAGTTTCCTCCTCAACTGGGCGAACAACTTCCTCCAGCTCGGCGATCCTCGCCAAGAGACCCTTCCTCTCCTCCTCAGCTTTCTTCAGCCTCTCCTCCAGCTTCCCTTGAAGCTCGACCTGGGCCTTGTTCTGGTTTTTGCAGTCAGTCAGCTCCTTGCCTACCTTCTCCATCTCAACTGAGATAGATTTGAAGCTCTCTTGCAACCTGTTCAGCTCGCCAGTCGGGCATGTCTCGCCGTTCAAGACCAGGGCAGCCGCGCAAACCCGCATCACCGCGGACACATCCTCCACCAACGCCATTCGCCGAGAAGCCCTGTCGACACCCAAGATGGTCTGAACTTCGGGTACACCAACGCACAGGGAGTTGTTCCCCGTAAATAAGTTCGGCCTCGAGTGACAAGGCGAGAGCACAAATTTCACCGCGGGAGGGCTCTCGTTCTCAGTGAGATCGACATCCACATGCTTGGCGAGTCGCTGTCTCTTCGGTGACCCCTGACTGTCGGGAGAATGAATACCTTGAGGAGAGTTGGAAGAACCCCCGGGCACTGGAGTAGGTACGGGATGCTGCATACGAATTTGCTCGACACGACTTTTTCCACTTTTCTTCGAAATGCGGGCAGCCGCCAGCTTCTTGATACGCTCTTCCGCACTCGACATCTTACCTGCAAAAAAGAAAGAAATATGTCAGTAAATCGATCCTAGAACGGGTAGAAAGAGTAAGTCGAGGAAGATTCCACCACCTAACAGCTCCATGGCATCCTCATCGGAGAATGTCTCGAGGAGGGCCCTCGTATTGATCAACTGGGGTTGCGTTAGGACCTGCCCATCATCACCCCGAACAAATTTCCCGTCCAGCATCACGAGCTTGGCTTTGTTAAATCCGGCGACGAACTTGACTATCTCCTCATACGCCAGACGGTCCCCTTCGCAAAGTCGGCCAGGACTGACGATGTAACTGTCCGTGCCCCTCTTGAAATGCTCCTCAGTCCAGAATAAGGGGAATCTTGGTTCGAGGACTTCTTCCTACTGCCCGTCCACTTGTCGGAAGACCCTTCGATACACCAAATTCACGACCTCGAGCGAAACCGGCCTCACGGTGTAGTATTGGTATTTAAAGTTGCGAACAGAGGCCATATAGGTCTGGAACAGTTTTCTCACTTGTTTAAAAGACACCCAACCGTGTCTTTCATCAGTTGCCTATCGCTGTAGGTGGAAAATGCGAAAGAAGAGGGGCACAGTCGCCCTGATCTTGAGATATTTGCAAACGAGCTCAAAGGCGCGGATAAAAGCGAGGGAGTTGGGATGGAGCTGCGAGGGCGCCAGCCGCAGCCAAACGAACATCGATTGCTGAAAATCAGTGAAGGGCAGATGCCACCCCGCCTCGTCGAACATAAATTCGTAAAGGGGAAACCTCATCCCTCGATACGTCGAGCAAATTCGGTGATGCGCCTGAGGCCGAAACACCTTCCATGTCTTCGCGGAGCCCACTAGGCAGTGCTCGATGGTACATAAGGTGTCGTCCTCATCCCCGTCGATGAACTGGGAAATCATATTTAGAGGCTCATCGCTGACCCACTCCTCGACCGGTCGTTCCTCAACGCTGTTGATCGGCGCCATCGGGGAGTCAGGTTGATCGTCAACGTCTAAAGATCCCACGCCCACGGCCAAGGCTTCCATTTACCTGAAAAGCAGAAGGAAACGGTGAATTCGATGATCCATATCAAATTCACCCCTCCACTGCTGATCAAGTGAAAGGGCGAAGAAGGAGCGTTCCCGGGACCATCCTCAGTACGTCGGGGCATCACCCCGGCAGAATTGGTCCCACAGCTCGGGATATTAGCAAGAGGTCCCCGCGACTGTTAGCATCCCGATCCCACGATCGAGTCTAATACGTCCTCGACACGATTACTGGCCCTTAAGTCATTACTCCGACACCTCAGAGCAACGACTTGGGGGGCTCCTGTTCTGGACTGGGCCAGAGCTTGCCCCTCATACGGGCAGGCCCAACCCACATGACTTGGGACGGCCCAATAAGGCCATATGCAATACCTGCGTCGAGCACGTGCCAGCCTTCAGTAGTGTCGGGCACGTGCAGCGAAGACCGGCGAGCAGAGGCGTCAAGCCTTGCAGTGCACATCTCTCCCCGACGTCCAAAGGCTCCTCCCCTCGAGGACACGTTCTCTTGTAACCTCCCACCTCCGAAGGATACGGTCTGCCCACCTTCCGGAGATATGGGGACCGTTACCCCAAGGCGAAGACCACACGCTGGTCTTCACTACGCCACGTAAGCCTTGGCAGTTACTTGAATTGAGCCCTGCAGTCCAGCCCAGTGCAAGTAACCGTTGGCCCCGCGCTGGGGGCTCTCTATAAATACCCTCTCTCTTGAGAGGGTCAGGTTACTTCACATTCTAAACTCACATCTGTCTTCTGTACTTGTTTTTCTCTGACCTTACCTGACTTGAGCGCCCCCCCCCCCCCCGGCGTCTCACCATCACCGGAGCTGAAGGTTTCACGAAGCTGTTGGCTACTATCTAACTGTCTGATCCAAGTACGATCAGTTAGACTTTATAATTAATTTACCAATAATTGCATATAAAGTATCTATATAAATGAATAATATAGTAATTGATATTTATATTTGACTTAGGCACACTGGGTGTGTCTAATTCTTTTTTTGGAACAAAATTGTTATTCAATGCTGACATACCTGATATCAATGACTACAAATTGAGGTAAATGTATTTTACAAATTAGGTGTAATTTAGAATTATTTGCTTTATAATAGAGATTTGACCATATAATTCAACAGGATGACTGGCGAAAATGTGGAATTGACTCAAGGTGTTAGTCAAATGATCGGACCAACTATAATTCCATTGGCAGATGATTTGCTTCAAACTAAATAAATGACTATTAACCAAGTACTTGGGCTCGAGTGGTAAACGAGCTCCTGCTAAGGGACAAAGATTTGGGGAATACCGAGTTCAATTCCTGGTAGGAACAATATTTGGCCAGTGTCAGTACCTCTCGGCACGAGCTCTGAATTACTAGGGCCCCTTTCCCCTAGGAACCAGATTGTGAAAAGCAAAAAATAATAATAATAAATGACTATTGAAGATTTGATTGAATCTACGGAAGTAATTATTTATTAATTTTTTTAAAATATTCATAGTTTATGATAACTTGATTGTAATTAATGGTAAATTTACTATTTTTTTAAATATGACAGAAATGTTTTGGTTCTGTCTTGGCAAGAACTGATGCATGATGGTTCTACCAAGAATGCTCCAAGTGCGCGTCAAAAATTAGATTTATTGAAGGAAAGTTATATTGTGACAAATGCAAGATGCCAAGAACTGCTATCCCTAGGTAAGTAAAGTAATGTTTTATAATAAATTACTTTGGATTACTATAATACATATTGTTAATGAAAAATTTTGTGTATCTTTGAATTTACAAGTTTAAGGTTCATATACAAGTCATAGATAAGACATGATCAACAACTTTTATATTCTTTGATCGCATTGTGTCTCAACTGTTGGGCAGAAATGTACAAGATCTGTTTGATTCTATGGATCAGGTTGGTTAATTTGACTATTATGAATTAAAATACAAATGAAACATATAAGACACTCTTTTCTTTCATTAATGTGCTTACATATTGTTTAAAGTTGAAGTTAGCGACACCAATTTATTCCATAATTGGCGTAGCTATATGGTGAAAAAACTAACAGAAGATAGTGAGATTATCAAAAAAATTCATATCCCTTCATAGGATTAAGGTATGAATAAAAAAATTATTAATTTACTTTATTAATGATTATTTATAATTAATTGAATTATGGTTTATCAAAGATGAGTAACGATGAAGAGGAACCTGAATATGTTGAAGAAGTGAGTAAACTTGGAGATGAGAATTTGTTGGTATAATATTTTTCTTTATAATAGATTTCAATTATCATTTGGGTATTTTTATTTTATATAACAATAAACACTAACAACCTTACTTTTAAATTTTCATTTAGAAGGTTATCGAAGGTGGTGATTCAAACAACAAAGATTAAGTGGTTGTTCCAGATTCTTTCCAAACTCCAACTAACAAGTCATTTGGAAAGCGAAAGGCTGAGAGTTTGGAAGACACGATTGATCTTGAGGATGGAAGTGCATCCATCACTAAAGATCCAAAATTCTCAGGTTTAAAAATTAAAGAAACTGAATGATTCAATTTAATGTATTTTCAATTTAATGTGTTTTACGTCTTTTTATCTATGTAATAACGGCCAAATATGGCCCATTTGTCCATCACAAAAACCTTTATTAATTATTAATAAATATTATTATTAATTTTTATTTATTTTTAATTATTCACTCGTAAATTTTTCTTTAATTCAATTTATTGCCAGTTATGCATTTATATTTAAAACGGCTTATTAAAGAAAATTATATTCACTAAATATATTTGCCTTTAACACCCATAAATTTTTTTCTCTATTTTAACTTATTACTAATTATTAACTAACATTAATTTAAATTATTTGATTTTCATAAATTTAATAAAAAATTATTAATAATTTATAATAATAATTTGAAAATTTTTTACAAATAAATAAAATATGAAATCATAAAGATAAAATATTTTTTATATTTAAATTTAAAAGAAATTAAATAATTACAATTCTTAATACTATTATTCCTAACTCATTTATTATACATAAACTTAATAACAATTATTTAATATTTTATTTTTAAAAATATATTATTATTTGAAATAATATATACACTATAAAAACAAAAAAATAAAAAATATTTTATTTTTTAATTAAAAATATCAATATTATATATCCAGTATTACATTTCTCTAACTCTAACTTAAGACAAATTTTTAAAATTTAGACATTTGAAATTTACAAACTAAGAAAAATAATAATTTGGATTTTCTTTAAAAATTAATAAAATATAAACTTATAAATAAATATAAAATCTTTTTGGTTTATTATTATTATTATTATTATTATTATTATTATTATTCATAACTAAGTTACTATACATTCAATTAATAATTATTATTATTGATTTATCACAATTTATTTACTTATTTTTTTTATATTTATTTGTGTCTATCTAATAATTATTATATTTCTTTTTGAATTTAAAGGACTTTGATTAATTCAAAAAAACCATAATTACAAGATATCCTAGTAGGATCCAGCAACTAACAATTCAAGTACGACTAATAGAAAATCAAAACTATCAAAAGAAAAAAGCCGATCATCCTTCTATCATTAGGATAGCAATATACTTCCTAATTTTTTTATTATTCCACCCCCTATAAACAAGTGTGTCTATAATTTTCCTCCCTATACTCGTGTTAACTGCATCCTTACCAAAACTCTTGTTATTCCTCAGATTCCATATTTCATATACAGTTTCTGTTGGGTTATCCATTTCAACTCATTATGCCAATCTTCAGGAATGTGCTGAATTTGAATCCACTATAGAACTTCCCTC
The DNA here is from genome assembly GCA_022829125.1 of Lathyrus tuberosus. Classification (NCBI taxonomy): domain Eukaryota; kingdom Viridiplantae; phylum Streptophyta; class Magnoliopsida; order Fabales; family Fabaceae; genus Lathyrus; species Lathyrus tuberosus. The sequence goes on from JALAZF010000041.1 coordinate 10,470,795, forward strand.
CAAATTTTTGCTTGTAGCAAAGCATTCAAAAAATAGATGTTTTATTGATTCCATCCCTGAACAAAAACAACATTGCATGTTATCGATCATTCCAAATCTGAACAGCCGGTCTTTTGTGGATAATTTTTTGTGGCATGCAAGCCATAATATAAAACAGGCTCGGGGTCGAGCATTGTTACCATACATCAGGTTCCTCCATTCGACCTTTATCTCATTTTCTCGCAGCATCGTATAAATTTTGCTCATATTGAATTTTTTCCATTTAAGAATATCCTCCCATTCTTCTATCCCATTCACTGCATCTCTCTGTCCTAAAACAGCTTTCAGAATCCAGGTACGGTTAGTTTTCTCCTCAATTTCCATCAGATGTCTATTTTTCATATAGTATGCTTGTATCCACCGAACCCACAACGAATCAGTTTTTCCACTTAGGTTCCACAGCAGCCGAATCAGATTGGTTTTGCTCCAAACCTCCATGTCAATTACGTTCAGCTCACCGTGACATTTTGGCTTGCAAATTGTCTTCCAAGCTACAGGTGCCTTTCGGCTCCCTTCGTATCCACCTGACCATAAGAAGTTGCGGCATATGGCTTCAATTTTATGCAAAACACTTTTGGGGAATGGAAAACATTACAGCCAGTAGTTAGTTAGTGCAAAAGTCACACTATTGATAAGCTGCAACCTCCCCACGTACGATAGCATACGAGCTCTCCAATGCTTAATCTTGTAGACAATACGATCCACAAGTGGCATGTAATGATGTGCAACGAGTTTCTTGCCAGTCACAGGTACTCCTAAATATTTGAAAGGTAGTTGTCCTTCCTGGAATCCAGTCACCTTAAGAATATCCTGTTTCAACTCTCCATACATCCCTGCACAATAAATCCTGCACTTCGAAGGGTTAACCACTAATCCGGTTGCCTTGGAAAATTTATTAAACGCATTCATCATCATTTCCACAGATACTTTATCACCTCGAGAGAACATTAATAAATCATCTGCGAAGCATAGATTCGTGATTTTCAATTTTTTGCATTTTGGATGATAGTTGTAGTTACTATCTTTCTGCATCTTGTAGAGGTACCTGTTCAAGCATTCCATTACAATGACAAAGAGCATAGGTGATATCGGATCACCTTATCGCAGTCCTCGCTTTGCTTCCATAACATCAGTGTGACGTCTATTCACATTGAATCTGTATGATACGGTAGTCACAACAATCATTATCCATTTAGTGAATTTTCTTGGAAATCCTACTTCATTCAGGATACTCTCCAGTGCCTTCCAATCGACCGTATCATATGCTTTTTGGATATCCATTTGCATCAAGCATCTTGGAGTCCCCCCTTTTCTTTCATAGCCCTTGATCAGTTCATAAGTGAGGAAGATGTGATTGTGTATTTGTTGACCCTTCAAGAAAGCAACCTGATTCTTTCCTACAATCGATTCAAGAACTTTGTTTAGTCTATTAGCTAGTATTTTGGATATGATTTTTACAGGGTGCTGCAGCATGCAATAGGCCTGTAGTCCTTGATTCCTTTTACCCCATTGTGCTTAGGTATCAATGTTACAATCGCACAATTTTCCGCTTTGTATATTATGTCTTTGCAAAAGAAGTCTTGTACAACTTTCACCACATCAGTTTTAATAATAGGCCAAGCTTTTTTGAAAAAGTAAGCCCCATATCCATCAATACCTGGCGCTTTGTCATTATCAATCCCTTTAAGAGCTGTAAAAATCTCCTCCTCTGTAATGGGTACAGTAAGTCCTTCTCTCTGTTCTGTATTTAGTTGGGCTCCATCTCGCATCGCACTAGTATCAATCCCTTCAACATCAGTGGACACACTCCCCACAAGTTTTTCATAGAATGCCATCACTTCATTTTCCAGGTCCCGTTGGTCTCTCACATAGGATCCGTCTGATTTTTGAATATTTGTCATGTTCTTGACTTGTTGCCTTGCTTTTATGGATGCATGGAAGTATTTGTTGTTGCCATCACTTAGTCGCAACCAATCAATTTTTTCCCGTTGTTTCAACACGTTAAACTCGATTTCTTGCCATTTAATCAGCTCTTCAGAACATTGCTTGACCTTCTCAATTTTGTTAACATTCATCCTGTCAGCTCTTAGAATCTCTTGTGCAGTATGTCGTTCATCTCTCGCTTTCCCGATGTTCTTGATTGCATCCGTTAGAGGTTTACTCAAATTTCTTATGAATAATTATTATATTTGTTATTTAACTTTTAATTTGTTACATTAGTTTACGTATTACTGAATTTTTATTAAATACCCTTAATCATATAAACAACTTTAATTTTAAATCTTTATAAAGATATAAATATAAAGTTATAAAGATAAAATATTTTTTATTTTTAAAGTTAAAAAAATTAATTAATAAGAATTATTAATATTATTATTTCTAACTCATTTATTATACATAAACTTAATAAAAACTTAGAAATATAAAATCTTTTTTGTTTTTAAGTTACAACTAATTTATATAATAATAATAATAATAATAATAATAATAATAATAATAATAATTATTATTATTATTATTATTATTATTATTCATAACAAAGTTACTATACGTTACATTAATAATAATAATTATTTATTTATCAAGTTTATTTACTTATTTATTTATTATTTATTTGCGCCTATCTAATAATTACTATATTTCTTATTATTTTTTATTTTGTAACATCAATCTAAAGTCAAAGATAAAATTTTAAATTGTTATAAAGATATAAAATATAAAGTCAAAGATAAAACCGTTTTTATTTTTAAATTTCAAATAAATTAAATAATAAAATTTATTAATATTGATATTATTATTACTAACTTATTTATTATACATATACTTAATAACAATTACTTAATTTAAAGACTCATAAAAATAATTTGGATGGTAATTACAAATTAATAAATAAGAAACTTATAAAGATAAATTATTTTTGGTTTTTAAATTAAAAATAATTATATTATATTTATTATTTATTTTGTAACATCAATTTACTTATTATTGAATTTATAACAAATCAAAAATTGTCTATTACACTTTCTCTAATTTTAACCCCTTAAGTTTTAAAATAACCCATTAAAATTCCATCCAAAAAGATAAATTTCATTAAATTTTAAATTTCAAAAAAAATGTTTTTACTTTTTTCTAAAAAATAGAATAAATACTCATAAAAATGAAAATTTTATACTGTAGCTACAAATATTATCAAAATATCCTTATAAAATAGTCCTTACAAAAATATCATTATTTTAGTATTTTCCCAATCTTTTAATTATACTATATTCTATAATAAAGTTATGACCATAAAATCATTTATATATTCTATAATTTTATAATTTTCCAATTAAGAAATTTAAGATTTAAAAACTCTTTAAAATTATTAAACCTTTTTTAAAAAAATGAGTAAACACATTGAATTCTAAAACTACCCAGTAAAATAATTCGTCCAATCAAAGAATATTTTTTAATGAACACAAATTGTTTTTTAATTAAAGACATTAAAAACTTCAAAACTCAAAATATTACTTTTCAATTTTGAAATAAATTAATAAAAATATATAACATACAAATAAAAATAAAAATGATGATACAATTTAAATTTAAACTTTTAAAATGTTATTATTATTATTATTATTATTATTATTATATTATTATTATTATATTATTATTATTATTATTATTATTATCTCTGTTACAATAAAAAAAATTAATAAAAATTATTAGTATATTACTATTTATTTAGTATTTATATTCTATACATCTACTTATTAATATTTTATTAATAACAGTTATTACTGTTCAATTTCTATAAATAGGTATTTGAGTTTTTATTACAAATTGAAAATTTATTAACTTTAAAAAATCATAATAATAATAATTATTCTGTCAGTTACTATTATAATTACTAGCGTCCAAACGGGCACGCTGTCCGCTTTTTTTAATGCGCGTGAATGAAAATATAAATGATAGTTTTTATTTAAATATAATTTAAAAAAATAACATTATGTGGAAGTTAATAATAGAAGTTATGTGGAAGTTAATAATAAGACGTTATTAAGTAAATTACAAAATAAAGTTAGGGTAAAAATGGTAGAAAAATGGATACACCAAAACAAAGTATTCCCTTTATATATTGTATAGATATTGTATAGATTATTCTTATTTCAGTTACTAAACATAAAATTAGTAATTATTATTATATTTCATATCTTTTATAATATAAGGAACTTAATATTTTTCCAAAAACAAAACGAAATCTCTCTCTCAATCACAACAAATACTACTAATTCTTCACTATTCATCCAGCAAAATAAAAAAATTTATATGGGTATATACATGCACTACTATTAAATTTTATTATTACTATTCAAACATCTATCACAACTTTACATTCTAGCACACTTTATTTTATAAATATTTTTTATAATATTAATTATATCATCAAATTTTTAATATATTTAGATTTTAGATTTGTTTTTAATTTTTAATATATTTAGTTTTTAGATTTGTTTTTAATTTTTAAGTGTGTTCTTTTTCACTATAAAATAGAAAAGCAACATGCAGAAAAAGTGACAGAAATTCAACGTCTCAGTCGACTCAAAAGGAAGCAACAACTTCATTTGAAATTCATCAAAAAATTTACGTTACAAAACAGAGGTAAAATTAAATATTCTAAAATATATCAAAAAATTTTAAATATATACTTTATTTATTCTTTAAAAGATATCAATGAATTAAAATAATATTTTTTATTAAATTAAAAACAATCTACCTTTTAAGTTTAAAAAATTGATTCTTCTATTAAAAATGACAATGAGTACAATAACATGGTAAGCATCACAAATGGAGAAGATACTCATATTTAGGGCTGGAAATGAGTCGAGTCGAGTCGAACTTACCTTAGCTCGGCTCGACTTGTTAAGAACTAGTTCATCTCAAATCTCGGTTCGAGTTCGACACAAACTTTTTTTTTAAGCTCAAACTCGACTCGTTAAAAGTTCACGAACTATTCGATTCATCTCGTTAGGTTCATCTTGTTAGGTTCAACTCACCTGCTTCACGGACTTAAAAGCCATTTTTTAAATCTATTTGATTTTTATATATTTGACATTTTAAATTAATATTTTAAAAAAAAATATTGAAATAAAATAAAAGTTATGAGTATGAAATTTAACTTTGTTTCAAAAATCTAGTACTTAAAAAACTACACAACTTTCAAGAGACACATTTGAAAGTCTAATTCAAAAAACACTCAATTGAGGTTTAAATTTATCTCAAAAATTCATAACTTCATCAAATATTTAGGAAACTTACTGTTCCAGACTGGACCAATGGCTAGGCATGGCCCAATCCACTTCTGCTCCCAAAACGACCCAATTGCCTAAGTCCAGCTAGTGCAGAGGCAGCATTTACCTTTCTGCCCCTCTACCGGGCACATATGGACAGATGAACCTCAGGGTCATTTGTCCCTCCCCAGAATTCCTGCCCGTTACTCACGGCTCCTTCATCCAGGAACAACATGACACCTGTGCCCGTAACTACGCCCTTGCCTGTGGCAACAGCTAGTTTTGGGCATATCTTCCCGTCATAACGGCTAGTTTTTAGCAGTTACCTAGTCTTCAGGAAACAGTTACTCCGCCTTGAAAATAGGAACTGTTGGCCACGCGCTGGGGGCATTATAAAAACCCTCTCATTTGAGAGGGTCAGGTATCCAAAAATTATTCTAAGAAACTCATACTTTTGTACCCGCCTTTCTCTCTCCCGATTCTTACTTTAGCATAGGTGTGCCTTGCAGGTACATCCCCTTCCTCTTCTCACACTCCTCGCATCACAAACGTTCTTCTTGGCCCATTTTAAGATCTGATCAGCCTTCACGATCAATGGCGCCGTCTGTGGGAAACTTGTTATCCCCGTCTTAACATCCACCTCTGATTTAAAGACCAAAGTAAATTCTCTGTCCAAGATTACGATCATGGCTTCCCAAGATCACATCCAAGATATTCGCAATCTTTCTGTTCTCCCCATCAACAAGACTGATGCTGACGGATCTACATCCCTCCTTGGAGGAGGCACCCGTCATATGAGAGACGGAGCTACCACGTCTCCCTCCCCCACTCATACCGACTGTGCTGACGATCAGCCCTTGCTGGCCCTCCAGCCCGTTCCAGTTCCACCTAACGCCGACCCGGCCGTGGTAGCCCTCCTTGAAGCAATCAACAAGACCAACCTCTTGATCCTCCAACAAAACGAGAAGATTGGGGCATTGGAAGAGTCTGCCTGTCCGAGATCCCCTCAGCCGAGGAAGGACCGACGACGATCCAAGAGTCCACAACCCCGGCGAGAAGTTGATCGTCGGGTGCGCCAAGAACCAGAGTCCCAAGCCGTTTGGAAGCGCGATTGTGTTTCCCCGCAAAACCAACATTCCCCAGGCAACAAGAGAACCTGGAGAGATCAATGTTCACCCCCGGTCAGGCCAAAGGGTCGGGCGCGTACACCATCCCCTGTAGAAGTCACCGTCACGAGCGAAGCATCCGCTCCACTTCCCCGACCAGTTCCAGCAGCGACGATGAGCCCTACGGCCCATTATCTCTGGAGATATTGGCTACACGCCTCCCCAAAGGCTTGGAGAAGCCACCATCTTTGGACACTTATGACGGGACGAATGACCCAGATGAGCACATCAAAAACATCGATGCGCTGCTAGACTACCGAGGCATCATCAAATGCCGTCTGTTCCTGACCACGCCCCTGAAAGGGACAATGACCTGGTATAAACAACTGCCCGAGGAGTCCATCACCTCGTGGAAGCAGTTGGGCAGGATGTTTTCCAGGCACTTTACGGCGTCCCGCCGCCATCCAAAGATTGAAGCCTCCCTTGAGGCTATAATTCAAGGGAAGGATGAGTCTCTCCGGGCATATATTGAGAGGTTCAATAAAGAAGTTGTGCAAGTCCCCACTACCGAAGACATGAAGAAATTTCTGCTGGAACGAGGACTTCGCCCGTATTCAAAATTTTCTAAAGATGTTGGCCTTGCACCTCCAAGGAGCCTGGACGCCTTCCTCCTCAAGGCGAAGGCGTATATTCAATACGAGGAAAAGGAAGCGGCCAGCTCTGCCCGAGCCTCACGCCATTAGGAAAATGCCCGAGCCTCCAAAGGCGATGAACCCTTGACATCCCGTTGGGGGGAAAGAAGGCGCGAAGATCGTCCCCGTGAATCCTAGGACAACAAGGGACCCTCCGGTCGGTTCCACGATTACACTCCCCTGATTGTCTCTAGGGAAAAGATTCTCTTCGAATGTGTTAACTCGGAGTTTAAACAAGCGGGAGTCTGGTTCCCCAAGCAGGTACCGGCCAAGCCCAACGCTGATAAATCAAAGTACTGTTGTTTCCATAAGAGACACGACCACACCACTGAAGATTGCATCCACTTGAAGGATGCCATAAAAATACTGATCAGGGATGGCCACCTGAAGCAGTTTACAAAGAAGAAAGATGCTCCTCGGCAAGACGCCCAGGAGTCAAAGAAATTAGAGGAAGAGGTGCCTTTCTCGGAAGAAACCAACCTCCAAGTCGCCATGAGTATATCACGAATGGAGGATTTCTATGTTCCAGACGAGCTCAGGCTCCCTCGTATTTTGCAACCCATAGCCCATATGAGACTTTCCCCTCTGCGATGGTCATCTCCGGAGGGGGGTTTAACAAATTCACCATGGGCTCCGTGAAGAGACAGTTCGAGCACCTGATCAGCACGAGCTCCAGCAAGGTGACAACGCTCGACAAAGCCCAGAAGGGATCAGTCCCCATCTCCTTCTATCAGGAAGAGCTTCTCAGAGGGTCCCAAAACTCAAGTATCCCTCTACTCGTTAGAGCCCAGATGGAAAATTTTGATGTTCGCAGGATCTTAGTCGATCAAGGCAGCTCGGCGACATTATGTACTCATAGCTGTTCTCAACTCTCCAGCTGGACGAGTCGCACCTCACTCCCTACGTGGGCTTTGACCTACATGGTTTCAATAGGTCGGTCACGAAACCCTGGGGGTACGTCGAGTTAATCGTGAACTTTGGATCTGCGAAGACAGCCAGATCTATCATGGTTCAATTCCTGGTAATTGACTGCCCGTCTCTCTACCAGTGCATATTCGGGCGGCCAACTTTGGCCGAGCTGGTAGCTGTACCATCATCTGTCCATCTCAAAATGAAGTACTATACTTTAAAAGGTATTATCGCTACATTACACAGGGACATCGAAGCTGCGCGGCGATACTTCGAGGTGGCCACCAAGGGACTTAACACCATCGCTGCCAAGCCAAAGACGTCCAGCAAGCAAGCCTTACCTAGCAGCTCAAAAAAGGCTAAGCCACTACCACGCGTCGACTCCGTCAACCTCGACAGCCGCTTTATCAAAGATGACCAGAAGGAGGACCAGGTTGACTCGAGCAGCTCATCCACCTCGACCAGCAACAACCCCTATCCGATGCACCCAATCCCGGTTGGCGACTTCGAGCTCGTCCTGCTCGGCGACGATCCTCAGTGAGGAGTAAAGATAGGGACCGGCCTCCCCGACATAGCGAGGAAACAACTCAAGGCTTGCCTTCGAGAGAGTGCAAACTTGTTCGCCTGGAGTGCCACGGAAATGCTCGGCTTAGATCCCTCCGTTGCCTGCCATCAGCTCACGATTGACCCTGCCGTCAAAGCAGTAGCACAACGTAGGAGGAAGCAGTCTCTGGAGAAAACGGAGACTGCAGAACAAGCTGTAAAAGACCTCCTCGAGGCAAAATTTATCTCGGAAGCCAAGTACACCACTTGGTTGTCCAACGTTGTACTCGTGAAAAAATCTAATGGCAAATGGCGCATGTGTGTTGATTATACTGATCTTAATAAGGCATGCCCAAAAGATGCTTACCCCCTCCCCAATATTGATAAACTTGTTGATAACTCTGTCAGTTTTAAACTATTATCATTCATGGACGCCTATTCGGGCTACAATCAAATACCAATGGCGATGAGCGATACAAAATACACGGCCTTCAAGACCGAATTGGGCAATTATTACTACAACGTAATGCCCTTCAGCTTGAAGAACGCCGACGCGACCTACCAGAGGATGATGAACAAGGTCTTTCGAGGAGAGATAGGCGACATGCTCGAAGTCTACATGGACGATATGATCGTGAAATCTCACGAGGAGACCGATCACACAGCCCATTTAAGAAAGGTCTTCGAACAGACCAAGAAATACCAGATGCGTTTCAACCTAGAAAAATGCACGTTCGGAGTCCGGGCGGGCAAGTTCCTCGGCTTCTATCTGACAGAACGAGGAATCGAGGCCAACCCCAACAAGTGCAGAGAATTCTCCAAATTTCCAACACCCAACTCAAAAAAGTCAATCCAAACCCTCAACGGGATGCTCGCTTCTCTGTCTCGTTTCGTGGCCAAGTCTGCCCAGCATGCCCTGTCTTTCTTTAAACTCCTCCGCAAGGAGGCGACATTTGAATGGACGGAGGAATGCGACTGGGCTCTCCTCCATCTAAAACGAGCACTGTCGGAACCACCAGTCTTCTCTCGACCAGACAACGGTGAAACTTTGTACCTATATCTCGCCGTGGCAACTGAGGCCGTAAGCACCGCCCTTATCCGTGAGACATCCGACGTGCAGAAGCCCATATATTTCACCAGCAAAGCATTGCAGGGACCAGAGCCGAGATACCAGTAGATAGAACAGGTAGCACTGTCCCTCATCAACATTGCAAGAAGGATGAGGCACTACTTCCTGGCTCACACGATTGTGGTCCGGACAGATCAACCTGTAAAGCAACCTGTAAGCCAAAAACGACAACCTATCCGAGTACTTAGCCTTGGTCGAAGAAAAAATGATGAAGTTTGCTGCAGTAGAATTAAGGCATGTTCCCCGCGAACATAACGTCAGAGCAGATGTATTGTCTAAACTAGCGAGCACGAAGAAAAGGGGGGAAACAAGTCCGTCATTCAGGAGGTGCTTCCTCGACCCAGTATCGAGAAGACACCTCCGAGCCTCGACGTGCAGGTAATCGGTGACTCCCGTTTACAACTACCTCGCTAGAGAGGAACTTCCGTCCGACCCCAAAGAGGCCACCACAGTCAGACGCAGGGTCTGCTCCTACATCCTAGTCGAAGGTAAACTCTACAGGCGAGGGTTCTCTATCCCATTACTCAAATGCGTCGAGGAAGAGATGGTCGCCCACGTCCTGCGCGAGATCTACGAAGGAATCAACGCCTAGCATCTCGGGGGGAGATCCCTTGCCTGGAAATCCCTTCGAGCAGGGTACTACTGGCCAACCATGCAGCAGGATGCTAAAGAGCACGTGAAGAAATGCGACAAATGCCAACGACACGGGGACATGAACCTAGCTTCGCCTAATGAGCTCAAAGTTATGTCCTCCCTGTGGCCATTCACCTGGTGGGGCGTGGACATCCTAGGGCTATTCTTAGTGGATCAAACCAGAACAAGTACTTAATAGTAGGCATTGATTATTTCACAAAGTGGATAGAAGCGGAGGCTCTGGCCAAAATAACAGCCCTTAACATACTTCGTTTCTACAAGCGAAACATCCTCGCACGCTTTGGTATCCCTCAAGCGATAGTCACGGACAACGGGACACACTTCACAGACAGGAAGTTCCAGGATTTCGTCGCTCAACGGGGCACGAAACAACACTTCGTATCCGTAGAACACCCCCAGACTAATGGGCAAGCCGAAGCAGCGAACCGAGTAATTGTCACACCCTAATTTCTGACCCTAAGATCTCCACCTTGTTCTTTGCATAACATATTAGGTCAATCGATCGTGCATAACTAACCACTTTATCTAGCTTTGTTTGTTTTGTTTTTTTAAGGACATATACTATTGCAGAAGGCTCAAAATCTTGAAGGTTGTGCTGTGTATGTGTTTGTGGAGGTTCTCTGGTCTTTGCAAGATGTGTGTTGAGTTCCTGTGAGATTTTACCCTCTCCCTTTTTCATCCCTAAACCACTACTAAGCCTTTCTTCCCTCAGGATTGCTCAGAGCCCCCCCCCCCCACAAGGATTAAGTCCTTATGCCCTATGATATGGAATTTGGTACCCTAAGGCCGGTCACTGGTTGCGTGGCAAGGTTATGCTGTAAGATGGCATCTTCCCCCCTCTGTCAGCACCTTAAGATTTAAGAATTGTGTTTGCTCAATGATGTGTGTTCTTAAGTAATGAAGGTTAAATTTGGAAGAAAGTCGGAGGTTGAAATCCAAAGGTGCGAATTCAAGTCCCATATTCTAGTTACATTTTCAAGACAGTTTTGTATTCCATCTTTATCTTCCAAGGATCCCCCAACACGTGGTTCTTGTGCAAAGATCATCAAGCAGAGATGTTTTCCATTAAGTTGAGGATTGGACCATTAAAGTTTAAAGCCTTAGCGCAAGTGACATGAGGAGGTGGATTCCTGAGGACCAAAACATCATTATTCTTTCAAACACTTATTACATACAAAACAATTTATTTGTGTTTTGAGTGGTAAGAATTAGGAGTTCCTTTGATTTGAAAAAAATTTGAAATGCATTCAAGCAATGTTGTTAAATCTCAATTCGACTTCAAAAAGAATTTAAGATTGGAAGGAGTCAAGGTCTTAAAGTTCATACTACCATCAAGTTTCATCAAAGTACTAGATCCAAGAATGTATTTTACGTTAGATGTATCCAAGATGGCAATTGCCCCTCATTACCCATATTCAACTATGGCAATTCAATTCAAAGAAATTGTTTTACATTACAATGTCGTTAAGCTTATCCAAGGTTTACAAGAGAAACCATAACAATTTACAGAAGCCAAATACATATTAAGTTTGGAACTTTGCTAAGTAAAACGTGAGCATATGATCAAAATACAAAATGCCACTGTAAAGGCCAATGGAAGCATGCGTACGGCTGGATCTGTTTTACATTGAGAAGCATGATCTTTAGTAAAACCTCTCGTTCCGCAACTGACATTGAACCTTGGGTCCTCACGGTACTACGCTGGCGGCGATTTGCAGCAGCTATGAAATCCTCTGAATGCCAGCTGATTAGGAACATCCTTCGAAAGACTGAGTGAAACAACACGGTTGGAGAAATTTTGAACCACACCGTCGTTGGATTGATTCCACAAAAACAAATTAGAACAAACCATGAAACCACTACCTCCAAGATTCCTGCAAGATCAAAAAACAAGTGTCAATGCAAATCCATAACAAACTCCCATCACAAAATTTCCAAACTAAGGTTCCTAATTTACACTTCAACTTTCAGAACATTTGCCCGATTCTTTGTTTGACATGCTAAAAAGAATATGGTACCAGTTGATGGTCACTCCTGGTACAACACATGAATTTCTTGATGAAATACGAAACATACAATGATCTAAGCAGATCGTACAAACCGCTATAATTTTCATACCTCACACGTGATGAAGTAGTGTACAAACTGCTGCAGCCTGTTGCAACGCCTTCAGATGCCAACCTTGCTCCCTTTAGTATTTGATATTTTTTCCAGTTATTACCTGTATTTAACATGACAGCATACACAGGTTATCAAATCCTTTTCAAAGTAAAAGAAATATCAAGTGTTTACAGGAAAATCCAAAACTTACAAGTTAGAAATGCAACTCCTAACATTGTTTCAACCAAAGTCGGCTATCGCCAAAACTTATCAGATATTAAGCTAAACCCCATCTGCCACCCATACTTAGCCATATCCAAGAGTAGCGGAAAACCAGTTGTGAACAGGTGGTATCCCAACCTGCATAAGGCCATGATTATCATATAACGGTAACTGTTGAAATTACTCAAGAGAAGTTGTTAACTTGTTCAACATAAAACCAAACTAAGTCTATCAAAAATATTACCGGCAGTCGAAACTAACTCTTCCGGTCCAGTTCCTGCGGTCCCGACTTCAGTATTTCTCAAGCAGTTGAAATCTTAACAGGGACGGAAACCTATTGAACGCAAGCCACAAAACAAACGTTAACTTCAATCTAATGAGCAAGTCAAAACAAGATTTGTTAAGTTATGGCAAGCTTTATTTTCCCCCAAAAGACACAATCATATATTCAAGACCAATTCCGAACACATTCAATTCTTTCCTAAACAACATAAAACATGTTCAGACGAATTTAACAACATCCCAAAATCATTCTCAAACTGTGATCACTATCAGAAGGTTATTAATGAGTGCCTTTCTACTACCGACATAACCAGGACAATTTTCGAAATATTTCCAAAACGATCACCCAACATGTCTAAGCTAAAAAAGAGGAAGCTTTTAAACGGTTCACAAGAATATCCAAGACAAGGAATTATGGACTATGTTAATTTCCAAAACCAGTTCCAAACATAATAAATCAATTTCGAATTGTTACCGAAACAGACCTCCAACATGTCTACTTCAGAAAAGGGAAACATTCATTGTCATTTACGACATTTTTTTTTCAAATCTGAAGATTTCAAACATCTATATAAAAAGACATCAGAGTTCACATGGAAGAGGGAGAAAGAATCATAAACAATTCAGATATGTTCACAAAACAAAACACATACCCAAACCATCAGCACACACACGCAGGAACCAATTCATCAGACAATATCATAAACACATACCACAATAGTGAGCAAAAAAACCATATACAAACATACGCAGCAGAAAAAAAGTACAGTTTCACATACACGACACAAATCACACCAACAGAAGAAGAAGCCACAGGCGGAGACGAGTCAGACAAACAACAACACACACGAAGGAATCATCAAGAGGAAAGGGTTCAGAAGATATACCTATACGAGGAATCGTTCGAGATCGTACCTGCATCTTCTCTACATTTTATTGCTTTATTCATTTGTAATTTGTAATCATCATAATCATAGTGAGAATATTGGGGTATTGGGATGTGTGGGGTTAGGGTTGCTTGCTTGATTAATCGGAGAGGACGAGAGGATAGCGGCGGCTGCGGCGGCTAGGGTTTCAAAACCCCAAATTTGAGAGAAAAAGAGAGAGATACTATAATCGAGAGAGAGGAAAGGTCTGCGTATCCCCTTTCCTTGTCTTATCTCCGCACGATTCCATACACGTGCACACACGTCACTTATCATACACCCTTCGCCTTTTATCCGTCCGATCACGGTGCACACACATCACATGGTTGAGATTTGAGAGTCTATGATAGACCCTCTCTCCCTGGCAAGCGTACAATCCCTCCGTTTTTTTTACCTATTTTTTTTTTTTAAATTAATAATCCTTAAGTAATCATAAAATAACCTTAATTCTAAAAATATAACTTTTTTAACATATTAAAACTCTTTTATTAGAAAATATAATCCTTTTATTATTTTATATAGTAAAAAAAAAAATATAACTTCTTTCTTATTTTAAAATATCACCTCTATTAATAAAATATAACCTAAAAAAAAAATCAATTAAAAACTTACTAAGACTTTTTCTTAATTAGTAAAAACCTTTTAAAATAATAAAAACTCTTATTTATCAAATAGTAAAACTAAAACTTTTTTTTTTCTTTTTTTTTTATTAATAAGAAAACTTTTATTATTCATTAACTTTAATATAACTTTAAAACTAAATAATAAAAACTTTAAATGACTAAAACTTTTTTTATTAAGAACTCTAACTTTTAATTAAAATAATCTTTAATATAAACTCTAAAATAATAATAAACCTTAAAAGTCAAAACTCTTTTCTTAATAAATCGTTCCCCGTTAGAATCCATCGCGCTTATTAGTACGCTTGTGTGTGAATAGTTTAAGTCTTGTTTGATACCATGCTTTACTTATGAGTTTGTGTATGTGAATGTATGTTTTTTATTGTTCTAAACCTTTTCAAAACATTTAAAATTCTCGATCCAACGTCGAGCCCATTTTCTACCCATGTAAGTCGATTGCCTTTAGGCAACGCATTCAACCTTTTGGTCACTAGACACAAGACTAGCACCACTTTGCTAGCACTCTCGCTAATCTAATATAATTAATCACATTAATATCCAAGGGGAAATCCCATGCATGATAACCATGTTATTGTGCATGGTGCACATCATCTGCATCATAATCGACACCTTAAGATAAGTCAATTAGATAACTTAGGATAGATTACCTAGGTTAGTCCCCCTTCAACTTTGATTTCTTTAATCAAATTTTAGCCCACCTAATTCTCCACACAAGAGAATTAGATGTTAATTATCTTGAAGAAGGGACATACAATCCCATACCCCACGAAATATAAACATTTTCAAAACTGTGGTGGTTTTCTTAAGATGATGACTCATCTTCTCTCCTAAACCTTTAAAACACTTTAGTATCCTTAATAAGGAACTACAAGTGCTCTGATTCCCTCCTGACAGGATATGTAGGCACAAGATGCGATATCTTGTCGAGCACACTTAGGAATAGAATTCTAGGTCACCTACCCTTAAACCCTTAGAAAACACCAACAAATAACATAATAAAACAAGAGGTTCCTGTAGAGTACTACAGATATCTAGGATGCTAACACCTTCCCTAGGTATAACCAACCCCCGAACTTTAGAATCTTAGTTTGCATTTGCATTGCATTGTGGGTAATTCGATCTTTCTCCCTTCCCTTGGATAAATCAAAGACGGTGGTGAAATAAAAGAAATGCAATTCAAGTTAATATAATAGATTGGTATCCAATTCTCACCGCGACAGTAATCTTGCGAGGCCTCCAGCGAAGACTAGGCGAAACAAAGAAAGCTTGGGTCTAGGAGCTACACAACGTCCTATGGGCGTACTGCACAACTCCACATTCTTCGACCGGGGAAACTCCCTTTTGTAACACCTCGATTTAAATTATTTAATCGTTGTGTTTTATTTTCAATTGTTTGGCCTTGTTTAGGGGGTGTCTGAGTCCGAAGGGGTAATGTTAGTAATGATAAAGTGGGGGGTGTGTCCATTAATAGTAATATGGAACTTATTGTTATTAGTATTATTAATATTATTATTATTATTATTATTAGTATATTTCATATTATTATTATGGTTATTATTATTATTATTAATACTTTTATTATTTTAAATTAAAATCTGATTTAATTAATTTGATAATGGGCTAATGGATGAATGGAGGGGCAGTTTAGTAACTAAGCTGAGATTAGTGAGGGTTAGGGGGAGAATTAGCCATAATCAGATTTTGGGAAAAGAAAGAGTTAGAGAAGAAGAACAAGGAAGAGCTAGGTCACCCATCTTCATCAATTTCGCAGGAATTTGATCAAGAAATTCGAGGTAAGGGGGAGAATAAGTTTAATATGGGTGATATAATCATGAGAGGGTAGTGGGGATTCCTTAACACCGTAAGAATTCGTATGTATAATTCAGTTTGAATTTATCTGTGTTTGTGTGTATGATTGCTGTGAAATCCTTGTTGTGATGCCATGTTGGATCTGGAATTCGTATGATTCTTGGTGAATAATTCTGTTGTTGCTGCTGTATAAATTGTATGTGTTGCTGGACTGGTTTATGCAGGTGAATATGACCAATAATTAGATCTAAGAACCGTAAATTGGATTAGTAATGATAGGTAAAAGAAGTAAGATGAAGAATAGGACTTGAAACTACTGTAGAAACAAGTTTAGGACTGGATTGGAGGGGAAAAGTGAGGATCCCGTAGCAGAAACCAGACTGGGTGGGGAAATTGCATTTGCGTAATAGATCTGGCTATCCGCGTATCAGGTAGGGCAATACGCGTATGGCTATGGTCAATACGCGTATGGGAGGGCCAAAAGGAGGCTTGGCACGACCCTCTGCTCGTACGCGTAACAGTACGCGTATGGAAGCTTGGCATTACGCGTAAGAAGAGGGTGTTACGCGTAACGAGATCTGAAGTGGAATTTTGATGGAAAACAGGTCTCTGCCCATACGCGTATCAAGTGAGGCAATACGCGTATGGATGGGCGAGCGAGATGGGCAATACGCGTATGGCCTAGGGCAATACGCGTATGGCCAGGGAGGGTACATAATTTTACCGTTTTGCGATTTCTTTCCCGTCTTCGCGTCCGAAGTTGTTTCTTTTGGTTTAAGAGGTTGGGGATAGATGTCAGACCTTGAAAAATGTAGGATTGGTGGTAAAAATAATTAATTTAATAATTTTGGTGAATTAATTAGTGATTAGATAATTAGCGTCGTGTGAGGTGTTTTCTGTGGTGTTATGTATTGATTGTGATCAGGAGGATCGTGGAAATGTATGAGTGTGATTATACATGAATTATATGCATATTGATGTCATGCATTCATGGTGTGTCGGTGGTGATGGATCATTGCTCAGGAGGAGTGTATGTGATTCATCCGAACTCCAATGTGGAGAATGGTGGGATAAATCATTGTCAAGTAGAGGTGTATGTGATTTATCCGGGTTCAATTGAATGAACCATGGTGATTGTTGGTACCACATGCATTGTGTCTATTGTTGAGTCGCATTGCATTATCATTTTATGTTGATTGACTTATGATTGAAAGTGACAAGTAGGTCATGCTTATGTGATTGTATGATTGTGTGTGAGCAACTACTCTTATCATGTGTTATTTGCCGTTTATTATTAAATGTAGTTCTCACCCCTCTGTTGTTGTTGTGTCTGTGCTTCTTCGGAAGTACAGATAATCCAAGTACTTGAGTTGCTTGGAGTGCGTGTTGCCTATTCGAGTCGTAGGAGTCGCTCTGATACGTAACACATGAATTTTGGGGATTTTATTAATTGTTATTCTCCATTGAATTTTGTTACGTGTCTCTTTTGAATTCATTATTTGAGGACCACGAGTTATGTGGAGTTTTGGAGTATATTGGCAAGTGTGCCGTGAATTGAATAAATAATTATTTTCTGCTGTTTTATTTCGTTAATGAAATGAGTTTTCGTTGTTGATTTAATGATGTGGCATCTCGCTGTTGGTTGTAAAACTCTGATTTATCCATATTACTTTTATTTTTATAAACTGGGAAAGTGGGGTGTTTCAATTGGTATCAGAGCAGGTCAGTCCGTCCGGCCAGGTGTAGTAGTTGAGTCTGTCCTTAGTATAGGGGTCGATTGTGTGTTCTGACCGTATGTTGATTGTTGACCAGTATGGCAGGAAGGAATGATGCTGCTGCTATGCAAGCCATGGCACAAGCTGTAGAGAACGCCAATCAGGCTGGAGGTGCTCAGTTTCGTGACTTAGCACAGTTCCAGAGCAATAAGCCGCCTACATATGAGGGAGGTATTTTGGATCCATAGGCTGCACAGAAATGGCTGAAGGCTGTTGAGAAGATCTTCAGGACCATGGAATGCAGTGACGCTCAGAAGGTACGATTTGGCGCTCATATGCTGGAAGGGGAGGCTAAAGCCTGGTGGGACAATAGTCGTCAGAGGTTGGAAGCTGCGGGTACTGAGATTACTTGGACAATGTTTCAAATTGAGTTTCTGGAGAAGTATTTTCTGAAAGATATTCGTAGTGCAAAGGAAGTTGAATTTCTGGAGCTGAAACAGGGTGATAAGACAGTTGCTGAATACGCTGCCCAATTTGAGGAATTGGTACAGTATTGTGCTCATTACAATACTGAGGAAGCTATGACTTCGAAGTGCTTGAAGTTTGAGAATATGCTGCGTCCCGAGATCAAACTGGGCATTGCTTGTCAGAAGATAAGAAATTATCTAGAACTGGTAAGCAGAAGCAGAATCTATGATAATGATAACAGAGCCAGAATTGCTCATTACAAGGCTGTGAATGAGAAGAAGGGTAAGCAGAGGTTTGGAGGTGCTCCTTACAGTACTCCAGTTGATAAAGGGAAACAGAAAACTGACATAGGAAAGAAACCAAAGGAGAAAGGAGTAGGTGCTGATACTCTCAAGTGCTTCAGATGTGGTGGTGCGGGTCACCGTGCTAATAACTGTCCGAATGAGGTGAAGAAGTGTTTCAAGTGTGGTAAACCAGGTCATGTTATAGCAGATTGTAGGGCCACTATGCCTACCTGTTATAACTGCGGAGAAAAGGGTCACATCAGCGCTCACTGTGAGAAGCCAAAGAAAGCCTAGGCCAGTGGAAAAGTATTTGCCTTGGTGGGAGCCCAATCCACCGATGAGGAGCGTTCCGTCAAAGGTACTTGTTTTATTAATGGTATTCCTTTGATTGCTATCATTGACACAGGTGCAACACACTCGTTTATTTCTGTTGACTGTGTGAAGAGATTAGGGATTGTGCTGTCTACTCTAGGTCAGAGGATGACGATTGAAACTCCATCTATTGGTTCCGTGGTTACATCCTTGGTGTGTTTGAAGTGTCCGCTGACTATGTTTGGTAGAGATTTCAGAGTGGACTTGATTTGTTTGCCACTAGGTAACCTCAATGTTATTTTGGGGATGAACTGGTTGGAGTTCAACCGAGTTTATATTGATTGTTTTAGGAAGACGTTATTGTTTCTTACTCCTGAAGAAGAAGAAGCTTTAGCGGATTCGTTGTCGAGCAGGGAGTTGAGGACATTGTTGGAGGATGAAGCGAAGATGTTTGCAGTGGTTGCCTCGTTATCTCTGGAAAGCAAGGCTTTAGTTAATGAATTACCAGTGGTGAATGAATTTCCTGAAGTATTTCCAGATGACATTTCAGAGTTGCCTCCGACAAGGGAAGTTGAATTTACTATTGATCTTGTACCAGGTACCAGACCTATCTCTATGGCACCGTACAGGATGTCTGCATCAGAATTGGCAGAGTTGAAGTCTCAGATCGGAGAATTGCTCGATAAGAAGTTTATTAGACCAAGTGGGTCGCCGTGGGGAGCTCCAGTGTTGTTAGTTAAAAAGAAGGATAGTAGTATGCGTCTGTGCATCGACTACCGTCAGTTGAATAAAGTGACCATTAAGAATAAGTATCCATTTCTGAGGATTGATGACTTAATGGATCAGCTTGTAGGAGCTCGTGGTTTCAGCAAAATTGATTTGAGGCCGGGTTACCATCAGATTAGAGTGAAGGAAGATGACATTCAGAAAACTGCTTTCAGAACTCGCTACGGACATTGCGAGTATGCAGTAAGGCCTTTCGGAGTGTCTAATGCGCCGGGTGTGTTTATGGAATATATGAATCGTATCTTCCACTCTTATCTGGATCAGTTTATTGTAGTATTCATTGATGATATACTAATTTATTCTAAGTCTGATGAAGATCATGCAGGACACTTGAGAATTGCATTGCAGGTGTTAAAAGATAATAAATTGTTATCCAAGTTCTCGAAGTGTGAATTCTGGTTGAATACTATGAGTTTCTTGGGTCATGTTATTTCTGGTGATGGCATAACGGTGGATCCATCTAAAGTAAGTGCAGTACTTCAGTGGGAACCTCCGAAGACAGCAACGGAAATCAGAAGCTTTTTGGGTTTGGCGGGTTATTATTGAAGATTCATCGAGGGATTTTCTAATTTGGCGTTGCCATTGACTCAGTTAACTAGAAAGAATCAGGCTTTTGTTTGGGATGCAGCTTGTGAGGAGAGTTTTGAGGAACTGAAGAAGAAATTGACTTCAGCGCCAGTGTTAATTCTACCGAGTCCAAGTGAACCTTTTGTGGTGTATTGTGATGCGTCTAAGATGGGATTGGGTGGTGTGTTGATGCAAGATGGCAAAGTAGTGGCTTATGCTTCGCGGCAATTGAGGGTGCATGAGAGGAACTATCCTACTCATGATCTTGAATTAGCTGCAGTGGTGTTCGTGTTAAAAATCTGGAGGCATTATTTGTATGGATCAAGATTTGAAGTATTCAGTGATTATAAGAGTCTGAAATATTTATTCGACCAGAAGGAATTGAATATGAGGCAGAGAAGGTGGTTAGAGTTCTTAAAGGATTATGATTTCAATTTGAGTTACCATCCGAGAAAAGCTAATGTGGTGGCAGATGCTCTGAGTCGGAAGACAATCCATATGTCAGCCTTGATGGTGAAAGAAATGGAATTGATTGAGCAATTCAGAGACTTGAGTATGGTTTATGAAACTACGCCAGAGAGTATTAGATTGGGTATGCTGAAGGTGAATAATGACTTTTTGGATGTAATTAAAGAAAACCAGAAACTGGATGTGAAACTAGTAGACTTAATGTCTACAGGAGGAGATGATCCTGATAGTGATTTTAAAGTGGATAATGTTAGGGTGTTGAGATTTCGGGGCAGAATTTGTGTACCAGATAATGAGGAATTGAAAAAGGTAATCTTAGAGGAAAGTCATCGGAGTAGCTTGAGTATTCATCCGGGAGCTACAAAGATGTATCATGACTTGAAGAAGTTATTTTCGTGGTCCGGTATGAAGAGGGACATAACTCAGTTTGTTTATGCTTGTTTGATATGTCAGAAGTCAAAGGTAGAACACCAGAAACCGTCGGGATTAATGCAACCGTTGGAAATTACGGAATGGAAATGGGACAGTATTGCTATGGATTTTGTTATGGTTTGCCAAATACGGCGAGAGGCTTTGATTCTATTTGGGTAGTGGTGGATCGACTTACGAAATCCGCACATTTTATACCAATTAACATCAGTTTTCCATTGTCGAAGCTGGCGGAGATTTATATCAGAACAATTGTGAAGTTGTATGGTGTTCCGTCGAGCATAGTGTCAGATAGAGATCCGAGGTTACTTCAGAATTTTGGAAGAGTCTACAGGAAGCCTTGGGTTCCAAATTGAAGTTGAGCTCGGCTTATCACCCACATACAGATGGTCAATCAGAGAGGACTATCCAGTCGTTGGAAGATTTGCTGAGGGTCTGTGTGTTGGAGAAAGGGGGTGCGCGGGATACTCATTTGCCATTGATTGAGTTCACGTATAATAACAGTCACCATTCTAGCATTGGAATGACGCCTTTCGAAGCTTTGTATGGTAGGAGGTGTAGGACACCTCTGTGTTGGTATGAAACAGGTGAGAATGTGGTGCTTGGACCAGAAATTGTGCAACAGACTACTGAGACAATTCAAATGATCCGTGAAAAGATGAAGGCGTCTCAGAGTAGGCAGAAAAGTTATCATGATAATCGGAAGAAAGATTTGGAATTCAGTGAAGGTGATCACGTGTTCCTGAGAGTTAACCCAGTGACCGGTGTGGGACGTGCATTAAAATCAAAGAAGTTAGATCCTAAGTTTATTGGACCGTATCAGATCTTGCAGAGAGTTGGTGCAGCTGCTTACAGAGTGGCATTACTGCCTGAACTTTCGAACTTGCATGATGTGTTTCATGTGTCGCAACTTCAGAAGTATGTATCTGATCCATCTCATGTTATCCAGAGGGATGAGGTGCAGATTAGAGATAATCTTACTGTGGAGGCGATGCCGATAAGGATCGAGGATCACAAGATGAAGCAACTCAGAGGAAAGGAGATACCTCTGGTGAGAGTAGCTTGGGGGGGAGCTGCTGGGGGAAGTGTGACCTGGGAGCTGGAGAGCAGGATCCGAGAGTCGTATCCGGAGCTATTTCCATCAGGTACATTTTCGAGGACGAAAATAATTTAAGTGGGGGAGAGTTGTAACACCCCAATTTAAATTATTTAATCTTCGTGTTTTATTTTCAATTGTTTAGCCTTGTTTAGGGGGTTTCTGAGTCCGAAGGGGTAATGTTAGTAGTGATAAGGTGGGGTGTGTGTCCATTAATAGTAATATGGAACTTATTGTTATTAGTATTATTAATATTATTGTTATTATTAATAGTATATTTCATATTATTATTATGGTTATTATTATTCTCCTTATTATTATTATTAATACTATTATTATTTTAAATTAAAATCTGATTTAATTAATTTGATAATGGGCTAATGGATGAATGGAGGGGCAGTTTAGTAACTAAGCTGAGATTAGTGAGGGTTAGGGGGAGAGTTAGCCATAATCAAATTTTGGGAAAATAAAGAGTTAGAGAAGAAGAACAAGGAAGAGCTAGGGCACCCATCTTCATCAATTTCGCAGGAATTTGATCAAGAAATTCGAGGTAAGGGGGGAGAATAAGTTTAATATGGGTGATATAATCATGAGAGGGTAGTGGGGATTCCTTAACACCGTAAGAATTCGTATGTATAATTCAGTTTGAATTTATCTGTGTTTGTGTGTATGATTGCTGTGAAATCCTTGTTGTGATGCCATGTTGGATCTGGAATTCGTATGATTCTTGGTGAATAATTCTGTTGTTGTTGCTGTATAAATTGTATGTGTTGTTAGACTGGTTTATGTAGGTGAATATGACCAATAATTAGATCTAAGAACCGTAAATTGGATTAGTAATGATAGGTAAAAGAAGTAAGATGAAGAATAGGACCTGAAACTAGTGTAGAAACAAGTTTAGGACTGGATCGGAGGGGAAAAGTGAGGATCCCGTAGCAGAAACCAGACTGGGTGGGGAAATTGCATTTGCGTAATAGATCTGGCCATACGCATATCAGGTAGGCAATACGCGTATGGCTATGGTCAATACGCGTATGGGAGGGCCAAAAGGAGGCTTGGCACGACCCTCTGCCCGTACGCGTAACATTACGCGCATGGAAGCTTGGAATTTCGCGTAAGAAGGGGGTGTTACGCGTAACGAGATCTGAAGTGGAATTTTGATGGAAAACAGGTCTCTGCCCATACGCATATCAAATGAGGCAATACGCGTATGGATGGACGAGCGAGATGGGCAATACGCGTATGGCCTAGGGCAATACGCGTATGGCCAGGGAGGGTGCAGAATTTTACCGTTTCGCGATTTCTTTCCTGTCTTCGCGTCCGAAGTTGTTTCTTTTGGTTTGAGAGGTTGGTGATAGATGTCAGACCTTGAAAAATGTAGGATTGGTGGTAAAAATAATTAATTTAATAATTTTGGTGAATTAATTAGTGATCAACTAATTAGCGTCGTGTGAGGTGTTTTCTGTGGTGTTATGTATTGATTATGATTAGGAGGATCGTGGAAATGTATGAGTGTGATCATACATGAATTATATGCATATTGATGTCAACCATTCATGGTGTGTCGGTGGTGATGGATCATTGCTCAGGAGGAGTGTATGTGATTCATCCGAACTCCAATGTGGAGAATGGTGGGATAAATCATTGCCAAGTAGAGGTGTATGTGATTTATCTGGGTTCGATTGAATGAACCATGGTGATTGTTGGTACCACATGCATTGTGTCTATTGTTGAGTCGCATTGCATTATCATTTTATGTTGATTGACTTATGATTAAAAGTGACAAGTAGGTCATGCTTATGTGATTGTATGATTGTGTGTGAGCAACTACTCTTATCATGTGTTATTTGTCGTTTATTATTAAATGTAGTTCTCACCCCTCTGTTGTTGTTGTGTCTGTGCTTCTTCAGAAGTACAGATAATCCGGGTACTTGAGTTGCTTGGAGTGCGTGTTGCCTGTTCGAGTCGTAGGAGTCGATCTGATACGTAATACGGGAATTTTGGGGATTTTATTAATTGTTATTCTCTATTGAATTTTTTTACGTGTCTCTTTTGAATTCATTATTTTGAGGACCACAAGTTATGTGGAGTTTTGGAGTATATTGGCAAGTGTGCCGTGAATTGAATAAATAATTATTTTCCGCTGTTTTATTTCGTTATTGAAATGAGTTTTCATTGTTGATTTAATGATGTGGCATCCTGCTTGTTGGTTGTAAAACTCTGATTTATCCGTATTACTTTTATTTTTATAAACTGGGAAAGTAGGGTGTTACACCTTTCGCCTGGCCTACGGGACGGAGGCAGTAATCCCCATCGAAGTACACGTACCATCAAGGCAGACTGAGTCAAACCTGGACGAGGAAATGAACGACGAGGCACTAAGGGAGGAGCTCGATCTCGTTGAAGAGGTCCGGTCAGGAGCAGCTCTCCGTGAAGCCTCATTAAAGCAAAAAATTACAATCAGGCACAACACCAAAGTGATACGACGAGAATTCCAAGTGGGCAGCCTTGTCTTGAGAAGGAACCACAAGGACTCTCGAGAAGGAAAACTCTCCGCTTACTGGGAAGGACCCTATCACGTCCGGGCAAAGACAGAGAATCGGGCCTACTACCTAGAGCACCTCAATGGGGAAGAACTTGCTCGACCATGGAACACCGAAAAGTTAAAACAGTACTATAGCTAAGGCCCTAACTATCAGTTTGCTCGTCAAAGCAACGAACGCAACATCCCGACTATGATGCGCGCCTAGGTACAAGCATCGCATGCCAGCCAAGGCGGGACCCCGCTCAGGATCGAGCCAGGTCTCTACCCGACAGCGGTTCCTCAACTGAGCCCGCCGTCATCACAGTACCATGATAAACCGAACTCCCAGCTCGTGATGGGAGGTTCACGCCGCGAACTCAGGCCTCAAACGCGACCTGAGCTCCGCTATCATGCCCGAAAATTCCCCAGGACGTTCGACCAGTCCCTCTCACTTCCGAACACATCTAAGTCGAGCAATTCCCTGAAAACGTTAAACAAATCAAGGTGACCCCTATTACGGGCACACACATGTATCGAACAAAGATATAACACTTAGCAAATATAACTAAAGAAATCCATGTGAGAATATCCAACATACAAAAATGGCCACGATGGCCGGATACATACATATAATTAAATGGCCAAAGGAACCATGATTGTGCATAATACAAAACAAAGGGGCCACGCCCCTACCGAACAAAATATAATTACATCAAATGTGGCACGCAGGCCAGATACATTACAACAAAATAAAAAGAGATATCACTCCTCCATCTGCTCAGGGTTGGGCTCAGGCTGTTGGGTCTCTTCGTTCAAGAGCCGGGCGTGCTCATCGCCGATGTTGAAGAAGTCTGGGACAACTATCTTGCCATTCTCAACATAGCCCAGGAAGTTAGAACCGTCCGTGGATAGCAGGACTTCTGAATTCACCAGCCTGAGTTGAGCCACGACATTGTTGAATGACTCCTCCCCAATGGCTATAACATCGTCCTCTGCCCGCACAAGACGAGCAACTGGCTCGGCCCTGGTCTTCAGCGCCCTCACTCCCGTAGGCTCGTCTTCATCCGGGGCCGCCGCAGACCTTATCTGCTCGACCAGTTCCTCGGCAGCCTTCTTTTCAGCAACCAGTCTCGTTCTCCCCTCTCAGCCTGGCAGCCTCCTCGTTCGATTTCTTCCTCGCATCGTTGGCAGCCTTTGCCTCCTCTTTGGCCTTCCTCGCCGTATCCTCCAGGGATGTTGTGGTCGCCTGGGCCTTTCTAAGTTTAGACTCAGAGGAGAAATCTCCTTCAGCATAGACAACCGCCATCTCCAGAATCCGGACCAACACGGAGGCGTCATGCGCCAGCGCCGCCCTCTTGCTCGGGCGATCCATTCCTTCGAGCCTGAGAGACTCTGCACGAGGTACCACCTGGGACGTCCCCTCAAAAAACTTCTTGTCATGAAAACATGGGGGAAGCTCGAATTTTCCCTTCTCAGCCGCCTGACTGAGATCCACTAAGTCGTTCGCTCTGGCCCGCTTGAGCCTTGAGGTCGGGGGCACCGGAGATCCATGAGCTAGTGAAGAGACTGGCGAGGAGCACTCCGTAGAAGGTTGAGAAGGAGGCACGCGTTGTGTAAATCAAGACTTTGAGGTGGCCGCACCAGTTTTTCCCCTCGCCAGAGCATTCTTCACCATTCTCTCGTGGACAGAAGGAATCTCACCTACAAAAACATAAAAAACGTGTTAGCCACAGAGGAAGTTATAGTTCAGACAAGCTAAAAAAGATAAAACTGCCAAGTAGCTTAAGAGCATCTGCATGGCTCTTGCATTCCAGAAACGACTTCGTATTGATATAACGATGATCCACTCATTGCCCACCATCCTCCTCAAAGATCGGGTTCCCCTTCTTCGTCCAGCACTCTGCGGGCCTAAAGGTGTTGGCGTAGTTGACCAACGCCTCGTAACCGGCTGTGTCTTGCTCGTCCAGCATGTCCGGCTGGGCAAGATAATAGATAGTGCCCCAATTAAAGTGGCTCCCACTCCAACTGAAAGGAAACTTAAACACCCTCTTCGCCAGCAGCTTCCCATCCTCGTCATACATGTCCTTGCCATCCTCGTCCGTGGTCACCCCAAGCAGACGTAGTATCATGAGCCTTCTCTGGCACAGGTTCGATAATGTAAAACCTCTCCTTGAAGATCCGGATAGACTCCAAGAAAGGCTTAAACAATTTCCTCAGTTGCTTCAGCGAGTGTCACACCCTAATTTTTGGCCCTAAGATCCCTCTCCTTCTTGCATAGCATCTCTAGGTCATGGATTTTGTGTGCATCTATATTATGACTAACCAGCTTGTGCAGGTGCTTTAAATTTCAAGTGAAGATAATACTCACCCTCACAAGTACTTAAAGACGTGACTAATTGATTACAATCCTAAGTTTTACTGGTTCATTTTCCTCAAGGTTTCTCAGAAGTTTCAGGGTATACCTTGGGAATTAGGGTTTCTGTCCATTGGTGTTGAGCATGGTCAGATCATCATGCAAGAAAATCAGAGGCTAGAAGACCAGGTGGTTGAGTCTTCATTCTAAAATTCGTCTCCTTCAGAGATCCTCCAGAACAGGAATTAGAGTGGTGAGACCGCGAGTTCAAATCAAAGGCATGTCTTCACAATTCATTTGAAAATCAAGATGTCATTCCAAAATTTGAATTCTTTCACAAACGGATGTTCATTGATTCTAAAAAATTCAAGAGCAATCCAAAATGATTCCATGCTATATACTGGTGTTAATTTAAGTAGCCAAGGCAATCATTCCTTTTTCAAAGGGATCTTTGGTTGGTGCAGTACTTTATTCACAATATTCTCGAGGTCTATGCAAGGGATATTTGAGCTTGACAAGCTCGCAAAAATATTATAATGCTTTCTCTTCAAGTACGAACAATGGATATACAGAAAAACTGGAAATTGTTAAATTACGCAATAATAGCATATGCAGTTCCAAGGCTCATCCTAATTTAAGAATAATTTCTATAAGATCAAAGGGGGAATGAGTTTCAAAAGCCTTTTCCAAAATGAAACAATTGAAGCTCGCAATTTAAGAAGTGATTCCTATTGCACCATAAAAGTTCGCCAAGTTCAAACCATTTATAAAATTCAAGATACAAAGTTATTGCAATTCAAGTTAAAATACAACAAGGCTCAAGTCCACATCATCAGGAAGAGCAAGTATCCATGTTCAAGAATTCATTACACAACCAAAATTGGAAGTACGGTAAAAGAAAAAGAAGGACATTGTTTTAACACTCCTAAAATCTAGTTACATCCCTTTATCCTCCAAATCTTACATCATACGAACAACACTCGGTTGTTCTTGCCTTATGTATATACTTGGTAGAGGATACATGGGAGTTCTTTCAGGATGTTGATCTTCTACAAAATATACCTAACCAGGCATATGATGGTGGTATTATGGCCATATTGAATTCTTTAGACGCTGATTTGATTTTGGCTACTAATGGTCAGAGAGTGGATAGTATTAGCAAACAAGGGGACCTGAACAAGATGAAAAGAAGGAAGCGCATCAGTCCACAATTCACAAAATCAATCACTTTAACGACTTTCCAATTGAACTACAAAAATGGAATCACAAACTAATGGAGTTTCTAAAGGAAAGATGTGAGCAACCTGTGAGTTTTCAGGTGCTGGTGATGAAGAACGGTCGACTTCGACGCGAAAAGCTTTTGATAGCAGTGCTCCACACGTTACGCCGTCAAGATTACATCTGCAAAGCACCATCAATAAGACACCATTTTCAGAAGAGTTAATAATTGTTATGCCTATAAAGATCGCGAGGTAAACTGCGAGCACAAAGGAGGACTAGTTAACAGAAAGTCGTGGTTCCGACAGTTAAATACTTACATGAACTGAAAGAGGAAGCTATGCCAGGTACGCACCACACGGGCCCACCATCCACCTTTTTTTAAAAACCTGCATTATCACAGCCACTGAAGATCAAAAGCAGCTATTAAAATCTTAAGACACGGTTAAATGAAAATGGAAAGCAAGAAGGTCCATGGCCTAGTCAGTAGCAAACACAACAACCTTAACAGGGAGAGGAAGTTTTAAACCATCAGCCTCAGATTCACATCCAACGGATCTCCCATGATGCAACACCTCACAAAATTCGGTCATTGCAAAATAAAAAAGGGAGTATCAGAGATCCATTCATACTTGTAAGTAAGCTTTACAATACTACAGGGTGATTCCCAAACAGAACATGTGATCTACTTGGAGCTTATTATCGTCAAATGGACACCTGCAATGTAGCAGTAATTAATGAAAATGAAGGGCAAACCGTATTATTCGAAGATAAGCTTTGGGTGACGAGTGGAAGTGATAGAGAGCACTCTTCAAAGTAGGCTTTGCGCAATGAATTCAAAGTCACATCTGGTAGCAAACAAACACGGTTTGGGCGATTACCTACAGATATTATTGGTAACACTAGTTCAAAAAGTGCTTAATCAGAAGAATTGATGAAGAAGGACCTACTATGGGATATTCACCAAAAGAACACAAGAGTTGCAACTTTAAGAAGGTCACCCCTGCTAATAGACAGATAGATCATGACCTACCGAGAGCTTTCCTGGGTCATGCTTGGTTAGACACTCCCGAGGGGCATGCTGCTCTTAGGCGTGTTCTCGTTGCGTATTCTTTCCGTGATTCTGAAGTTGGGTATTGTCAGGGTTTAAATTGTGTCGCAGCACTGTTGTTGTTGGTCATGAAAACTGAAGAAGATGCATTCTGGATGCTTGCTGTCCTGTTGGAAGATGTCCTGATTAACGACTGTTACACAAACAACTTATCAGGATGCCATGTTGAACAAAGAGTGTTTAGAGATTTACTTACTAAAAAGTGTCCGAGGATTGCGACTCATTTGGAAGGTTTGGAATTCGACGTTTCCCTTGTTACCACTGAGTGGTTCCTTTGCTTGCTTTCAAAGAGTTTGCCTTCGGAGACAACGCTACGAGTATGGGATGTTATTTTCTACGAGGGGGCTAAGGTTATATTCAACGTCGCATTGGCAACTTTTTTTAAGATGAAGGAAGATCAATTAATCATAACTCATCATGTTGGAGAAGTAATCAATTTCTGTACGCGACGGCCATCACGCTCGAACCAGACTCAAATGGGAATAAACACTTAAGAAGAAAAGCAAAACTGATGTTGTTGCTGCCCAAAATCCTGTCACGAATATGCAGTGAGTTAAATATGGGAGGAGAAAAAGTCAGAAGCTTTAAAAACTCATGCAGAAATTAATCTAAGGAATCCTAGTCTACGTGAAGGAACTGAACATGTGATTACGACAATTACTAATACAGTCAGATACATTAAACAAAAAAGGAATTAAATCAGGCCTCAGGTCTTTGTGTTCAAGTCAGAAATTGTTTCATCATTCTTGATTGAATTGAGGGCAACATCGTAAAGATGCCGCCACCTTCAATTCTTTCTAATTGGAATTAATCTAAGTTTTTAAATCATTTGATTGCAAGAGATCGCACCCATATTTCAGATCAATCGTATCAAATCGTATTCAAGAGCAATTAGATCGTATCAAGCCTTTCAAGCCCTTCAAGACCTTTCCAAATCCAACCAAATCAGATCAAATCAGTTAACACGTTATCAAATCAGCATTAAACAAAATCATTCAACATTTAAAAGAAGAAATTCGTATCTCATCATCGGCCTTGGCTATAAAAGGGACTCATTCCATCAGAAAAAAGGAAAGAAAAAAAGATCAGAGAGAAAACCACACGAAAAAACCAAAGACGAAAGAGAGAAAAATCACAAATCAACAGTCATAGGCGAAATCACCAAAACCATTGCCAAACCCACAAACCCAGGCTCAGAACACCGGAAGTGATCATCACCGCCTCAACATCCAAAGCAGAAGAAGAAGCAAAGCAATAACACAAACCAAGCCCGCGAAAGAAAAGGTAAAAGGAGAAGAAGAAGTTCTTCCCTGACGGAGATTCGCGGGGACCTCGCCATCATCGCCGACCCCTTTTTCCTTTTCGTTTTCGTTTTGCTTTAATTTCCATTACCTTGTAAATGTAATCCGCAAAGATATAATGAGAATGGGGGCGGGAAACCATGGGGAAGGGGTTATTTTTGTTTGATCGTGTGAGATCGAGAGAAATCGAGAGCGACGATTGCGAGGGAGAAGAGAGATTTTGAGAGAACAAAAGAGAGGCGGTCAAGAGAACGAGTGGCGGCGGCGGATCGGGGTCAAAACCCTATTTTCTTTTCATCTTCGCGAGAGTGAGAGATGAGAATGGGAGAGACGACCTTCTCATTTCGTTAGTTTCTTTTTTTTTTATTTTAAAAATTAAAACTTTTTATTATAATCAAATAAAACTTTTATAAAAAAAAATCTTTTTTATAATTAAGATTAAAACCTTTTATTAATAATTTAATTTAAGACTTTTATAATAATAATTTAATTTAAACCTTTTTAATAATAATTAATTTAAACTTTTTATAATAATAATTAACCTATTTTTCTTTTATGATAAATCTAAAACCTTTCTTTCATAATTAATCGAAAACTCTTTTTATGATAATGATTAAAATCAAACTTTTTCTAATTAAAAAAATTTAAACTTTTATTAGTAATTAATCTTAAAACTTTATAATAATTAATCTAAATTTTTCATAATAATTTAATTTAGAGTTTTTTAACTTAAGACTTAACAAGACTTACAATTCTAATAACTTTAAATCTCTAACTGTTAAAACTTTTTAACTAAATATAATAAATAAAATGAGTCAAATCAACTTTTCTTAATAAATCGTCCTGATTAAAAACCTCTCGCTTAGTCATAAGTTCGTGAGCGTCCTATTGTTTTGCCTTATCTGCTCGGTTGTGTTTTTTTCTTATTTGATTTATGTTCTTGCTTTAAACCTTTTCAAAACAATAAAAACCCTCGATCCAACGTCGAGCCAATTTTCTACCTATGTAAGTCGATCGCCTTAGGGCATCGCATTCGACCTTTTGATCACTGGACACAAGTCTAGCATCACTTTGCTAGCACCTTCGCCTAAATAACAATAAATTAATCGCATAAATATCCAAGGGAAAATCCCATGCATGATAACCATGTTATTGTGCATGGTGCATATCATTAGCATCTCATAATCGACACCCTTAAGTTAAGACTATTAGACAACTTAGGATATACTTCCTAGGTTAGTCCCCCTACAATTTTGATTTTTCAAATCAAACTTTAGCCCACCTAATTCTCCACACAAGAGAATTAGATGTTAATCATCTCAAAGAAGGGACATACAATCCCATACCCCACAAATACAAACATTTTCAAAGAACTGTGGTGGTTTTCTTAAGATGATGACTCATCTTCCTCTCCTAAACCTTTAAACATTTAGTACCCTTAATAATAAGGAACTACAGGTGCTCTGATTCCCTCCTGACAGGATATGTAGGCACAAGATGCGATATCTTGTCGAACACACTTAGGATAAAAAAATAATAAATTACCTACCCTTAAACCCTTAGCAAAACAAATAACAGATAATAAAAATAAAATCAAGAGGTTCCTGTAGAGTACTACAGATATCTAGGATGCTAACACCTTCCCTAGGTATAACCAACCCCCGAACTTAGAATCTTAAGTGCATTCGCATTGCATTGTGGGAATTCGGTCTTTCTGCCTTCCCTTGGATAAAATCAAAGATGGTGGTGACATTAAAAATGTGATATAAGTTAACTAATAGCTTGTTATCCAATTTTCACCGCGACAGAAATGGCGACTTCACTGGGGACTCTCATAAGAGGGTTCCCCCTAACTTGAATCTTTTATTGTTATTTGTTATATACTTGTTTTGTTGTTTGGATGGATTCTTGAGTGGTGAGAGTCCTAGACCCGGACATGAGTGTAATTATAGGAGATGATATGGTCACGGGTACTTTGACGGAGTCGATTCCCGAAAAGTCGAATTGAGAAAATCATCGCTCAGTTTAGGTTCTTTTGAAATTAATATTGTTTGAACGAGTTCATTCGTGAAAACGGTATTAACTTTGACCAAGAACCCTTAAGACTGAGGACCGTAGCACCTTTAACCCCACTTGGCCTTTTAGGATGTAGTGCGGTGACTATGCGGGAGTCTATTTCCAAATAGTTGTCACGCGATGCTACACTTAGACGAGATTCTCTTGAGAATATTATTGACCAACCGAGTAATTTGGGAAGTCGATAATATTCAAAAGATGGGTCATAGACTCTGGGAACTTCTAGAACCCGTTCGGCAGGTACATTTGAAACCACACTACCTTATGGGATGGGTAGACCTTGACTCCATTCATGCTCCTTTGAACCTAGGACCTTTTGTTTGGTTGTTTGTGTGCCCTTTTGTTTGTGTGTTTGTGCATACATAAGCATCATTTTCATTCAAGTTCGTGGAATCTGAGTCTTTTATTTATATCATAGGGTACCATGGACAATGAAAGAAGGAATACCGTGAAGTATACTTACAAGAGCTTTGATACGACTAATCTAAGGAGGTTGGAGACTCTGTTGGTTGATTCAGAAGGATTCTAAAGTAGGTATGGGGCACTATTGTCTTTATTGAAGGTGAGGGTTGATCAAGGACTTCTCTCCACCCTGCTTCAGTTTTATGACCCGCTCTATCATTGCTTTACCTTCCCTGACTACCAGCTGGTACCTACTCTCGAGGAATATTCTAGTCTGACTGGTTTATCTATTCTGGATAAGTCTCATTTCCCTATTTTTGATAAGGATCCTAAGGAACAAGAGATTGCTAATGCAACGCATTTGGAGTTAGTGGACATCCGAAAGAATATGACTACTAAAGGAGGGATTTATGTTTTGCCTATGAAGTTTCTGATGGAGAAAGCTCAACATTATGCCAAACGTTCAGACATGGCTGCATTTGAGGCTATCTTTGCTTTGATGATTTATGGTACCTTTCTGTTTCCCAACCTCAAAGATTTTGTGGATCTCAATGCTATTAAGATATTCATAAAGAGGAATCCAGTCCCTACTTTATTAGCAGAAGCTTATCACTCCATCCATCTGAAGCATGTTAAAGGAGGACAAATCACCTTTTGTGTGCCCCTATTGTACAAGTGGTTTACGCAACACTTGCCCAAAGCCATCGCTTTCTGGGATCCTAGTAAGGGCTGGCGGTCTAAGAAAATCATGGCCCTCACTCATTCCGACATCGTTTGGTATAATCGTAGGTATGATGAAGTCGTGATCATCGATAGCTGAGGGGATTTCGAGAATGTGTCTCTTCTTGGTATACAAGGAGGAATTAGTTATAATCTGGTCTTAGCCCGCCGACAGCTGGGGTACCCTTTGAAGGACAAACCCCTCGGTATTCATACAGAAGGGATCTTTTTCAAAGAACATGAAGAGCAGGAAGGGTTGAAGAATGAGATTTTAAAGGCTTGGAGGGACAAGAGCAAGAAGGATAAGAATGCCATGGGGAAGCGTAATTGTGTCTCTTTAGACCCTTATCTACAATGGGTTAGAAGGAGAGCCATCGAACTTAGGATGCCCTACGACCGCCAAGAACCTATGGTCCTGAACGAAGAGCCTGTCTTCATCTTTGCATCTGAAACAGAGGAATTAGAGATCGCCATAAGAAAAGCTTAGCAAATAGGGAATGCTTGGAAGGATAAGTATGAAGTGGTTGTGGAAGAGAATGAAGCGCTTCAAAGACAACTGAAAGCAAAGAGTGAGGAAGTTCTCTCCTACAAAAAAAGGAAGTTACAAGAAGACCCAAGTTCCTCAAATTCTGAGTCTAATTCATGGGAGTCAATAGTAGAGGAGCTGATTCTCGAGAAGTCCCGAATGGAAGAGGAAATTAAGAAGTACAAGTTGAGATTATTGGGGGAGTCTCCTTAGGCCTTTTATTAGCTTTTATTTAATTATCGTTAAAAGCTCTTGTGAGAATACCAACGGTTGTAACGTTTTCATTATGAGTTTTCAATTCCCGTTTCTTTTATTTGTAACAGTTTTTTATGATTAATAAAATTTGTGTCCTTTGGTATTCTATGGCGACTATAAGTACTCAAATTCCACGAACTTTTGCTTCTCATCTGCATTGGCATTCTCTTTTTGTTTTTTTCTTCAAAGAACTCAAAGCTTGTTGTTTTTAGATATCGTAAAATGGATTTTGGAAGGAAGGGAACTTTGCCGTACACCTTCAGGGTCTTTAATGTGGAACAATTAAGGGAACTAGGAGGTCAGATCAAGGATCCAGAGGCCTTCGCTGCAAAGCATGGGCAAATTCTCTCTTTATTGCAGGTACAAGTAGCTGTTGGTCTACTGGAGACGCTGGTTCAACTCTACCATGTAATCTACCACTGCTTCATCTTTCAAGATTTCCAGTTGATGCCCACATTGGAAGAGTATTCCGCTTTATTGGGAATCCCCGTCAAAGACTCATCCCCGTTCTACGGTGGAGAAGGAAGACCCAGTCAGGAAGACATTGCAAGGGTGACTCGCATCGAGTTGTTAGAGATCCAGACTCGCATGACGTTCAGAGGGGGAATCGACGGTTTGCCTGCTCAGTTCTTATTCGAGAAGGCTCAACAGTTTACCGACAGAGGAAGTACCAGAGCTTTCGATAATCTTTTCGCGTTGCTGGTTTATGGTTTATTCTTGTTTCCAAATGTTGAGAATTTCATTGATGTCCACGCGATCAGGATCTTCATGCTCAAGAATCTTGTTCCAACACTATTGGCCGATGCCTACCACTCGATTCATTCAAAATTTTTGAAAGGAGAAGGTCAGATTGTTTTCTGCACTGCTATCCTCTATAGGTGGTTTATTTCACACCTACCGAGGTCCGCAGCCTTTTGGGATGTGAAAGATGGTTCTGAATGGCCCGTTAAACTTATGGCTCTCACTCACTCGGATATTGTTTGGCATGATCCAATGTACGGAGGAATTCCCATGATTCACAGTTGTGGAGATTTTTCTAACGTGCCTCTCATCGGCACAAAAGGATGCACTAGTTACAACCCTATTCTCGCCCGTCGCCAGCTTGGACATCCGATGAATGAAATACCTGATCCGGAGAACCTGAAAAGAATTTTCATCTATGAGGGAGAAGACCTTCAGCTGAAGATTCAGATTTTATTTGCTTGGCGTCGAATCAACAGACAAGGGATGACTTCAACAACGAACCCTAACTGCACGGTTACAGAATCTTGCCTGGAGTTGTCGCGTAAACGAGCTCTCGTTTTGACAATGCTGTATCCTCGGCCCAGGCCTCTTGTAATGGAATCAGATGAAGTTTCAAGGCTGAAAGCAAAAATAGAGAAGCTGACCCTGGACAAGTTTATATTGCATGAAAGGATTGACAAGCTGATGGAAGAACTCAATGAAAGAAAAGGAGCATCATCCAGTGGATCGAAGCCCTAGTTCCCTTTTTATATTCTGTTTGTTTATTATAATAAAGCCCTGAAGGTGTATCGTTGTTATGAAGGTTTAAAATTTTTAAATAAAATAAATTTCCAATTACGATGTTTAAAATACGCTTTGAATTCCTTGAAGTGCATGCCGCATCATATGCATCATTTCGCATTTGCATTCCTTTGCATTCCAGGTTCTCACCCGTGTCTCTCTTCTCTGTCAAACATCTTCTATACAATACTCAGGCCAATCAAAGAGAAGAGAATGGACAACATTGAGTAGGAAAATCGCGAACTACGCAAGGAAGTGGCTACTTTGAGGGCTGGCGTGGAGAGGCTCTCTGCTTTGGTTGAAACTCTGATTGCTGTCCGAAGTTAACCTTCTCCTCATGTCTCTCAGACTCCGTTTCAAAGGACCAGGATTTCTGAAGTCATGCCAATACTCACTTTTACGGTTCCCAGTAACATTCCTAACAGCTCTAAGGATCCCAGGGAGAGTCTGCTCAAAAGGAAGGAGCAAGAGGTAAGCGTTGTGCATCACGACCGATCTAGAAAAAGGTATCAGCGACCTCAACATGTTGCTGCTACATCTCATGTCATCAACAATCAAAACCGCATTCAAAGACAGTTTGATCCGATTCTAATGACCTATGCAAAATTGTATCCGCACTTGATACAAAGGAATTTGGTGCAGACACGAGCTCCGCCACCCATCCCAGAAGATCTCCCATGGTGGTATAAGCCCGAAGCTCGTTGTGCTTTCCATCGAGGTGCGCCTGGACATGACATCGAGGATTGTTTTCCTTTGAAGCACGAAGTACAAAAGCTAATGCGAAGTGGCGTCTTGTTTTTTGAGACTCTCGACCTGATGTGAAGGCCATAAGCTCAGACTGGGACGAACTCCTCAAAGCTTTAGTTAATTTACTACTTTTCGTGTGTGATGCTTTTATTTGTTAATGCACTTGTTATTTGCATGTAAGAACTTGTTATTTTGAATGATTGATGCAATGAATAATGTTTGTCTTGAAGAAATCCATTCGTTTCACTCTTCTTAAAATGTTTTATTTTATAATGCCAACGTTGCCCAATCTCTTGCATTGGCAGAGAATTGAATGGAGGATGATGAAATCAAACGCGAGATCTCCCGTAGTATGCTTTTGAATAAAACTCTGCTAGTGATATGAGGCATTATTTCAAATCCTAAACACCGGAGATATAAGGAGGTAAACCCTCGTTAACCTTTTGAACCATTGAAGTAGGAGTTTTCTTTCTTCTTCCAAAAAACCCTCATTATAAACCTGGGGCAGGGTAATTTTCAGTAAAAAAAAAGGGGGGAGTAAAATATCACGAAGATTGGGTGGGCACGAACAAACTTCGAGCCTTATATCCT
The DNA here is from genome assembly GCA_022829125.1 of Lathyrus tuberosus. Lineage (NCBI taxonomy): Eukaryota > Viridiplantae > Streptophyta > Magnoliopsida > Fabales > Fabaceae > Lathyrus > Lathyrus tuberosus. The sequence continues at coordinate 10,508,590 of JALAZF010000041.1, forward strand.
TTGTTTCTTAAACCGTGAACCAATCCATAATACAACCCCTAAAAGTCCTAATTGAAGCAAGGTTTATTCCAAAGCATACTCATTAAGATATCGTTTCCTGACTCCTATGAGCTACGCTCAAATTTGTCTTGGCATAATAAATTGGTAATTCAATCACAAAAATATTTTAAATAAAACTTCAAGACAAACATACGTTGCATTATCTATTTCAGAATGAACATTTTCTACTTGCTAACATTGCTTGACATAGTAGAAATTAGCATACGTGTGACATTGATGAGCTAAAATTTAGTACTGTTTCAAGGAGATGATAGTATCCAGGGGCACGATACCTGAAGACGTTGGTGAGCAGGGGCAAGTTGTTTCCCAGCTGTTTCTTTCATTGACTCACCCCAAGGGGAAAGTTTGAAGACTCAGAATACCGTCAATCTGGGGCAGTTACATCGAGATTTGGTAAATCTCTCAAAGAATTTGAAGAATCGGTTACAGAATACAGTCAATCCGGACCAGTTACGGCGAGATTCGACAATCTCTCCAAGAGTTTGAAAACATTGGGACAGTTGGACGCCAAGTTTTCTGTAAAATCCTCTTGGGATGACTTCTTCTTATAAACCAAGTGGCCTGGGGCAGTTGAGGATCGAAGACTTTTGATCTATTCACAACAACTGTTGTTCAAAATGGCGACTACCATGCGGTTCATCAATACAGACTTACATCAGTCTCACAACAGTCTCCGTAATACATGTCTCAAGGAGTTTCTATCCCAGGTAAGGTGACGACCCCCCAGTAAGTTCTACTTCAGGTGGCCGCGACTACTCCCCGGTAAACCTTCACGTCAAGAAGTTATGACACCTTTGATGCAAGACTCCTCCGACGGGCAGCCTAAGAATCCTCGGTGAACTTCTTCGGTTTCGACCTTCCTCAGCGAAGCGAGTGTTTATTTCACTCCTCATTGGATTTTCTCAATCTTCTCCAGCGAAGACGGATGTTTATTTCATCCTCTCGAAGTTTCATCTCTGGCATTTCCAACTACTATCGATCCAAGCTTCCTAGATGAAGTAGATATTTATTTTATCCAGCTACAACTTTTGTTCAAGACTATTTCAGTCCACAGCGGATATTTATTTTATCCCCATGAAGCCTTGTCGATCATGAGTTTGATTCGTTCCCAGTGAATCTTCCTCATCTCTCAACAGAGTGGCCAGATCCATTTTGACATTTCCCCAAGTGGAGTGCTCTCTCTTCCTCAGAGAAGTTTACAGCTTTGAAGTAAGACATGGTTCCATATGTGGCTTTCCATTCATCCCCAGTGATGCTTTTTGCATTGCAAAGATTGGTCGAGTATCCGTATCGAGATGACTGTCTTCGTCTCCCGTTTGCTTCTTGTTGTTGTTTCGTCTGCATAATCATAAGCATATCATGACATCCTTGCATATAGATTCATGGCATTTGCGCTTTTTCGCATCTTGCATCTTTTGGTTTGTTTGTTCTGTCACTTTGGTCGTGGTTATCCCCAAGTGACTGGGTTTGTCTGCTCCCTCCAAGTATAGTCGTCAGCCCTAGGCAGAAAAAGCACATATTTTCTAATTCCCCGCCGAGCTCGATTCTCGTGGAAGATGGCTGCTTTAGTTTTCTTTTCCATTTTCGGATAAAGATAAACCCGTTGAGCTCAATCCTCAATGGATGGAGTCCTTGTTTGACCGTTTCTCTCTAGCTATTTCCTGGATTGAACTTTGGTCTCTGACAATCGCAATTTTGGATATCTCTAAGATATTGAATTCGGATTAAGCGTGCATTTATTTTGCACTTTGTCTCCCCAAGAAGAGTTTACTTGAAGATATTTATGGAAGATAAAAAAAATGATTTCTCCAACAATGATTATTACATTTTCAAGGGATTTACACCCAGACGACAAGTAGTTGCTCTTTATTTGAGCAGTTCGGTTATCAAAAATTTCTACGACAAATGGCAGTCTCCTCAGGACAGTTTGTTTATCCCCAACAAAGTTATCAAGGTTATCAATTCATTTTCCGTCAAATGATTCTCCTCGGAAATCCGTCCGGGAAACTTATTGAAGACTTTACAGGCATTCTCTTTATTTGAGAACTCCCGTTGCAAGAATTCCATCTACTTCACTAAAATCTCAACTACAGCAATATTGCTCTACAATGGTTATCTCTAGTGAATCCACTATTCAAGTTACTCCCACCAAATGATATCTCTTTGAAGAGGGTGGGAAATTCAAGACTTTGGTTGAGGCGGACAACCTCACAACATCTTTTCAAGACTTGCCCGTGGCATACGACCTTGGGGCATGGGAAAGTATTTACTCTTCCTGAGCGGAACATTTAAGGAAGCTGAATCATCACCTTGATTGTCGAAGCTTATTTCAGTCTATTACCTCTGCTTAGGCTATCGTGTGATAGTAGGTAATATGTCTGTATTTTGGTCAGATGCCTCGCTTAGGCTACCGTGTGTAGCGAGCGATTTTGGACGCGGTTCTTAAGCGCTGGTCGCTCTCTGCGGTTTGAGCTTTGACTACAGGTCGATTCATTTTTTATCCTATTGTGAGCTGAATAAGGAAGGGAAATAGATGTCTCCAATTAACCCTGCTTTGCATACTGAGTTTAAACAGCGGTCTGTTAGGTTACGGATGCTATCAATGTGGGGGGGCCTTTGTACTGGTTATTTGTATTTTCGCCAATACAGGTTCTCTTTCTTTTTACCTGGGCAGAAGGTTTCTGGCGGGGAATAAGGATTAGGATGTTAGGACTGGTGCTTTTGAATTACTGCTTTTGATTGATGAAGATATGGGATTTGGGTTTTTTGTTGATTGCGCTCGCTAAGATCTTTTCTTTCGATCTTATGCCTACGTATTCCCGTTTACCGAAACAGGGAAATCAGAGTGTTCGTAGTTCCTCCTATTCTATGGGAGGAAAGGGGTTTTTGGTGTCTTGTTCAAAGCCCGAGACGTGAAGCGAAAGGTGGTTTGTATCTTGTTTAAAGCCCAAGATGTGAAGCTGAAAGGTCTATTTGTGTCTTGTTCAAAGCCCAAGACGTGAAGCTGAAAGACCTCGAATTTAGAGAAAATTTGTCATCTCTAAAGAGGGGAGAAGGAGAATTACTTTAACTGGGATACGCGGATCCGAGCAATGCCATAATTTCCGAAGAAAGGGTTTTAACCTGAAGGAGAAGACTTTAACTCAGTGTAGAGCAATGCCATCTTTCCTTAGGAATCTCTCATGCTAAAAGAGGGACAGTGGCATGGATGTAGATGATCCAGAGGCTTGCCGCTTACAACGATTAGATGAAGGGAAAGGAGTTGTTGATGTTTGTGTACTGTGAACGAGGCACATCTTTGATGCTAAAAGGTCGATTGGATCAACCAGTGGTTTTCTTATACAAAGCCTAAGAGGAGGCTAATTTCCGCTAGGAAAATCATTATACAAAGCCTAAGAGGAGGCTATCTTGTGTCTCGTACAAAGCCCGAGAGAGAGGCTAAAAGTTTTTGACCCAGTGGGGCATATCGTTATACAAAGCCTAAGAGGAGGCTAGCAAAGAGTTGACTCAGTTGGAGAATCTTTTATACTCAATAAGAGAGTGTTTTTGTATCTCGTACATAGCCCGAGAGAGAGGCGAAAAGGTTGTTTTGACTCCACTGGGGAGAATTTTGGTATCTCGTACGAAGCCCGAGATGGAGGCTATTGTAACTGCTTCAGTTGAGTGACAGATCCAATATACTGATTTAAAAGAGAAAATCAGTTCTTATATGAGTAACGCTGTACACAGGGATTTAATTTGAGAATCAGGGATATTTCCTTCTCTTTGAGGAAACGGAAAATCCAAAGGGTATCGAGACTATCCGAGTCTGCGGGTTTCCTTCCTATTTAACGAAGGGTGCTTGAGAATGTCTTTGAGACTCAAGGAAGTTAGACTGTCCGTGTCTAGAGTTTTATCTTTTGTACTATGCTTCGAGAAACAGTAGTAGACTCTATGAAAGGACTGTTCTATGAGGATGACTAGGTTCTGTTCCTATACCTCTAGGAGGTCGTCGGGACAATTTGTACGAAGCCCAAGAGGAGGCTGGAAACTTTTAAGAAGCCGACGGGTCCTTGTACGAAGCCCAAGAGGAGGCTATCATTCCCGAAGGAAGAGATCATTATACGAAGCCTAAGAGGAGGCTGTGAATACTTCTAAGAATCCGTAGGGTCCTTGAATAATGCCCAAGAGGAGGCCGATGCTTTTAAGAAGCCCGTGGGTCTATCATCTCCTTTCCATTAGGAGAGATAACTCTTTTAAAGATGAAAACCACTGGTAAACGTGCGAGGTTTACTATCCAGTGACTTTTAGCTTTTAAAGAGGGTTCCTTAGTTAAGGTCCAAGATTATGACCGTAGTGGGAACCCAAACCCCGAGACATTCAAGGCAAGCTATCCACAAGGAATAGATCAAGTCAGGAAAGTTCGAGAATTGGGAAGAAACTCAAAGATGCCATTCACGGAGAATACATTCATCTTGGGGAGTAGAGCTTCTTGACGATTCCTAAGGAGGACAGCCGAAGAGAAGACTGTATCTGGTGCTCCTATTGGGGATCTAGGCGTCTATTTCTACGAATAAGTGAAACGGCGTCACCTAGTTCTAGACGTAGTTGCCGGGGAAACTCGAAATATCTATACTATTATTACACAGTAGATATGAGTTTATGAAAGGAGACTTACAGTGAGCAGCCCCACAATACAGTTTATAATATGAAAGCAGTAAATAAAAGCGATAACCACTTACTCGGTTGTAGTGCTTCCATGCTGTATGGTTAGTTGTTCAACAAAGAAAGATTAAAAACAACAGTATATTCAAAATCAAAGGAGAAAGTGCTTTGAAAAAGAAAGATCTGGGGCTTACAGCTCAAGGAGAGGCCCAAGGTTTTATCAGTGAGCGCACTGTTTGAATTTGTACAGAGGGACTTATACAAGTGACTGGGGACCAAAAATGTTTTCTGTACAAAGAGAGGGGTCTTACACTCTCTCAAGAGGCCCAAAAAAGGGTTTAAAGAAAAGAGTGGGGCTTATAACATGAGGGTAGGCCCAAATGATTTTTCGTTTAAAAATGGCGATCGCGCCGAGGTTTTCTTTTAACGCAGAGGGACTTATACAATAAGTGAGGCCCAAAATGTTTTTGGTTAAAAGGGGCATTGGGTCTTACACTCTATTAGAGGGCCAAAGTTTTTTAAAGAAAAAGAAATGGGTCTTACTACTCGAGGGTAGGCCCAGATGGTTTTTATTTTTAAACGGGCGACGATCACGCCGTTTACTTGTACAGAGGGACTTATACAATGAGTGAGGCCCAAAAAGTTTTTGTACAAGGGGGGATGGGTCTTACACTCTCTCAAGAGGCCCAAAGAGTTTTGAAGAAAAATAAATGGGTCTTACTACTCGAGGGTAGGCCCAGATGGTTTTTGAAAAGGCGACGGTCGCGCCGTTTGTTTTTTGACGGTATCGGGACTTATACAATAAGTGAGGCCCAAAGATGATTTGGTCAAACAAAAGGATTGGGTCTTACACTCTAATAGAGGCCCAAAGTGTTTTGAAAATGATTTATGAGGGTTGAATTAATCCAAAACCCTAATTTGTTTTCAAAATGTATTTAATTGAATAAAAATCCAATTAAAATGATCAAAAATTGTTTAACACATGGAAAACAAATTGTGATCTTGGATTAATGCTTCAAAAATTAAGTATTGACCTACAAAATAATTAGAAAGCATTAAAAGTTGCAAAATCAATGTAGAAAAAATATTTAAAATGCCAAAAATAATCAAAATATTAATTCTTTACAAAAATATCAATTATATGAAATAAATAATATTTTTGGGATTTTTTGATAAAATAAAATATTTTAACATTTTTGTGAATTATTAAAAAAAGAATCAACTCAAAATCATTAAAACTCAGAGAGAAATTAATTTTTGAATCAATTAAACAAAATCACAAAATTCAAATATTTGAATTTGAAAAAAAGGCGCCAAGAACAAGCTGAAGAACACGCGCGTGTTCTTGGTTTCTCAGATTTGCGTTTTCTATCCAATCTCCATGAATACGTAATCATACAATGCAATTCACATATCATTATGCTCGTCTTAACCTCACGATCATGTCTATGTACTTTAATTTCATTTAAATTAAACATACAACAAGAAATCACGAAGAAACCTCAAGAACCCTAATTTCTGCATGAAGGCTAGGATTTTTGATACACGATTCAAACAATGCAATTAATTGAGGGAAAACATTCCATGCATGATTATGAACATATGGCCAAATTATTGTGCGAGGAAATATGCATAGATTGAGAGATGACCAAGTATGTGCTTACCTCCAAGTCGTGACAGCAAGAGCAGATGTGATTTTGAGTTGGAGGTGTTACAGACAAGTTGTGATGATCTGGACAGCTTCCCTACACCATATGGAGTGTGTTTGAACACTTGGATTGAATTGAAATGGACTGGATCAGTTTATGGCATCTCAGCTGCAACTTCACTTCAAACTTGTGTGGATGGCAAGTGATTTTGAGATTTTGATGTTCCAGATGTTATGTGAGTGTTTGATCAGCTCATATGTGATGTATGTGAGGTGTGTGAGTGATTGGTTTGTGCAGAATTGCTCTCAAACTCAAAACCCGATAGCTACCTTGCTAAGAAAGGCATTTTTGCCAAGAGAAAGAGATTTTGAGGAAAGCATCTGTTAGATGGCTTTGGTGTACTTAAACTGACCACAATTGAGCTCTATTTATAGTAGAGCAAGTTTGTTTTGCAAGGAATAGTGCATGGCAGCTGGTAAGTAGGTTTGGCCAATGTTGTCCAATGAGAATCCAAGTCTCCTTTAGCCATTGACTAGAGGTTAGGGCACAGAGCTTTGGTCCCCTTGGTCTTGGATAAGTCTTGACTGATTTCAGATGAGAATGGCTCAGTCCATGCCACCTTGATGGTTCCATTGAATGCCTCATTCCAAATTTGAAGTCTTGTCCCTATTTTGGCCATTCTAGGTTCAACATGCTATTCTTTGTTCCTTGGACCTTGGAGGCTTGGCTCAGTGATTGTCCCCTTTGGATTCAATCCTCTGAGGTGTCCAAGTGGATTGGAGCAATTGAATTTGGCTGATTTTGGCAAATCGACCAAAGTTGCAAATTCTGCCTTGCTTTGACAGATTTCAGCAAGGCAACTTGCCAATGTTGTATCTCATGATGTAGGTTGAATTTGGCAATGTTCCTGGCCATTTTGGAAAGCTCTTACATGATACAACAACTGTTTGAACAAGTTTGGTTTTGATCTCTTTTGATTCCAAGTGAAAAATCCCCCTACATTTGGCAAAAAGTGAGGCAGAATCTGACTTAGTGAAAATTTCACTAAGTGTTGGAAAAAGTGAGATTTTCACTTTTCAGCCACTTTGATCACTCCATAACTCAAAATCCTTAATGAATTGGAATGACTTGTAGTTGAAGTTTTTGTAGGTGATAATGAGGGCTACAAATCCATCTTTGGATGAGAAAAAATGACCTTGTGGTTTAGGAGTTATGGTCCTCCAAAGTTGGTACCTTTGCCACTTTATTTTTAACTTAGAAAAATTTCTAAGTTTTATGGTTACCCCTTTTACAAGTTATCTCACTTTTCTTGATTTTTCTTGATGAATGATGATTCAAATCATACATTAACATCATTTTAGGGTTAAAAATCCATTTTTGTGAAAAATCTCAAAAAGTCAAAGTTGACTTTTGTGCACAGTTGACTTTTTATCAGATGAATTCCAAACTGTGCAATTCTTCAGGAAATCATGTCCTTGACCTAAATCAAACTTGATGGACATGTTCCATGGGTGTCATAGGGTATATTCAATCATGTATTAGGGTTTGGGAGCATGTCTTGGTCAAAAGTCAAAGTTACAGTTGACTTTTCCCTTAAAACCCTAATTGTGGTGCAGATAAAAATGAGACTTGTTGCTCAAGCTTCTTGGATAAATCCATTGTTCCAAATGGATCAATATGGTATATTAGAGACCCTCAAATCATTTCTTGAGGTCTTGGCTCATGGTTTGTCCCAAAAGTCAACTTAGGGGTGAATTAGGTCAAGAAACCCTAATTCCTGATTTTTTATGAATGCATCCCCTGAGGCAAAATTGACTTGATGCATGGGTTCATGAGGTTCCATGAAGCATATTAGGTTATGTTTTGGATCATTGCCTTGTGCCCAGATGAAAATTTCCATCTGGAGACCCTGGTCGACCAAAACCCTAATTTGGTGACACTGTCGATCTTGAGACTTGATCCACCTAGAAGGGAGCAGCCTTGTGCTTAATCCTTGAAGTGGGAGTCCTTTTTGATCCATTGTGGATGTTTAAGAGATTAGACAAGTTGAAGATCATGTCATTTCTTGATTGATCCTTTGTCTAAGCACTCAGAGAGGGCTTGAAACCCTAATTTTGATTGTATTGGATGCTCACCCATCTTTGGGGAGACTGATGAAGCATGATGGTTCATCCACATTGTGATGATGATTTTCACAATGATGGGAAATCTAAGTGGTCAAAATTTGGGGTATTACAGATGCCCCTATTTAATCTTCTTGGACCCGAAGGTGTGAATGACGAAGGTATTCGAGCATTCGGGGTGCAAGAGGATTAAATATCGGAATATCCGAAATTTTGATGGTGGTTATGAATGGTAGCTTACGCATTCATCTTCTTTAGCTAAGCAATGATGCTTAGAAAAGGTAAACTTCCCCTCGATCCTGGTTTCCTACCAAGGAACTGGTCTCAGTTTCTGATTTAAACTTCCCCTCGTTCTTGGTTTCCTACCAAGAACTGGTCTCAGTCTCTGAAATGAACTTCCCCTCGATCCTGGTTTCCTACCAAGAACTGGTCTTAGTTTCTGATTTAAACTTCCCCTCGATCCTGGTTTCCTACCAAGAACTGGTCTTAGTTTCTTTTGTCAATAAACTTTCTTGACAAGGGACGCTATTCATAGCGGCTTTCCTCAAACTTCTCGCCGAATTTTCCTGGGGAGATGCCATTTGAGTGGAAAAAGTTTTGATGTCAGACTTGCTGGGGAACCCATTCGTCTGAATTGTAGAGGTACACAAACTTCTCTGTTGGAGACGCCATTTGTTGACTCTACTAGGGAAAGCGAGTCTCTTGAGAGACTGTTTTCATTTGGGATCTTTCATCATACTTTTCTCGGGATCTTCCCAGAGAAACGCCATATGATGGGGTCCAATTTTGTGGGGCCGATGACCTTTTTCATCAGTGGTCCTTTCGGAGCAAAACTGGCGTGCTGCCGAATCTCTGATCACGAGGCTTTCTCTGTGGATTTTCCTTAATCCGGGAAAGCAAGGATATCATCTTCAATGGCGAAGAGTGATGTTTATTGAAAGTTTTCTCTGGCTTTTCAGAGGTTCAAGTTATCAAAGTGGCCAAGTGCCGACTCTGATCTAAAGATACACTGGTGGCGAGATTGTGCAGACGCAACACTTCCTGACGAGGAAAGAACTGACAAACTTGATTGAGAAAACTGTTTATCACTAGGGGACAAGACCGACTCAAGTGATAGTGATGCAATACGAAATGCGAACGCAAATAAAATGCATGAAGTATGTATGTATATGCTGACAAAACAGACGCGACATACAGACTAATGGATGAACACAATTGGATACTCGGCCATCGCGGGGCGAAGAAGTACCGTTGATTCAAAATAGCAATTCCACCTTGCTTAGGAGAGATAGTCCCGTTGGGAGCTATGTTGATCGGGCTTAGGAGATGAGAACTCGGTCGAGGATGTCAGACAAAACAAGGTCTCTGACACAGTTGATCCCTTCATTCAGGCATACTGGCCTAGAATGAGTACTTTGATTCTGCACTTTGAAGTTCGCTTACTTCAGGAGAAGCAATCGATGTTCTTCTGATGTTCAACAGTCAAAAGAAATTGCCATCTTTATTTTAAAAGCAGAAAAAGTTTTAACAAGTAAATTCATTTTTGTTTTATTTCAAGAATCGCTGATTAAGTTTAAACAACGTCATTCTGTAAAGCGAAAACAAGCAAGAATTACAAACAAAAGCACAAGGGCTCAAATTTTATTGATAAGATGGAGATCAGCCAAACACGTGATTCCAAAGAGTATATACAAAGTTAGAAAATGGTAATTTACAGGGAAAAGGGCTACGTTGAAACATAACGACCACTATCCTTCTACCAACTTTGAATTCGGGGCATCCTGAGCTTCTGTCGAAGATGACCTTTGACTGGAGATTTCTTCCGATAGATGATGTAACTACTGTTGAGGGCCTTGCCTCTGTTGAACATAGTTACTTGCCATTATCCCTAATTTTTGCCTGGATTGTACTTTGATGTTTCCAATCCACCGGGATGATTTTTTTTTCATGTCTCTAACTTTTGCCTGGACCGCCCTTTCGGGTTTTCAATCCACCGAGACGTTTTTTTTTAGTTTTTTTTTTTTTAGTTTAGGCGAAGTATTTCTTGACTACATCAACATTCGTGGGGTAGGCAAATTCCTCTCCGTCCATGGTTGCAAGTCTCAAGGCGCCGCCTGAGAAAGCTTTCGTGACCACATAGGGGCCATCATAATTTAGGGTCCATTTGCCCCGAGAATCAGTGAGAAATGATTGTATCTTCTTGAGCACGAGGTCTCCTTTCCTGAAGACACGAGGTCAGACCTTTTTGTCGAACGCCCTCTTCATTCTTTGTTGATACAACTGACCGTGGCATAGTGCCGTGATTCGCTTCTCTTCGATCAGGTTCAGTTCGTCGTGTCGACTTTGACACCATTCAGCTTCGGTGAGCTGAGCTTCCATCAATACCCGGATTGATGGGATCTCTACTTCTATGGGGAGCACTGCTTCCATGCCATATACTAGAGAGAAAGGGGTAGCCCCTGTTGAAGTGCAGAAAGATGTGCGATAACCATGAAGAGCAAAGGGTAGCATCTCGTGCCAATCTTTATAGGTTACAACCATTTTTTGAACGATCTTCTTGACGTTCTTGTTAGCCGCTTCTACCGCTCCGTTCATCTTGGGTCGGTAGGGAGATGAGTTATGGTGTTCGATCTTGAACTCTGCGCATAACTCTTTCATCATCTTATTGTTCAAGTTAGATCCATTATCAGTAATGATCTCGCTTGGAACACCATAACGGCAGATGATATTGTTTTTTATAAATCGGACCACCACTTGTCGGGTTACATTGGCGAATGACGCTGCTTCGACCCACTTGGTGAAATAGTCAATGGCTACCAGGATGAACCGATGTCCGTTTGAAGCCTTGGGCTCAATCATGCCAATCATGTCGATTCCCCATATGGAAAAAGGCCACGGGGAAGAAAGAACTTTGAGATGTGATGGCGGTACATGAATTTTGTCGGAGTATATCTGACACTTGTGACACCTCCTCATGTACTTGTAGCAGTCGGACTCCATTGTCAACCAATAATACCCGGCCCTGAGAATTTTTCTCGCCATTGTGTGTCCGTTGGCATGAGTGCCAAAGGATCCTTCATGAATTTCTTTCATGAGCATGTCTGCTTCTGGTCTGTCGACGCATCGGAGCAAGACCATGTCAAAATTTTTCTTATAAAGAGTGTCACCGCTCAGGAAGAAGTTTCCAACCAATCTTCTGAGGGTTTTCCTGTCTTTCCTGAGTGCCCCAGATGGGTACTCTTATTTCTGAAGGAAGCATTTGATATCGTGATACCAAGGTCTGTCGTCTATGACTGCTTCAATCGTGAAGACGTAAGCGGGCCGTTCAAGGCGCATGATGTCGATCTTAGGTATGTCATTCCATCGACCTACACTAATCATGGAAGAGAGAGTGGCTAATGCATCAGCCATGTGATTCTCATCACGAGGGATGTGATGAAAGTCGACTCTGTTGAAGAAGGGTAACAACCTTCTTGCATAGTCTTTGTAAGGAATCAATCCTGATTGGTATGTGTTCCAATCTCCTTTTATCTGGTTAATAACCAAGGCTGAATCGCCGTATACGTCCAAGTTTTTGATCCTTAAATCAATCGCTTCTTCGAGACCCATAATACATGCTTCGTATTCGGCCTCGTTGTTCGTACATTTGAACGTAAGTCTGGCAGTGAAAGGAATGTGGGAACCTTGAGGGGTAACAATGATTGCCCCAATTCTGTTTCCATAATGATTAACTGCTCCGTCAAAGATGAGTCCCCACTGGGAACCTGGTTCTGGCCCTTCACTGGGTAGCGGTTCATCGCAATCTTTCATTTTTAGATACATGACATCTTCGTCTGGGAAGTCAAACCCGATTGATTCTTGATCGTCAATCGGTTGATGAGCCAAGTGATCGGCTAAAATACTTCCTTTAACGGCTTTCTGAGCATGGTACTCTTTGTCATATTCTGATAGTAACATCTGCCAACGGGCAATCCTTCCCGTGAGAGCAGGTTTTTCGAAAACGTACTTGATTGGATCCATTTCGGAGACCAACCAAGTAGTATGACGAATCATGTACTGGCGAAGACGTTTGGCTGCCCAAGCCAAAGCGCAACAAGTTTTCTCAAGCATTGTGTACCGAGTCTCGCAGTCGGTGAATTTCTTGCTTAGATAGTAAATGGCAGACTCTTTCCGCTTAGTTTCGTCTTGTTGGCCAAGTACACATCCCATTGAGTCCTCTAGGACTGTGAGGTAAATGATCAGTGGTCTTCCTTCCACTAGAGGTGATAGAATCGGAGGATTCAACAGATATTCCTTGATACTGTCGAAGGCGGTTTGGCAATCTTCTGACCAAACGCAATCCTGGTTCTTTTTGAGTAATCTGAAAATCGGCGCACACGTCGCGGTCATAAGGAATATGAATCTGGAGATGTAGTTCAAACGTCCCAGGAATCCTCTGACTTGTTTTTCCGTTTTCGGAGAAGGCATTTCTTGAATGGCCTTGACCTTGTCAGGATCAACTTCAATTCCTTTCTGGCTGACGATGAACCCTAGTAATTTCCCCGAACGGACACCAAAGGTGCACTTGTTGGGATTCAAGCGGAGCTTGAATTTTCTTAGACGTTCGAACAATTTTGACAGATGTTCAACGTGCTCATCCTCTGTTCTTGATTTTGCAATCAAATCATCGACATATACCTCGATTTCTTTATGTATCATGTCATGAAACAGAGTAGTCATGGCCCTTTGATAGGTTGCCCCGACATTCTTCAAACCGAACGGCATTACCTTGTAACAAAAGGTACCCCATGGGGTAATGAACGAAGTTTTCTCCATGTCTTTCGGCGCCATTTTGATCTGGTTATAGCCCGAGAATCCATCCATGAAGGAGAATACTTTGAACTTTGCTGTGCTGTCAACCAGCATGTCAATGTGTGGTAAAGGAAAGTCGTCCTTTGGACTTGCCTTGTTCAGATCTCTGTAATCAACACACATTCTGACCCTTCCGTCCTTTTTGGGAATGGGTACGATGTTGGCTAACCATTGAGGATATTCAGATGTAGCGAGGAAACCCGCGTCGATCTGTTTCTGTACCTCCTCTTTGATTTTGATGGCCATGTCCGGGTGAGTGCGTCTCAACCTTTGCTTTACTGGTGGACATTCTGATCTCAACGGTAAGTGATGTTCCACGATGCTGGTATCCAACCCTGGCATATCCTGATAGGACCAAGCGAACACATCGGGGAATTCTTTGAGAAGCTTTATCAAACCCTCTCTGGCAGTTGGACTGAGCAATGCTTCGATCCTGATTTCTTTTCTCTCTTTTTCTGAACCCAATTTTACCGTTTCCAACGGCTCTTTGTGAGGTTCAATGGACCTTTCCTCTTGTCTGAGTAGTCGGGAGATCTCTTCTGGAATTTCGTTGTCATTTTCTTCTTCAGCCTCGAATACCGGGAACTCAAAGTTGGGAGAAGGCATTGGATCGTATGTTTCAACGGGGTATAAAACAAGCAATCTGCATGACGTGATGATTCGTGTTTAGAAGAGATAGAGAAAATGTAAGTGTGTGCAGTGTTTTGATTTTACTGCTTGTTTTTATTATTGAATGTTTTTTAGGATTACCATTTTCTGAAAAAGCAAAAAGAGAAAACAGCAATTAATGCGGAAATTACAGAACGACGTTATTTTATTAATGAACAAGTCGACTCTTGAAACTACAACCCTATAAAACAAAACTCTGTCGCTTTGGGCAAAGCGAAGAGGGAAATTTACAGAAAACGAGCCCTATCAAAATATCCGTTTCACCTGGGCAGGGTGAAAGGTTTAAAGATGGCAATTACTTTGACTGATGAACGACCTTCGGAACCTCGACGGCAACCCATTGGCGGCGAACTCCTCGGTGAATCACAAAGTCTGGCACCTTCCTTGATTTATCTTCAGAAATGACGCTGATTTCTGGTGGAGCAGGATCATTGGAATCTGTCTCCCAGGTAGAATTGTCGTAGGAGAATTCCCCAGTTGTATTTTGCATAGCATTGGTGCTCTCAGCTGTATCTCCCCATCCAGTTGACTGGATATATTCAAGCCTGATACGAGAGCTTTCGAGAGTGGTGTACTTGACCATATAGTCGTATTTTCCACTCGGTTGTCCCAAGGTGTCCCAAACTTCCTTGGAACTGGAGAAGTCATCCCTCTCGATGACGTTGACCTCAGGAAAAGCATAGTTGATGAATTCTAGTCCTGCAAACGTTGCGAATTCATCTTCATGTTGAGCAGTTTTCGAATGAACTGAGTGTTGATCCCATGACAGGGCGGGGACACAGGTATTCTGTTCAATGACGCTCAGCTGAGTTTCATTACTCGGCTGACTTTCTTGCCCCAAGTTTCCTGGGTAAGGCTGCCACATTGGCGGACCATCCATCGGGCCATAGTAATTGTGATCAAAGTTGTCTTTCATCAGAGTGTCCTCCTCTAATGAATTTGGCGGAGCACGGCATCCTTCCGGATCACAATCTCCGTAGATCATTTCGACATCTGATCTTGGTATAAATCTCGGACTTTCTGTAGGAAAGAAAAAAGGCATAGGCACCTCTTCTTGAGACATATAGCCGTCCTCGTTAAGGTAGGACTTCCATTCTTCATCTGTGTCAGAGGGATCTTCCTCATTAATAGCATGAACTGTCTGAGACACTGGGTGAAGAAAACCTCCACTGTGGAAGAAGTTTTGAAGGGGATGAAGACTTTCATCGTTGGCGGCTGTCTGGGTACAGGTTGCAGAAAAACCAAGACCCTTCTTTGTTTTATTGTCAATAGGAATGACAAGCCGTCCCCATCCTGTCGTATCGGTACTCTCGACCGCTTTGATAGCATCTTTGTATGAAGAAATTGAAGTTCCTTCTTCGGATTGATCGTTCTTGCTCACCGATAGTGCTTGGAACTGAGTTCCAATAACCTCCTCGGGTTCCACACAAGTAGATGATGATAGGTTACTCACAAGCAAGGCTTGTTCCCCACAAACCGTGACAAGTTGATCGTTCTTGACGAACTTTAGCTTTTGGTGGAGGGTTGAAGTAACCGCTCCAGCCTGATGTATCCAAGGTCTTCCTAATAAACAACTGTATGTTGCCCGGATATCCATGACCTGGAAAGTGATTTGGAAAGTGTGAGGACCAATAGTTATGGGAAGATCAACTTCGCCGATAACTATTTTTCTGGATCTCGAATGCTTTGACGACGACCTCGCTGACTCTCATCGGAGGGCCCTTGAATGATAATTGCATCAAAGTGGACTTCGGCATAACATTCAGGGCTGACCCTGTGTCTACCAGTACGTTGGTTAAAGCATCGCCCTGGCAGTTAACTGTAATGTTAAGCGCCATGTTATGACAGCGACCCTCTTCAAGTAATTCTTCATCACTAAATCCCAAATTATTGCAGGAAGTGATGTTAGAGACAATGCTATCGAATTGTCTGATTGTTACATCCTGTTCCACAAAGGCTTGCTCCAAGACTTTCTGTAGAGCCTCTCTGTGTGCTTCTGAACTGAGTAACAGTGATAATACTGAGATCTTTGAAGGAGTCTGTAACAGTTGATCAACAATGTTATATTCACTCCTTTGGATGAGCTTTAGCATCTCATCTTTGTCTTTTGAAAAGTCGGGATTACTAGATTGACCGACTGGCGGATCAGGAATTTCTGCCTGAAGTTCCTTTTCTTTGTTAGCTTCCCCAACCCCTCGGTTGAAGATTCTACCACTCCGTGTTACACGACTGACATCTGTAATATTCACGACGGAGGGTAATGGAATTTCCTTTCCATTCTCGGTTATTGTTGCACCGTATTTGTAAGGGATTGCCTTAGCTGATTCATACGGTAGTGGCCCCGGTAGATAGATGACTATGGGAACCTTCTGATTTTTCTGACCATCATAAGTGATCTCAATCCATTCCCGGTTGGGAACTCTAGATTCGTCAAGTAGAGGGACGATGGCAAAAACATCCCTGATCTGGTGATGACCAGAGATCGTGACAACATCCTCAACCTGATCGGCAAGGTAGTTCGGCGACCAAATGATGGGTCCTGAACCTGGATATGGATGAATTTCTCCATGATCGATCTGACCCTGAAGAGTTGCTCTCACAAGGTAACACCCTTGGTTACTTTCCGAACAGACGCTACAACTGTCATAGTTGTGTGGTGGCACCTGGCCACGCCCACTTTGAATACAATGTAACCTCACTAGGTTAGCTTCCATTGATCGAACATCCTGACTCTGACGCCGAGTAGGATTCCTGTTATTGATACTAATCTGCTGAGTATCTTCATCCATATAAATTGGCATCCACCAGTGATTTAACAAGTGCTGAAGTGCCTCTTGGACAAGGGTACAACCTCGATCGTTTTCGCAACCTGCTTTACAGCTTTGATAGTCATGTGATATTAAGAATCTGAGTCGGACCTGCTCAGCATGTAACTCTACCAGGTTGGTATTCATCACGCGGATATCGAAGATCTGAACCATGTTGATTTGATAGGAGTTCCTATCATGGTAGTCTTGGATCCATCCAAGATCCATCTGACGCTGGAGGGTTTCTTGTATAAAAGAGCAACCCTGTTTGTTTACCGAGCAAGTCAGACAAGAACCGTAATCGTGCCGCGGCAGATTATGATACTGGTTTTGCCTTGAGTGCATCGCCACCAGGTTGACATTCATTGCACGGATATCGTGGTTCTGAATGACGTTAGAATTCGTGTAGACCAGGTTAACTCCACGAACTCGGTGCTCTTGGATCCATCCAAGATCCATCTGTTCCTGCAGTGCTGCTTGCACCACAGAACATCCTTGATTGTTTTTAGAGCAGATATCACACTGATGATAGTTATGAGGTGGCACATGGCCATATCCACTCTGTCTATAATGCATCTTGACCAGATTGGTTTTCAACAAGAGTACATTGTGAATTTGATAGACATCGTTAGTCTCTCCTTCTATCAAATTGACTGCAGCTTTCTCATGTTGGGGCAGCAGGTTCGTAAGAACATTAGGATTTGTATCCTTGAAAGATAAGACCCCGCTCCTAACAAGTTTTTGCACGTCGGACATGAAATTGAGACAAGTCTCTATGTTATGCCCTAACCCTCCTTGATGATAAGGGCAAGTTTGATCCATCTTAAACCAAAAAGGCGGATTTTCCGGTACTGTAAGAGGAGATTTAGTTTGAATGTGCCCCTTAGCCAGTAGTAATGGAAATAGTTCTGCGTACAACATGGGTATAGGATCAAACCCTGATGGTCGTGTTGTACGGTTGTTGTTATATGGAGGACGAGCCTTCTGAAGAGGCTGTTGTGTCCTTTGTTGATCAGGTTGGCTTTGCGCAACCTGAGGTTGATAAGTAGGAACAGGCGCAGGGCTGATAGCAGGAGTTACAGCTGCTACTGGCTGATAACGACGCCTTTGCTTTCCGAGAGAGATATTACCAATATCTTGCTCTTTTTTCTTAGGGAGAACACTACCGTATTTTTTAGTACCGCTCGTCGATCCAGTGTCTTTTATCAAACGTCCTTCTCGGACGGCTTCCTCAAGACGTACGCCCATGCCGACCATTTCGGTGAAATCACTGGGCGCACTGGCAACCATTCGGTCATAGTAAAATGAGCTTAACGACTTTAAGAAGATATTTGTCATCTCTTTTTCCTCCAGAGGTGGACAAATTTGAGCGGCAATTTCACGCCACCGTTGAGCATACTCCTTAAAGGTTTCCTTGTCCTTTTGCGACATCGATCTGAGTTGATCTCTGTCGGGT
Organism: Lathyrus tuberosus; assembly: GCA_022829125.1. NCBI lineage: Eukaryota > Viridiplantae > Streptophyta > Magnoliopsida > Fabales > Fabaceae > Lathyrus > Lathyrus tuberosus. Next base: position 10,526,849 of record JALAZF010000041.1, read on the forward strand.
GCCATGTCCAAATTGTATTTGTATTATTGGATGAAGGTAGTGCCAAGATCTCTGAAAGTGCTGATCGTGGCACGGTTTAAACCCATGTACCATTTGAGTGCGGCACCGGTTAAACTATCCTGGAAGTAGTGAATCAGTAGGTCCTGATTCTCCGTCTGGGCTGACATCCGCCGAGCGTACATCACCAGATGGCTCTGAGGGCAAGAGTTACCCTTGTATTTTTCAAAGTCGGGAACTTGGAACTTGTGCGGGACTTTCACATTTGGGACCAATCAGAGGTCTGCGGCGTCCTTTCCAAATAGATCCTGACCGTGAATGGCTTGTAGCTCTTTCTGCATTTCTAAGAACTGCTCCTGGAATTCATCCATTCTGTCAAACATAGTTTCCTTCTTACCAGAAGGTGTTGGTGGAATCTGTCCTTCCGGGACAGTGTGCACCACAGGGGGTGGTACCGTGACTACGGCAGTAAGTCTTGGCGCCTCCCGAAGTTTGTAACCTTCGGGAGTCTTGAGTATGCCCCTGGCATCTTCGCTTTCCCGAATTTTGTAACCTTCAGGCCCAGCGGCTTCTGTTGCGATTCCCTGATCTTCAGTGATCGGCGGAACATATCCTTCCGGGATATAGTTAACAGGCATGCCCCAAGGACGATCTTTCAGCATCTGATACCTAGGATCATACTTTTCCATGATGGGCGTTGAGGTGATCTCTGAGATCACAGTTCTTTGTAGCTGAGCTTCTGCCATGGCTTGCATGTTGTTACGAAGCTTTCTCATATCCTCTCTCAGAGCGTCGATCTCTTCTTTCAACTCTCTGTTTTCTTCCTCAAGATCATCCATCTTTTTCTGACGATTGGCCCGAGTATTATACGAATGAGACAGTTTGACTCTAGAATCGAGACACAAACGTGAGATTCGTAGGTAAGGAGAATACGCGATGTGAGAATGATGAATGCAATGATTATATTAATTGTTTTTAGGTTTAATTAAAATGAACTTCGACAATTAGATTGCAAATATCAAACTGTGGGGAAACCCCTTTTTATTGAATTCCAAAGGATTACAGAAATGGAAATACAATAGATTACAAAGTGCAGAAACAGAAACCTAAACTAATGGGTCCCGAGTCCTCTTCTTTGACCGGGGCGCTTGGGCCGTTGTCGGATTGTCATTCCTTTGCCAGGTGAAAGAAGCGAGCAAATTCCTTTGGTCATCTTGATTCTCTACAGCATGCTGCTCCAAAATTTCAATCAGAGCATCTTTCTCTTTCAGTAGTTGCTGTATTTGGATACACTCTACGTCGAGGGTGCGGTACTTGTTCTTCCAAGATCTTCTTTCCTTTTGAACTTTGTTGAGAGTAACCTGAAGCTTTTCAGTTTCAGTCATGAAGTACATGACAATTTCCCTCGGCGGAAGGATTCTGTAACGAGGATAAGGCATCTTTAGCTTGAGAGCTCTAGTTTGTACCCAATGGAGATAAGGCTCCACCGAGACACAGTTCGGTTTTCCCAGAGACTCTCGTCCTTTCTTATGAACATGTTTCCAAGCTTGCACTATTTCCATCTTTAGTGCTCTGTCACTTTCTCCTTCTTTGAAGAAAAGACCTTCCAGATGAACACCCAGTGGGATGTGTCTCATCGGGTATCCAAATTGACGAAGAACCAATATCGAATGATAGTTGATTCCTCCTTTAGTTCCTATGAGGGGCACGCTGGGGAAGTTTCCACAACGGTCAATGATTCTGATTCCCTCATAAATCCTATTACACCAATCTATATCGGAATTGGTGAGAGACATGATCTTCTGCGACCAACGTAAGACACTCTTGCAATCCCAAAAAGCAGCAGACTTGGGCAAGTGAGAGATAAACTATTTGTAGAGCAAAGGTACATAGCATGTGATCTCCCCTCCGCTGTACAAATTTCTCAAGTGTACAGAATGACACGCATCCGCGAGCAAAGTCGGCACAGGGTTTCCAATGAGAAAAACCTTAATAGCGTTGATATCGACGAAGTTATTGATGTTGGGAAACAAAAATAATCCGTAGGTGAGCAAGACAAAGATGCTTTCAAAAGCAGTCCCGTTCCCTATACTAGCAAAGTACAGAGCTTTCTTTGTCAAGAACTGGGCTGGCAACCCTTGGGTGCCACCCTTAGTGGTCATGTGATTCCGGACCTCAGACTCGTCCAAATGAATTGCTATTGCAATAGTCTGATTCTTTGGAATTTCTTCCAGTCCAGAAAATGGAGCTCGATCAGTGATATGTAAATCAGTCAGATGAGAATACTCCTCCAGCGTTGGTGATAGCTGGTAATCCGGGAATGTGAAACAATGATAAACCGGATCGTAGAATTGAATGAGCGCGTCCATGATCCCCTTAATCACATGGACTCTTAACAGTGGTAGCAAACCACCGTGCTTGGCTCTAAAAGCCTCTGGGTTAACGATCATCCTCGCCAACTTTCTCAAATCCCCTAGTTTTGGAACCTTGAAGGTATACTGGTGAGTTCTCCTTCTACCGAAATCCATTAATGCAATCTTTTTCTCTGATATTTGCAATCACAGTCTTAGTTTAATTTGAAAAATAGAGAGACTAGAAGAGAAATTTTTTGAATGTTTTAATGTTTTATTAAATGAATGCATGAATGCAGCACACAAAAACATAGAAAAAACATGGGGTCAAAGGGTCGTTGTCATGAAGTCAAGGCTCTACCCATCCCCAAAGGTTTATACTAGGGTGATTTTTGTACCTGTACTCATTATCATCAGCTCCTCCCAGGAAAGCAAAACAACAAGCGGATCGCCAGCGAGTTGTGTGCAATCTTAGAGTAAGTCCCATTCATCGAGAATAGATCACCAGCCTCAAATAAGGGTAGTATCGCGTAACAACTATTTCCGATAGTTTCCGCACTACGAAAAAGGTTGGCTTTTCTTAAGTGTATACTCAATCTCACCACATGCGGCATCACACGCATTCCCAGTAGCAGAAAAATAAACACGTATAGCAATTAGGAAAAGCAGTATATATATTTGTCCTAATCATCCTAGACTTATAAAGCTACGATTCTTAAGTTCCTGACAGAAATGGGTTCCCCGGCGGAAGCCCCAATCTGTGGTTCCCTGCCTAAGAGATGGACCAGCATAGGTCAATCTTTCTCCTCAGCAGAGTTCCCATTTTCTGTGGAAAACGGGGATGATGCCCTAAGGCAGAAAAGGAGACTCCCCAGCAGAGTCGCCATTTTACAAGGAAAACAGACAGAAAGAAAAACAAGGGCCCCACGGTGGGCGCCACTTTTCTGTGAAAAATGGGGACGACTGTGCCTAGATCTAACTTTGAATGGCCCCACGGTGGGCGCCACTTTTCTGTAGCGAACGATTTTGGACGCGGTTCTTAAGCGCTGGTTGCTCTCTGCGGTTTGAGCTTTGACTACAGGTCGATTCATTTTTTATCCTATTGTGAGCTGAATAAGGAAGGGAAATAGATGTCTCCAATTAACCCTGCTTTACATACTGAGTTTAAACAGCGGTCTGTTAGGTTACGGATGCTATCAATGTGGGGAGGCCTTTGTACTGGTTATTTGTATTTTCGCCAATACAGGTTCTCTTTCTTTTTACCTGGGCAGAAGGTTTCTGGCGGGGAATAAGGATTAGGATGTTAGGGCTGGTGCTTTTGAATTACTGCTTTTGATTGATGAAGATATGGGATTTGGGTTTTTTGTTGATTGCGCTCGCTAAGATCTTTTCTTTCGATCTTATGCCTACGTATTCCCGTTTACCGAAACAGGGAAATCAGAGCGTTCGTAGTTCCTCCTATTCTATGGGAGGAAAGGGGTTTTTGGTGTCTTGTTCAAAGCCCAAGACGTGAAGCGAAAGGTGGTTTGTATCTTGTTCAAAGCCCAAGATGTGAAGCTGAAAGGTCTATTTGTGTCTTGTTCAAAGCCCAAGACGTGAAGCTGAAAGACCTCGACTTTAGAGAGAATTTGTCATCTCTAAAGAGGGGAGAAGGAGAATTACTTTAACTGGGATACGCGGATCCGAGCAATGCCATAATTTCCGAAGAAAGGGTTTTAACCTGAAGGAGAAGACTTTAACTCAGTGTATAGCAATGCCATCTTTCCTTAGGAATTTCTCATGCTAAAAGAGGGACAGTGGCATGGATGTAGATGATCCAGAGGCTTGCCGCTTACAGCGATTAGATGAAGGGAAAGGAGTTGTTGATGTTTGTGTACTGTGAACGAGGCACAGCTTTGATGCTAAAAGGTCGATTGGATCAACCAGTGGTTTTCTTATACAAAGCCTAAGAGGAGGCTAATTTCCGCTAGGAAAATCATTATACAAAGCCTAAGAGGAGGCTATCTTGTGTCTTGTACAAAGCCCGAGAGAGAGGCTAAAAGTTTTTGACCCAGTGGGGCATATCGTTATACAAAGCCTAAGAGGAGGCTAGCAAAGAGTTGACTCAGTTGGAGAATCTTTTATACTCAGTAAGAGAGTGTTTTTGTATCTCGTACAAAGCCCGAGAGAGAGGCGAAAAGGTTGTTTTGACTCCACTGGGGAGAATTTTGGTATCTCGTACGAAGCCCGAGATGGAGGCTATTGTAACTGCTTCAGTTGAGTGACAGATCCAATATACTGATTTAAAAGAGAAAATCAGTTCTTATATGAGTAACGCTGTACACAGGGATTTAATTTGAGGATCATGGATATTTCCTTCTCTTTGAGGAAACGGGAAATCCAAAGGGTATCGAGACTATCCGAGTCTGCGGGTTTCCTTCCTATTTAACGAAGGGTGCTTGAGAATGTCTTTGAGACTCAAGGAAGTTAGACTGTCTGTGTCTAGAGTTATATCTTTTGTACTATGCTTCGAGAAACAGTAGTAGACTCTATGAAAGGACTGTTCTATGAGGATGACTAGGTTCTGTTCCTATACCTCTAGGAGGTCGTCGGGACAATTTGTACGAAGCCCAAGAGGAGGCTGGAAACTTTTAAGAAGCCGACGGGTCCTTGTACGAAGCCCAAGAGGAGGCTATCATTCCCGAAGGAAGAGATCATTATACGAAGCCTAAGAGGAGGCTGTGAATACTTCTAAGAAGTCGTAGGGTCCTTGAATAATGTCCAAGAGGAGGCCGATGCTTTTAAGAAGCCCGTGGGTCTATCATCTCCTTTCCATTAGGAGAGATAACTCTTTTAAAGATGAAAACCACTGGTAAACGTGCGAGGTTTACTATCCAGCGACTTTTAGCTTTTAAAGAGGGTTCCTTAGTTAAGGTCCAAGATTATGACCGTAGTGGGTACCCAAACCTCGAGACATTCAAGGCAAGCTATCCACAAGGAATAGATCAAGTCAGGAAAGTTCGAGAATTGGGAAGAAACTCAAAGATGCCATTCACGGAGAATACATTCATCTTGGGGAGTAGATCTTCTTGACGATTCCTAAGGAGGACAGCCGAAGAGAAGACTGTATCTAGTGCTCCTATTGGGGATCTAGGCGTCTATTTCTACGAATAAGTGAAACGGCGTCACCTAGTTCTAGACGTAGTTGCCGGGGAAACTCGAAATATCTATACTATTATTACACAGTAGATATGAGTTTATGAAAGGAGACTTACAGTGAGCAGCCCCATAATACAGGTTATAATATGAAAGCAGTAAATGAAAGCGATAACCACTTACTCGGTGGTAGTGCTTCCATGCTGTCTGGTTAGTTGTTCAACAAAGAAAGATTAAAAACAACAGTATATTCAAAATCAAAGGAGAAAGTGCTTTGAAAAAGAAAGATCTGGGGCTTACAGCTCAAGGAGAGGCCCAGGGTTTTATCAGTGAGCGCACTGTTTGAATTTGTACAGAGGGACTTATAGAAGTGACTGGGGCCCAAAAAGGTTTTCTGTACAAAGAGATGGGTCTTACACTCTCTCAAGAGGCCCAAAAAAGGGTTTAAAGAAAAGAGTGGGGCTTATAACACGAGGGTAGGCCCAAATGATTTTTCGTTTAAAAATGGCGATCGCGCCGAGGTTTTCTTTTAACGCAGAGGGACTTATACAATTAGTGAGGCCCAAAATGTTTTTGGTTAAAAAGGGGATTGGGTCTTACACTCTATTAGAGGCCCAAAGTGTTTTAAAGAAAAAGAAATGGGTCTTACTACTCGAGGGTAGGCCCAGATGGTTTTTGAGAAGGCGACGGTCGCGCCGTTTGTTTTTTGACGGTATCGGGACTTATACAATAAGTGAGGCCCAAAGATGATTTGGTCAAAAAAAGGATTGGGTCTTACACTCTAATAGAGGCCCAAAGTGTTTTGAAAATGATTTATGAGGGTTGAATTAATCCAAAACCCTAATTTGTTTTCAAAATGTATTTAATTGAATAAAAATCCAATTAAAATGATCAAAAATTGTTTAACACATGGAAAACAAATTGTGATCTTGGATTAATGCTTCAAATATTAAGTATTGACCTACAAAATAATTAGAAAGCATTAAAAGTTGCAAAATCAATGTAGAAAAAATATTTAAAATGCCAAAAATAATCAAAATATTAATTCTTTACAAAAATATCAATTATATGAAATAAATAATATTTTTGGGATTTTTTGATAAAATAAAATATTTTAACATTTTTGTGAATTATTAAAAAAAGAATCAACTCAAAATCATTAAAACTCAGAGAGAAATTAATTTTTGAATCGATTAAACAAAATCACAAAATTCAAATATTTGAATTTGAAAAAAAGGCGCCAAGAACAAGCTGAAGAACACGCGCGTGTTCTTGGTTTCTCAGATTTGCGTTTTCTATCCAATCTCCATGAATACGTAATCATATCATGCAATCCACATATCATTATGCTTGTCTTAACCTCACGATCATGTCTATGTACTTTAATTTCATTTAAATTAAACATACAACAAGAAATCACGAAGAAACCTCAAGAACCCTAATTTCTGCATGAAGACTAGGATTTTTGATACACGATTCAAACAATGCAATTAATTGAGGGAAAACATTCCATGCATGATTATGAACATATGGCCAAATTATTGTGCGAGGAAATATGCATAGATTGAGAGATGACCAAGTATGTGCTTACCTCCAAGTCGTGACAGCAAGAGCAGATGTGATTTTGAGTTGGAGGTGTTACAGACAAGTTGTGATGATCTGGACAGCTTTCCTACACCATATGGAGTGTGTTTGAACACTTGGATTGAATTGAAATGGACTGGATCAGTTTATGGCATCTCAGCTGCAACTTCACTTCAAACTTGTGTGGATGGCAAGTGATTTTGAGATTTTGATGTTCCAGATGTTATGTGAGTGTTTGATCAGCTCATATGTGATGTATGTGAGGTGTGTGAATGATTGGTTTGTGCAGAATTGCTCTCAAACTCAAAACCCGATAGCTACCTTGCTAAGAAAGGCATTTTTGCCAAGAGAAAGAGATTTTGAGGAAAGCATCTGTTAGATGGCTTTGGTGTACTTAAACTGACCAAAATTGAGCTCTATTTATAGTAGAGCAAGTTTGTTTTGCAAGGAATAGTGCATGGCAGCTGGTAAGTAGGTTTGGCCAATGTTGTCCAATGAGAATCCAAGTCTCCTCTAGCCATTGACTAGAGGTTAGGGCACAGAGCTTTGGTCCCCTTGGTCTTGGATAAGTCTTGACTGATTTCAGATGAGAATGGCTCAGTCCATGCCACCTTGATGGTTCCATTGAATGCCTCATTCCAAATTTGAAGTCTTGTCCCTATTTTGGCCATTCTAGGTTCAACATGCTATTCTTTGTTCCTTGGACCTTGGAGGCTTGGCTCAGTGATTGTCCCCTTTGGATTCAATCCTATGAGGTGTCCAAGTGGATTGGATCAATTGAATTTGGCTGATTTTGGCAAATCGACCAAAGTTGCAAATTCTGCCTTGCTTTGACAGATTTCAGCAAGGCAACTTGCCAATGTTGTATCTCATGATGTAGGTTGAATTTGGCAATGTTCTTGGCCATTTTGGAAAGCTCTTACATGATACAACAACTGTTTGAACAAGTTTGGTTTTGATCTCTTTTGATTCCAAGTGAAAAATCCCCCTACATTTGGCAAAAAGTGAGGCAGAATCTGACTTAGTGAAAATTTCACTAAGTGTTGGAAAAAGTGACATTTTCACTTTTCAGCCACTTTGATCACTCCATAACTCAAAATCCTTAATGAATTGGAATGACTTGTAGTTGAAGTTTTTGTAGGTGATAATGAGGGCTACAAATCCATCTTTGGATGAGAAAAAATGGCCTTGTGGTTTAGGAGTTATGGTCCTCCAAAGTTGGTACCTTTGCCACTTTATTTTTAACTTAGAAAAATTTCTAAGTTTTATGGTTACCCCTTTTACATGTTATCTCACTTTTCTTGATTTTTCTTGATGAATGATGATTCAAATCATACATTAACATCATTTTAGGGTTAAAAATCTATTTTGGTGAAAAATCTCAAAAAGTCAAAGTTGACTTTTGTGCACAGTTGACTTTTTATCAGATGAATTCCAAACTGTGCAATTCTTCAGGAAATCATGTCCTTGACCTAAATCAAACTTGATGGACATGTTCCATGGGTGTCATAGGGTATATTCAATCATGTATTAGGGTTTGGGAGCATGTCTTGGTCAAAAGTCAAAGTTACAGTTGACTTTTCCCTTAAAACCCTAATTGTGGTGCAGATGAAAATGAGACTTGTTGCTCAAGCTTCTTGGATCAATCCATTGTTCCAAATGGATCAATATGGTATATTAGAGACCCTCAAATCATTTCTTGAGGTCTTGGCTCATGGTTTGTCCCAAAAGTCAACTTAGGGGTGAATTAGGTCAAGAAACCCTAATTCCTGATTTTTGATGAATGCATCCCCTGAGGCAAAATTGACTTGATGCATGGGTTCATGAGGTTCCATGAAGCATATTAGGTTATGTTTTGGATCATTGCCTTGTGCCCAGATGAAAATTTCCATCTGGAGACCCTGGTCGACCAAAACCCTAATTTGGTGACACTGTCGATCTTGAGACTTGATCCACCTAGAAGGGAGCAGCCTTGTGCTTAATCCTTGAAGTGGGAGTCCTTTTTGATCCATTGTGGATGTTTAAGAGATTAGACAAGTTGAAGATCATGTCATTTCTTGACTGATCCTTTGTCTAAGCACTCAGAGAGGGCTTGAAACCCTAATTTTGATTGTATTGGATGCTCACCCATCTTTGGGGAGACTGATGAAGCATGATGGTTCATCCACATTGTGATGATGATTTTCACAATGATGGGAAATCTAAGTGGTCAAAATTTAGGGTATTACACCGTGGTGGTAGTAGGTCATCTTTCTTTCTTGTGTTTACCTGGCTTAGGCTATCATATGCTTGATAGTAGGTAACACACCTTTTGGTCGGACGCCTTTGCTCAGGCTGCCACAAGTTGGCAGTAGGTGATCCTTCTTCTCCAGTCTATTACGTCTGCTTAGGCTATCGTGGGATAGTAGGTAATAGGTCTGTATTTTGGTCAGATGCCTCGCTTAGGCTACCATGGTGGTAGTAGGTCATCTTTCTTTCTTGTGTTTACCTAGCTTAGGCTATCATATGCTTGATAGTAGGTAACACACCTTTTAGTCGGACGCCTTTTCTCAGGCTGCCACAAGTTGGCAGTAGGTGATCCTTCTTCTCCAGTCTATTACCTCTTCTTAGGCTATCGTGGGATAGTAGGTAATAGGTCTGTATTTTGGTCAGATGCCTCGCTTAGGCTACCGTGGTGGTAGTAGGTCATCTTTCCTTCTTGTGGTTACCTGGCTTAGGCTATCATATGCTTGATAGTAGGTAACACACCTTTTGGTCGGACACCTTTGCTCAGGCTGCCATAAGTTGGTAGTAGGTGGTCCTCCTTTTCCAGTCTATTACCTTTGCTTAGGCTATCGTGTGATAGTAGGTAATACGGCTGTATTTTGGGTCAGATGCCTCGCTTAGGCTACCGTGGTGGTAGTAGGCCATCTTTCTTTCTTGTGTTTACCTGGCTTAGGCTATCATATGCTTGATAGTAGGTAACACACCTTTTGGTCGGACACCTTTGCTCAGGCTACCACAAGTTGGTAGTAGGTGGTCCTCCTTTTCCAGTATATTACCTTTGCTTAGGCTATCGTGTGATAGTAGGTAATACGGCTGTATTCTGGTCAGATGCCTCGCTTAGGCTACCATGGTGGTAGTAGGTCATCTTTCCTTCTTGTGTTTACCTGGCTTAGGCTATCATACTCTTGATAGTAGGTAATACACCTTTCTTTCGGGTCGGACGCCTTGCTTAGGCTACCGTGTTTGGTAGTAGGTGATCTTTCCTCCCCAGTTTATTACCTCCGCTTAGGCTATCGTGTGGATAGTAGGTAATATACGCCCTTTTATTGCAACTGGATACCTTGGCTTAGGCTACCAGCTGTTGGTAGTAAGTTATCCTGTTCCTTTCAAGTTTCTTGCCATGTGCTTAAGCTACCTTGTGATTGTTAGTTGGTAGTCTCTTCTTCCCCAGTGGAGTTAGATCTTTCCCCGTGGTGTCTCGTCTTGTTGAGTCGTCCTCGTCGGGTCTGTTTTTCTCTGTGTTTTAACATCGGTTATCCACTGTGACGTTATCCCTCACAGATTCCTTGTCTTGCATAGCATATCATATCATGTGCATTTGGCGGCATCTTAGGGCCAAAAATTTTGTGCATGTTTGTATTTAAGTCTCTCCTATCTCGTCGAGACGAAGATTTTCAATCTCCATATCTCCGAATAGGAGAAACTTAAATAGGGGCATCTGTCGCACCCTAATTTTTGACCCTAAGATACCTCTCCTTCTTGCATAGCATCTCTAGGTCATGGGTTTTGTGTGCATCGTTATTATGACTAACCAGCTTGTGCAGGTGCTTTAAATTTCAAGTGAAGATAATACTCACCCTCACAAGTACTTAAAGACGTGACTAATTGATTACAATCCTAAGTTTTACTGGTTCATTTTCCTCAAGGTTTCTCAGAAGTTTTAGGGTATAACTTGGGAATTAGGGTTTCTGTCCATTGGTGTTGAGCATGGTCAGATCATCATGCAAGAAAATCAGAGGCTAGAAGACCAGGTGGTTGAGTCTTCATTCTAAAATTCGTCTCCTTCAGAGATCCTCCAGAACAGGAATTAGAGTGGTGAGACCGCGAGTTCAAATCAAAGGCATGTCTTCACAATTCATTTCAAAATCAAGATGTCATTCCGAAATTCGAATTCTTTCACAAACGGATGTTCATTGATTCTAAAAAATTCAAGAGCAATCCAAAATGATTCCATGCTATATACTGGTGTTAATTTGAGTAGCCAAGGCAATCATTCCTTTTTCAAAGGGATCTTTGGTTGGTGCAGTACTTTGTTCACACTATTCTCGAGGTCTATGCAAGGGATATTTGAGCTTGACAAGCTCGCAAAAATATTATAATGCTTTCTCTTCAAGTACAAACAATGGATATACAGAAAAACTGGAAATTGTTAAATTACGCAATAACAGCATATGCAGTTCCAAGGCTCATCCTAATTTAAGAATAATTTCTATAAGATCAAATGGGGAATGAGTTTCAAAAGCCTTTTCCAAAATGAAACAATTGAAGCTCGCAATTTAAGAAGTGATTCCTATTGCACCATAAAAGTTCGCCAAGTTCAAACCATTTATAAAATTCAAGATACAAAGTTATTGCAATTCAAGTTAAAATACAACAAGGCTCAAGTCCACATCATCAGGAAGAGCAAGTATCCAAGTTCAAGAATTCATTACACAACCAAAATTGGAAGTACGGTAAAAGAAAAAGAAGGACATTGTTTTAACACTCCTAAAATCTAGTTACATCCCTTTATCCTCCAAATCTTACATCATACGAACAACACTCGGTTATTCTTGCCTTATGTATATACTTGGTAGAGGATACATGGGAGTTCTTTCAGGATGTTGATCTTCTACAAATTATACCTAACCAGGCATATGATGGTGGTATTATGGCCATATTGAATTCTTTAGACGCTGATTTGATTTTGGCTACTAATGGTCAGAGAGTGGATAGTATTAGCAAACAAGGGGACCTGAACAGGATGAAAAGAAGGAAGCGCATCAGTCCACAATTCACAAAATCAATCACTTTAACGACTTTCCAATTGAACTACAAAAATGGAATCACAAACTAATGGAGTTTCTAAAGGAAATATGTGAGCAACCTGTGAGTTTTCAGGTGCTGGTGATGAAGAATGGTCGACTTCGACGAGAAAAGCTTTTGATAGCAGTGCTCCACACGTTACGCCGTCAAGATTACATCTGCAAAGCACCATCAATAAGACACCATTTGCAGAAGAGTTAATAATTGTTATGCCTGTAAAGATCGCGAGGTAAACCGCGAGCACAAAGGAGGACTAGTTAACAGAAAGTCGTGGTTCCGACAGTTAAATACTTACATGAACTGAAAGAGGAAGCTATGCCAGGTACGCACCACACGGGCCCGCCGTCCACCTTTTTTTAAAAACCTGCATTATCACAGCCACTGAAGATCAAAAGCAGCTATTAAAATCTTAAGACACGGTTAAATGAAAATGGAAAGCAAGAAGGTCCTTGGCCTAGTCAGTAGCAAACACAACAACCTTAACAGGGAGAGGAAGTTTTAAACCATCAGCCTCAGATTCACATCCAACGGATCTCCCATGATGCAACACATCACAAAATTCGGTCACTGCAAAATAAACAAGGGAGTATCAGAGAGCCATTCATACCTGTAAGTAAGCTTTACAATACTACAGGGTGATTCCCAAATAGAACATGTGATCTACTTGGAGCTTATTATCGTCAAATGGACACCTGCAATGTAGCAGTAATTAATGAAAATGAAGGGAAAACCGTATTATTCGAAGATAAGCTTTGGGTGACGAGTGGAAGTGATAGACAGCACTCTTCAAAGTAGGCTTTGAGCAATGAATTCAAAGTCACATCCGGTAGCAAACAAACACGGTTTGGACGATTACCTGCAGATGTTATTGGTAACACTAGTTCAAAAAGTGCTTAATCAGAAGAATTGATGAAGAAGGACCTACTATGGGATATTCACCAAAAGAACACAAGAGTTACAACTTTAAGAAGGTCACCCCTGCTACTAGACAGATAGATCATGACCTACCGAGAGCTTTCCTGGGTCATGCTTGGTTAGACACTCCCGAGGGGCATGCTGCTCTTAGGCGTGTTCTCGTTGCGTATTCTTTCCGTGATTCTGAAGTTGGGTATTGTCAGGGTTTAAATTGTGTCGCAGCACTGTTGTTGTTGGTCATGAAAACCGAAGAAGATGCATTCTAGATGCTTGCTGTCCTGTTGGAAGATGTCCTGATTAATGACTGTTACACAAACAACTTATCAGGATGCCATGTTGAACAAAGAGTGTTTAGAGATTTACTTACTAAAAAGTGTCTGAGGATTGTGACTCATTTGGAAGGTTTGGAATTCGACGTTTCCCTTGTTACCACTGAGTGGTTCCTTTGCATGCTTTCAAAGAGTTTGCCTTCGGAGACAACGCTACAAGTATGGGATGTTATTTTCTACGAGGGGGCTAAGGTTATATTCAATGTCGCATTGGCAACTTTTTTTAAGATAAAGGAAGATCAATTAATCATAACTCATCATGTTGGAGAAGTAATCAATGTTCTGCACGCGACGGCCATCACGCTCGAACCAGACTCAAATGGGAATAAACACTTAAGAAGAAAAGCAAAACTGATGCTGTTGCTGCCCAAAATCCTGTCACAAATATGCAGTGAGTTAAATATGGGAGGAGAAAAAGTCAGAAGCTTTAAAAACTCATGCAGAAATTAATCTAAGGAATCCTAGTCTACGTGAAGGAACTGAACTTGTGATTACGACAATTACTAATACAGTCAGATACGTTAAACAAAAAAGGAATTAAATCAGACCTCAGGTCTTTGTGTTCAGGTCAGAAATTGTTTCATCATTCTTGATTGAATTGAGGGCAACATCGTAAAGACGCCGCCACCTTCAATTCTTTCTAATTGGAATTAATCTAAGTTTTTAAATCATTTGATTGCAAGAGATCGCACCCATATTTCAGATCAATCGTATCAAATTGTATTCAAGAGCAATTTCAAAAAACTTCCCATTTTTAAAACCAAATCACAATCAGATCGTATCAAGCCTTTCAAGCCCTTCAAGACCTTTCCAAATCCAACCAAATCAGATCAAATCAGTTAACACGTTATCAAATCAGCATTAAACAAAATCATTCAACATTTAAGAGAAGAAATTCGTATCTCATCATCGGCCTTGGCTATAAAAGGGACTCATTCCATCAGAAAAAAGGAAAGAAAAAAAGATCAGAGAGAAAACCACACGAAAAAACCAAAGACTTTGAGAGAAAAATCACAAATCAACAGTCATACGCGAAATCACCAAAACCATTGCCAAACCCACAAACCCAGGCTCAGAACACCGGAAGTGATCATCATCGCCTCAACATCCAAAGCAGAAGAAGAAGCAAAGCAACAACACAAACCAAGCTCGCGAAAGAAAAGGTAAAAGGAGAAGAAGAAGTTCTTCCCTGACGGAGATTCACGGGGACCTCGCCATCATCGCCGACCCCTTTTTCCTTTTCGTTCTCGTTTTGCTTTAATTTCCAATATCTTGTAAATGTAATCCGCAAAGATATAATGAGAATGGGGGCGGGAAACCATGGGGAAGGGGTTATTTTTGTTTGATTGTGTGAGATCGAGAGAAATCGAGAGCGACGATTGCGAGGGAGAAGAGAGATTTTGAGAGAAGAAAAGAGAGGCGGTCGAGAGAACGAGTGGCGGCGGCGGATCGGGGTCAAAACCCTATTTTCTTTTCATCTTCGCGAGAGTGAGAGATGAGAATGGGAGAGACGACCTTCTCCTTTCGTTAGTTTCTTTTTTTTATTTATTTTAAAAATTAAAACTTTTTATTATAATCAAATAAAACTTTTATAAAAAAAAAATCTTTTTTTATAATTAAGATTAAAACCTTTTATTAATAATTTAATTTAAGACTTTTATAATAATAATTTAATTTAAACCTTTTTAATAATAATTAATTTAAACTTTTTATAATAATAATTAACCTATTTTTCTTTTATGATAAATTTAAAACCTTTCTTTCATAATTAATCGAAAACTCTTTTTATGATAATGATTAAAATCAAACTTTTTCTAATTAAAAAAATTTAAACTTTTATTAGTAATTAATCTTAAAACTTTATAATAATTAATCTAAATTTTTCATAATAATTTAATTTAGAGTTTTTTAACTTAAGACTTAACAAGACTTATAATTCTAATAACTTTAAATCTCTAACTGTTAAAACTTTTTAACTAAATACAATAAATAAAATGAGTCAAATTAACTTTTCTTAATAAATCATCCTGATTAGAAACCTCTCGCTTAGTCATAAGTTCGTGAGCGTCCGATTGTTTTGCCTTATCTGCTCGGTTGTGTTTTTTTCTTATTTGATTTATGTTCTTGCTTTAAACCTTTTCAAAACAATAAAAACCCTCGATCCAACGTCGAGCCAATTTTCTACCTATGTAAGTCGATCGCCTTAGGGCATCGCATTCGACCTTTTGATCACTGGACACAAGTCTAGCATCACTTTGCTAGCACCTTCGCCTAAATAACAATAAATTAATCGCATAAATATCCAAGGGAAAATCCCATGCATGATAACCATGTTATTGTGCATGGTGCATATCATTAGCATCTCATAATCGACACCCTTAAGTTAAGACTATTAGACAACTTAGGATAGACTTCCTAGGTTAGTCCCCCTACAATTTTGATTTTTCAAATCAAACTTTAGCCCACCTAATTCTCCACACAAGAGAATTAGATGTTAATCATCTCAAAGAAGGGACATACAATCCCATACCCCACAAATACAAACATTTTCAAAGAACTGTGGTGGTTTTCTTAAGATGATGACTCATCTTCCTCTCCTAAACCTTTAAACATTTAGTACCCTTAATAATAAGGAACTACAGGTGCTCTGATTCTCTCCTGACAGGATATGTAGGCACAAGATGGGATATCTTGTCGAGCACACTTAGGATAAAAAATAAATAAATTACCTACCCTTAAACCCTTAGCAAAACAAATAACAGATAATAAAAATAAAATCAAGAGGTTCCTGTAGAGTACTACAGATATCTAGGATGCTAACACCTTCCCTAGGTATAACCAACACCCAAACTTAGAATCTTAAGTGCATTTGCATTGCATTGTGGGAATTCGGTCTTTCTCCCTTCCCTTGGATAAAATCAAAGACGGTGGTGACATTAAAAATGTGATACAAGTTAACTAATAGCTTGTTATCCAATTTTCACCGCGACAGCGAGACCCAACCATACCTCTTCCCCGAGACCCGCCTTTGGAGATGGAAGATGGTGAAGAATAAAGGCAAAGTGGCTCCTATCTTCAGGATCTCACAGTCAACTCGAAGGCGCGGATAAACGCCAACGAATTAGGGTGCAACTGAGACGGAGCCAAATCCAGATGAACAAAAATGGATTGCTGAAAATTAGTAAAGGGCAACCTCAGCCCTATTTCCTTGAAGGCGTATTCGTACATCGCAAACCTTTCCTCATAATCTGTGCAGATACGGCCGTCCTGACTAGGAAAGTGCACCTTCCACTCCCCTTCAGGCCCCACGTCCGTAAAGAAATCCCCGGTATACGACGCGAAAGTAGATGCGTTCTTGAGCGGCTCCGCGACCGTCCATTCCTCCGCTAAATCATGTTCAGGATCCTCCCCGACTTCACTAGGGGCATTTGAAACCTCTGTGTCGCTACTCTCCGAGGAGCTCTCCTCGGACGAGTCTATGAGAATCTCTTGCTCGGGCTCACGCGCCATCTCGATCACCTGAAAAGCAGAGGACAAAAGTGAATTCGACTGCAAAATCAAATCCACCCTTCCACCGCTAGTCAAGTGAAAGAGCGCGCGAAGGGCCGAGGACAGCGTCCCCGACCTAAGCCCAAATTCAAATAACACAAGAGTCTCCCGCGATGAGATTCCAAAAGGCAACCCCTCCTACGCATGCAGGGATCTCCCTGACCCACTACCTGTAGCGTACTATTTTTGTCAGTGACGCGACCACCTTATCGCCATGGGTTTCTCCTCACCGCAATGGTAGGAGTGGGGTGCTACTTTCTGATTTCTTATTTATCCTATAAAGCTGGAAAGGAAAGGGAAGCTATCTAAAACTAACCTTGCACGCAAATGTTTAACTGAACAAATGCTTAAAGAGATTCGGGGAGTCTGAGGTTGATCAAAGCCCAAGGTTGAAGCTAAGAGATTGATTGACTCCACTGGGGAAGTCCTTATACAAAGCCTAAGAGGAGGCTAGAAAAGACTGACTCAACAAGAGAGTGTTTATCTGTCTTGTACAAAGCCCAAGATTGAGCCTAGAAGAGAATGACTCTTTAGGGATATCATTATACAAAGCTTAAGAGGAGGCTAAAGGTTGACTTTTCTGAGGAAATATTTTGTCTATCTTGTACAAAGCCCAAGATTGAGGCTAAAAGGGGAAACTGACTCTACTGGTGAGAGGTTTTATCCGTCTCGTACAAAGACCAAGATTGAGGCTAAAAAGGTTGACTCTGCTGGAGAGTATGATTTATTTTGTACAAAGCCCAAGATTGAGGTTGGAAAGAGGATTGACTCTGCTTAGGGAGATTAATTCCCAAAGCCTAAAAGAAGGCTGGGAGGAATTGACTCCGTTGGGAAGATATTTATCCAGAGCTTAAGAGAAGGTTGTGTAAATTTTCACTTTGCTGGAGAAAGTTTATATATGTCTTGTACAAAGCCCAAGATTGAGGCTAAAAAAGAATGACTCAACAAGAGAGTATTTATATGGTGTCTTGTACAAAGTCCAAGATTGAGGCTAAAAAGAGACTGACTCAACAAGAGAGTGTTTTTGTGGGTGTCTTGTACAAAGCCCAAGATTGAGGCTGAAAAGATACTGACTCAACAAGAGAGTGTTGAAAAGGTGATTGACTCAACAGGAGAGTGCTTATATGTGTCTTGTACAAAGCCCAAGATTGAGGCTGAAAGGACTGATTGACTCAACAAGAGAGTGTTTTTATTATTTTGACTCAACAAGAGAGTGTTTTTATGCCTTGTACAAAGCCCAAGATTGAGGCTAAAAGGGTTGACTCAACAAGAGAGTGCTTTTAGGAGATTGACTCAACAAGAGAGTGCTGAAAAGGTGATGGACTCAACAAGAGAGCGCTTGACTCAACAAGAAAGCGCTGAAAAAGTGATGGACTCAACAAGAGAGTGTTTTTGAAGCTAACTCGGCTAAGGAAAATTATTATACAAAGCCTAAGAGGAGGCTGGCTTCTGCTGAGGATTATTGAGATCCAGAGGCAGGTCCAAAATGAGGAATCAACTCTTGCTGAGGATTTACAGAAAAGTTGAGGTCTCAGGATCCTTGAGGTTCTGATTTAGGATAGTGTTATCTTAATGATAAGCTGACCCTAGCTACGAAATTTAGGATGAAAGACTGAGTTTTAGATCCTATGATAGTTTTAACTCTACTGGAGCTTGATTAAATGATCAGGGTTTTTTCCTGTGTTTGTAGGGAACTTGAGAATGTATTTGAGATCCAAGAGGAGATTAGACTGTCCAAGTCTACTGGTATGGGAGAGTTTGTCTTTGTATGATGCCCAAGAGGAGGCAGGTGCTTTAAGGGATGAGAATCAACCCTTAAATTGGTCTGAGGTTTTGACTCTTTGGAAAGACTGCTCTAACAAAGGATGACTAAGTTATGTCCTATACCTTTAAGAGGTCTTCAGGGTCCTTGTATTATGCCTAAGAGAAGGCATGAGAATTTCTAAGAAGCCGGAGGGTCCGTGTACAAAGCCCAAGAGGAGGCTGGGATGCTTTTAGGAAGCCCGTGGGTCCAAACTTAAGAAGAGTTCAAGAAAAGTTTCACCGGGAATAATCTTTTCTTTAGTGAACAGTTCTAGGGTTTGAAGAAATTCAAGAGAGGTTTCACCGGGAATTAATCCTCTATGGGGGAAATGAATTTCTTTGACAATTTTCTAATAGTGACAGTCTGAGAAAAGTTTCACCGAGAATAATGCCTTCTCTTTGTTCCATATTGTATAAGCCCAAGAGGAGGCAAGACAGTATCTGGATTTCCTATGGGGAACTAGTTTTGACTGTTGAAAGAGTGACCACTCACTACAAGAAAATTGGCAAATTACGACGGTTAATTTTGGCAGATTACGGCGGTTACAACCGACATAAATTGCAAATCACGACAATTTCTCTTCCGTTGTAGAAACATGTGTCGCGAGGCTGTTTTACGACGGTTTGTAACACTGTCGCTCCAACTGCCATAACTTTCCGCGGCAGTTTTGAAACAACCTCTAATATATTATTACGACAGTTGTAACCGCCACAATTATATAATATATATATATATATATATATATATATATATATATTTCAATGAAAATAATGACGGTTTTAACCTCCATAATTATATAATATATTTTATTTAAAATAGTGACGGTTTAGAACCGCCGTAATTTTATTTTATTTTTTAAAAAAATTAAAAATTATAATTTTATTACAATATTCAATTCAAACAATAAAAATTGTAATTTTATTACTATGATAACCACATCCTTACGAACCAAGTCATATTGTTCTTCATCCGGTGCCTAAGAAATTTGAGGAGAATCTATTAACAAAAGATCCCCTAGAACTCTTATACATGAATTAAGTGTCTGATTACAAAGAGAGAAAAAAAAAACAGGAGTATTCATAAATGTATCTCCAATATGACATGGAACCCACCGTTTTGTTCAAGTAGTTATCAAATATGGGAAATATCAATGAAACATTGTCTTTTCCATTTTTATCAATGATCAATATACCAGAATTAATCATTCTGGTATGATGAACATAAAACATAAGTATTAAAGTGAATATAAAGTAAAATATTATGCATTAGACCAAACAGTCCCACAAAACGTATGGACTGTCCCCCAATTTGCATCTTCTCTGTGATTAGGTTACGAGTGTCTTGAATCAAACTTTCTCTTCTAATCCTTTCACTTGTCGAAACACCAGTGGTAATAAAATCCATGTCAATAGTTCCTGTGAAGAAAAGAATACGCTCTTAAATCATTTGTTAAGTGGAAATCAAGAGAATCAGGGCTTGTTCTGATAATTACCAGTTTTTATATCCATTGCAGACTACTGCATATCAACTTCCAAAAGCTGAAATGCCTCTAACACATCATGCTTTTCAACCTGTGTCCAACAAGTTACCGGATAATTGAGCATGCAATTTCATATCAAGCTTAACTAACCCATTCTGAGAAGCGAATCCTAGACAATTTTGATATCAAGAAGAAATTAAGCAAGCTTAACTAACCCATTCTGAGAAGTGAATCCTAGCCAATTTTTCACTAAGGTGTAACAAACTTTCAATCTGCCTTGGAGTTGATGTTATTACCTGTTTAATTAATAGGCAAGATCAACAAATGCAGCAGAGAAACATGAACAAAAATATGAAAATTAACATAATTCCAATATCAAGAAGTGTCTCATTTGTATCACCTTTTTGCTACTGCCAGTAAATTTTTCCCTACCCCTGATTTTTACATAGTCGGTAATCTATTCATCAGCAGCTTCATTTGACAGTTGTGGATGTAAATGCTTTCGAGAATAGCTAACATAATCAGTTAGTGTAGAAATATCCAACACATCCTGCTCCATGGTCTGCAAGTATGGCCACATAACATCCAAGTGAGTATACAAAAGAACCAATGTTTGGATATTCAATGAGTATGATTGCAAGATTTAATCAAACCTCGTGATCCTTTAAGTGTAGGGAAACAATATCTTTGGCAAGTCGTTTGTCAGTCTGTTCATCAGCCTTGTCAAGTAATAAGTAAATCAAATCAAACCTGCCAAACAAGAGATCAATTCAATTCAAAGTAACACTTGCAAACTTGTTCAGTAGCTTCTATTTACATTTATAAAAAGTTAGTAATTTAGTCATTACCTTTAGGAACAAAGCATAACAAATTACAAATGAAAGTGCACAAATTTATCCATAAAAAGTTAATTTGATTATTACCTTTAGGAACAAAGTATTTGTTTGTTCAATTATGATAAATGTGTGTATGAAAAATGCAATTTATATAGTGTTTAATGCCTCTCAAACTATAACTTATATTTAAGAATATATCACATGGTTCTGCAGGTGTCTACATCATCTTTCAGAATGTTTTCCCAGTATCCAACCACAGAAGACTGGTTTGTTGAGGGGTCATATTCTTCACGGTGTAGTAGCATTCACCCACCGGACTCTTTAATCTTAGCTAGTATGTCTTCTTTCATCCGTGCCCCCATGTGTTCAACCTGCATTTTAAGTTACCATCAGTTGTGGAACACAATTACTTTTGTAATATGTTCCAAGAGACAAATTGTTGTACAAGATAGCTCACCACAGGACCATTGATTCTGACATGTTTGAGTGTGTCACATGTTTGTTTAACTCCCTAAGGACAAAGGAAACACAATTGATATAAATAATCGCTTCTTCTCTTACATCGGTCAATATAACTTTTTGAGCAGTGGAACCAGATTTAGACTTAGCATCCAAGTAGTTTAGCACCTCCTTGGCCCCATAGATGGTTGAAGTTTCCATGCAATACACAGGGTATTCATCAACCTGAAAAAAATAACATTCTCAAAGTCATCATACCATTTATAAATCAATGGGCAATGACATGAAATTTGATAATGCAAAATGTTGTCTGCAAATGAAGTTTATATTTTATTATTGTTTGCTGGTTCTCAAAGTTATACTTCAACAATAATTTTATATAATCATCGACGTACTCAACTATCATACCATGATGCAATTACATACGAAACACTCTTTAAATTGAAAGTATTAGTATCATATGATACATGCCGTAATATGTTAATACTTTTCAAAATATAAATATATGCTAAAATGATCTGCATTTCAAATACTGTATGATTGGAAGCAATATCGACTAAATTAAATTATCACACGGTGCAATGTACTTGTAAAGCACCAGATAACAGTATTTTCTAAATATACTTTACACCATCAAACATATTAAAGATTCAAGGTCTTAATTTGATGCTCCATTTCATAGCCTGTACCTCAGTCCTCTGATGCAACCAAACCTTAAATGTCATTCTGGAATCTCCTTGTCCAAAAAACCCATTGATTGCTTCGCTTCCAAGATATGCTGCAAAAGCAATTAGATGGAAGTACCATTCCAATCAATTCAAATGAGACCAAAAAACTTAGTGCAGCTACTTGCTGTCTTCCAGTTTCATTTAATTCAACATCCAGCTGTCCCTGTTTACATGTATTAGTGGAGTACGAACATAATCAGGCCAGAAAACTCAAAAGGAACAACAAATATAAGAGACAACACACAAGAAAAAAAATATTCAGTGAATGACAATGATATACAGTTAGACATGGAAAGCATCTCATCATAGCTATACATTAAAAAAACAATATTAATTGTAAATTCTAAGGTTCATTATAGGAAAATTGGTGCATCTGCAAGTCATTTGCAACATTTTTTTAAAAGGAAAACTCGATTAATCTCAAACTCAACAAAAGCACAAGAAGTTCAAAGATCAGCCCATAAATTCATACACCTATCTGTGCACTCACAGACTGCAGTACTTTAAAAAAAACCACTACAGTTCAGCAGCCACTCAGTACACAATATAAATAGAATTACAAAACTGAGATAATGCAAAACAAGTCAAAGTCCAGTTTCCAAATGCCTCAAATCCTCATGAACAACTGCACTTCTAAAAGAAATTCATTTGAAACTATGCCATGTGTGAAATTTAAATTCCTTTTACCAATGTTCTTACCAGTACAAATGCATTTTCATTTTTTATACTGCCGCCATGTGTGAATATGAAGCTTAAGATTTCCTTGATTAGATTACCATATATATTTCAATTTAAACTTTAAAATATACATAAATAGTGTTTTCAAGTCATGAAAGGAATCACTTGAAATGTTTGGATTAGATTGATTTTTTATGGGGGAAATTTTACTAAATAATAGATTTCTTTTGAAGGAGGGTGGTATTAATTATATCATGCAAATATGTAAGGATTAAAAGTAATTACAAATGATTTAAAATATAATATGAAGCATTTTCAGGACAAAACAGACTTTTGAATTAATAATGAGAAATAATGACACACACCAGGTCTACATTCATAAGAATTTTGTTTGATGTAGACCCTAATATAAATGAAATAACAATAATGTATAAAATAATTTTATTGAAACAAATTAAGTTGGTACATATGCATTAATAGACCGATGAAACAAATTAAGTTGGTTCAGCTGCATTAATAGACTGATGAAAAATCACAACCCTTCAGCTTCAATAACAATCATTCAAATAAGAATTGAAGAATTTAACATGGTCAAGGTCGTTTTTTTAGAGAAACCCCAAAGCATGCTTTAAGACTAATATGAAACTAGTATAAGAACTCTCATTTATCAATTGATCAGTAGATAAAATATATCTAACAAAGTTTGATGATACATTACACTTCATCATTAACCTTTTTCCCACTTCCAACTTTAACTACTATTTTCATGTTTCTCTTGCACCTGAAACTTATAAGTTTGCCTTGAAACATCATAACTAAATATGAACTTAATTGTATTATTATAAGAAATCATCCACATCACTGCCATTATGATTTTAGTGTTTCCTACCATTTGTCCCTTTAATTAAGTCAAGTTACTAATAAGCTTTATAAGTTAAAGATTATAGCTTACTTGAGTATCATAACCAAAAGAAAGGTTTTCTAATCCCGATTCTCGTATAATATCGATCTAATCATGTAACACGTAAAAAACACAAAATGTAACGACCCAGTTTTTGTGTGAGTTTTATTTAATCGAGTCGTTTGATTATTTTATTATTATTTTATTTTATTTTCGATTTTTATCTGAAAATATGTTATTTTTCAATGTTGTGATATTTTATCGGGTTTTGGGAACGTTTGTGAGATATTTGAGTGTGAGGGTATTTTGGACATTTCACAATATTTTGTTAAGTTAGAATAGAAAGGGAATTAGGAAGAGAGAAAAAGAGAAAGAAAGAAAAAGGAGAGAAAAGAGAAGAAGAAGAAGAGAAATAGTAGAAAACTAGGAAAATCAAAGAAAAATCAACTTCTAGAATCGATTTAATCGGGTAAGGGTGCGAAACTCAATTATTGTATGATTGTGTGTGATTATGTATGTGTATTTGTGAGGTTTGTTGGATTGAAATGAAGAAATTTAGTAAAACCCATTTTTGGTAAAATTGATTAGAAATTGATTAAATATGTTGGAAATCATGTTTTTAGTGTTCCTTAATGTTGGTACAAGATAGATACTTGTTATTAGATATTGTATTGGTAATTTTTCTGGGTGTAGGTGAAAATTGGAGTAATTTGGGTGAGAAAACGCAGAACCACGTTCTGCAGAAATTTTTCTGGTTTTTCCAGGTCATACGCGTATGGGGCATGTTCATACACGTATGGACCTTGGCAATACGCGTATGGGGGGCGAGTCATGGGCCAATACGCGTATGGGTCTTCAATTTTCTCGGCCATCTGCCCATTTGTGTATGATACGCGTAGCATTTCAGGGCATTACGCGTATGGTTTTGGTCATTACGCGTACGAACACTTTAACGTGGAATTGGGAAAAAATGAGTCTCTGCTCATACGCGTATGGATCATAGTGATACGCGTATGGACAGGACAATTGCAAAATGGGACTTTTCAAAATATCGTTTTTCATTTTCCTTCGTAACTTGAGTTCTGTTAGTCCGATTTTTACATTCTTGGTATCGTTGTGTAGCTATTCAGCTGTACTTTCTTGTTATGATGATTTTGGAATTGTTAACCGATTTAATTATGTCGGAAAATCAGGAATAGTGTCGGTTGTCGACTTTTGTCATTATAACTGTGCGTAATTGATGTGTATTATGCAAGGTGCTGTTGTATGAGGTAAATGTATGTGTTTAGATGGGGATGTGATGATTTGTGGCCGTATGGAAATTAAATGCATTGTTTTGGGCATAAGTACAAAGTGTGATTTTGCCCATGTAAATGAATGTATTTATGTGTGCATATTAAATGTCATGGGTCATTGTATGCCAAGCATCATGATATGCATTGTTGAGACGTCCTGAGTGACGGTTTGGATTCCAGAGGGAATTCGCTATAACGTCGTGTGCCTTATACAAAGAGGTGTGAGCGATGAATATAGACGATCGTGTGCCCATGTGGGGTGTGAGCGATCGGGTCGTGTGCCTTATACAAAGAGGTGTGAGCGATCCATAAACGTCGTGTGCCTTATACAAAGAGGTGTGAGCGACGGGGAACATCGTATGCCCGACGGGGAATTATAGTGATATAACGAGCGATGATTCCAGCAGAGTTCCTGAGTGAACTAGTGATGAGAAACAATGGAAGTCAGTACCGTATGTGCAGATGTATAGAGTCGTTGTGTCGGTCTCTTGCATTGCATAAATCATTATGATTGTTTGATGTGTGAAATTGTGGATAGAATTGATATATGGATATGTGTTGGTAATGGACATATGAATTATTCCTTGTATTGCCTTGTGTTTGCATTATGGCGTGAGTTGTGGTGAGAATTGTATATATATGTGTATTTTGTGTTATATATATATTTGTATGCAATTATATTATGGTTGTTTTTCTCACCCTTCTGCTGTTTTATAATGCTCTATGAGGCATTGCAGATTAGAGTTGCTGGAGGTATTTTTGTGAAGCTTTGCGTCTTCATTCTTTTGTCGGTCGGCTCTGATATGTGACACCGGGTAGTAAGGGAGGCCGTTAGTGATTATTGTGTATTCTGTATATATATCTTTTGGCTTGTGCATGTACAACTTGATGTATGACAAACTTTTCATGATATATATATGTATGTTATTCAGTTTTAGATTTTCCGCTTTTATTCTAAATTCTGAAATGTGGGTGTAAGGAACTGAGTTCCTCTGTTGATTGCTACCCCACTGTTGCATATCTTTATGAGCAGGTGTTGTATGAATTGTTTTAATTTGATGTGACTCTCCCAGTCTATGCCATGATAATTTAAATATACTCTGACAAAATTTTGAATTTTCTTTTACTGCTTTTATTAATTGGGGGTATAGATTGGGGGTGTTACACAAAACACTAACAAAAAGAAGAAGGATACTTACTTAGGTTTTATTATCACAATGGTATGCAAATAATGGACGAAACTTTGCTCCCACAGTAACATTTTCTAATTAATCCAAATAAGCCAACATTAGGGTATGTGAAGACAAAGTATCCGCAAAGATCATTACTCAATTTGAAAAGTTATCCACAAAGAAAAGTCAAATTGGAACTACTCATATATCAATATCCAAATTGTATGAATATGAAATTGAATGCCAACAAAAACTTTCAACTTAATAAGAATGGAGTAAAAATCCAAAAACATTGATTTCTATGATGAACAATCTACGGAGCAATGTCAAGCCTACGCTCAAAGCAAAATCTAGAGAAAACTTATAGAAGGGATATACAATATGAAACGAAAAACACATATTTGCAGAAAGAACTTAGGGTTTGAGAAATGATTTAAAGTTTCAAAAGGAACTTAGGGTTTGAGAAGAGAAACCTGTTAAGATTCAAATTGGTGGTGGTTGCTTTGACGGTGATTCGCAGTAACGATGGCTGAGAAAAATATTCGTTTCCCTTTTTCTCCAAGGGCGTGAGCGGCCAAAATTTGTTTCTGAAAAAGAAGAGGAAAAAAAACATAAGAGAGTTGAATGAATTTTCTGTTTTAGCACGAAAGATGATTTGCGGTGGACGACGGGTGAAATCACCGTCCCAGCCTTTGTGAAGGGAATTGGATAGCGACCGTATGTTCACCGTCCTGATGTTATTTTATTTTTATTTAATTTAATTTGTTTCTTTTATTTCTCTTTAATAAATCAAAGTTGGTTGTCTTTTTTGGTTTATTTGATATTTTATAGTATTTTGAGTATATATAGTTTGATTTTTATAGTTTAATTTTGGGTTTAATTTTTACTATAAAAATTGTTTCTAAAATTTTAATATATATAATTTAATTTTGATATTTTAATTTTGGGTATAATATTTTGAGTTTAACTTTTACTATAAAAATTGTTTCTAAAATTAAAATTTTATTTTGAATATATATAGTATTTTAATTTTTATAGTTTAATTTTGATACATGAAATATTTTAATAAAATTAACCATAAACCGACTTAAAAACTGATTGAGGGGTTTTTTATTATTTGAGAGGGAATGAATTTCCCGTTGAGGAGTCGATAGGGATTTTTTTATGAATTGGGGGAACAAATTTTCCCTTTTCATTTAGCGCTCAATCAAAAAAATTATTTTATAAAATAAAAAGTTAAGTAAAAAACATAATAAGGACGGTTTTGTGATAACTGTCGCAGTCCAGTCTCTAACTGTCATGACAACCGTCGCAATTCAGAAATTAGGACGGTTTTGTGATAACTGTCACAAAAAATCTGCGACAGTTGACCCTAACTGTCGTGACAACCGTCGCAGTCCAGGAATAAGGACGGTTTTGTGATAACTGTCGCAACTCAAGTGTCATAAATCTCCTCTTTTCTTGTAGTGACTGGCTTTATCTAATCCTAGACCTAATTGTCGGGGAAAACTCTAAGTAGATAATATACAGATGAAATATATACTGTATGTAAAAAGAGGGTAGGAGGACTTACAAGTGAGCAATCTTCCAGCACAAACAAACAAATATATATATATATATATATATATATATATATATATATATATATATATATATGTGCAAGTATGTAATAGAAAGCTGTTTAAAACTTACAGGCGAGCAAGCTTCCATTGTAACAGCTGTATGGTTAGTTGTTCAAGAAATTAAAGAAAGTTTTGATAACAACTATGGATTTGAATCCGAATCAAAATGAAAAGTTGTTTTTGAAAAGAAGATTGGGGCTTATACTCAAGGAGAGGCCCAGATATAACAGTGATCGCACCGTTGATCTGAAAATTGTATCGGGACTTATACAACGAATGAGGCCCAAAAAAGGTTTTCTGTACAAAGGGATGGGTCTTACAACTCAAGGAGAGGCCCAAAGTGTTTGAAAAAGAAAAGAAATAGGACTTACAACACAAGGGGTAGGCCCAGATGATTTTGTTTTGAAATGGCGATCGCGCCGAGATTTTTGAAAACACAGTGGGACTTATACAATGACTGAGGCCCAAAAAAGTTTTTATTTACAAGGAATGGGTCTTACACTCTATTAGAGGGCCAAAAGTGGTTTGAAAAAGATTTGTGAGGGTGAAAATAATCAAAATCCTAATTTGATTTTAAAATGTATTTTAATTGAATAAAAAATTCAATTAAAATGATCAAAAATATCAAACAAGTGTGAAAAACAAGTTGTGATCTTGGATTAATGTTTGAAAAATCAGGTTTTATTCATAGAATGATTTGAAAATCATTTGGATTTGCAAAATCAAGAGAAAGAAATATTTTTAAATGTTTAAAAACAAATAAAAACATAATTCTTTACAAAAATACCAAATATATGAAATAAATAATATTTTTGTGAAATTTTTGTAGAATAAAATATTTTAACATTTTTGGGAATTTTCAAAAAAAGAACCAATAAAAAATAATTAAAATTGAGAGAGAAATTAATTTTGGAATTAATTAATAAAAACCATAAAAAATGTGAAAAATAGCAAAAAATAGAAAAAATGGCAAAATGGTCTGGGTGGGTGTTGAACCCACGACCTGCCAAACAAACACACATGCGCACTACCACTGGGGTGGTGATACATCCATATATCAAAACCACCCCATGAACATATATGGGGTGCCTTGTTTTAGGCCTGGCCAAGGCGCCATGGCCTGGCCCTTGCCCAAGGCAAGGCCTGATTTTAGGCCTTTTGCGGGAAGGCTCTAACTTCCTCATTTCTCCATGGATTGAGACAAAATTTAGGTGTATCCTACCTAGAATTTCATGAGGAATCCAATGGTGCCCTTGGAATTTTCAAAAAATGTCTCCATTTTAAAATCCGATAGTGATTTTAAAATAGGCCTAGATTTGCATGTTCTATACTATCTCATCATACAGGCAGCAATAACATGGTAAATTAGTTCAAACACAACATATATGATATGTATGAGAGGTCCATGATCAATGGACCTCAAAGTAATGCATGATTTAAAGAGTTCAAGTTGTGATGCACTTACCTCTTGAAGCTTCTTGTGCTATCTGCCAAGTTCCTTGTGCCAGAAGTAATTCAATGCTTTGAACACTCTTGATTGATCTCTTTGAAGCTTTTAGGATGATCAAAACCAGCTGGAATCCTCAGGAACAAGAATTGGCTCTTTCTTGCAAAAGGGGCAAAAGTGACCAAGATAGTAACTCTCTCAAATGGTGTTCTAGATGAGGGAAACCAATTGGGACAGTTTGAGGATGATTTTTGGAGTGTGTTTGAGGCCTGGTTTGGTTTTGGAAGTGACTGAATCAAGACATGGCTTGAAAAATGCAGAAAAGTCAAATTTTGAGGTTTTGGAGGTTGACTTTCTGATTTTGGTGTTTTTTATCACAAGTGAGTGTTTGGATAGCTTAGATATGACATATTGGATGTGTTTGGATCATAAGCTGTGGTGGAATTGCTCTCTAACTCAAAAATTCAGAGATGACTTACAAAAGAATACATTTTGGCCTAAAGAGAGAGATTTTGAGGAAAGCATCAGTTGTAGTGCTTTGGTGTACTTAAGCTAAGCACAAATGAGCTCTATTTATAGTGCAACAAGTTTGTTTTGCAAACAATAGTGAATGTCAGTTGGTACAGGCCTTTGGCCAATGTTGATCCAAGGGAACCTTTAGTCTCCTCTAGCCATTGACTTGAGGTTAGGGCACAAGCCTATGGTCCTTTGATTCAGATCTGAATCTTGACTCATTCAGTTAGGAATGTCTCAGTCCATGCCACCTTGATGCATGCATTGAATGCTTGGAAACAAAATTGGAGTCTTTTGCACTTTTTAGCCTTTTTAGGTTTGTTATGGCTATATGTAGATTCTTGGACTTGGGAGGCTTGAGGATTAGATCATTCCCCTTGGATTTTATCCTCTGATGTGTCCAAATGGATGACAAGGCTTGGAGTTGTCCAGTTTTGCCAAATCGAGCAAAATACCAAATTCTGCCTTGTACAAGACAGATGGAAATGGTGATTTTGAGGGGATCATATCTCCTTGCTCAGGTTGAGTTATGGGAGGCTCTTGTGCTTTTTAGAAAGCCCTCATATGATACAATACATGTGTGATCATAGTTTGTCTTGAAACTATTTTAATCCAACTGAAAAATCCTCATGAACATTGATGTCCAAGGCTGGTAACTTAGGCAGATTTTCACTAAGTGTTGGAAAAATGTCATTTTCTTCATTTTTGTCATTTTGATCATCCATAACTCAAAATCCATGAGGATTTGGAATCTCTTGTAGTTGACACTGTTAAAGTATGTCAGATGGACTTTCATTTTAGCTTTGAATGGGAGAAAAAGGCATTGTGGTTTAGGAGTTATGACCTTGCAAAGTTGGTACAAAATCACTTTTGTCCCATAACTTAGAAAATTTTTGGTTTCTCAAGGTTGCCCCTTTTGCAAGAAACCTCACTTTTCTTGATTTTTCTTAATGAATGATAATCAATACCATATAATAACATTTTTTTTACCTAGGGGAACCATATTTGTGAAAAATTCCAAAAAGTCAAACTTGATTATGTGCACAGTTGACTTTTTATCAGATGAAATCCAAACTGTGTGATCTTCTGGGAAATCAAGTTCTTAACCTAATTTAAACCTAATGGATGGATTCCATAGGTATTTTAGGGTGTATTGAATTATGTCCCAAGGTTTGGAAGCATGTCTTGGTCAAAAGTCAAAGGTACAGTTGACTTTTTCTTCAAAACCCTAATTATGGTCCAGATGAAAACTTGTGAATCAAGCTTCTTGGATTAATCCATTGTTGTAAATGGATCAATGTGGTGTATTTGAGGCCCTCAAATCATGTCTTGAGGTCTTGGCTCATGCTTTTCCTCAAAAGTCAACTTAGGGGTGAATTAGGTCAAGAAACCTTAATTCCTGATTTTTTGTGAATGCATCCCCTGAGGTTAAATTGACTTGATAATTGGGTTCATGAGGTCCCTTGGAGTATCTTGGGTTATGCTTTGAAGCAATGGCTCATGCCCAGAAGAAAAATTCCATCTGGAGGCCTTAGTCGACCAAAACCCTAATTTGGTGACACTGGCGATCTTGAGGCTTGATCCACTTGGAATGTTGCAACTTTGTGCTTGATTATTGATGTGGGAGTCCTCTTGATCCTTTATGGGTGTTGGGTAGGTTAGAAAAGTTGAAGATCATGTCATTTCTTGATTGATCCTTTGTCTAAGTGCTCTGAGAGGGCCTGAAACCCTAATTCTTGATTGTAGTGAAAGCTCAACAATCCTTGAGGAAATTGATGAGGCATGATGGCATATCCATATTGTGGCAATGATCTTCACAATGATGGGAAATCTTGGTGGTCAAAATTTGGGGTATGACAGATGCCCCTATTTAATCTTCTTGGACCTGAAGGTGTGAATGGTGAAGGTATTCGGGCATTCTGGGTGCAAGAGGAATAAATATTGGAATACCCGAAATTTTGACGGTGGTTATGAATGGAAATTTGCCCATCCATCTTCTTTTGCTAAGCAATGATACTTAGAAAAGGGAAAAACTTCCCCTCGATCCCGGTCTTTAGCCACGGAACTGGTCTTAGTTTTCTTTGAAACAAACTTCCCCTCGACCCTGGTCTTCATCCAGGGAACTGGTCTCAGTTTCTTGATAAACTTCCCCTCGATCCTGGTCTTCAGCCAGTGAACTGGTCTTAGTTTCTTGATAAACTTCCCCTCGATCCTGGTCTTTAGCCAGGGAACTGGTCTAAGTTTCTTTTGAATAAACTTCCCCTTGATCCTGGTCTTCAGCCACAGAACTGGTCTCAGTTTCTTCTTGTCGAGTTTATTTTTTGACAAGGGACGCTATGCGTAGTGGTCTTCATCAAACTTCTCACCGAGTTTCACTGGGGAGATGCCATTTGATGGAAAAAGTTTGAGGTCAGACTTGTTAGGGGTACCCATTCGTCTGAGCTGTAGAGGTGTGCAAACTTCTCTGTTGGAGATGCCATTTGTTGACTCTACTAGGGAAAATGAGTCTCTTGAGAGACTGTTTTCTGCTTGGGGATATTACATCATACTTTTCTTCGAGATCTTTTTTTTTTCGGAGAAATGCCATGTGATGTATTCCAATTTTGAGGTGTTGTTGACTTCATTAACATCGAATTTCTTTGGAGAAAAACCGATGTATTGCTGAGAGTCTTCGGTTGAGAGGCTTTCTCTGGGGATTTTCTTTAATCCGGGAAAGCGAGAAATATCATCTTCGATGGTGAAGAGTGATGTTCTGAAGGTGTCGATCGGATGCCTTTTTCCCTTTCAGAAGTTCAAGTTAACAAAGTGGTCGAGGACAGGCTCCAATCCAAAAATAAACTGGGGAGAGATTACTTTAGACGATGCGTCTCCTGACGAGGAAAGAACTGGAAACCTTACTGGCGGGAGGACGTTATCACTTGGGGACAAGACTGACCGGAGCGATAGTGATGCAATATGATTATGAATGTGAATCAATTATGCATGATGTATGTATGTTTATGCTGACAAAACTGACGCGACATACAGACTAATAGATGAACATGACTGGATACTCGGCCACGGCAGGGGATGAAAAGTATCACTGGTTTAAAATAGCAATCCTGCCTTGCTTAGGAGAGGTAGACCATGTGGGGGTGACAGTACTGTTTAATCGGTCTAAAGAGGTAAGAACTCCGCTGGGGATATCAGATGGGACATGGCATCTGAAACAGTTGATCCTTCATTTAGGTGCACTGGTTTAGAAGGAGTACTTTGATTCTGCACTTTGAGGTTCAATCACCTCTGGAGAAACTATCGATGATCTTTTTTATGTTCAAAGTCAAAAGGAATTGCCATATTTATTTTAAAAGCAGAAAAAATTTTGGCAATTAAATTCATTTTTTTATTTTATTTCAAGAATCATTGATCATGCTAAAAATGTCATTTTGTAAAGCTAAAACAAATGAGAATTGCAAACAAAAGCACTAGGGTCAAATTTTATTGATAGGATGGAAATCATCTAAGCGCGTGATCCCATAGAGCATTACAAAGTTTAGAAAATGGTAATTTTAATGGAAAAGGGGCTACATTGAAACATAACGACCGTTATCCTTCTACCAACTTTGAATTCTGGACATTATGAGCTTCTGTCGAAGATGACCTTGACTGGAATTTTCCTGATGGATGGCATTACTGTTGAGGAGTTGAACTGATCAGACGTAGTTACTTGCCATCAATCCCTAACTTTTGCCTGGATTGTACTTTTGAGGTTTCCAATCCATCAGGATGTTTTTTTTTTGTTTATGTCTTTAATTTTTGCCTGGACCGCCTTTTCAGGTTTTCAATCCACTGAGACGTTTTTTTTATTTAGCGAAGTATTTCTTGACTACGTCAACATTCGTGGGGTAGGCAAACTCCTCTTTATCCATGGTTGCGATTCTCAAGGCGCCGCCTGAGAAGGCTTTCTTGACCACATAAGGGCCGTCATAATTCGGAGTCCATTTTCCCCGAGAATCAGTGAGGAATGATTGTATCTTCTTGAGCACGAGGTCTCCTTTTCTGAAGACACGGGGTCAGACCTTTTTGTCAAACGCTTTCTTCATTCTCTGCTGATACAACTGACCATGGCACAGAGCCGTTATTCACTTTTCTTCGATTAGGTTCAGTTCATCGTGTCGACTTTGACACCATTCAGCTTTTGTTAGCTGAGCTTCCATCAATACTCTGATTGATGGTATCTTTACTTCTATGGGAAGCACTGCCTCCATGCCGTATACTAGAGAGAAAGGGGTTGCCCCTGTTGAAGTACAGACGGATGTACGATAACTGTGAAGAGCAAAGGGTAGCATCTCGTGCCAATCTTTGTAGGTTACAACCATCTTTTGAACGATTTTCTTGATGTTCTTGTTAGCCGCTTCTACCGCTCCGTTCATCTTAGGCCGGTAGGGAGATGAGTTATGGTGTTTGATCCTGAACTTAGTGCACAAATCTTTCATCATCTTGTTGTTCAAGTTAGATCTATTATCAGTAATGATCTGGCTCGGAACACCATAACGGCAGATGAGATTGTTCTTGATAAATCGGACCACCACTTTTCTGGTCACATTGGCGTATGATGCTGCTTCGACCCATTTGGTGAAGTAGTCAATGGCTACCAGGATGAACCGATGTCTATTTGAAGCCTTGGGTTCGATCATGTCGATTCCGCATATGGAAAAAGGCCATGGGGAAGATAGAAATTTAAGATGTGTTTGCGGTACATGGATTTCGTCAGCGTATATTTGACACTTGTGACATCTCCTCATGTATTTGTAGCAATCGGATTCCATTGTCAACCAATAATATCCTGCTCTCAGAATTTTCCTTGCCATCGTGTGTCCGTTGGCATGAGTTCCAAAGGATCCTTCATGAATTTCTTTCATCAGCATGTTCGCTTCTGGTCTGTCTACGCATCGGAGCAAGACCATGTCAAAGTTTCTCTTATAGAGTGTATCACCGCTCAGGAAGAAGTTGCCTGCCAACCTTCTGAGGGTTTTCCTGTCTTTTCTTGATGCCCCAGGTGGGTACTCTTATTTCTGAAGGAAACATTTGATATCATGATACCAAGGTTTGTCGTCTATGACTGCTTCAATCCTGAAGATGTAAGTGGGCCGTTCTAGGCGCATTATGTCAATCTTAGGTACGTCGTTCCATTGACCGACACTAATCATGGAGGAGAGAGTGGCTAATGCACCAGTCATGTGATTCTCTTCACGAGGGATATGATAAAACTCGATTCTGTTAAAGAATGGTAACAACCTTCTCGCGTAATCTTTGTAAGGAATCAGTCCTGATTGGTATGTGTTCCAATCTCCTTTGATCTGATTGATAACCAGGGCTGAGTCTCCATACACATCCAAGTTCTTAATCCTTAAGTCAATTGCTTCTTCGAGACCCATGATACAAGCTTCGTATTTGGTCTCGTTGTTTATGCATTTGAAAGTTAGTCTGGCAGTGAAAGGAATATGGGTACCCTGAGGTGTTACGATGATTGCCCCAATTCCATTTCCATAATTGTTGACAGCTTCGTCAAAGATTAGTCCCCATTGGGAACCTGGTTCTGGCCCTTCACTGGGTAGCGGTTCATCGCAATCTTTCATTTTTAAGTACATGACATCTTCATCTAGGAAATCAAATCTGACTGATTCCTGATCGTCAATCGGTAGATGAGCCAAATGATCGGCTAAAATACTTCCTTTGACGGCTTTCTGAGCATGGTAATCGATGTCGTATTCTGATAACAACATCTGCCAACGGGCAATCCTTCCCGTGAAAGCAGGTTATAGAAGTCAAAAGTTCAAATTGTGGGGTACTCGTATGGGTCAGTCCCAACTTTAGGGATTAGATTATTCTAAAAAGATACAACGAGAGTTTTTGTAACTCACAACTCTCTGCAAATCTTTGGCTGCATTATGTCTTACTTTATCAGCAGCAACACGGTGAGCAATAACATAATTAGTAACAAAAAAAAAAAAGAGTAAACAAGTTCATTTATAACATGTGGAGAGAGTATATTATAATATTGGAGATGCAGAATAGATCCTACTCACTTTTGTATTTCATCATATATAATAAATGAAACTCTTTATTGTTATTGTATATGACACACACATTCTACACAAACCATGCACATGGAGAGTTTCTCATTGTCCAAGGTTCTAGTTACTAACAACTTTTAGATGGTAAGTTGCAACGGAACCAAAGGTCCCTGCAAAGAAAACAGGTATGGCATTATGATTAATTAATTTGTGTGCATATGTAGTAAAGTTTGGAAAAGTATCAAGTTCTATGACAAAGACAACAAAAGGAAATAGAAAAGGAGTTGAATAATGATGGAAATATTAATTCATTCTCAACAGTAAAGGACATAATTTGTATTGCTTTCTTGTGTAACTTATAATGGTATTTTCAAAAGAAAAAAAGACCGAAAATAACCCTAAACAACACAGAGTCAATACAACGTGATTCAATACAACATGAGCAACATTCAAGAACCAACATTTCTTCGTTCAAGAACTCTCAAGAACCAACATTCAAGAACCTAAAATATGATGACAGTAACTCTCAAGAACCAACATTCAAGAAAATAGGCTAAACTTAAACTCTAACATCTCAAGAAAACCTAAAACGGTCGGAGAAGAATGCGTACCTGCACGATAACGGTCAGAGAAGAATACATAATGCCTCTTCTTCGTTTTCGTTTTCCGCTTCTTCTTCTTCTTCGAACGAAAAATGAGTAGCAGACGGTCGATAATGGAAAAAATGCAGAGACAACGGAAAAAATGAGAGATATCGGTCGGAGAAAGGAGGAAGGAGAAAGGAAAAACAGTCGCGAGAGTGAAAATGATTAGAAAAATTGAATAGGGCTCTTCTGAAAATGTGGTGTTTTTAATTTTTAATTAATAAATGACCTAAGACAGCACTTTTGAAAAGCGCTTTCTTAAGTGCTATATTTAGCAGTGCTTTTTCCTTATAAGCGCTTTCAAATGTGGGGCCAATTTAAGGCCTTTAGCAGCGCTTTTTCAAAAGCGCTTTCTAAGGTTAACATTTAGCAGCGCTTTCTAAGGTTATACTTTTAGCAGCGCTTTTATAAAAGCGCTTTCTCAGGTGGTGTCTATGTAAGGCCTTTAGCAGCGCTTTTAGAAAGCGCTTTCTAAAGGTAGCCTTTAGCAACGCTTTTATTTAGCGAATTTTTTCCAAAACTTATAGCAGCGCTTTGTAATAAAAGCGCTGTCTTTTTTGTGCTGCCAAAAGCGAATTTTGGCGTAGTGATGATCATCAGACGAAGAATGCTTAACAGTAAGCTTTTGCACAACAGACTTAAAACTCATGGCATCAGTTTCCACATATTCTGTAGTGATAATCACTATCTTCACCTGCTTCTTCTTATTACTGCAACCACCACTCGCCATTCAATATTTCTCTTTTCAGATAATAATAATTAATATTTCACGTTTTGAAAACTTGTTCTTCTACTTTTTTCCTAGGGTTGTTGACATTGCATGCATGGGTTGTGTATTATTATATACAATTTTCATATTGAAGGATGCATGCGGTCTTATGGGGTTGAGTTGACGATGGAGAAAGGCAGAGAGAATCTTTAGATGATACAAGCTGACCCTTAGTTTGTAATATGTGAAATTTAGGGAAAAAGTCGTAACTCTGAACGAATATTCGAAAAGTAGAATGGTCAATGAAGATGCTAATGGTCGTGTCTCATACCGTGCATACATAATAGCCACTGAAAATTCTTCTAGAGTATAGTACATATGATAAGGCAAAAAAGTAACTTTTTAACTTTTCAATTCACATAAAAAAAGTTATGTTTAATAAATATTTTCTACCAAAAGTTTATAAGATTTTTTTTATATTAATTTATGACTTTTAATTTGTCATTTATTCTTCTATTTATCGTTGTTATTTTAACTATACTTATTTTTATTCTTACAATTCATTATAATTTAAAATAAAATAAGTATAATGTGGCAAATTTTGTATCTAAACAAAAATAAAGAATCTTTACAATAATTTTTTATTATTATTTTTCTTCCTCGTTTTTACTCCAACTTTTTTCATTTATTTCCTCTGTAAATAACAACTTTGCACTATATTACTTCTCATACTTACTCTATTAGTTATATATATATATATATATATATATATATATATATATATATATATATATATATATATATATATGCATAGAATACATTATGATATATTTATATATCATACTTACTACAAGTACAATGAATGATAACCCCTAATTACGTTGGAAAAATTTTACATATATATAAATTTTACAACCAAAATTTTTTGGCTAAAAACCTGTTTTCAAAAATATGGCACAGTGGAAAAATGACCCGGATCGAATAGTCTAACAAAACCTACTATCGAAAAGCTATATGTGAAACGCAAACCTTTTGAAATGATAATGAATACAAATTGTTCAACAATTATCAAGTCACAGGTCAATCAAATGAAAAGCTATTCGTAATGCTTATTTCCAATGAACACAAAGCGATTAAAATACACACAGACAATTTATCGAACACTTTGTGTGCGATTGATCACATTTGGAAATTCGATTTATTTTGTTGATGTAAAAAGGCAATCACAACCAAAGTGATTGTGATTATATCAACAACAACAATTTAAAAGAAAGTTGAAAACAATTTCTAATCGAATTAATCGAAACAACAACGAAATCGATAATTTGTAAGAACAACAGTTAAAGAAAATTAAAGCGATAAAGGGACACAAAGATTTATTTTGACAGTTCCTCAATCAGCCTCGCTATGGGTACATCTACCCTCAATCCAAAATCAAATTGAGATACTTGCAATTAACCTTAACTTTGCAAAATCGTTTATACAAGAGATGGAGAACTCAAACCCCAAAATCCCTATGATTTGTGTTGATTCTCGCCCTTCTAAACCCTTGATCAAAGCTTGATCAAGTGTCCAACAATGTGGCTAAAATCCTCTGATTATCCCGAGATTCCCAAACATAATTCACCGTCTCTCGCTACTCCCTTACAAGGAAACCACCTTGTCCTAAGGCCTTCACTCAATCGAATCTGTGTTGACGTGATCTTGTCCA
Source organism: Lathyrus tuberosus (assembly GCA_022829125.1). NCBI lineage: Eukaryota > Viridiplantae > Streptophyta > Magnoliopsida > Fabales > Fabaceae > Lathyrus > Lathyrus tuberosus. Next base: position 10,565,834 of record JALAZF010000041.1, read on the forward strand.
AAACCTTCAAATCACACCGATCTTGAAGGAAAACCCCACTTTGGTTTTCTCATTTGAAACACACAAAGTTCCCAACTAATATTCTCGATTACACCAAAGTTAATTGGACGTTATCAACCCTAATCTAGATGGTCACCCGATAAAAAAATAATTATGTGTAGTTCAATTGTGTGTATACATAGAAGAAGGGATGAAGATGATAGACAACTTTCTAATCTGATTTCATTTAGGTTTTACTCTCTAGAAAACCCTTAAACTAGAAGAAGGTGCATGTATGAGTATTTATATGTGCGTGTGGAAATGGGCAAAGAGAATGCAAGACAAATGAGATGCAAAAAGAATATTTCTAGTTTGAAGTTGCATAGGTCAGCTTGTGAAGGCCATAGGTCGACCTATGAAGGTGTTCAGGCCGACCTGTAAGGCGACGTGTGGGCAGAGCCTACATGCTTCGTTCTTGGAGCGTGAGAGCCGACCTATAACTTGGATGTACCGACCTGTACCGAAGTCAAGGCTTCCATAGGTCAACCTGAACTCGTATAGGTCGGCCTGTGCTGTTATGTTGACACACAAAACTTGGTTTTTGACGTGTATGACATGCCTAAGACCTATCAAACTTGTTCAAAGACTAGTTTTATGCATCCTAAGGCTAAAATGACAGATGCACATCTAAATTTAGGTTGACACCATCCAATATACAAAAACGATACAATATACTACCTTGTTTGACATCATTAAAAACCAGGTTGAACTTGTAGATATCACTCACATACTCCCCCTATTTTATGATGGCAAATGTAAATGATGTAGCTGTAGCCCGTTGTGTTTTTCTTCGGTACATGGAATAACTCCCTCTCAATTTATGCATTATCCTCTTCATAATCTTCTCCCCCTTTGACAACATCAAAAAGAGACAAGTAATCTGTTAAAAGCATCTCATAGATGCAAAGTTCACATATATCTTATACTACATAGAGGCAATTGCAAATAATAAGTGGTGCACTCACATACATAACATATGTAAATAACACAAGCATAATAAAATACAATAACATGCATAAGAGTTATTTAAGTCACACACATATTACAACCAATAAACATCTTAGACTATTGTTCATACAAACCAAAAGCAAGCACCAAACCATAGCAAAATGAAAATGTAACACACCAAACTTAAAAGTCACAAGCAAGACTCAAATGGACTTCTAATGACTTTGAGAGACTTATAATGACTCATGAACAATAAGTTGATGAGAGACACATGCATATGATAGATTTTTATGGTTTGTTTGCTAGAATCATGCAATCATGTAAAATTCAAGCATGAATTTGGTTCAAGATAAAGATGAAAATGCGAAAACATTTGAATATAGTTACTATAAACATGTAGAATGCAACACACAACATGCACATTGAAATTTTGGGAAGTAAACACACATCACAATATCACACACATAGTTCATCACATACCTTTAAGAAATAAACATGTAAAAGAAATACTTACATACGTAACAAGAAAAAGGATTGAAGCGATATTATCTCACCGTACACATGATGGAGGATGCACTTGCATTCCACGAAGAAATTTCGAATGAAAGTTGAAATATATGCAACACGTACCACAAAACACAATCGAGACCAAAACGTTCTTACCACTTTTCTTCTTCTACATGTACTTGAAAGTGTGATTAATAATGTATCCAAGAAGATTATTGATTTGATGATCATTGGAGGTTATCCAAGTCAAAAAAGATAGTCCACTGCAGCTGGACTTTCAACCTTCCCCTTTTCACAATTGTTATCGTTTTCTTTCTCATGTTCCACCGCTTTAGGCTGATCAACTCTTTTTTCGGTTTCTTTGAGAATGTCTTGTAAAGATATACCTATATTATGAAGAGAAATACCTATCCTGAAATTTCTCGGATAAAACATTAGTAGTAATCAACACGCTTTTACTAATTAAAGAAACACTAAACGTTAACCTGATTGGTAACACAATTCGCCTTGTTAGTCACATAAACAAAAGAAATAAGGACTTGTAACTGTATTGTGCCTTGATGCTCCACAAACGAGATCCCATACTCTTCTTTATAGAGTCAAGAAATTTTTCCTGCATGATTAACAAATAGTGTTAGGTACCCAATCTTCATTGGGTCCTTGGGGGTGAATGAAAACAAGGTTGCATTTAGGCAACCATTGAATAGTTCCTTTAGGAACAAAGAGTTGCCTAAATTTGCATCTTTCAATGGTATGTCCCTTCTTGCAACAATAATGACAAGATAGGTTTTTATGAGACATGTCCTTGCTATTTGAATTCTTATACATATATTTATGCTTATTTTTAGAATGCTTCAAAGGATTTTCAACCTTAGAAGAATTAATAGCAAACACCATCGTAGGTTGCAAGGCATCATCTAATTTGACTTGAAGAGATTTTACTTCCTCTTGTCTATTATGACAATATTTACAACCAAACCTAGGAGGTTTAATATCCTCACTCTTATCACTTTGAATATCTATCATAGATTTCTTAATAGCTTTGAAATTCCTTTCGGATTCCAACACTTTAGCTTCTAAATTTAAAATTAATTTTTCATGTGAAGCTAACTTGCTAAAAGCTCTTAATGCTTCTCTATGTAGATCTTCAAAGACCCTTTGTAATTCAAGATATGATGAATTATTTATGTACTCGAGCTTAGAGAAACTTACATTTTTCTTTTTCTTCCCTTTTGCCATAAGACAATTTCGAGCCGATTCGACACTTGAAGTTATGCTTTCATCACTAGAGGACTTACTTGCACTATGTTTACCGTGAAAGTTGGTAAACAACCGCTGATCTTCCAAATCTAACTTTGGTGACTCACAGGATCGATCAGATTGATCCCAGGACATGTACTAATAACTTATTTAAAGTAAACTCTATAAAGCAAAACACTTCGACAGTGCTCATAGACGAATGTTTGTCTAAAATGTGATTAAAGAAATGCGTAAAAACTCTGAGTCGAAAGGGCTGAAAGCGTAAAGACTAAAAAAATGCAGAAAAATAACTTGCATGAAGTAAAAGATAAAACTCTTAGTAAAAGACTTAAGAAATTGCATTGAAATGGAAAGTGGTGTTTACATCACGTACATTCTCGCAAAACTCGTTTCTCTACACGCGGATACTTTGAGTAATTTTTTAGTAACATGTACAAACTGAACACAACACACGAATCTTATTGCTAGAACTCCTATTTATACTAATTAGACTAACTGCCATTAACTGCCTAAATAATTAACATACGACAAGTGTCGCCCTGCATGCTTCTAATCCCTGGATGTGCGCCACTTATCTTTTTCAGGAGCGGATAAGAATAAGCATTCCCTTCTTTATTTGAATTTGAATTACTTCGCGTCGAATACCATCAACAGTATCCGTCGAATGGTATTTCTCAATGCTTGAAAATATTTCTAAGTCTCATGCTTATCTTTTCCTTATGCAAGCATACCTTCGACTTAGGCCCCCACCATGAAGATCCAATCGAACGCCTTTAAACTTCTTCAAAGAGTTTAACACCTCAATTAATTCCTATAACTTAATATAGGCATCGAATTTAGGAGCTAATAAATTTCCCCCCAAAAATGTCCTTTTCGACAGTACTGAAGGAAAGCTCATTTTTTGATAGTGTCTTTTCGACGCCATCTTTCGACCCTACATAGGTGTTGACATAAATGACTCCCCCGCGTCCCAAGAAACTATTCAGTTTCTTTTCAATCACCTTTATGACGTCACAGTCATTTATGATCATATCTGGAACGTCTCCTCGTAAACCACATCAAATCACGAACCGTCATCACCTTTCCTAGAGTCTAGGAGATCGTGGGTCTATGGAGTAACTGCTACCGCCCCTACTTTCGCTCCTGAGAAGACGCTTGTCCCACTAGCTCTAGTCCCTTAATGATGATTAGCAACCTATTAGTATTTTAAATACTTTATAAATAGCTTCTTCTAAAATTATTTTCACTTTTTCACCTCCAAAGCACTTCCCTAAATACTTCTTTTCTCTTTCCAAAAACTTTCAGCTCTCCATCTTCAGCAAAACCCATTTATCTTCAATCTTTAACAATGGCATCCTCAAACACCATGACTTAGGATTCAAAGAAAAGCCAAAAAGCTAAGGGGTCAAAGAACACACCGCTACTCCCTCCTTTCGCTACACTGAGCGGACCCAAGATGGTGAAGAACCAACAGTTCATTCCTGAACCCCTTAAAGAAGAGAAGAGGCACATCTATGAATCTCAGGTATTGATCCCTGTCACTGTTTCTGGTAAATCATTTGCTCTGTCTGGCCCTTTATCTACCATAGGTGTAGATTATGAAACTATTAGAGATTTTTTCCCTTCGTACCACATAACCAAACCCTTAGGACAAAAGGATAAAGTTAAGGTAGCAACTGATCTTCATGACAATGTAACTCTAAACAATATAGATTTGAAATATCTGAACGATGGATCTAGGCTATTTAGAGCAACCCCATACTTTAAGGATTCTGACCTCTACTTGAATTGGTTAGCCAAAGTAGAGAAGGTCAAAGCCCAAACTTGGAAAGATTTGGGAATTTATGACCTAATTATGCTATCAAAAATAGGTCCTGCTTATTGTCCGACCTTGTTAGCATCATCCTTATATTTCTGGGATAGCACCCATTACACTTTCCATCTCCCTTGTGGGATGATGACCCCTACCCTTTTCGACATAGATGCTATTACAGGGCTAAAACCACACAGGATAGTCTATGATCCTGATATAGATGCCCAAGATACCATAGGGTTTTCGACCACAAAACACACCTACACCCACTTCATGAACCACTATCATGATAAGCAAGATGACACGGTGACAGATCAAGAGCACATAGCATTTTTGGCTATGTGGCTTTCTCGCTGTGTCTTTTGCACAAAGTCCTTACAAGTGGCCAGGAAATACCTGACTCTGGCCAACCAATTACACAACAATCGAGGTATTTATTTGAGCGAAATGATACTGGCCAGCTTTTACGAATCATTGAGTGAAGGCGACACTCGCCTCAAAGATCTAGAAAGCAATGGGAACCTCTTGTTGTTAGGACCCTTTTGGTTGCTCCAACTTTGGCTCAATGCCACCTTTGAAGCCAGTCTTCCTAACAAAGGAACTGTGGATGAAGACGCTGTAGAGGTTAAAGAGAGGCGAGTCGAATGGACTCGGTTGGTGAAGCTGACCCCTAATAAAGAAGGGAAAACACTTAGAGCATCCTTTTCTGGCTTTATCAAAATGTTTGCCAAACGTTACGAGTTCACACCAAGGATGGCCCCGTTTGCTGGAAGAAAATATGGCCCTGAATGGTTCACCAAGCCTTTTCCTCCTTCATTCAAGAAACACAAAGAAGAATCGAAGCTTATATGGGAATATTTTCTAATCCCTCGACTCATTATTCATTGAATCAACCTGTTGGGGGACCAAACAACTTTGATGGCCTACTAACCAAATCTTGTCTCTCGACAATTTGGTTTGGTTCAAACTCTTCCCAAGTGCTTATATGAGAAGAAGGGCCATCTGATACTCCATCAAACTAGCTATGATGCCATAGGGAGCTCAACACACCACGCTCGACATGCCCACAGATCGTTCCTTACTCCTGTCTACTTCGAACCCACTCATCTCTGTACTCAAGAGTTCCATGACTGGTGGTCGAAGCACTATACTGAAGAGTTCTTTGATGTTTCTAGCTTCTCTCAGTTAATTGATCAGGCTTTTATTGATGTGCAGAAGAAGACCAAGAAAGGTAAATCCACCCATATTAAAGAGATTCAAGCCTTCCAAAAATACATTGAAACTGTTTATTGACCAGATGGCATTAGTCGAACCGTCTGTGAAGCCGCAGTTACGCTGAAGGAGAAATTTTTAAAGAAAATGGAGAGTTTGAAACTCCCTTCATACGTTCCTCCTGAGAAATGCTATGAAATGGCTTTAGCACTATTCCCTCCGAAGACTCCTTGACTGCCCACTGCTGATTTTGGAGTGGCTCTTGCCCCTCCATTTCCAGAATGGTTCGTCTGTGGGGATTCGAAAAAAAAACCTTCGCCAACAAGAAAAACCCAAGGCTCAGCGGGTGGTTCCGACTAAGTATACGCTAGACAGTTTCAAAGGAAACCTTCATATTGGTATCGAAGATGTTTGCATCGAATCCGAAATATATGAAGGTTTGGATTCTTCGATTTTATGTTCTTTCATTCGAACTTTTTGCAGCTACACCTAAGAAGAGCACAACTCCAAAACTGGTCGAAGTGAAGATTGAGAAAATGAATGAGGGCAGCAAGGTACATCACACAACTTTTTCCTTTTTTGATGAACAGTTCTTTCCTCTAATACTTTATACTACTTCAGGCTTCCCGCAAACCACCTCCGACACCTCAGAGGAAGTCGAAGAGGGGCACTGCCCAAATCATTATTGATTCGGAGGATGATAACCAATCTCCTCCTGAAGATTCAAAAATGAAAAAGAGGAAGAAACCAACTCAGGCTACGGATGCTGCTGCTGGCCAATCTGAGCCCAAAGTGGCTAAGGTCTCCAGGAAGACAGCCACCACCAGTGGCGCTGCAGAAACCTCTTCTGGGAATGCCTCTAAACTGGCCGCGGGCCTTGCTGAAAGTGACAATTATAGCCCTGGTGCTGAAGGTTTCAAGGTAAATATCCTTTCACATTTATTTAACTGTTTATCTCATTTCTCTTTGACCTGATTTGCTTCGATTTGACTCAGGCTGATGCAAGTGGCTCAAACACACCAGTGGCTAAGTCTTCCTCTCCGACCACTATTCTGAACAGCCAAGGTGAGCCTACATACCACCCTACTTCCGACTTAGGCTCTGGAAGGAGTTCAATAGATGAAGTTAATAAACCTGGCTTTGAAACAGTTCCTCCTTCGCCAACAAAGACTACTACTCAACAGTCCCAAACAGATGGCTCCGACCATGATGAAGACGATGGCCAGAATAATCTTGAAGTAGAGAACCCAGGGACCATCGCCATGGATAAAGATAAAACTCTAGCTGATGAGGATGGCTCACCAGTGGTCGAAACCCTTGGGGCTGAAAATGCTGATCCAAAGGGGGAGGAAGAGATGGAGGAGGATGAAGAACCAATACGCCAAACTGAGCTTGGTGGCAACAGTGATGGAGATAATACTGATGACAACATGGATGAAGATGAAGAGGAGGAAGACAAAGGCGAGGGAAAGAAAGTTAATGAGGAGCCTGATAATGATCCGACTCCTGTCGGAGCCACCACTATTCCAGCAACTACTATTGCTACTGAAGGCAACGTAGCTTCTATTGTGTATGGAGCAGGCCTCTCTGAAAAAGAAATTGATGCCTTGAAGGTTAGACCCTCGAAGATACATAAAGATCCTCCTTGGCAGTCGAGGAAGTTCCTCTGATAAGACTCCTAGTGCTTCAACTGCCTCTGAGGATCAACCTTCGAGCAAGCCTGAGGACAACATCCTCCTAAAGATCAAAGAAAATATTTTTAAGGGTGACCTCTTCAATTTCTTACAAATGGATAATGTCACTCATATTTCGGTGAAAAATCTCCTTCAAGAAGTCGATATCGACACTATTTCTCCTAAATCTGCTAACATCATTTTAGAGCTTGGAACTAAGATCGACCAAGTCCATGCTGACCTCAAGCGACTGCATCAAATTGAGGATGCAATTTCAATCAAATCTGGAAGCGAGGCTGCCTCTTGGACCACTGCTACTTGTAGCGAGCAATTTTTGGATGTGGTTGCGAAGCACTATCGCTCTTTGGTGTCTACAGCTCGATTCATTTTTTATCCTATTAAAGCTGATGAAGGAAGGGAAATAGATGTCTCAGATTAACCCTGCTTGCAAAATGAGGTTAAACAGTCAAAACTGTTGGTTTACAGATGCTACAAAGATTCGGGGTCTCTATTGGGTGTATTTTTTTAAAAGTGGTGTTCGGTCGATTGGTGGGAGGTTGGGACGGATGTGTGGAAGTATGGGATTTGGGGTTTTTGTTTAGTGTGCTCGCTAAGATCTTTTCTTTCAATCTTATGCCTACGTATTCCCGTTTACCGAAACAGGGAAATCAGAGCGTTCGTAGTTCCTCCTATTCTATGGGAGGAAATGGTTGTTTTGGTGTCTTGTTCAAAGCCCAAGACGTGAAGCTAAATGTCGGTTGGTATCTTGTTCAAAGCCCAAGATGTGAAGCTAAATGGTCTATTTGTATCTTGTTTGAAGCCCAAGATGTGAAGCTAAAGGGTTTTGACTTCAGAGAGAATTTGTCATCTCTAAAGAGGGGTTTGTTTGTCATAACCGTTTATAAGGGAGAATTACTTTAACCGGGATATGTGAATCCGGTAATGCCATTATTTCCTTTATAGGGGATTTCCAACCTAAAGGAGAAGACTTTAACTCAGTATAGAGCAATGCTATCTTTCCTTAGGAATTCCTCATGCTAAAAGAGGGACAGTGGCATGGATGTAGATGATCCAGAGGCTTGCCGCTTACAGCAATTAGATGAAGGGGAAGGAGTTGTTGATGTTTGTGTACTGTGAATGAGGCACAACTTTGATGCTAAAAGGTTTATTGGATCAACCAGTGGTTTTCTTATACAAAGCCTAAGAGGAGGCTAATATGTGTCTCGTACAAAGCCCGAGAGAGAGGCTAAAAGGTTTTGACTCAATGAGGGAATCTTTTGGTATATCGTATAAAGCCCGAGATGGAGGCTATTTGACTCAACAAGAGAGTTTTTGTATCTCGTACAAAGCCCGAGATGGAGGCGAAAGGGGTGATTGACTCAACGAGGGAGTCTCTGGTATCTCGTACGAAGCCCGAGATGGAGGCTAAAATTGTTAGCTCCGCTGGGGAGAATCATTATACAAAGCCCAAGAGGAGGCTATGGTTACTGTTTCAGTTGAGTGACAGGTCCAGTATGCTGATTTAAAGAGAAAATCAGCTCTTATATGAGTAATGTTTGCACTCAGGGATTTTGATTCGAGGATCAGGGATATTTCCTGTTCTTTAAGGAAGTGGGAAATCCAAAGGGTATTGAGGTTGTCCGAGTCCATGGGGTTCCTTCCTATTTTTGAAGGGGTCACTTGAGAATGTCTTTGAGACTCAAGGATGTTAGACTGTCCGTGTCTAGAGTTTCATCTTTTGTACTATGCTTTAAGAAACAGTAGTAGACTCTTGGAAAGGATTGTTCTATGAAGATGAATAAGTTCTATTCCTATACCTCTAGGAGGTCGTCGGGACAATTTGTACGAAGCCCAAGAGGAGGCTGGAAACTTTTAAGAAGCAGAGTGGTCCTTGTATGAAGCCCAAGAGAAGGCTATCATTCCCGGAGGAAGAATCATTATACGAAGCCTAAGAGGAGGCTATGAATACTTCTAAGAAGCCGACGGGTCCTTGTACAACGCCCAAGAGGAGGCGTGGATGCTTTTAGGAAGCCTGCGGGTCCTTGAACAATGCCCAAGAGGAGGCCGATGCTTTTAAGAAGCCGATGGGTCCCCAAACCCCGAGAAATTCAAGACAGGCTATTCATGAGGAATAGATCAAGCCAGGAAAGTTCGAGAATTTGGAAGAAACTCAAGAGATGCCATTCACGAAGAAAAGATCATCTCTGGGGAGTAGAGTTTCTTGACAAGTGCTTTTAAGAAGCCTGTGGGTCCCCAAACCCCGAGAAATTCAAGACAGGCTATTCACGAGGAATAGATCAAGCCAGGAAAGTCCGAGAATTTGGAAGAAACTCAAGAGATGCAATTCACGGAGAAGAGATCATCTCTGGGGAATAGAGTTTCTTGACAACTTCTACGAGTGACAGTCTATGAAAGGGTTCACCGAGAATGCTGCCTTTCATATCTCCATATTGTTTAACCCCAAGAGGAGGGAAGACTGTGTCTGGTAATCCTATGGGGATCTAGTTTTGAATATTTAAGAGTAATCAACAGGCTTAGTGCTAGACGTAGTTGCCGGGGAAACTCTAAATACCTATACTATTATTACACAGTTGATATGAGTTTATGAAAGAAGACTTACAGCGAAACAGCCCCACAATACAGTTATATGTATATGAAAGCGGTAAATGAAAGCATATAAACACTTACTCGGTTGTAGAGCTTCCATGCTATTTGGTTAGTTGTTCAACAAAGAAAGATTGAAAACAACAGTATATTCAAAATCAAAGGATAAAGTGCTTTGAAAAAGAAATATTTGGGGCTTACAGCTCAAGGAGAGGCCCATCGTTTTATCAGTGAGCGCACTGTTTGAATTTGTATAGAGGCACTTATACAAGTGACTGAGGCCCAAAAATTGTTTTCTGTACAAAGGGATTTGGGTCTTACACTTTCTTAAGAGGCCCAAAAAGTTTTAAAGAAAAAGAGTGGGGCTTATAACACGAGGGTAGGCCCGGATGATTTTTCGTTTAAAATGGCGATCGCGCCGAGATTTTCTTTTAACGCAAAGGGGCTTATACAATATCTGAGGCCCAAAGTTATTTTTGGTTAAAAGGGGGTTGGGGTCTTACACTCTAATAGAGGCCCAAAAGTTGTGAATGGGTCTTATAGCTCAAGGAGAGGCCCAAATGGTTTATCTTTAAACTGGCGACGATCGTGCCGAATTTAAAAATGTATAGAGGGACTCATACAATAAGTGAGGCCCAAAATATTTCTGTACAAGTGGGTTGGGTCTTACACTCTAATAGAGGCCCAAAAAGTGTTTGAAAATGATTTGTGAGGGTTGAATTAATCAAAAACCCTAATTTATTTCCAAAATGTATTTTAATTGAATAAAAATTCAATTAAAATGATCAAAACTTGTTTAACATGTGGGAAACAAATTATGATCTTGGATTAATGCTTCAAAAATCAAGTATTGACCTACAAAATAATTAGAAGTCATTAATCTTTACAAAATCAAGAGGAAAAAAATATTTTAAATGTCAAAAACAATTAAAACATTAATTCTTTGCAAAAATATCAATCATATGAAATAAATAATATTTTTGGGATTTTTTGGGAAAATAAAATATTTTAACATTTTTGTGAATTATTAAAAAAAGAATCAACTCAAAATCATTAAAACTCAGAGAGAAATTAATTTTTGAATCAATTAAATAAAAATCACAAAATTCAAATATTCAAATGTTGGAAAATGGCGTCAAGAACAAGGGCAAGAACACGCGCGTGTTTTGAGTTTCCCAGATTTACATTTTCTATCCAATCTCACTGAATACTTAATCATATCATGCAATCCACATACCAATCAACTCGTTTCAACCTCACGATCATGTCTATGACAATTAATTTCATTTAAATTAAACATAAAACAAGAAATCATGAAAAATCAATCCTCAAGAACCCTAGATTCTGCATGAAGGCTGGGATTTTTGATACACGATTCAAACAATGCAATTAATTGAGGGGAAACATTCCATGCATGATTATGAACATATGGCCAAATTATTGTGCAGCAAAAATTGCATGGATCATAGAGTTAGAAGAGCTCATGCTTACCACTTGCAGCTGGTGATCGTGATTTGTGTTGGAGGTGTTACAGATGAGTTGTGATGATCTGAACAGCTTCCCTACACCCTATGGAGTGTGTTTGAATGCTTGGACTTGATTGAAGTTGGCTGGATCACTTCATGGCATCTCAACTGCAACTTGGTTAAAATCTTGAGCAATTGACTGGTGATTCTGAGAAATTAGTGTTCCAGTTGCTGTTTAAGTGTTTGATCAGCTCATATGTGATGTATATGAGGTGTGTGTGTGATTGGTTTGATTGGAAAAGCTCTCAAACTCAAAACCCGATAGTGACTTGCCTTAGAAGGCAAAATTGGAGTGAAAGAAGAGATTTTGAGGAAAGCATCTGTTTGATGGCTTTGGTGTACTCAAACTGATCACAATTGAGCTCTATTTATAGTAGAGCAAGTTTGTTTTGCAAGGAATAGTGAATGGCAACTGCTGAGTAGGTTTGGCCAATGTTGGCAAATGAAAATCCAAGTCTCCTCTAGCCATTGACTAGAGGTTAGGGCACAGACTGTTGGTTCCCTTGGTCTTGGATAAGTCTTGACTGAATTCAGTTGAGAATGGTCCATCCCACCTTGATGCTTCCATTGAATGCTCCAATCCAAAATTGGAGTCTTGTCCCTATTTTGGCAATTCTAGGTTCAACATGCTATTTCTTGTTCCAAAGACTTTGGAGGCTTGGCTCAGTGATTGTCCCCTTTAGATTCAATCCTCAGATGTGTCCAAAGTGATGACAAGGCTTGGAATTGGCTGATTTTGGCAAATCGACCAAAAGTGCAAAAATCTGCCTTGCCTTGGCACATTAGTGTCACTTTTTCCATAACTTAGAAATTTTTCTAAATTTTTATGGTTACCCCTTTTACAAGTTATCCCACTTTCTTTGATTTTTCTTGATGAATGATGATTAAAATCATACATTAACATCATTTTAGGGTTAAAAATCCATTTTGGTGAAAAACTCAAAAAGTCAAAGTTGACTTTTGTGCACAGTTGACTTTTTATCAGATGAATTCCAAACTGTACAATTCTTCAGGAAATCATGTCCTTGACCTAAATCAAACATGATGGACATGTTCCATGGGTGTCATAGGGTATATTGAATCATGTCTTAGGGTTTGGGAGCATGTCCTGGTCAAAAGTCAAAGTTACAGTTGACTTTCCTCGCGAAACCCTAATTGTGGTGCAGATGAAATTGAGACTTGTTGCTCAAGCTTCTTGGATTAGTCCATTGTTGCAAATGGATAAATATAGTATATTAAAGACCCTCAAATCCTATCTTGAGGTCTTGGCTCATGATTTGTCCCAAAAGTCAACTTAGGGGTGAATTAGGTCAAGAAACCCTAATTCCTGATTTTTGATGTATGCATCCCCTGAAATCAAATTGACTTGATGATTGGGTCCATGAGGTTCCATGGAGTATATTAGGTTATGTTTTGGATCATTGGCTTGTGCCCAGATGAAAAATTTCCATCTGGAGGCCCTGGTCGACCAAAACCCTAATTTGGTGACACTGTCGATCTTGAGACTTGATCCACCTAGAAGGGAGTAGCCTTGTGCTTAATCCTTGAAGTGGGAGTCCTTTTGATCCATTGTGGATATTCTAGAGGCTAGACAAGTTGAAGATCAAGTCATTCCTTGATTGATCCTTTGTCTAAGGCTCTGAGAGGGCTTAAAACCCTAGTTTTGATTGTAGTGAATGCTCAACAACCCTTGAGGCATTTGATGAGGCATGATGGTTCATCCATATTGTGATGATGATTTGCACAATGATGGGAAATCTTAGTGGTCAAAATTTGGGGTATGACACTACTGAATCTGAAAATAGGGTAGCAGAACTGGAGGAAACCAAAGAGAAGAACAAGCAAGAGATCACCTTTAACGATCAAAACATTGCCTCCTTGGAGCAAAAAAATTAAAAAGCTTCAAGCCAAGATCTCGAAGGCCAAAAAACGCAACACTGAGCTGTCTGCCTTTGATGATTCTGACTTGTTGAAAGAACTAGACAATGCCATAACTTTTGCTGAGGAAGTTCGAAAACTGGAGAAAGAGATTGCACATTTAAGATCTGACAAGACCTTGTGTGAGAAGCGCCTTGAACTCCAGAATTCAAAATATTTGAAGATGAAAGAGAATCTCCCTTTTTAGCTTGTAATTTCTTTGTAATATTTTCTTTTTAGTACAATGTTTCATAGCCCTTTGAGGCTTTTTATGTAATGACTTTTAAGCCATTTTGGCATTTATGAATACCCATGTTGGCTTCGCCTTTTTACGTTGAATTACTCTTTAGCAATTTTAATTTCTTGAAGTGCTGGTTTATATTTTTTCAAATACTTGCCATTTACTTTCAAGATTCTTTTATCCTCGTTTAGTTCTTCAACTTCATAGGCCCTATTAGAAAATACTTGCGTAATTTGAAACGGGCCTTCCCATTTTGGGGACCATTTGCCCAAGGCTCTGACCTTTCGATCCATAGGCAGGATTACCTTCCAAACTAAATCTCCAGGCGAAAAGGTCTTAATCTTAACCTTTTTGTTGTAAGACTTCTCCACTCTTTTCTTTTGTCTCTTTAGCAATTCCAGAGCGTTAACTCTTTCTTCGTCCAAATCCACCAATTCATCTAACATCATGTTCCAATAAGACTCAGAAGGAATTTCATGATGTCTTTGGATCCTTGTTAACTGAAGGTAGATTTCGACAGGTAAAACTGCATCATGGCCAAAAGTCAGACGGAAAGGAGTAGTGTTAGTTGCATCTTTGGGGGAGGTTCGACATACCCAGAGAACCTGGTCTAATGTCTTATGCCAATTTCTCGGCTTCTTTCCCACATATTTTTTGATCAAACCAATCACTACTTTATTAGATGCTTCGACCTGACCATTAGCCTGAGCGTAATAAGGTGTAGAGGTTAAGAGTTTGAAACCTACTTCTTTAGCAAACTCCTGCATTTTCCGACCAATAAAGAGTGATCCTTGATCTGTTGTAATCATCTCTGAGATTCCAAACCTATAAATGATGTATTTTTGAATGAATTCGATCACATCTTCTTGATCCACATTTGGTAAAGGTATCGCTTCGATCCACTTCGTAAAATAGTCAATACCTACCAAAATGTATCTCTGATTTTTGGACGATGCTGGTCGAATCTCTCCAATCAAATCCAAATCCCAACCTCTAAAAGGCCATGGTTTGACTATGGAATGTAGCTCACTTGCAGGGATATGCTGTATGCCAGCATGAACTTGACATTCCTGGCAGCCCTTGGCGAATTCAATGCAATCCTTTAGCATGGTAGGCCAATACATGCCTTGTCGAAACAAAAGCCTTTTCATCTTATGACCTACTTGATGTGCCCTACATGCCCCACTATGGACAGTCGAAAGGGCAAGATATGCCTCTGATTCACTCAGGCATTTAAGTAAAACTCCGTCAGGGGTCTTTTTAAATAATTTGTTACCTAGAAGAACATAACTTAAGGCTTGATACCTGACCTTTCGCTCTGTGGATGCTGTCAGATTCTGTAAGTATTCGACTATGGGCTTCCTCCAGTCTTTGTCCGTCAAGCTGTCTATTGCAAAAATTTCGAAATTTTCTTCATCAGCGTATCCAAGCTTCGTTGCTTCTAGATATGATGGGCATAATCCAACAGACACAACTTTACCTCTAACTTTGATTGCTTCTTATAACTTTTCCTTCGAAACATTATACCCAGAAGAAATCTAAGCCAAGTCATTGGCCACTTGATTCTCTAGTCGAGGTATGTGTCGAATGCTTACCACTTCGAATTTCCTCAGTAGTCTGTTGGCTATTACAAAGTACATGATAATATTTTCTTTAATACATTTGTACTCCTTTGTAATTTGCTTTATGACCAACTCTGAGTCTCCCATTATTTCGACTCGAGTTGCCCCCAATTCTAACAAAATCTCAAGTCCAACTATTAGGGCTTCATACTCAGCCTCGTTGTTGGAACAAAGTCCTTCGACCTTGTACTTGAATTTTGTTGGAATTTTATTAGGAGAAATAATTAACACGCCTACGCCTGTTCCATCTTTATGGCTAGAGCCATCGAAGTATAGCTTCCAAGGTTCTAGTTCGACGTAATTCAAAGTGCTTTCATTTATGGAGTGGTCGACTATGAAGTCCGCTACCACTTGTCCTTTAGCTGCCTTTAAAGGCTTATATGTTAAAGAGTATTCAATTAATGCTAGTGCCCATTTACCAATTCGACTATGCAAAATAGGCTTGGACAACATATGTTTAATAACATCAAAATGAGACGAAACATAGACATCAACTGGTTTTATATATTGCTTTAATTTTGTAAAAGAAAAATACAAGCATAGACATAATTTTTCGATCATGCTATACCTAGTTTCTGCATCATTCAAAACTCTACTAAGGTAGTAAATGGCTCTTTCGACGCCATTTTCATCCTCTTGAGCTAACATGCTCCCTAAGGTTTTGTTTGACGCAGCTATGTACAATCTCATACTCCTATTTCTACAAGGCGGTGCCAATATTGGAGGATGACTTAAGTATTCTTTAATTTTGTCGAAAGCCTCTTGTTGGGCTTGTCCCCAGTCGAATCCTTCCTTGTTCAATCAGAGTATAGGTGAAAAGGCTTGAGTCTTTCCGCTGAGACCTTCTCAAAAAGTTAATCTTTCCCAACAGCGACTGTAGTTCCTTTTTTGTTGATGGCGCTTTCGTTTCCATGATGGCTTTGGTCTTATTTTGATTGATTTCAATCCCCTTCTTGTGGACCACAAAGCCTAAAAAGTCTCCCGCCTGCACACAAAAAGCGCATTTGAGAGGATTCATTTTAAGACCATGCCTTCGCATCCTTTCGAATGACTGTCGAAGATGGTCAATATGGGTCTCCCCTGAAACAGATTTCACAATAATATCATCAATGTAAATTTGCATAAAATTTTCTATGAAGTCATGGAAGATTGTATTCATCGCTCTTTGATATGTTACCCCAGCATTTTTTAGGCCAAAAGGCATAACCACCCATTCGTAGGTACCTAAGGCCCCAGGGCATCAAAACGCCGTTTTAGGGATATCATCTTTAGTGATAAATATTTAGTTATACCCATAATACCCGTCGAGCATACTTAGGTATTCGTGGCTAGCGGCAGAGTCGACTAACATTTCCGCCACATGCATTGGGTATTCATCCTTTGGGGTCGCAGCATTCAGATCTCTGAAGTCTATGCAAACCCTCAAAGTCCCATTCTTTTTTATAACAGGTACTATGTTTGCAAGCCATTCGACATACTTGGCCATTCGAACAAATCTGTAACGAAGAAGCCTTTCGACTTCCTCTTTTATCTTCGAAAGGATCGCTGGTGCAAACCTTCTGGGATTTTGTTTGACCGGCTTTTTCCCACACTTAATTGGTAGCTTCAGTTCGACCAACTCCCTGCTTAGACCAGGCATCTCGTCGTAATCCCACGCGAAACAGTCTCTGAACTCTTTCAATAGCTAGGTTAATTTGACTCTGAGTTATGGAGTAATGTTGGCACTGATGTAAGTAGGTCTTTTCACTGCCCCCTCTCCTAGGTCGATTTCTTCAAGAGGATCTTGCGCTAGCATTCAAACATCGTTTGCCAACGGATCCTTCTCAAAACCCAAAGGATCATTATCATAAATAGCATCGAGCCTCTGTTCTTCATCCTGAACCTGATCAGGTGGTTCTGGGTCGAAGTCCTTACCAGGACCTACTTTATGTAAATCTTTATTGGCTTCATCAGCCATGTTTTGAACTTCAGCCTCCAAGGCCGCTTTTAACTTATTTTCGGCTATATAAGCCAAAATCTTTCTCATTACTTCGAGCTCAGACTTCATCACTGAACTCACTTCCCTAACCTGTTGGGGCTATTCTAGGTACAAGCGCAGGATACGCAAAATCATCCTCACCTACCGCTTCCCTATCCCATCGAAAACCATTGATAGGATGCAAGTGCAATGAGCAATACGCTTCATCATCCGGGGTAAAAGCAAAGTCAACAGGACTACATGGAGCAATATTTGCCAAGTGCTTATCAAACTGGCGCCTGTCGAGATGATTGACTAGGGTCTTAAAATACCCTTGATCAGCTTCAATGGTTTCAACAATACCATCTGGCCTCCATATGGTGATCCTTTGGTGCATGGAAGATGGTACAACTCCAATTCCATGTATCCATTCGCGTCCCAAAAGCAGATTATAGTTTGCCTTTGTTTCGACCACCATAAAAATTGTAGGCCTTGTCACCATCCCGACAGTTAGGTCAACCTGTATAACACCCAAAGTGGTGCCAGTTTTCACTTCATAATTCGATAGAAGCATGTTATGTGGTTTGGTGTCCGTATCATATTTCCCTATTTTCCTCAAGATATGGTGCGACATCAGATTCACTATAGTGCCGCAGTCAACCAAGATCTTGTTTACTGGAACATTCTCTACTTTCCCAATGATGAATAGAGGCTTCAGATGGGTTTTCATAGCCTCATCTGGCCATTCAAAAAAGGCATTCTGCTCTTCGACGCAACCATTGTTCATTATATAGTAGCACACGGGTTTGTGTGCTGCCATCTCCACTTCAGAATAGTCATCACCTTCCTCAACCTCTGTGATTTGGTCAAATTCCCTAGGCAATACTGAGACCACATTCACGATGATGTCCAATGAAGCATCAGAATCCGAGTCGAAATTGTCTGTCACCATCTCGTCTTTTGCTATGGCCTGATCATGTTTTTATTTAGCCATTTCGACTTCAGTTTTGAATAATTTTCTCCCAATGGGCAACTTCTCGACAGTTTCTGCCCTTCTGTTGTTTCCAGCAGGTAGGTTGGTGCTTGATTCAGCCTTATCCTTCGACTCGGCCTCCCTCTGGGATTTCCTCCTTCGCTTCTCCCTCCTCCACTGTGACCTTATCATAGGATTTTTCCCTTTGTAGTTCTAAAAAATGTGGGCAGTTTTGTTGGAGGATTGAAACTCCTTGTGATAGGTGATCGAAGAGCCCCTGTTGACATCGAAGTTTTTCCACTTCTGCTGACCTTTCTGCCTGTTCTCATTTGGTTTTACCCATTTGCCGTTTGAAAGTTCAGCAAATGGTTTGAAGGTAGCAGACCTTGCTCCTGGTGCTCTAGCCTTCGACTCAGACCTTCTTGGGTTGAAACTCCTGGGGCCATGATTGGCCTTCTTCCACTTTTGCTTAGCCTTTCGTACCCCTTCAAGATTCTGCGCCGCTTTTTTGTCGAACACAGCGCTGCACCTAGGGCAAAGCATTACTTCAGATCCCTTTCGTTGACATCTGTGTATGAAGTTGACCAAATTTTCTTCCTCTTTTGGGAAGGCCAGCTTATTGTATTCTTTCTTTCGGCGTTCCTCGCCGACTTCCATTGGTGCCTCTTCAGAAATTTCCACCATATTAATTTCCATTTCGACATCCTCAGTGATGTCAAGCTTGCATAATTTCATCTGTAAGCTCTTAATAGCCTTATCCGTCTGGATAAAACCATCAGTGGTCTCCTTGGTTACCAGCATCTTCTGGGAATCCGCAACAATTCCCTTGTCAGCACCTTCAATAATCTCAACACCATCAACAATGTTGCTGGTGAATACTTCGATAGTACCAATAACCAAGCTCCTTAGGAATTTCTGGTCAAGATTTTCAGTAACCCTGGCCATGACTGTTTCATTATTAAAATCATCAGCGATCTCAATCATATTGACATCATTGTTGAGGCCTTCAATAACCTCAAGCATATGGACCTCCGTTGGCTCAGTATAATGAGCATCAGCTACTGGCAGGGGGTCTGAATCGATCTTCATTTGACTTTTGGACTTATCTCCAAACTTCAGCCTTCCTTCATGAATTTCATTCTGAACAAGATCCCTAAAAAGAAAACATTGAGAAGTCTTATAGCCCTAGAAATTATTATATTTACAAAACCCTCTTTTTTTCCTTTGTTCTAAAGGAGGCAATTTAGCACCAGGTGGCATTATCATCTGACCATCCTTAATTAACAAATAGAAAATTTCGTCACATTTAGTAACGTCGAAAGTATAAGTTTTCTTGGGGAATTTGTCATTTTTCTCAGTTTCGACAGGATTTTTCCCATTCGAAGGAGCCAGCAACCTACAAGAGTAAGGTGGACCTTGTTTCAACTCAGCAAGATCGACCTCGCCTTCGTCAAAACTAACTAGCTCATCATGATATTTTTCGTCGTCGTTATTAACTTCGACGTAAGACACCCTCTTGTTCTTATTTTCCCTGGCCTTTTCGTCTTTCAGAAGTTCTAACTGTCGAACCCTATCAGCCAATTGGGCCATATCTCTAAGATACTGCGTATCCAACTTCTTTCTTATAGAATAATCTAGGCCTCTAGCGGCCATTTCGACTAACTCGTGCTCTGGTACTTGTGTAAAGCATCTAGCTCTCAGGCATTGAAACCTATTTAGGTAATCATCAATTGGCTCTGTGAATTTATGTTTAATACTAGCCAACTCTTTCAAACTAATCTTAGTTTGTCCCATATAGAACTGTTCATGAAACAACCGTTCTAATTGGGTCCAATTGTGGATCGAATTAGGCGGCAAAGTTGTGAACCACGTGAAGGCATTCTTTGTCAGAGAACTTGGAAAGTATTTTATCCTAAGGTTCTCATTATTTGCGATTTCCCCAACCTCTATCACGTATCGAGCCACGTGTTCGACGGTGTATTCAGTGGTATCCCCAGAGAACTTAGTAAATTTAGGGATTTTTGTTCTAGGGGGTAACTCCGACTGGAGAATGTATTCTGACAATGGGGATGTGTAATTTGGCCTTCGCAGGCCCACATTTACCCCATTTTGGACCATTATCCTTTCGATCATAGTTGCCAGATTGTTATCTGCCGCCATGTCGTTACGTCAAACTTGTTGTACGACATCATCAACATCTGATTTATATTCACCAAAACCACCCTTGGTTGATCTCCTATAGGCACTGGCTGTTGAATCCTAGGGGGTTCGACTGCTACCTGATTGGGTGCGTTTACCCGAGGAATATTCCCTGGATTTTGTTGATTCTGGTTAATAGTGGGGTCCTCTTCGAATACCACCCCTTGGTTCGTTGTGATGTACTCTCTTTGAGGGTGTCGAGGAGGGTTAGGAACACCAAAGAAATCTGCAAGGCGCATCATCTGCGCAACCATTTGCTGATTGGTCTGGGTAGTATTTTGGATTAGAGGCTGAAAGATTTCCCCTATGGTTTGAGACATCATTTGGACCATTTGGTGGTTACTTTCATCCATTTGTTGCCTTAAATAAGCTGCGGTGGTATTCGTCAAGCCTGGCACTTGGGTTGAATATCCTACTCCTATGGATTGGTTTCGGTCCATATTTACTCCAGACCCCGACCCTTGTAAAGGTGATGCCATTACGGGTTCAGAATACACTAGGGGTGCATTTTGTAAATTCATCATCATGGAAGTTGGCATCCCATAAGGCTGCTCTCGACCATTTAAGGACATTGAAAAACCTGGTGGTGGGACCGGTCGATAAGTAGACGTTCCGGACGGAGGAGGAGTTATTGGGGGTCCCCTAGGCCCCACGTATGTCAAGACTGGTTCAGTATGGGGAATGGAATGTGTTAGTGTCGAACTAGCCATAGAAGGCATAGCTTCAGAGGAAAATGCAAGAACGGTGGGTCCTCCAGTCGAAGACACGGGAGTTGGTTCTACATTAACACCGAATGTAGTTTGAGGAATTGAACTATTTGGCTGGCTTGCCATTTTCCTCGTATATTTTCTTTTTGGTCTTTCTTCGTTTGTGGTGGCTACCTTTCCACTCCTTAATAACATACAACGAAGTACTTGACACAAAAAGGATATTCAAATCATAGAATGCTAAGTTTTCCAAAAAATGTTATTTAGCACTGTCCCACTGGGCGTGCTAATTTGTTTACCGTGAAAGTTGGTAAACAACCGCTGATCTTCCAAATCTAACTTTGGTGACTGACAGGATCGATCAGATTGATCCTATGACATTTGCTAATAAATTATTTAAAGTAAACTCTATAGAGCAAAACACTTCGACAGTGCTCATAGATGAATGTTTGTCTAAAATGTGATTAAAGAAATGCGTAAAAACTATGAGTCGAAAGGGCTGAAAGCGTAATGATTAAAAGAAATGCAGAAAAATAACTTGCATGAAGTAAAAGATAAAACTCTTAGTAAAAGACTTAAAGAAATTGCATTGAAATGGAAAGTGGTGTTTACATAACGTACATTCTCACAAAACTCGTTTCTCTACACGCAGATACTTTGAGTAATTTTTGAGTAACATGTACAAATTGAACACAACACATGAATCCTATTGCTAGAACTCCTATTTATACTAATTAGACTAACTGCTATTAACTGCTGAAACAATTAACATACGACAAGTGTCGCCCTGCATGCTTCTAATCCCTGGATGTGCGCCACTTGTCTTTTTCAGGAGCGGATAAGAATAAGCATTCCCTCCTTTATTTGAATTTGAATTACTTCGCGTCGAATACCATCAGCAGTATCCGTCGAATGGTATTTCTCAATGCTTGAAAATATTTCTAAGTCTCATGCTTATCTTTTCCTTATGCAAGCATACCTTCGACTTAGGCCCCCACCATGAAGATCCAGTCGAACGCCTTTAAACTTCTTCAAAGAGTTTAACACCTCAATTAATTCCTCTAACTTAATATAGGCGTCGAATTTAGGAGCTAACACACTCTCCCAAGTGGCATATTGTTTCCTAGTCTTGCTAGAAGTCTTGTGATGGCTATTTTCTCTATCTTTCTTTCTCATAGGGCATTCCGGTCTATAGTGTCATACCCCAAATTTTGACCCTAGATTCCATCATCATTCTAGGAGCATCAAACATTGCATTGCTAACCCTAATATTGTTCAAGTGGCTTTTTGTTTTGTTCCCCGTGAATTAGGGTTTTGCATCAAGAGAATCAAGAGGATCTTTATTTGATCAATCAATGTCTTGGATTGATCATTAACCTACCAAGTGTGCATACACTCAAGAAGTCTTTCTCCATCAAGAATCAAGTGCAAATTGGTCTTGTTACAAGTTCATTGAAGCTCATCCTCATCTGGTCACCAATTAGGGTTTTGCTTGGAAAAGTCAAATGTGCCTTTGAATTTTGATCAAAGCATGATCCCAAGCCTTGGGACATGATTCAAGACACTCAAATACATCCTTGGAGTCCATCCATGATGTTTGAAAGATTCAAGAATGCAAGATCATTGAAGATCATACAGTTGAATTCATCTGATACACAAGCTTCATCTGACAAAGTCAACCCTTTGACTTTTTGGATTTTTGGTCAAAATGAAGATCCTCAAGTCAAATTTCATCAAGACATGTTTGATAAATGAGTTTGAGCAAGAAAAATAAAGATTTGAAAGGTTTCTTGCAAAAGGGGAAAAGTTAAGAAACTTGAAAATTTTAGAAGTGTGGAGGAAAAACCCTAATTTTGTGCCAACTTTGGAGAGTCGTAACTTTCAATATAGACATCCATTTTTTGTGTTCCAAAGATTAAATTGAATCCCTCACAACATACTACAACTTTGTCATTTTGAGTCCATCTCCAAAAAGTGCTTAGATTTTGAGTTATGGAGCCATCAAGTTGTGAAAAATCTTCCCACACTTAGAAATTTTTCAAGGCAGATTTTGTTCATCAAAAGTACCAATTTTTGGAGCCAGTTTTCACTATGATTCCCTGGGATTCAAGAAATTCATCAAACATGAAAGTTGTAGAGCATGTTTGGGGATTTTAAAAAAGTACAAGAACTCCTCCATGGCATTTTTGAGCTAGGAGTTTCGAAGAAGGGAAGTTGGCCCTCCACACTTAAAGTTTTGGCCATTTTCATCAAGATGCAAGTTGCAAATTCAAATCCATTCTGCAAAATCCTTGATTACAGGTCTTGATACTAGTAAATTTATCCATAATTAGAAGGTTGTACAAGCATTAGAGGCTTTACACATTGAATTGAAGCATTAACTAAGTGATTATGCCATTTTTGGAAGAAAGTTCACAATGCCATTTTGGAAAAGTGACTTTAATCACAAAGTCAATTTGTCTTGAGCCTCTCACATATTGCTTCTGTAGAAACCACTTTCTTTGCACATAAGCAAAGTCCCTAAAACACTCAATAACTCTAAAAGAGTTGGTACAATGCATTGGAAAATAAAAAATCCATGAAACCATAAACTAACCCAGTTGCATTTTCTGTAGAGCCTTAAGCCTCAATCTCTCCCTATAAATAGAGGTTCATTCCAAGCCTCTAACACACAACAAAACCTCAGCATTCCTCCCTCAAAAGGCCCTAAAACCAGAAACTTACCATTTCTTCCTTTTGTGCCAAGAAATACCAATCTTGCAGAAACTTGCAATCTGTCCTTTCCAAACACCAAAACACTAATCTAACCATCCAAACACATCACAAATCACCCCTTGAAGGTTTCCAAACCTTCATCTTCACTCCAAACCTGCCAAACCAGAAAGTTAACCTTCAATCCCTCATTTCTTTGACTTTTTGCATTTTTCAAGCCAAGTCTTGATCCTGATCATTTCCAAAGACTCCAACACTTCAAACACACCCTATAAAACTTCCCTAAGTTGTTCCAAATATGTTTGTTCAACTATAACTTCATTTGGTTGAAGTTCCATGTTGGTCACTTTTAACACTTTTGCAAGAAGGAGCCATTTTCTGTTCCACTGGTTTTCTATCGATTCCAAGCATCCAAAAAGGTTCCTAGAGGTCTATTGGAGGTGTCCAAAGCATAAAGTTATTGTTGTAACAAGTTTTGTGGAAGTTTCAAGTGTAGCTTCAAGAGGTAAGTTTCCAAAACCTAGAACTTTGTTGAAGCGGTAAAGCGGCAAGCAACAAACATTTTGGAAGTATTTTTCCGAGAATTTATCGTGTCCACAGAGATCGATTCGAGGGAAAGAATGTCAGTCGACAGTCTCAATGTTACTGAGTTTGGATTAAAATGGGTTTAAAGTAAATGCGGGAAATAAAACTTATGAAAATAAAAAGAATTCATTCTTTGGAGAGTAGAGAACTCTCGAGTTTACATTTCATCTACCCTATCAAATACTCAAACTTACTACTCATTCGCATGCAACCTAAATCACTCGTCCACATTATCACGTATCACCCACAACAAAGGTTATGTCTAATGCAAAGTTGAGAGAATAGTCGTATTACCATCGTCGACACTCTCGCACCCGACTCAAGATACAGACGACATTAAGCTTCGATACTCATGTGAATATTAAGCCTCAATCTATCTCTAGAGTCAAGAACCTAATAAATGTTCATCCTAATTCCGGATTCAAGGAGGTTATGTCTACCGCAACTCAAATCCATGCATAAAGAGATTAAAACAAGGATAACACCAGTAGAGATTTGTAAAAAAGCTAGCATACAAAGCTATGAGCAATAAATATACATATTATCAAAGTAAACTTACATACAAACTCACACCAATGGAAACTACAAAGGGAAGAGAGAAGAGGAATCAAAATCTCTCGCGGTGTCAATCATGATCCAAGAATCATCCGCCTCTAATCGTCGAGTTGCAACCACCATGGATGCTTTTCTAAGTTCTAAACTACAAAGGATGAAGGTTTGATGAATTGGGAACAAATACCCCAAAACATAACTTTAAAAAATGGTAAAAATGAACTTATAGACATTACAAAATCTGTCACGTTCGCTAAGCAAACTTTTTACTCGCAAAGAGAGCCTCAAAAAGTGGCACTTAAGTGCCTCTGAAATGCTAAACCGCCTTTGCAAAATTCTAGAAGTTTGCAGTGTGAATGATTTATTCGCAAAGCTAATGCTCGCTGCTGTAGCGAGCGATTTTTGGACGTGGTTCTTAGGCACTGCCGCTCTGGGGTACTACAGGTCGATTCATTTTTTATCCTATTGAAGCTTATGAAGGAAGGGAAATAGATGTCTCCAATTAACCCTGCTTGCATACTGAGTTTGAACAGCGGTTTGTTAGGTTACAAATGCGATTAAGATGGGGGTCCTTCTTCGATTTATTTTGTTTAAGATTCGAATGTCTGGATCATTTGTGAGGTTTTTGGTAGGATGTTAGGATTTGGTGCTTTTGGGTTGATATATGGGTATGGGATTTTGGGTTTTTGATGAGTATGCTCGCTAAGATTTTTCAAACTTATGCCTACGTATTCCCGTTTAACGAAACAGGAAAATCAGAGCGATCGTAGTTCCTCCTATTCTATGGGAGGAAATGGTGTTTTGGTGTCTTGTTCAAAACCCAAGACATGAAGCTAAAGGTGGTTTGTATCTTGTTCAAAGCCCAAGATGTGAAGCTGAAGGGTCTATTTGTATCTTGTTCGAAGCCCAAGATGTGAAGCTAAAAGGGTGTTGACTTTAGAGAGAATTTGTCATCTCTAAAGGGTAATATTTGGTGGCACAACTGTTGGGTGACTGATTATAAAGGAGAATTACTTTAACTGGGATATGCGAATCCAGCAATCCCATAATTTCCTTTTATAGGGGATTTTCAACCTGAAGGAGAAGACTTTAACTCAGTTTAGAGCAATGCCATCTTTCCTTAGGAATTTCTCATGCTAAAAGAGGGACAGTGGCGTGGATGTAAATAATCCAGAGGCTTGCCGCTTACAACAATTAGATGAAGGAAAAGGAGTTGTTGAATGTTTGTATGTTGTGACCAAAGCATGATTTGATGCTAAAAGGTTGATTGAATCAAACGGGGATTTCTTTATACAAAGCCTAAGAGTAGGCTATTGACCCAACAAGAGGATGCTTTTGTGTCCTGTACGAAGCCCAAGATAGAGGCTAAAAGGGTTAACTCAATAAGAGAGTGTTTTTATATGTGTCTTGTACGAAGCCCAAGACGGAGGCTAAAAGGATTTGACTTAACAAGAGAGTCTTTTATACTCACCAAGAGAGTGATTTGTATCTCGTACGAAGCCCGAGATGGAGGCTAAAGGAGGATCAACTCAACAAGAGAGTCTTCTTATTCTCAACAAGAGAGTGTTTTGTATCTCGTACAAAGCCCGAGATGAAGGCTAAAAATGTTTGACTCAACAAGATAGTCCTTTATACTCAACAAGAGAGTGATTTTGTATCTCGTACGAAGCCCGAGATGGAGGCTAAAAATGTTTGACTCAACAAGAGAGTCTTTTATACTCAACAAGAGAGTGATATTGTATCTCGTACAAAGCCCGAGATGGAGGCTAAAAATGTTTGACTCAACAAGAGAGTCTTTTATACTCAACAAGAGAGTGATTTTGTATCTCGTACGAAGCCCGAGATGGAGGCTAAAAAATTTTGACTCAACAAGAGAGTCTTTTATACTCAACAAGAGAGTGATTTTGTATCTCGTAAGAAGCCCGAGATGGAGGCTAAAAATGTTTGACTCAACAAGAGAGTCTTTTATACTCAACAAGAGAGTGATTTTGTATCTCGTACGAAGCCCGAGATGGAGGCTAAAAATGTTTGACTCAACAAGAGAGTCTTTTATACTCAACAAGAGAGTGATTTTGTATCTCGTACGAAGCCCGAGATGGAGGCTAAAAAGGTTAGCTCCGCTGGGGAGAATCATTGTACAAAGCCCAAGAGGAGGATGTCTATGCTGGTGACTGTTTCAGTTTAGTGACATGTCTAGTATCTTGGTTAAAAGAGAAAATCAGTTCTTATAAAGAGACTGATTCCAGGTGAGGTTGTACTTTGGTACTGATCAGAAGATCGGGGTTATTTCCTGTTCTTTAAGGAAATGGGAAATCCAAAGGGTATTGAGATTGTCCAAGTCTAGAGTTTCATCTTTTGTACAATGCCCAAGAGGAGGCACGGGCGTTAAGGGATGAGTACTAACCCTCAAATGGCCGGAGTTTTGACCCTGGAAAGACTGCTCTAGCAAAGGATGACTAAGTTCTGTCTTATACCTTTAAGAGGTCGTCAGGGTCCTTGTATTAAGCCTAAGAGAAGGCATGAGAGCTTTTAAGAAGCCAAAGGGTCCTTATACAACGCCCAAGAGGAGGCGGGGATACTTTTAAGAAGCCTGTGGGTCCCCAAACCCCGAGAAGTTCAAGACATGCCATTCACAGAGAATAGATCAAGCCAGGAAAGTCCGAGAATTTGGAAGAAACTCAAGAGATGCCATTCACAGAGAAAAGATCATCTATGGGGAGTTAGAGTTTCTTTGACAATTTCTAAGGGTGCTTTCAAGAAGCATGTGGGTCCCCAAACCCCGAGAAATTCAAGACATGCCATTCACTGAGAATAGATCAAGCCAGGAAAGTTCGAGAATTTGGAAGAAACTCAAGAGATGCCATTCACGGAGAAAAGATCATCTCTGGGGAGTAGAGTCTCTTTGACAACTTCTAAGGGTGACAGTCTGAGAAAGGGTTCACCGAGAATGCTGTCTTTCACGTCTCCATATTGTTTAACCCCAAGAGGAGGGAAGACTGTGTCTGGTAATCCTATAGGGATCTAGTTTTGACTGTATCTAAGAGCGATCAACGGGGCTTTACCTAGTGCTAGACGTAGTTGCCGGGGAACACTCTAAATAACTATACTAGTATTACACAGTTGATATTTGACAAGTATATAAAAGTTTGTGAAAGAAGACTTACAGTGAGCAGCCCCACAATACAGTTATATATATATATATGAAAGCGGATAAAGAAAGCGGGTAAACACTTACTTGGTTGTAGAGCTTCCATGCTGTTTTGTTAGTTGTTCAACAAAGAAAGCTTTGATAACAATATTATATTCAAAATCAAAGGAGAAAGTGCTTTGAAAAGATTGTTGGGGCTTACAGCTCAAGGAGAGGCCTAAAGTTTTATCAGTGATTGCACTGTTGTTTTGTTCATTGTACAGGGACTTATACAAATGACTGGGGCCCAAAAGGTTTTCTGTACAAAGGGATGGGTCTTACACTCTCTCAAGAGGCCCAAAGGTTTATTTTTGTACAAGTGGCGGGGCTTACAGCTCAAGGAGAGGCCAAAAAACATGGTTTTTTAACTGGCAATCGCGCCGAGATTTTCTTTTAACGCAGAGGGGCTTATACAACATCTGAGGTCCAAAATGGCTTTGGTTTTCAAAGGGTTTTGGTCTTACACTCAAATAGAGGCCCAAAGGTGTTTAAAGAAAAAGAGTTGGGCTTATAAAACTAGGGTAGGCCCAAGGGTTTGATTTGTTAGAAAGACGACGACCGCGCCGAATTTTTTTGACGGTATCAGGACTTATACAATACACGGAGGCCCAAATTATT
The DNA here is from genome assembly GCA_022829125.1 of Lathyrus tuberosus. NCBI lineage: Eukaryota > Viridiplantae > Streptophyta > Magnoliopsida > Fabales > Fabaceae > Lathyrus > Lathyrus tuberosus. Next base: position 10,594,686 of record JALAZF010000041.1, read on the forward strand.
TTGGTTTTCTAAAAGGGTTGGGTCTTACACTCTAATAGAGGCCCAAAGGTTTTGAATGGGTCTTATAGCTCGAGGAGAGGCCCAGATGGTTTGTTTTAAACGGGCGATGATCGCGCCGAACTTTTGAAATACAACGGGACTTATACAACATTTGAGGCCCAAAATAGGTTTGTATTTCCAAAGGATTGGGTCTTACACTCTATTAGAGGCCCAAAATGGTTTGAAAAAGTTTGATGAGGGTTGAATTAATCAAAAACCCTAATTTGTTTCCAAAATGTATTTTAATTGAATAAAAATTCAATTAAAATTATCAAAATTGTTAAACATGTGGAAAACAAATTGTGATCTTGGATTAATGTTTCAAAAATCAAGTTTTGACCTACAAAATGATTAGAAGACATTAAAATTTGCAAAATCAAGAAGGAAAAATATTTTAAATGTCAAAAACAATTAAAATATTAATTCTTTGAAAAAATATCAATTATATGAAATAAATAATATTTTTGGGATTTTTTGGTAAAATAAAATATTTAACATTTTTGTGAATTATTAAAAAAAGAATCAACCCAAAATCATTAAAACTCAGAGAGAAATTAATTTTTGAATCAATTAAATAAAATCAAAAAATTCAAATATTAAAATATTTGAAAAAGGGCGCCAAGAACATGACAAGAACACGCGCCCTTCCTCTGTTTCTGCAGATTTGCGTTTTCTATCCAATCTCACTAAATACTTGATTATATCATGCAATCTACATATCAATCTACTCGATCGTTTCAACTTCACGATCATGTCTATGGTCTTTAATTTCATTTATTTTAAACATGGAATAAGAAATCAAAGAGAAACCTCAAGAACCCTAAAATTTGCATGAAGGTTCAGAAATTCCATACACGATTCAAACAATGCAATTGATTGAGGGAAAACACTCCATGCATTATTATGAACATATGGCCATATTATTGTGCAGCAAAAATTGCATGGATCATAGAGTTAGAAGAGCTCATGCTTACCACTTGCAGCTGGTGATCTTGTTTTGTGTTAGAGGTGTTACAGCTTGATTCCAAGGTTATGGACAGCTTCCCTAGGTGCTATGGAGTGTATCTGGATACTTGGAGTGGATTGATTTGAGCTGGAACTTTATTTGGCACCTCAACTGCAAATCTGTCAAAGGCTTGAGCAGTTGGCTGGTGATTTTGTGATTTTGGTGTTCCAGATGTTGTGTGAGTGTTTGGATCACTTCTATATGATTTTTATGAGGTGTGTGTGTGATTGGTTTGATTGGAATTGCTCTCAAACTCAAAACCCGATAGTGACTTGCTTTGGAAGGAAAAATTGGAGTGAAGAAGGAGATTTTGAGGAAAGCATATGTTTGATGGCTTTTGTGTACTCAAACTGATCACAAATGAGCGCTATTTATAGTAGAGCAAGTTTGTTTTGCAAGGAATAGTGAATGGTAACTGCTGCATAGGTTTGGCCAATGTTGAGCAATGAGAATCCAAGTCTCCTCTAGCCATTGACTAGAGGTTAGGGCATAGGCTGCTGGTTCCCTTGGTCTTGGATAAGTCTTGACTGAATTCAGTTGGCAATGGCTCAGTCCATGCCACCTTGGTGTATGCATTGAATGTTCCAATCCAAAATTGGAGTCTGGTCCCTCTTTTAGGCAATTCTAGGTTTGGCATGCTATTTTTGGTTCCAAAGACTTGGGAGGCTTGGGATCAGAGTTGGTTCCTCCTTGGTCCCCCCTTGAGGTGTTCAGATGGATAGAGTTGCTTGGAATTGCACAAATTTGGTAAATCGAGTAAAACTCCAAAATCTGCCTTGCCTTGACAGTTTTCAGCAAGGCATGTTGCCATTGTCATATCTCACGGCTCAAATGGAATTTGATGGAGTTCTTGACCATTTTGGAAAGCCCTCATATGATGCAATATCTGTTTGATCATAATTGGTTTTGATACTTTTTGGATCCAAGTGAAAAATGTCCCTACATTTGGAAAAAAGTGAAGGCAGATTCTGACTTAGTGAAAATTTCACTAAGTGTTGGAAAAAAGTGACATTTTCACTTTTTGTGATTTTGATCATTCCATAACTCAAAATCCATGGGGAATTTGAATGAGTGGTAGTTGAAGCTTTTGTAGAGGGTAATGAGAGATACAAATCCAAATTTGGATGGGAAAAAATGGCCTTGTGGTTTAGGAGTTATGATCCTCCAAAGTTGGTCCCCTTGCCACTTTATTCCATAACTTAGAAAAATTTCTAAGTTTTTTATGGTTACCCCTTTTACAAGTTATCCCACTTTTCTTGATTTTTCTTGATGAATGATGATTCCAATCACACATTAACATCATTTTAGGATTAAAAAACCATAATTGTGAAAAATCTCAAAAAGTCAAAGTTTGACTTTTGTGCACAGTTGACTTTTTAACAGATGAATTCCAAACTATGCGATCCTCTATGAAATCAAGTCCTTGACCTAAATCAAACTTGATGGATTGATTTCATAGGTGTTATAGGGTGTATTGAATCATTTCCTAGGGTTTGGGAGCATGTCCTAGTCAAAAGTCAAAGGTACAGTTGACTTTTCCCGCGAAACCCTAACTGTGGTTCTGAGGAACTTGAACCTTGTTGCTCAAGCTTCTTGGATCAATCCATTGTTGTAAATGGTTCAATGTGGTGTATTAGAGACCGTCAAATCCTCTCTTGAGGTCTTGGCTCATGCTTTTCCCCAAAAGTCAACTTAGGGGTGAATTAGGTCAAGAAACCCTAATTCCTGATTTTTTGTGAATGCATCCCCTGAGGTTAAATTGACTTGATGATTGGGTTCATGATGTCCCTTGGAGCATCATAGGTTATGCTTTGAAGCATTGGCTCATGCCCAGAGGAAATTTTCGATCTGGAGGCCCTGGTCGACCAAAACCCTAATTTGGTGACACTGGCGATCTTAAGGCTTGATCCACTCAGAATGGAGCAGCCTTGTGTTTAATCCTTGATGTGGGATTCCTCTTGATCCCTTGTGGATGTTTGAGAGGTTAGACAAGTTGAAGACCACGTCATTCCTTGATTGATCCTTTGTCTAAGAGCTCTGAGAGGACTTTAAACCCTAAGCTTGATTGTAGTGGATGCTCACCCATCTTTGGGGAGACTGATGAGGCATGATGGTTCGCCCATATTGTGATGATGGTTTACACAATGGTGGGGAATCTTAGTGGTCAAAATTTGGGGTATGACAACTGCACAGTTTTCAAAGCGAACTTTGGTCCTTTTCTCCCCTGTCCAATTCTGGGAGCCTTCGCTGGGAACTCGCTAGGCATTCGCAAAGCGAACATTCGCTGGCACACTCGCAAAGTGAACATGACAGCAAACCAGCTCTTATTTGGAGCATAACTTCTGCACCGTAACTCTGATTTACGCATGGTCAGAAGTGCTGAAAAGCTTATTCAATGCTCTAAATGAACATGGCAAGATATCCTTGATTGAATACCTGAAAAAATGAGAGAAAATCAATTAAAATCAATGATATTTACACGATACGAAATATATACACTAAAATGTAAAGTAAACGTATTTATAAATAAATCGGGGTTTATTCGAACAATATTAACCAAAAAGTATCGATAAGTGCAACAAAACTTATATACAAAAATTGTTACATTTTGCACTTATCAAACTCTCCCCAACTTAAACTTGTTTGTCCGCAAACAAGAATCAAGCAAACTTAAAAACACAAAAGCAATAACCAAAGAATCACGAATCAGCAGGTTTTGAAAAACGAAAACAAATGTATGGTTTAAATAAAAAACGGTACACACAAAGTAAATACTTACCACTAAACTACGATGACAACATAGTCACGAAACAAATGCAAAATACAAAAATCATGCCAAACATCCTAAAATAACACAAGTTCAAACTTGAATCACACCTAGCAAAAACAATCATCGGTAGATGAAAAACACAAAATGGGGTACTTATCACTCACACAACAATCATACAAACAATAGACTAAATTATGCAACCATCCAAAAATTCACATTGAACATACAAAGGCAAGAATCACAAGGGCTTTCAAGGTTGTAGTGTGGTCGGGTAAATAAACAAGGGGCAATTTCTAAAGGTAATTGAAACAAAAACTTGCCTAAACCTAAGGGAGTGATCAACTCACAAAGACTCAAACACAAAATTCCAATTAACTTCTTCCAAAATCCCAAGTGTTACACAAAACCCAATACTTATTTAGCACAATTATTTGAACTCTTTTTTGTTTCCTTTCTCAAGGATTTTCTTTTTCTTTCTTTTTTCACTTTTTTCTTTTTTTTTTCTTTGTCATATTTTTCTTTTTTTTCTTTTCTTTTTCAACCTTATACAAACCTACCAATGAGTAAATAATCATTCTCTCCCCAACTTGAATTCAACCACATCATCATGTGAATACTCCCTACTTTCTAAGGCAATGCAAAAATTCATACAACAACACAAAGTTGAGGGCTCAAGAAAAAACAAAATCCATTCATAAATAAGTGAACTAAATACTCATAGACAAGCATTAAGTTCAAATAAAACATGGATCAAAAAGCTCAAAGGGGTTACGAATGATCACACGCTCACAAGTTGAATGACTATTTGGATAGGTAGTTGTGGTCAGAGTGAAACAAAATGCCTTGATCCTTTTCATGCATTCATACAATCAACACAAACAAAAGATTAAGCATAATAAAATCCAGTTAGAAAAAGAATTTTGGTACTCCGCGCATATATGAACAATGGAAAGCTACCTCACAAAAAGGTGGGAACTAAAGTGATTCACACAAGAACAAGTATAAAAAAGAATGAATGACATGGAAGTTTGTAAAATGCCTAAGTATCATGAATACGCTAAAGTCTACAAAGCGATAAACACATACCTTGGACGTGTACAAAACTTAACAATATCATTACCATGCATTCGCAAGTTGAAATGATCAAACTTGGAAAATCACAAAATGCATCCTCAAATTAGCCAACCAAAATTTGCGTCCAAACAACAAACAAAAACATTAGAAACTAAAAATAATAAAACAGCTTGTTTTACGTCGTAAGCTCGACGCCTTTACAATGCTTAGCTAGCAACTTCCTTCCTTCATGCCATGGTGATGCCTCACCGCGCAAACCAAAAGCAAGTGCCCTAACCAAACACTTAAACAAATGTTACGGGAACAAAATGTATACAACATTTGAACAAACATAATGGAAATAGACAATATATACGATATATACAAAACTCAAAAACAAAGAAACTATCGCAATGCGATCCAATATCAAAACCAATCCCCGGCAACGGCGCCATTTTTTTGAAGTGGTAAAGCGGCAAGCAACAAACATTTTGGAAGTATTTTTCCGGGAATTTATCGTGACAGAGATCGGTTCGAGGGAAAGAATGCCGTTCGACAGTCTCAATGTTACTGAGTTTGGATTAAAATGGGTTTAAAGTAAATGCGGGAAATAAAACTTATGAAAATAAAAAGAATTCATTCTTTAGAGAGTAGAGAACTCTCGAGTTTACATTTCATCTACCCTATCAAATACTCAAACTTACTACTCATTCGCACGCAACCTAAATCACTCGTCCACATTATCACGTATCGCCCACAACCTAAATCACTCGTCCACATTATCACGTATCGCCCACAACAAAGGTTATGTCTAACGCAAAGTTGAGAGAACAACCATATTACCATCATCGACACTCTCGCACTCGACTAAAGATACGGATGGCATTAAGCTTCAATACTCATGTGAATATTAAGCCTCAATCTATCTCTAGAGTCAAGAACCTAATAAATGTTCATCCTAATTTCGGATCCAAGGAGGATATGTCTACCGCAACTCAAATCCATGCATAAAGCGATTAAAACAAGGATAACACCAATAGAGATTTATAAAATAGCTCGTATACAAAGTCATGAGCTATAAATATACATACTATCAAAGTAAACTTACATACAAACTCACACCAATGGAAACTACAAAGGGAAGAGAGAAGAGGAATCAAAATCTCTCGCAGTGTCAATCACGATCCAAGAATCATCCGCCTCCAATCGTCGAGTTGCAACCACCATGGATGCTTTTCTAAGCTATAAACTACAAAGGATGAAGGTTTGATGAATTGGGAACAAATACCCCAAAACATAACCTAAAAAATGGTAAAAATGAACTTATAGACATTACAAAATCTGTCACGTTCGCTAAGCGAACGTTTTACTCGCAAAGCGAGCCTCAAAAAGTGGCACTTAAGTGCCTTTGAAATGCTAAACCGCCTTTCCAAAATTCCAGAAGTTCGCAGTGCGAACGATTTATTCGCAAAGCGAATGCTCGCTGCACAGTTTGCAAAGCGAACTTTGGACCTTTTCTCCCCTGTCCAATTCTGGGAGCCTTCGCTGGGAACTCGCCAAGTATTCGCAAAGCGAACATTCACTGGCACACTCGCAAAGCGAACATGACAGTAAACAATCTCTTATTTGGACCATAACTTCTGCACCGTAACTCTGATTTACGCATGGTCAGAAGCGCTGGAAAGCTTATTCAATGCTCTAAGAACATGGCAAGATATCCTTGATTGAATACCTGAAAAATGAGAGAAAATCAATTAAACTCAATGATATTTACACGATACGCAATATATACACTAAAATGTAAAGTAAACATATTTATAAACAAATCGGGGTTTATTCGAACAATATTAACCAAAAAGTATCGATAAGTGCAACAAAACTTATATACAAAAATAGTTACATTTTGCACTTATCAAACTCTCCCCAACTTAACTTGTTTGTCCGCAAACAAGAATCAAGCAAACTTAAAAACACAAAAGCAATAACCAAAAGAATCACGAATCAACAGGTTTTGAAAAATGGAAACAAATGTATGGTTCAAATGAAAAATGGTACGCACAAAGTAAATACTTACCACTAAACTACGACGGCAACATAGTCACGAAACAAATGCAAAATACAAAAATCATGCCAAACATCCTAAAACAACACAAGTTCAAACGTGAATCACACCTAGCAAAAACAATCATCGGTAGATGAAAAACACAAAATGGGGGTACTTATCACTCACACAACAATCATGCAAACAATAGACTAAATTATGAAACCATCCAAAACTTCAAATTGAACATACAAAGGCAAGAATCACAAGAGCTTTCAAAGTTGTAGCGTGGTCGGGTAAACAAACAAGGGGCAATTTTTAAAGGTAATTGAAACAAAAATTTACCTAAACCTAAGGGAGTGATCAACTCACAAAGACTCAAACACAAAATTCCAATTAACTTCTTCCAAAATCCCAAGTGTTACACAAAACACAATACTTATTTAGCACAATTATTTGAACTCTTTTTTGTTTCCTTTCTCAAGGATTTTCTTTTTCTTTCTTTTTTCACTTTTTTCTTTTCTTTTCTTTGTCATATTTTTCTCTTTTTTCTTTTTCTTTCTTTTTTCACTTTTTTCTTTTCTTTTCTTTGTCATATTTTTCTCTTTTTTCTTTTCTTTTTCAACCTCATAGAAACCAACCAATGAGTAAACAATCATTCTCTCCCCAACTTGAATTCAACCACATCATCATGTGAATACTACCTACTTTCTAAGGCAAGGCAAAATTCATACAACAACACAAAGTTGAGGGCTCAAGAAAAAACAAAATCCATTTAAAAATAACTGAACTAAATACTCATAGACAAGCATTAAGTTCAAATAAAACATGGATCAAAAAGCTCAAAGGGGTTACGAATGATCACACGTTCACAAGGTGAATGACTATTTGGATAGGTAGTTGTGCTCAAAGTGAAACAAAATGCCTTGATCCTTTTCATGCATTCATATAACCAACACAAACAAATGATTAAGCATAATAAAATCCAATTAGAACAAGAATGTTGGTACTCTGTGCATATATGAACAATGGAAAATGTTCTGGACTGGACCAACGGCTAGACATGACCCAATCCACTTCTGCTCCCAGAACGGCCCAATTGCCTAAGTCCACTCCGCCAAAGGGCAAAAGTTACCTTTCTGCCCCTCCAACCGGGCAAGGGCTACATTGCTCCTCCCCGGAACCGCTGCCTGTTCCGCACGGCTTCTTCACTCCCCGAAAAGCTAAGGGCAGGTGCCCAAAACTATGCCTATGCCCGACATAACGGCTAGTTTTGGGCACCCTGCATGACATAACGACTAGTTTGGGATGTTACCAATTCTTCGTAAAAACGATTATTTCACACCGAAAATAGGACCGTTGGTCACACGCTGGGGGAACTATATAAGCCCTCTCACTTGAGAGGGTCAGGTATCCAAAAATTACCCTTGAAACTCATACTTTGTACTTGCCCCCTTTTTTCTGACCCTTTCTTACTTGAGCGTCAGAGTGCCTTGCAGGTACACCCCCTCCTCCTCTCATACGCCCAACATCTCATACGTACTTGGTGTCCCACTTCAACAGGATCTGATCCAGCCTTCACGATCAGTGGCGCCATCTGTGGGAAGTCTTGTTCTCAACTTCTTTCTTTCCCCGGAAGCAAAGATCAAAGCAACTTTCCAAGATTGTCATCATTGCCTCTCAAGATCACGCCAAAGGTGCTCTCCAATCCGCTGTCCTCCCCGTCAACAAGACTAACGTTGACGGTCCATCTTTTCTCCTCGGAGATCCCCGTTTTCTGAGTGACGGGGCCACAGCCTCGCCCTCCCCTACTCCTGTGGATCGCTAAGACGACTAGCCCTCGCTGGCCATCTAGCCCGTTCCTGCTCCACCCAACGCCGATCCGGCCGTGGTGGCCCTTCTAGAGGCGATCAACAAGACCAACCTCCTGATTCTTCAGCAGAACGAAAGGATCGGGGCATTAGAGGAATCCGCCCATCCAAGATCCCCTCCTCCGAGGAAGAGCCATCGACGATCTAAGAGCCCACAACCTCGGCGAGAAGCCGACCGAAGGCTGCGCCAAGAACCATAATCTCGTACTGTCCAAAAACGCGACCAGGTTTCCCTGCAGAACCAGCACTCTCCTGGCCACAAGAGGACCTGAAGAGACAAGCATTCACCTCCGGTCAGGTCAAAGGGTCGGGCCCATTCATCTTCACCCCGAAGAAGTCGTCGCCACGAGCGAGTCGTCCGATCCCCATCACCGACCAGTTCCAGCAGCGATGATGAGCCTCACGGCCCGTTATCCCAAGAAGTCTTGGTAACATGCCTCCCCAAGGGCCTGGAGAAGCCCCCACCACTGGGCACGTACAATGGTACGACTGACCCCGATGAGCACATCGAAAACATCAATGCGCTGTTGGATTACCGTGGCGTCCGGGGCGCCATCAAGTGTCGACTATTTCCAACCACGCTCCAAAAAGGGGCAATGACTTGGTACAAGCAGCTGCCCAAAGAGTCTATCACTTCGTGGAAGCAACTGGGCAGAATGTTCTCCCGATATTTCACAGCGTCGTGCCGCCACCCCTAGAATGAAGCCTCCCTTGGGGCCATAATCCAAGGAAAGGACGAACCTCTCCGGGCATACATCGAGAGGTTCAACAAAGAAGCGGTACAGGTCCCTACAACGAATGAGATGAAAAAATTTTTGTTCGAGCAAGGACTCCGCTCGGGCTCAGAATTTTCTAAAGCCGTCGGCCTCGCACCTCCGAGGAACCTGAATGCCCTCCTCCTCAAGGCACAGTCACACATTCAGTACGAGGAGAAGGAAGTGGCCAACTCCGTTCGAGCCTCCCGCCACCAGGAGAACGCTCGGGCCTCCAGAGGCGAAGAGGCCTCGACATCCTGTCGAGGAGAAATGAAGTGCGCAGACCGTCCTCGGGACTCCCGCGACAGCAAGGGACCCTTCGGACGATTTCACGACTACACCCCCTGACCGTCTCCAGGGAGAAGATACTGTCTGAATGCGCGAATTCGGAATTCAAGCAAGCAGGGGTCCATTTCCCTAAGGAGCGTCTACATAGTCATACGGGAGAATGATGAAGTAGAAGGTCTGCCTTGGATGAAGAATGTAGAGAAGACTGAAGTAGATCAGGTATTGATTGATTGGAAGTCTGAAGATGAAGAGTATGATAGGGAATGACTGCCTTTGGAGAAAGGGACAATGGCACCAAAATGCATGTGCTCAGCAAGTATGCTCAAATGTTCATCTTCATCTAGAGCATTAGTTAACCATGACTGGGGGAGTACTTGTCTATGGATTTTGCTGCAAAGGTACATATATTATGAAGATTGGTTGAATCTTATGAGGATTTAATGTCAGATGACATGTTGGTGTGGACATGAATGGTTCTAGCCATGTGAAGCTAATTGATTGAATCATAAGCACACATGCTACTGAGGAGGAGTCTGAAGGGCAGCTTTGCTTATGTCTGGGAGAATTTGGTTTTCTCCGCAATTTCTGGAAGAACTCAGTAGGGGTTGTTTTTATAGGAGATGTCACACTTGTCTTGGTGTGTGAGTTCACTGGAAGGCATTGTCTGGTTTTTCCAAATGTTATGATCAAGGAGTTCATTGTGATCATTCCTGTGGATATTACAGAGAGAAGTTGATCAGCTTGGCAAGATGTGAGTTTTGGAACATGAGAAGATAACAAACCAAGAGGGAATCATGTGAGTTTTGGTATTTGGATTGTTTGAGGATTAAGCATTAAGTGAATGCGTTCAGCAGGTGTGTTGAACAGAGGGTGCGCTCTTGAAGACATGAAGATGAGTCTTATGTTTTCCATTCATTTAAGGTGTTCTTCTTGCAAAGGAGCATTGGTTATCTTCGATAGGGAGAGTTGATCTTTTGTTGAAGAAGTTGTTTATCCAGATTGTAATGTCAGACAAGATGTCGTGACATTGTGTTACTGGTGAAGTTCATGGTGTACTTGACAGTTTAGACCTGGTTCTATAGATTTGTGTGTCAATGGATCAGAAGTATACATTTACACCAATGTTTGTCAATTTTTGGCCATAAAGGGGGAGAGAATGTACAGTAGTAGCTGCTGAGTCTGGATTTTGTTCTGAGTATATTGGCTGCGATGTTCAGAGTTTGTCCAATTGTGGCTAAAAAAGGGGGAGAGAGTTGCCAAGGTGTGGTTGTGAAGCCTTTTCTGATATGGTGCAGCAGCTGAGGGGGAGAGTGTATGAACAGCTGTGAGCTGGTTCTTGGTTTAAGGGGGAGTTTGCCCTATGCTAATGTGAAAGTGAGTTTATGCAGCTTGTTGGTTTTTGTTGCTGCTGGTTAGTGAGTTTATGCAGCTTGTTGAAGAGGTGCTGTTGGGTTCTCTGATGATGGCAGAGTTTGTTTTAGCCAAAATTAGCCAAAGGGGGAGATTATTAGTTCTTGTGTTGGCTGGAATTTTGGTAAAACAAAGTTGAACAATGTTGATGTCATATGTCTGATGTCATAACATTGGTTCTTATCATTAGCTGTTGCAGGGTTGGAAGTTTTGTATGTTGATGTTATAAGTGATGTCTTGACATCAGTATACCAGAACATCAGAACATCAGTTTGTGATGTTGTGCGTTTGTGATGTTGCGCGTGTTAGGATGTTTTGTTGTTAGTGAGATTTTCTGCTATGAGATAGAGAGATTGCAGGCGAATTTATTGGAGAAGATTTATACTGATACAATTAATTCTGCATATCTTGTGGAGAATAGTTTGTTACTATTTTTGTACAAATAGACATGGAGAATTGTTCCTATTTGTGTGGAGAAGATCTTGCAGCTAAATTAAAAAGTGAAGATTTAAAAGATACATAATATCCTGGAAATATTATGTGGAGCTGATTTAAAGGTGTGGAAGATTAAAGATAAAATCTAGCAAAGATTGCGTATTTAAAACATGAAGATTTGATTGAAGATTTAATTGAAGATTTGATTGAAGATTTAATTAAAGATCTATTGAAGAGCAGAATCTGTAGGAGATTTGTAGCAGAAGATTTGATATGATTTGAAGGCCCATATCCAGTTGGGAAAAGGTTAAAAATAGAATGCTTGTAATCTAGAATGGGTACGGGTCCAAGATGTAGATCATTAGGGCTTTGTGTAAGTGAACCACTCGGGTTGTGAGATGGTCACTAAGTTAGTACTCAGAAACCTGTAGGTAATGAGTTTTGTATTGTTCTTGGAGGAAGCTTTGAAACAACTCCAAGATGTTGTTATCAGTCAAGAGTCTTGGCTGAGTATAGGCATAGAAGGGTGTCGTTTACTTTTCTGTGGTTGGAGAGTGTTTGGAAATCAAGCTGTTGATGCAGTGGCGGAGTTGTTGATTGCTAGACATTATTGCGATGATTGGGAGTGAGATGGAGTCTCTTACCTAGGAGGACTTAGGTAGAAGGGTCATTGGGTAGTGATTGAATTAGGTAGATTGTCAACTGGTCTGTTGAGTCTGTAATTTGATACTACTAATAGTGGACTTCCTTCCTGGCTTGGTATGCCCCCAGATGTAGGTTGTTGAACCGAACTGGGTGAACAATCCTTGTGTGCAATTCTGTGCTTTTCTGTTGTCTTGCATTGTAGAGTGTGTTGTTGTAACATCACACATAACATCACAGGTTTTTAGTGTCTTGTTCATACAGCAGATATTGATGTTGTGACATCGCACTTAATATCACATGTCTGTACCAGAATTTCAGAAGGTATCTAAAACTAACCTTGCACGCGAATGTTTAACTAAACAAACGCTTAAAGAGGTTGGGGGGTCCGGGGTCAGGTTATACAATGGGTAGTTGTCAATTACCCATCCTTTATGTGGTTATCCATAGGATATTAGGAAATAGGTTTCGCTTTATAATTGATGGTTTTTATCTGTTAATGGGTTGGAAAAGTTTCTTGGGAAGTATGAGAGATTGAGATTGAATTTTTGTTGATGTTTTTGGTAAGGTACCAGACCTAGCATTTTTTATTAGTATGCTCGCTAAGATTTCGCAATCTTATGCCTACGTATTCCCGTTTAATTGAAACAGGGAAATCAGAGCAATCGTAGTTCCTCCTATTCTAAGGGAGGAAAAGATATTTGGTGTCTTGTTCAAAGCCCAAAACAGAGGCTAAAAGAAGTATTTGTGTCTTGTTCAAAGCCCAAGATTGAAGCTAAAAGGGATTTGTATCTTGTTCAAAGCCCAAGATATGAAGCTAAAAGGTTTTGGCTGAGAGAGGATTTGTCATCTCTAAAGAGGGATTGTTGATTTTTGTATACCCTGATCAAAGCACCAGTTTGATGCTAAAAGGTTGATTGAATTAGGTATGGATGTTCTTATACAAAACCCAAGAGAAGGCTGCATGAGACCGACTCAACAAGAGAGTGGATATATTGGTGTCTTGTACAAGGCCCAAGACAGAGGCTAAAAGAGACTGACTCTTTGGGGATATCATTATATGAAGCCTAAGAGGAGGCTAAGAGTTTGAGTTTTCAGGGGAAAATAGTTCTTTTCGTCTTGTATAAAGCCCAAGATTGAGGCTGAAAGGGATTATTGACTCCGCCGGGGAGTTTTGTATATGTCTTGTACAAAGCCCAAGATAGAGGCTGAAATGGGAAATTTAATCGACTCGACTGAGGATGTTTGAGTGTCTTGAATGAGGCTTAAGACGGAGGCTAAATGATTTAACTCCGCGGAGAGTGTTATCTGTCTTGTACAAAGCCCAAGATTGAGGCTAAAAAGAGTTTGACTTTGCTTGGGAAATCATTCCTCAAAGCCTAAAAGAAGGCTGGGAGGAAGTGACCTTGCTGGGGAAGATATTTGTCCCCAAGCTTAAGAGAAGGTTATGATGATTTATGTCTTGTACAAAGCCCAAGATTGAGGCTAAAAGGGTGGATTCAACAAGAGAGTGTTTTTATATGTCTTGTACAAAGCCCAAGACGGAGGCTAAAAGAGTTGACTCAACAAGAGAGTCTTTTATACTCAATAAGTGAGTGATTTTATACTCAACAAGAGAGTGCGGAAAAGGTAATTTGACCCAACAAGAGAGTCTTTTATACTCAACAAGTGAGTGGTTTTATATGCCTTGTACGAAGCCCAAGAAGGAGGCTAAAAAGGAGATTGACCTAACAAGAGAGTTTTAAAAGTTACTGACTCAACGATAGAGTTTAAAAGAACGATTGACTCAGTAAGAGAGTCTGAAAAGGTGATTGTCTCAACAAGAGAGTCTGAAAAGGTTAACTCTGCTGGGGAGAATCATTGTACAAAGCCCAAGAGGAGGCTGACTGAGTTGAGGAAAGGTCATTTATACAAAGCCTAAGAGGAGGCTATCTTTTGCTGGGATTTGTTGAAATCCCGAGGCAGGTCGAAGTGGGGAATCAACTCTTGCAGGGGAATACAGAAGAGTTGATAGATCAGATACCTTGAGGTTCTGATTTGAGATAGTGTTATCCTGATAATAAACTGACCCTGGCTGGGGGATTTTAGGAGAGAGACGGGATTTTAGAACCCACAAGTTTTAATTCTTGCTGGAGATTAATCCATAATCCGGGGTTTCTTCCTAGGCTTGTAGGGTACTTGAGAATGTCTTTGAGACTCAAGGAGATTTAGACTGTCCAAGTCTATTAGTGTGGTCGATCTTAGTACAATGCCTAAGAGGAGGCCGACTCGTTTAAGGGATGAGTATCAACCCTAAAATTGGTCAGAGGGCTTTTGTGACTCTTTTTAGAAGGACAACTCTAGCAAAGGATGACTAAGTTCTGTCCTATACCTTTAAGAGGTCACGACGGTCCTTGTATTAAGCCCAAGAGAAGGCATGAGAACTTTTAAGAAGCCGATGGGTCCTTGTACAAAGCCCAAGAGGAGACGGGGATGCTTTTAGGAAGCCTGTGGGTCCCCAAACCAAGAGAAGTTCAAGAAATGCAATTCACTGAGAAGAGATCATTCCAGGAAAGTTCGAGTATTTGGAAGAAACTCAAGAGATGCTATTCACGGAGAATAGATCAACTCTGGGGAGTAGAATTTCTTTGACAATTTCTAGGGGTGACAGTCTGAGAAAAGGTTCACCGAGAATACTGCCTTTCTCTTTGTTCCATATTGATTAACCCCAAGAGAAAGGAAGACTGTATCTAGAAATCCTATGGGGATCTAGTTTTGTTTGTATTTAAGAGTGACCAACAGGGCTTTACCTAGTTCTAGACGTAGTTGCCGGGGAAAACTCTAAATAACTATCCTAGTATATATATATAGTTGATATATGACGAGTATTTAAAAGAGTATGAAAGAAGACTAACCATGCGTAGCTTCCCACAATACAGTTATGTATTTGACATGTATTTAAAAGAAAGCGGATAAACACTTACCCGTTGTAGAGCTTCCATGCTGTTTTGTTAGTTGTTCAACAAAGAAATTAAAGAAAGTTTTGATAGCAACTATACATTTGCATTCAAAATCAAAGGATAGAGTATTTTGAACAGAGATCGGGGCTTACAGTTCAGGGAGAGGCTCAAATTTTAACAGTGATGGCACTGTTATATCGTATCGGGACTTATACAATGACTGAGGCCCAAAAGTTTTGGTTAAAAGGGGTTTCGGTCTTACACCTCAAGGAGAGGTCAAATTGATTTTGTTACAAAGGCGACAATCGCGCCGAACTTTTGAAAATATACAAAGGGACTTATACAACGTGTGAGGCCCAAAAGGTATTATTTACAAAGGGTTTGGGTCTTACACTCTATTTAGAGGACCAAAAGTGTTTTTTAAGAAAAGGAATGGGACTTATAGCTTGAGGAGAGGCCCAGATGATTTTCTTGTTTGAAAATGGCGATCGCGCCGAGGTTTGAAAACACAGTGGGTCTTATACGATGACCGAGGCCCAAATTATTTTGGTTTTCAAAAGGGGGTTGGGTCTTACACTCTATTAGAGGCCCATGAGTGTTTGAAAAAGATTTGTGAGGGTGAAAATCAAAGAAACCCTAATTTTATCATTTTTAAAAGTAAATTCTTAAAGAAAATCAATAAATAATGATAAAATACCAAATATGCTTGAATAAACAACTTGTGATTTTTGGTTAAGATTTGAAAAATGATGTTTTAATCACAAGATGAATTAAAACTCATTTGGTTTTGATTTTCAAGATAAAAATCCACTTTTAAAAGTATTTAAAACAATTAAAAATGAATTTATTTACAAAAATACCAACTATATTAAATAATTAATATAAATATGATTTTTTTGTGGAATAAAATATTTCAACATTTTTGTGATTTTTTGCAAAAAGAACCAATCAAAAATCATTAAAATTGAGAGAGTTATTAATTTTCCAAAATAATATGAAAATAATAAAAATGGAATAATTGATAAAAAAGAGGTCTGGGGCGAGGGGGATTCGAACCCCAGTCCTTCCACTCGCTCAATACACACAAGCCAACTGATCAACCACTGGGGCGCAATGCCAATTCATTAAACATATGGCAAGGGAAAATTATATAGTAAAACAAGTTCAATTTCTGAAGCATGGCGCCATGGCCATCTTCAACCTCAAGCTCAGATACGTGAAGGCCCGTATCTCATTCATCTCTCAACCATTCCTCATGATCCAAATATGAAAATCGTGCATTTTCAGATGAGGAATACAATGGCAATACCCAATTTTATTGAAATTAATTGAATCAGAACATATCATGATAAAACCTGAAGAACCCTAAAATTGGCATGAACTCAATGAAATCCTATACACGAATTGTAAACAATAATTGATTGAGGGTAAATGATCTACAAGCATCCAGAAACACAATGGTAATCACAAAACATGTTTATGATACATGATCCAATGAGTTGGACAGTTTGAGGCTTACCTCTGCAGGTGAGAATTGAATTTGATGATGGAGGTGTTACAGATGAGTTCCAATGATTTGGACAGCCTCCTTATACCCTAATGGATGTGTTTGAATGCTTAGGTTGATTGGAAAACCTCTGGATTGATCAACCTGATTCCTTCTGCAGCAAGTCATGAGTTTTGTGCAATTGGATGGCCATTTGGTGATTTTGATGTTACAGATGGGAGGTGAGTGTTCAGACACCTCCAATATGTTATATGTGATGTGTGTGAATCATTGGTTTGAGCTGCATTGGCTCCCAACTCAAAACCCGATAGTGCTTTCTCAAGAACAATGAAATTTAGAGTTTAAGAAGGAAATGAGAGAAAGCAATGTTGTAAGCTACTTTGGTGTGATTTGAATGATCAGTTAGGACCTCTATTTATAGTGGATCAATTCTTGTCTTGGAGGAATAGTGAATGGCTGCTGGATCAGATCACATTCAAGGG
Organism: Lathyrus tuberosus; assembly: GCA_022829125.1. NCBI lineage: Eukaryota > Viridiplantae > Streptophyta > Magnoliopsida > Fabales > Fabaceae > Lathyrus > Lathyrus tuberosus. The sequence goes on from JALAZF010000041.1 coordinate 10,611,924, forward strand.
TTTTGGCTTGGTGGCATTTCTTCTCATGCAAGGCAAACTAGCCTTTCCCAAGAGCAGGGCTAAGTCTTGACCAAATCCACATTCTTCAAATGTTTTAATTGTTTTTTAAGTGAGCATCTTGACTGAGTAGAGTGGCTTTGTTGAAAGTGCCCTATTTCACCTAAATGCCTTTGAATTCAAGGCATATATGCCAAAATGCATTAATCTCAAATTTGGATCAGTTGGATTAGGATCAGATTAGATGACTGTGGCATAGGGATCCTTGGTTTTGATTCAGAAATCGTATGTGACAAGAAATCACACAAACTGATTTTTCCAAAACAGTTGCAGCAGCATGACTTTGGGCATGGATTTCTCTTGGCTCAAGTTGAATCAATTCATGCTAATAAGTTCTTTGAATTCTTAGCAACATTTGCAACAACATTGATGTTTACATCTTGAATTGATTCAGCTTGCAACTATGTGAAAAAACCTCACAAGTTTTGGTGTTTTCAACAAAATCTGTATTGGACAGAATTTTGTCTATGTGTTGGAAAAGATGCATTTTCATGTTTTTAGTGATTTTGGTCCAACCATAACTCAGAATCCATGATGAAATAGAATGAGGTGTAGTTGAAGCTTTTGTAGTATCCCATGAGAGCTACAAATCCATCTTTGGATCATTTAAGATGGCTGCTTGGATCTTAAGTTATGATCCTTGGAAGTTGGTACCCTAGCCACTTTGTTCCATAACTTAGAAAAATTCTAAGAATTTTATGGTTACCCCTTTTACAAGTTATCTCACTTTCTTTGATTTTCCTTGATGAATGATGATTCCAATCACACACTAACATCATTTTAGGGTTAAGGAACCATAATTGTGAAAAATCTCAAAAAGTCAAACTTTGACTTTTGTGCACAGTTGACTTTTTATCAGATGAATTCTAAACTGTGCGATCCTCTATGAAATCAAGTCCTTGACTTAAATCAAACTTGATGGATATGTTCCATAGGTGTTATAGGGTGTATTGAATCATGTCCCAAGATTTGGGAGCATGTCTTGGTCAAAAGTCAAAGATACAATTGACTTTTGTTCTTCAAAACCCTAATTGTGGTTCAGATGAAATTGAAACTTGTTGATCAAGTTTCTTGGGATCAATACATTGTTGCAAATAGATCAATGTAGTGTATTGGAGACCCTCAAATTATGTCTTGAGGTCTTGGCCCCTGTTTTGTCCCAAAAGTCAACTTAGGGGTGAATTGGGTCAAGAAACCCTAATTCCTGATTTTTGGTGACACTGGCGATCTTGAGGCTTAATCCACCTAGAATGTTGCAACCTTGTGCTTGATTCCTTGATGTGGGGAGTCCTCTTGATCCTTTATAGGTGTTTGAGAGGTTAGACAAGTTAAAGATCATGTCATTTCTTGATTGATCCTTTGTCTAAGGCTCTGAGAGGGCTTGAAACCCTAATTCTTGATTGTGGTGAATGCTCACCCATCTCTGAGGATATTAGTGAGGCATAATGGTTCATCTATATTGTGATAATGATTTACACAATGATGGGAAATCTTAGTGGTCAAAATTTAGGGTATGACAGATGCCCCTATTTAATCTTCTTGGACCCGAAGGTGTGAATGGCGAAGGTATTCGGGCATTCATGGTACAAGATGATTAAATATCGGAATGCACAAAATTTTGACGGTGGTTATGAATAGCAATGTGCTCATCCATCTCTTTTACTAAGCGATGATGCTTAGAAAAGGTAAAAACTTCCCCTCGATCTTGGTCTTCAGCCAAGGAACTGTTATGAGTTTTTTCGAATAAACTTCCTCGCGATCCTGGTTTCCTACCAAGGAACTGGTCTAAGTTTCTGATGTAAACTTCCCCTCGATCCTGGTTTCCTACCAAGAAGATGGTCTCAGTTTCTGATATAAACTCCCCCTCGATCCTGGTTTCCTACCAAGGAACTGGTCTAAGTTTCTGATATAAACTTCCCCTCGATCCTGGTTTCCTACCAAGGAACTGGTCTTAGTTCCTTTTGTCAATAAACTTTCTTGACAAGGGACGCTATTTGTAGCAGTTTTCCTCAAACTTCTCGCTGAATTTTCCTGGGGAGATGCCATTTGACGAAAAAACTTTTGATGTCAGACTTGCTGGGGAACCCATTCGTCTGAGTTGTAGAGATGCACAAACTTCTCTGTTGGATACGCCATTTGTCGATTCTACTGGGAAAAAGCGCCTCTTGAAGGACTGCTTTCGGCTTGGGGATATTACATCATACTTTTCTTCGAGATCTTCTCGGAGAAATTCCATACAATGTACCCCAATTTTGAGGTGCTGATGACTTCATTAACATTGACTCTATTGGAGAGAAAAATCAATGTGTTGCTGAGAGTTTTTTAGTTGTGAGGCTTTCACTGGGGATTTTCTTTTATCCGGGAAAGCGAAGATATCATCTTCAATGGCGAAGAGTGACATTTGTCGAACATTTTATGGTCTTTCAGAGGTTCAAGTTATCAAAGTGGTCGAGGACCAACTTCATCCCAGAAATAAACTGGAGGAAAGAGATTGTTTAGACGCAACATTTCCTGACGAGGAAAGAACTGACAATTCGATTGAGAGGACTTCTATCACTAGGGGACAAGACCGACTAGAGTGATAGTGATGCAATATGAATATGAATGTAAATCAATAATGCATGATGTATGTATGTATATGCTGACAAAACTGATGCGACATATAAACTAATGGATGAACACGACTGGATACTCGGCCACTGCAGGGGATGAAAAGTACCATTTGGTTCAAAATAGCAATCCTGTCTTGCTTAGGAGAAAGTAGTTCCCGCAGGGAAAAACGTTGGTCGGGCTTAGGAGGTAAGAACTCTGCTGGGGATATCAGATGGGAAAATCACATCTGATACAATTGATCCTTCGTTCAAGCGTACTGGTTTAGAAGGAGTACTTTGATTCTGCACTTTGAAGTTCAAACACCTTTGGAGAAGCAATCGATGTTCTTTCGATGTTCAAGAGTCAAAAGAAATTGCCACCTTTATTTAAAGCAGAAAAAGTTTGACAAGTAAAATTCATTTTTGTTTGGCTAAAATACAGTTTTGGTCCCCCTGTTTGTCAAAATTCACGGTTTTGGTCCCCCCATTTTATTTTTTAACAGTTTTGGTCCCCCACCCCTCACTGTTCATGTACTGTTCATGTACGGACCAGTTACTGTTCATCATTTTTTTGGGCCAAAATTGGGGTGGGGGACCAAAACTGTTAAAAAATAAAATGGGGGGACCAAAACCGTGAATTTTGACAAACAGGGGGACCAAAACTGTATTTTAGCCTTTTTGTTTTATTTCAAGAATCGTTAATCATGTTAAAATGTCGTTATGTAAAGCTAAAACAAATAAGAATTGCAAACAAAAGCACAAGGGCTCAAATTTTATTGACAGGATGGAAATCAGCCAAGTGCGTGATTCCATAGAGTATTTACAAAGTTAGAAAATGGTAATTTAAGGGAAAAGGGCTACATTGAAACATAACGACCACTATCCTTCTACCAACTTTGAATTCGGGACATCCTGAGCTTCTGTCGAAGATGACCTTGACTGGAATTTTCTGATGGATGGCATGACTGCTACTGGGGAATTTTCCCCTGTTGGACGTAGTTACTTGCCATTATCCCTAACTTTTTCCTGGATTGTACTTTGAGATTTCCAATCCACCGGGATGATTTTTGATTATGTCTCTAATTTTTGCCTTGACCGCCCTTTCGGGTTTTCAATCCACCGAGACGTTTTTTTTCTTTTTTTCTTTATTATTTTTTTATTTATTTAGGCGAAGTATTTCTTAACTACGTCAACATTTGTGGGGTAGGAAAATTCCTCTCTTTTTGTTTCATCCTGTTAACCAAGTACACAACCCATTCAGTCTTCCAAGACTGTTAAACAGATGATCAGCGGTCTTCCCTCCACTAGAGGTGATAGAATCGGTGGGTTCAACAGGTATTCCTTGATACTTTCGAAGGCGGTTTGGCAATCTTTTGTCCAAACACAGGCCTGATTCTTTTTGAGTAATTTGAAGATTGGCGCGCATGTCGCGGTCATTAGGAATATAAATCTGGAAATGTAGTTCAAACGTCCCAAGAATCCCCTGATTTATTTTTCAGTTTTTGGAGAAGCCATTTCTTGAATGACCTTGACTTTGTCAGGATCAACCTCAATTCCTTTCTGGCTGACGATGAACCCTAAAAGTTTCCCTAAACGGACACCGGATGTGCATTTATTGGGATTCAAGCGGAGTTTGTACTTTCTCAAACGCTCGAATAGTTTTGACAGGTGGGTCACATGCTCCTCTTCTGTTTTGGATTTGGAAATCATATCATCGACATATACCTCGATTTCCTTGTGTATCATGTCATGAAACAGAGTAGTCATGGCCCTTTGATAGGTTGCCCCGACATTCTTCAAACCGAACGACATTACCTTGTAACAAAAAGTACCCCATGGGGTGATGAACGAAGTTTTCTCCATGTCCTTCGGCGCCATTTTTATTTGATTATAGCCCGAGAATCCATCCATGAAGGAGAAGACTTTGAACTTTGTTGTACTGTCTACCAGCATGTCAATGTGTGGTAAGGGAAAGTCGTCCTTTGGACTGGCCTTGTTTAGATCTCTATAATCCACTCACATTCTGACCTTTCCGTCCTTTTTTGGAACTGGTACTATGTTGGCTAACCATTGAGGATATTTTGATGTGGTGAGGAAACCCGCGTCAATCTGTTTCTGTACTTCCTCTTTGATTTTGATGGCCGTGTCCGAGTGAGTTCTTCTCAACCTTTGTTTTACTGGCGGACATTCTGATCTTAACGGTAAATGATGTTCCAAGATGCTGGTATCCAACCCTAGCATATCCTGATAAGACCAAGCGAATACACCGGGAAACTCTTTGAGAAGCTTTATCAAACTTTCTTTGATAGTTGGACTGAGCAGTGCCCCAATCTTGATTTCTTTTCTCTCTTCTTCTGAACCCAAGTTGACTGTTTCCAACGGCTCTTTGTAAGGTTCAATGGACCTTTCCTCTTGTCTGAGTAATCGGGAGATCTCCTCTGGAATTTTGTTGTCAACTTCTTCTTCAGCCTCAAATACCGGGAATTCAAAGTTGGGAGAAGGCATTGGATCGTATGTTTCAATGGGGTTTAAAACAAGCAATCTGCATGACGTGATGATTTTTTTAGAAGAGATAGAGAGAATACAAGAGTGTGTGCAGTGTATTTTCTTTGAAAATCTGCTTGTTTTTATTATTTGAGTTGTTTTTTAGGATTACCATTTTCTGAAAAAGAAAAACGAGAAAACAACAATAAATGCGGAAATTACAGAACGACGTTATTTTATTTATGATTCTGTCGATTCTTGAAACTACAGCCCTATAAAACAAAACTCTGCCGCTTTGGGCAAAGCGAAGAGGTACATTTACAGAAAGTGAGCCCTATCAAAACATCTGTTTCACCTGGACAGGGTGAAAGGTTAAGGTAAAGACGGCGATTACTTAGACTTATGAACGACTTTCGGAACGTTGACAGCAAATCATTGGCGGCGAACTCCTCGGTGAATCACAAAGTCTGGCACCTTCTTTCTTGGTTTGTCCTTAGAAATAACGTTGATTTCTGGCGGAGCAGGGTCATTGGAATCTGCTTCCCAAGCAGAGTTGTCGTAGACGAACTCTTTTGTTGCATCTTGCATAGTATTTACACTCTCAGGTGGATCTCCCCATCCAGTTGGCTGGATGCCTTCGAGCCTGATACGAGAGCTCTCAGGAGCGGTGTACTTGACCAAGTAGTCGAACTTGCCACTTGGTTGTCCTAAGGTGTCCTACACTTCTGTGGAACTGGAGGAGTCATCCCTTTCGATGACGTTGACCTCGGGAAAAGCATAGTTGATGAATTCTAGTCCTGCAAGTTTTGCAAATTCATCGCCGCACTGGATATTTTCTGAATGCCCTTAGTGCTGATCCCATGACATGGTGGGGACGTAGGTATTCTTTTCTATGATGCTCAGTTGATATGCATCATTGGGCTGACTCTCTTGTCCCGAGTCTCTCGAGTACGGCTGCCAGATAGGCAGGCCATCCATTGGGTCATAATAGTCATGGTCAAAGTTGTCTTTCATCAGACTGTCTTCCTCTAATGAGTTTAGTAGAGCACTGCATCCTTCCGGATCACAATCTCCGTATATCATCCTGACATCTGATCTTGGTATAAATCTCGAACTTTGTGCGGGATATCATGGCGTAGGCACCTCTTCCTGAGACATATAACCGTCCTCGTTAAGATAGGATTTCCACTCTTCATCTGTATCAGAGGGATCACCCTCGTTGATGGTATGCACTTCCTGAGGCACTGGGTGAAGGAAACCTCCACTGTGAAAGAAATCCTGAATGGGATGAAAACTTTCATCGTTAGTAGCAGTCTGGGTACAGGTTGAGGAAAAACCAAGACCCTTTTTTGTTTTGTCATCAGTATGAATGATAAGTTGTCCCCATCCCTTTGTATTGTTACTTTTGATCACTTCGAGGGCATCTTTATACAAGTAAATCAATGTTCCTTTTTCTGATTGATTGCCATTGCTCACCGAAAGTGCTTGGAACTGGGTTCCAACAACCTCCTCTGGTTCTACAGATGTGGGCGATAATAAGTTGCTCACGATCAAGGCTTGCTCTCCGCAGACCGTGACTAGTTGATCGTTCTTGACGAACTTCAGCTTCTAGTGTAGTGTCGAAGTGACTGCCCCAGCCTGGTGTATCCAAGGTCTTCCTAATAAATAGTTGTATGCTGCCCGGACGTCCATGACCTGGAAAGTGACTTGGAAAGTGTGAGGACCGATAGTTATGGGAAGATCGATTTCGCCGATAACTGCTTTTCGAGATCTGTCAAATGCTTTGACGATGACCTCACTGCCCCTCATTGGGGATCCTTTGAATGAAAGTCACATTAATGTGGACTTCAGAATAACATTCAGAGCCGATCCGGTGTCTTCCAGTACGCTGGCTATGAAGATGGCTGGAAATCTACCTGAGTGAATCGCACACTCAAAGATACAACAGAGTCGCCACCGAACTTTATTTAGTCCCAAAGGACAGGGAAAATATTGATAAAACCCAAGGGGAAGAGAAACGGGAACGGGGGGTCGGTTATGCGAAAGGAAGGTATTAGCACCTAACGCATCCGTCGTACTCGACGGGAACCATTTCGCTTGCTTCTAGGCTTGGATGAGTTATCTATCTAAAGGCTTCTAGCTAAAAGAAAGAGAGAGAGAGAGAAAGAAAGGGGAAAAAGAAAGGAAAGAAGGAAAGAAAGTGCTCGCGGAGGAACAAATTCCTCGTGCCTACGTACCCTCATAGTGCAATGAGGAAGTCAGAGCGCTGTAGTTCAGAGGAACCAGGGGACGGAAAAGGAAGAAAAGGTGAAGGAAAGAAGGGTGGAATTGTGCTCGCCGAGATCGATGCGATCTCATGCCTACGTATCATACATTCAAAAGAATGCAGAATCAGAGCTTCCGTAGTTCGGGGAACTGAACGGAAAAAGAAGAGGAAAAGAAAGAAACAAAGAAACGAAAGAAGTGGTGTCAAAACCAAAGATGGAAGAAAAACTCTATTGGGGAAGATCTTGCAGTAAGAGCGTTTGCACAAAAGAATAGGAAAAGAGTAGTGTCAAAACAAGAAAGAAAGACACTCCGCTGGGGATAACAAAAAGAATTGGTGTCGAAACCAAGAAAGTAAGAGCAAGGGGAATATAAAGGATTCCGCTGAGGATCCGAATAAAGAGATGGTGTCATAACCAAGAGAAAAAGGAAATTCGGTATATTAACTGGCTAGCAGTGGTTAACCAAAGAAAGAGAATAGGACCCTGGCGGAGAAAAGAATGTGGTGTCAACAGGCGGACTGTGATAACCCAAGACAGAGAGTGCTGAACCAAGAGAAGGTGTTTGACTCTGAAGGGCCCTCGATATATTAACTGATAAACAATGGTTAACCGAGGAAAGAAAGGACTGCAACTCTGTGGGGATAGAGAAGCATTGGTTTTAACAGAGAAAACTGTGATTAACCAAAGAACGGGTGTAGGACCGAGCGAAGGTCATGACCCAAAGGACGGGTGTAGGACCAAGCAAAGGTCGTGACCCAAAAGGTTCGGTAAACTGACTGAACAAACAGTACTCAACTGAAGAAAGGGTATTTGAACCAAAGAAAGGTTACTAACCCAAGGGTGCAAGTGTTCGAACCAAGAGGAGGTTGCCAACTGCGGGGGATTCGGTGTTTACAGACGGACTGTGATTAACCGAAGAGAAAAGCGAGTGATTAACCATGAGAAGGTGATTAACTCGAAATGGTTCAGTATTTTAACAGACGGACTGTGGTTAATTGAAGAGACGGGTGATTAACCAAGAGAAGGTGATTAACCCAAAAGAAGCTCAGTGATTAACAGACGGACTGTGATTAACTAGAGAAAGATTGCAAGCATTGGTGTTTTAACTGACAGGCAGTGGTTAACCAATCAAAGGGAGAGGAACCAAAGAAAAGGTTGCAAACTCTTGGGGAAGTGTCGGTTGTTTAACAGAAAGATTGTGTTTAACCGGAGAAAGGAATAAAAACTCTGCAGGGGAATCTAAATACAATGATTGATCACGAGAACAGAATAATGAGGTAAAAAGAGGTTGCTAGCGCAAGAATGATGATCTCAACCAAGAAGGATGGTGATTGATCAAAAGGAGAGATTGAAAGAGATATGAGTGATCAAGGATCGAAAAGGATCGCAAAGAACCAAGAGTGATCAAGGATCAACGCGGCAGGGGAAAGGAAGCGCATCCTCACCTGGAGATAGAGATGACTAAGCCAAGCACAGGGTCATTCGTCCCCTACCTGAAATAGTCAGAATGAGAGTAGGAATTCTCCCTTCTCATTCCTTCCCTAACACACACAGGGTGTAATGCGGAAGTTGAACCGGACGACACAACCACTCCACGTTGTACAGTGCTCCTGCGTAGAGAAACAGACAACATGACGGCTTTGATTTGTACAGTGCTCCGATGCAAGGCGCAGCGCGAAACTCCAACTCCACGAGGGGATCGAGAGAAAGAGCTCTAAAGGAGGCCTAAAGAGAGGGAAAGGGAGGATCGATTAATCGAAAAAAAGTTTCGATCACTTAATCAAGGGAGAAACATGCTAACAACTTTCCAAAGAGAATGAAAAGTCATTAAAGCAAAAAGGAGTGAATTATTGATTATACAAGATTAAGTTTATCCATGAAAAATAAACTTAATGCAAACTGAAATGGAAAGTGTAAAACAGTGCCAAATGATCATCAAAGTGCCACACAAAATCATGTATTATGTGAACAAAGATAGTGCAAGAATTGCTATGTTCATACAATGCTAAGAACATGAAACAATTGAATAATCGAAAATACGCATCGAAAATTTGTGAACATGTTTCTACCAGGAGTGAAATGACATTTAGAACATCCATAAAATCAAGCATGATAATCAATGGAAGTTAAAATGAGGAAATCATGGCAAACACACTTGAAAATGCAAGAAAATGGCCATTATGTTCAGTGTTAACCGGTTACTCACCATGCGTTAACCGGTTACTTGCTTGAAAATCAACGTTTTTGGTGAAAATTGAACTGAGTAACCGGTTACTCACCATGTGTTAACCGGTTAACACTGATCAGTTTTGAAAAAAACCAGAAAAAACAGCTTTTCAAAAGCAACTTTCCACACATAATCACTTATGCAAGCTACCCCATGCTAGGAATTGAGATTGTGCACGAAAAATTGAACTTGAAAACAACAAATAAACAGAGATAGAATCAACTAATACAATTGAATAATGGATTAAACAAATGCATAGCCAAATCACACACAACAATTATCGACTACATTGCGAGCAATACGAAAATGTGTGAAACGGTAAAATTAGTTAGATCTACCAACCTACAAGCCGGAGATTTGGCTTGGTGAATGTTGCAAAGGACTCTTGATGTAGAAAATCAAACAAAACCAGAGGAATCTTCAATTTGTAGACGAACCATATCGAAATCGAGCAAAATGCGATAAAACTCCAAAATGTGAATTCGAACCGTTGGAAGTTGCAGCAACTACTCAAGATCAATCCAAAAGCTGAAATAACTCCAGAAATCCAAGTGTAATAGCAAGAATGATGAAGGTTGAGCTCAAGAAATAATCACTTTTGATGTAAAAGTGATTATCCTTCAAAGTAGAAATGAGCTTTGGTGAGGTTTTTGGAAGAGAATTGAGATGAAGATGAAGATGTAGTAGAGAAATTCAGAGGGAATGTGGGAGAATTGAGAGTGAAATGGAGCAAATGGTTGAAGTTCCTTGAAAATGAGTGAAGGTGTGTTTATATAGATTTTAGGTTTGGAGTGTGAGATGGTTTGGAATTTGGTTTGGGATTAGCTTTGGGTTTGGAACTAGGCTAGGAGTTAGTTGGACTTGACACACCGAGTCAAGGCGGTTAACTCGGTTAGTTAGAACCAACTTGGTACCAATCCCAATGTGAGTTTCAAAATCCAAAGGTTGACATGTTGGTACATTAAGTAACATGGTGCACTTGAATTAAAGTGATGCATTGGAATAAATACACTTGGGTTGAAATGAATAGTGCTGAAATATCTAGAAAAGTCTAGAATGTTCCACACACTGCTAGAATCAAGTAGAACCAAAGACCAAAGAGAGTGCATGGATGTTGTCCCAAAATGCAGCAGAAATCACAAAATCTGCCTGTGTTAACCGGTTAACAGAATTACAGAGAAATTGTGTTAACCGGTTACTCAGACCAAATTTTGCCCATTTTGCTTGAAAAATGATGTTGTGGTCCCGACTTCAATTTTCCACCTCTTGTCTTGATAAATAGACATGGCAATCCTTATTTTGAGCTTGTTTTGATGATGAGATGACCTCATGAGGATATGATTAATCGGGCTTGAAAAACCTGAATATCCTGCAACAAGAAACACACAAAGAAAAGTGAGAATGCGTATGCTAGCGATGTGAATGCTTATGCTTATGCAAAAATACAAAAGAGGGAGGTCAAATTTCGGGTTACGACAGCTGCCCCTATTTAATCCTCTTGGACCTGAATGTACGAATTGCGCCAGCTTTTCGATGATTCGAGGTAAAAGAGGATTAAATAAAATAGTAGCTCGAGAATTTGGCCGACGGCGACAAAAGAAGAGTTGAGAGTGTTTGAAGGTTGATAAGCGCAAAGTTTGCTGAAAATCTGCTGGGAGATAAGCCAGGCCAAAAGAGAGGGAGTATGATCAATGCATATGCTATGTATGCGTTTCTACATGATGCTTGATATCATGCAATGAAAAGGCTCAAGACGAGGCACAGTGAGAAGCGATCAGGCAGAAATCGTAGCAAAACGACTTCGACATTCTCGGTCGGGGAAAGAACCCACAGATGAAGACAATCTCTGCTGGCGATGACAGTTCACAAAGGACGATGATTCGGCTGGGGAAAGAAACTGAGAACATCTCAGGTTTCTAAATCACTATGGCTGTCCCTGTCGGGGATGAAAGAACCAAATTAATTCTTCCTACCAAGACTGGCTCTGCGTGGGGAAAAGAGATTCCTGAATCATGTTAACTCGACTGAGGAGAAACCACTGCTGCTGGTGACAGATAGTTCCCGATCATTGGAAATGATGCACAACCCTTGCTGGGGAAAAGTGAACAAAGATGTCTTTGCTGGGGAACACCTTGGCCACCTGCTAGGGAGAATGATGACTCTGCTGAGGAACTGCTGAGGAGACAACATCTTCTTCATTGAATCAAAACATTGTCGGCCAGGCGTTAGGCTTACCAATGGATATTACCGCTCACCCTGCAGGAGTTACCAGTAACACATGCAATGCATATTGCTTTCTCGATTGTTTTAGCTTTTTATTGTTCTCAATGTTTTTTAGTATTATGTGATCACAAATAATTGTTTATTTTGCAAACAAAATACTGGAATGAAAACGAATTGAGATAACAAAGAATGCATTTTATTGAATGTGAAATTTTTTGTACATAAGGTGTGTACAAGGATGCAAAATCTTTGATGAGGAAATTTGCAATAAAATTGAAAAACAAATGTAAATGGCAAAGGGAAATTATGCTCTGCATTGATTACAACATTGGCCACCATCCACTGTAAGTCTAGATTCCAATGCCTTGCACCCGTTGATGATGATTGGACTGCTCTGTTACCGTCTGAGGTCTAGCTATGAGGAAAAGAGACTCAAGTGTTCACAGTCAATGCCTTTATCCATAATTTTTGCCTGGACATGTTTTCACATTTTTTCCGTCCACCGGGATGCCCATTTTTGCCTAAGTCGCCCTTTCGGGTTTTCAATTTAGCGGGCTATTATTGTTTTTTTTCCATTGTCCCTAACTTTTGCATGGACATTTCTTTTTTTTGGTCCATCGGGACGTCCATTTTTGCCTAGATTGTCCTTGCGGGCGTCAATCTAGCGGACCTTTATCCATTTTTTTTCAGGCATAATATTTTTTAACGGCATCGGAGTTCACAGGCGATGGCAACTCCTCCCCATCCATTGTGGTGAGGATCAGGGCTCCGCCTGAGAAGGCCTTCTTGACAACAAAGGGTCCTTCGTAATTGGGAGTCCACTTGCCTCGTGGATCTGAGTGAACAGGTGAATATTTCTTGAGCACGAGTTCTCCTTCGCAGAACGTTTGAGGGAGAACTTTCTTGTCAAAAGCTCGCTTGAGGTGTCTCTGATACAATTGACCATGACAAACGGCTGCAAGGTGCTTCTCTTCGATGAGATTCAGCTGGTCGTATCTAGATTGAACCCATTCGGCTTCATCAAGACCTGCTTCCATGATGACTCTGAGCGAAGGAATTTCGACTTTGATGGGTAGAACAGCCTCCATACCATACACAAGTGAGTACGGAGTTGCCCCAGTAGAAGTGCGAACTGAAGTTCTGTAGCCATGCAGTGCAAAGGGAAGCATTTCATGCCAATCCTTGTAAGTTTTGACCATTTTCTGGACAATCCTCTTGATGTTTTTGTTTGCTGCTTCAACGGTGCCATTCATCTTGGGCTGATATGGTGAAGAGTTGTGGAGCTCGATCTTAAATTCTTGACACAACTCCTTCATCATGTTGTTATTCAGGTTGCTTGCATTGTCCGTGATAATGCTGCTAGGAATTCCATAGCGACAGATTATCTCTTTCTTGATAAATCTAGCATCCACTTGTCGTGTAACGTTTGCATACGAAGCAGTGTAACACCCCAAATCTACCCGGTAATTATAATAAAAAAAATATCAGAGTATTAAAAAAATTTTCAACACAACATGGGATGTCACATTTCAACTTAAAACAACAAACAACTTATATTTCATTTAAAAGTGATACATAGCATTCGGCATTCACAACTTATAAATCAGCTAACGACTTTATTCAACTAGATCAACACTTCTTTCAATTTATAATTATTCAACAATTAGTAATAACAACAACTTAGAAACAACAATATAAACATTCCCCCCGAGTGCTACGTATCAGAGCAAGACCAACTCGAACTAACAGCAACTAAAGGACTTCATAAAATTACTTCACTTCCACAGCTATTCTTGAGTACCTGCTCAATTACCCATAATAGGTAACATCATTACAGAAGGGGTGAGATATCGAAAAATATAATCAAAGGCATGATAATTAATATATTAGATTAGAATCACACCAATTTCACCGCTTCATACAACAGTCATACAACAACTATTAGTAAACAACTTAAGAGCAACCACAACTTATAACAAACAACAACTTATACCAACAACCTGTATCAAGCGACAACTTACAACAATAACAATTTATAACAACAATAACTCACAATAATAACAACTTATATCAACAACACCAACAATCAACAACAACGTAATAATATTAACAACTTCAACATGCAACTCAAATGCGACTCAACTATGCACATGCATGTGGTACCATTTGGAGTAAACTCCCAACTTAAACATATGCCAGGTTATCGAGGCATTTTCAACTTAATCAGATGCCATCAAGGCCAACTTAAACAGGTGCCATCAAGGCCAACTTAAACAATGCAATGTATGCCATGCAACCTCAACTTCAACGATAAATTCACGACAACGAAAACAACAACTTAAACATGCATCAATTGCATCAACTTAATCCAACATTGGTCACTCGACCTACAACTTAAACAACAACTCAACTCAAACCATATTGGTCACAAGACCTGCAACTTAAATAATTCGCCCGTAAATCGGGACAATACAACTTATCCAACTGTACCTGCAAATCAACTTAATCGACATAATTACCACAAAACAAACCAACCAAGAATACCTATTAATTTATATTAGTTATCCCGCCAATTTTCATTAAATTCCGGACAACTAATTTTCCGCTTAATTTGGCTAATCGGGACTGTTTTATAAATATTGTACTGCTACTTATAATTAAAAACTATATTATTTTTCTGCTATAATTGGACCAGATACAGACCTCAAAACCATTTTTCCTGGAAAGAACATCTCGTTAGCTTTCCAACGCTTCGAACGGGGGTCAAAACCAATTTACGGATCAAAAGATATAAATTTTTGAAGTTTTTCAAAAGCAGAATTTTCTTCATAAAAACTGCTACGGGTTTCACTCAATTTTCCTCAAAATCTCATCTAAAAATCACTATAATATAAATTAAATACATAGCAACCCATATCTATCATGTATCAACAATTAGGAACCTCAAAACATGATTTCCAACACAAAAGGTTTGGATCCAAATCTCAAAATCTCAACATATCAAATATTGTAATTTTTCATCAAATTCACCCAAACATGTGAAATCATACAAATAATCAAAATTATCTACTGGGAGCATGACTATTTTTAATATAAAGAATATTTCGTTAGCTTTCCAACGCTTCGAACGGAGGTCAAAACCGACTTACGGATCAAAAGATATGAATTTTTGAAGTTTTTCCAAAACAGAATTTTCTTCATAAAAACTGCTACGGGTTTGAGCAATTTCGCCCAAAAATCCGACCGATTCAATTATTTTCTTCGAAACAAACACATACTCATTCATACCAAACATATGGTAGTGATTTGGAACCATCAAACACGAATTCTACGACTTTCGATTTCAATCCGAATCTTAAATGGGTCTCTAAACTATTACTAAAAATCAATTTCTAAACACACAAAATTCATTCAGTGAAATTTCAACAAATACGATAGAATTTATATAACCCCAATCCTACGTATCAACTATCATACTCCCGGTTATAAAATTCGAATCCCACCCTTACCTGGATTGAAGGCGGCTCGAATTTCCAATCGAATTTCTGGGACTAACGGCTACCGGCAGCATCCATCGTATCCTCTTTTCTTCAACCTCCTTCCAATGCTACGTAACCTAACCTCCTTTTCTCTTATTACTTGTAACTGCTATTCTTTTATTTCTTTTAACCAAATAATAATAATAATAATATTATTATTCCTTAATGGGCCTATTTCTTACCCTCCCAATTGCTTCATACAACCACACAACAATCCACCCAATTAATTAAATAAGATAATCCAATAAATAAATAATATTATTCTTAATATTATTTCCTCCAATTTAACCGACTAAAATTCGACTTTAACTTAATAATCCAAATACGCCTCTTAAAATAATACCGATAACACCCAATTACTCGATTAATTCTCAAACTTCGTCTAAATCCAATAATAAAATCCTTCGATAATTTGATTAACTAATTAATTAAATTCAGGCGTTACAACTCTCCCCCACTTAGAATATTTTCGTCCTCAAAAATTTATCCGACACGACTATTCCAACAACTTAATTCTTCTGAGTAATCAAATCTCGTCCTCGCAAGGCAACTCCACATATAACACAAACAACGGTTCTTAACCTCAACGGCGACGACAACGCGAATACTACCCAAGTGATGCAATTGACAACTAACATTGCAACACAAGAAGTAACCAACTTAAGAATTTAACGGTTTAAGAACCAGAACACAACAATATAAGAATACCAACTTAAACACAACATCAACGTAACCAAATATCAACATCGGTACAATTCACGTCTGAACAACCGCAATACACTATGCGTTCGCTGCGCACTCTGATTACTCTCAAGGTACTAACTCTACTCAGTTGACCTCCAACTTCCAATCATCAAAATCGACATAATACCAAGGCTTTCGACTTAACTCTTCGGGATCTCCCCGTTAACACCACACATAAACTACAACTTTACTATCTTTTATCAACATAGTTCCCAAAATCACCTTAGGCGCATAACAACATTACAACAACATTTGACACCTGAGTCCACTTAAATTCAACAAGATAAATCATCTTTACTAACCAAAACTCCACTTTTACAAATCAACTTATAATTTAACTTCTTGTTCTACCTGTAACTCAACTCTCACATTATCCAGTCTCAACTGAAATTTTTTCCATACTACTCATCAATCAAACACAGCTTCGTGCCGTCATCCTTAAATTCAACTAATATCCTAACACATGAACTTGCATCAGCAAAAACAAACAACCTTCAAGCACTTGGCTTGACTTCGACCAATTCAACGTACATACTATACTAGTTGGCACGACACATCTATCCATCAATTATGACTCCCTCTACTATCAACAATGGATTAAGGGTGATCAGTTCCTCAATTTGTCAATAGACAGCCGACAACCATAACGGTGAAATAAATCATCAGTACCCAACACAATAGCGTACTTCAACTTGTGCCCAAAGTCTGTAAGCATAATGCTCCGCCAACTTTCTAAGGTTTACCAATGCCACTCTAAGTTTCTTTAGTTTCAACTTCGTCAACGATACAAAAACGTTCAAAATCCATTACGCATCCTCTTATGCACGTTCATAGTATAACACGACTTTAAATATTTTTCCAACACCGAAATCGCTACAACATTGAGAACGATCCAATTCAGTTTGCTCCAATTACAACTTTCAACCAAGGTGAAAATTCTTAGCAACACAAATCAACATTCACATTTCTCTCAACATTACCTTTACTTAACATCATCGTCTTAATCATCCTCATTCAACATAAATTGCATCTCCAAGCATTCTCCGATGCAGTCACATCTTACAAATACCAACACTTTATTCTTAATAATATTCCACACTTGTTTTCATCCTTCCAAATTTTTCAGCAAATGTCGCTCAACGTCAACCATATATATCTCCTTCAATATAGATCTCTCAATCACAAAATCATATTCCAAAATGAAGAGAATTTTGTGTAGATTTCAGAACTTCAAGAATCGCGTAAATCCGACTTACGAGAAAAAAGTTATCAGCCACACAACGGGACTGGTTCAGAATTTCCATATGCAGAATTTTCCAAAAATCAGCATCAGACCCAAGCAATAAAATGCACCTTTCTCCCTCTTCACAAACCTCCTGAAGGCAAACCTAGTATGCAAACTGTAGGGAATTTCGTAAGCTTTCCAAAAAGTCCAGAACCGCTTCCATCCGAATCACGAGTCAAAAGTTATACCTCGTTTACTGACAGCTGCTCCAAAATCACAAAAATCAGAATTTGAGGTTGATGAACATAAGTTCCATTTCCCTCTCTTGCTTCCAAGATCTACCAACATCCTCCTTTTCGTCCAACTACGAAAATCACTCAACTTTAATCCAACTATACTCAAGATATACAACTTACCGAATTAATCCACCAACTTATCATTCCATTCGGAATAATTCCTTAATTTCAATCATCTTTGATTCACCGTCACGACTCTACGCACATCTCCAACTTGACTGATACGGATTCGCGAGTCCAAACTCTCGCCGGTCTGCAATAACATCGCTCCAACATATGCACTCTTGCAAGCAACATCACCTTGAAATAACTTCTACATACCAACAACACGTACGGGAGCAAACTTCTCCCCCGCTTAATTCAAACCAACCCCTGCATACCATCGATTAGGAAAACAAACAAGTACCGACAGTGTTCCACACACTTGTCGCGTACTGAGGGATAAACAACATTAGACAACTTGGTCAGACAGACCGACCTGCTCTGATACAACTTTGTAACACCCCAAATCTACCCGGTAATTATAATAAAAAAATATCAGAGTATTAAAAAAAATTTCAACACAACATGGGATGTCACATTTCAACTTAAAACAACAAACAACTTATATTTCATTTAAAAGTGATACATAGCATTCGGCATTCACAACTTATAAATCAGCTAACGACTTTATAAAACTAGATCAACACTTCGTTCAATTTATAATTATTCAACAATTAGTAATAACAACAACTTAGAAACAACAACATAAACATTCCCCCCGAGTGCTACGTATCAGAGCAAGACCAACTCGAACTAACAACAACTAAAGGACTTCATAAAATTACTTCACTTCCACAGCTATTCTTCAGTACCTGCTCAATTACCCATAATAGGTAACATCATTACAGAAGGGGTGAGATATCGAAAAATATAATCAAAGGCATGATAATTAATATATTAGATTAGAATCACACCAATTCCACCGCTTCATACAACAGTCATACAACAACTATTAGTAAACAACTTAAGAGCAACCATAACTTATAACAAACAACAACTTATACCAACAACCTGTATCGAGCGACAACTTACAGCAATAACAATTTATAACAACAATAACTCACAATAATAACAACTTATATCAACAACACCAACAATCAACAACACCAACAATCAACAACAACGTAATAATATTAACAACTTCAACATGCAACTCAAATGCGACTCAACTATGCACATGCATGTGGTACCATTTGGAGTAAACTCCCAACTTAAACATATGCCAGGTTATCGAGGCATTTTCAACTTAATCAGATGCCATCAAGGCCAACTTAAACAGGTGCCATCAAGGCCAACTTAAACAATGTAATGTATGCCATGCAACCTCAACTTCAACGATAAATTCACGACAACGAAAACAACAACTTAAACATGCATCAATTGCATCAACTTAATCCAACATTGGTCATTCGACCTACAACTTAAACAACAACTCAACTCAAACCATATTGGTCACAAGACCTGCAACTTAAATAATTCGCCCGTAAATCGGGACAATACAACTTATCCAAGTGTACCTGCAAATCAACTTAATCGACATAATTACCACAAAACAAACCAACCAAGAATACCTATTAATTTATATTAGTTATCCCGCCAATTTTCATTAAATTCCGGACAACTAATTTTCCGCTTAATTTGGCTAATCGGGACTGTTTTATAAATATTGTACTGCTACTTATAATTAAAGGCTATATTATTTTTCTGCTATAATTGGACCAGATACAGACCTCAAAACCATTTTTCCTGGAAAGAACATCTAGTTAGCTTTCCAACGCTTCGAACGGGGGTCAAAACCAATTTACGGATCAAAAGATATGAATTTTTGAAGTTTTTCCAAAGCAGAATTTTCTTCATAAAAACTGCTACGGGTTTCACTCAATTTTTCTCAAAATCTCATCTAAAAATCACTATAATATAAATTAAATACATAGAAACCCATATTTATCATGTATCAACAATTAGGAACCTCAAAACATGATTTCCAACACAAAAGGTTTGGATCCAAATCTCAAAATCTCAACATATCAAATGTTGTAATTTTTCATCAAATTCACCCAAACATGTGAAATCATACAAATAATCAAAATCATCTACTGGGAGCATGACTATTTTTAATAGAAAGAATATTTCGTTAGCTTTCCAATGCTTCGAACGGGGGTCAAAACCGACTTACGGATCAAAAGATATGAATTTTTGAAGTTTTTCCAAAACAGAATTTTCTTCATAAAAACTGCTACGGGTTTGAGCAATTTCGCCCGAAAATCCGACCGATTCAATTATTTTCTTCGAAACAAACACATATTCATTCATACCAAACATATGGTAGTGATTTGGAACCATCAAACACGAATTCTACGACTTTCGATTTCAATCCGAATCTTAAATGGGTCTCTAAACTATTACTAAAAATCAATTTCTAAACACACAAGATTCATTCAGTGAAATTTCAACACATACGATAGAATTTATATAACCCCAATCCTACGTATCAACTATCATACTCCCGGTTATAAAATTCGAATCCCACCCTTACCTGGATTGAAGGCGGCTCGAATTTCCAATCGAATTTCTGGGACTAACGGCTACCGGCAGCATCCATCGTATCCTCTTTTCTTCAACCTCCTTCCAATGCTACGTAACCTAACCTCCTTTTCTCTTATTATTTGTAACTGCTATTCTTTTATTTCTTTTAACCAAATAATAATAATAATAATAATAATAATAATAATATTATTCCTTAATGGGCCTATTTCTTACCCTCTCAATTGCTTCATATAACCACACAACAATCCACCCAATTAATTAAATAAGATAATCCAATAAATAAATAATATTATTCTTAATATTA
Organism: Lathyrus tuberosus; assembly: GCA_022829125.1. Classification (NCBI taxonomy): domain Eukaryota; kingdom Viridiplantae; phylum Streptophyta; class Magnoliopsida; order Fabales; family Fabaceae; genus Lathyrus; species Lathyrus tuberosus. Next base: position 10,632,470 of record JALAZF010000041.1, read on the forward strand.
TTTCCTCCGATTTAACCGACTAAAATTCGACTTTAACTTAATAATCCAAATACGCCTCTTAAAATAATACCGATAACACCCAATTACTCGATTAATTCTCAAACTTAGTCTAAATCCAATAATAAAATCCTTGGATAATTTGATTAACTAATTAATTAAATTCAGGCGTTACAACTCTCCCCCACTTAGAATATTTTCGTCCTCAAAAATTTATCCGACACGACTATTCCAACAACTTAATTCTTCGGAGTAATCAAATCTCGTCCTCGCAAGGCAACTCCACATATAACACAAACAACGGTTCTTAACCTCAACGGCGACGACAACGCGAATACTACCCAAGTGATGCAATTGACAACTAACATTGCAACACAAGATGTAACCAACTTAAGAATTTACCGGTTTAAGAACCAGAACACAACAACATAAGAATACCAACTTAAACACAACATCAACATAACCAAATATGAACATCGGTACAATTCACGTCTGAACAACCGCAATACACTACGCGTTCGCTGCGCACTCTGATTACTCTCAAGGTACTAACTCTACTCAGTTGACCTCCAACTTCCAATCATCAAAATCGACATAATACCAAGGCTTTCGACTTAACTCTTCGGGATCTCCCCGTTAACACCACACATAAACTACAACTTTACTATCTTTTATCAACATAGTTCCCAAAATCACCTTAGGCGCATAACAACATTACAACAACATTTGACACCTGAGTCCACTTAAATTCAACAAGATAAATCATCTTTACCAACCAAAACTCCACTTTTACAAATCAACTTATAATTTAACTTCTTGTTCTACCTGTAACTCAACTCTCACATTAGCCAGTCTCAACTGAAATTTTTTCCATACTACTCATCAATCAAACACAGCTTCGTGCCGTCATCCTTAAATTCAACTAATATCCTAACACATGAACTTGTATCAGCAAAAACAAACAACCTTCAAGCACTTGGCTTGACTACGACCAATTCAACGTATATACTATACTAGTTGGCACGACACATCTATCCATCAATTATGACTTCGTCTACTATCAACAATGGATTAAGGGTGATCAGTTCCTCAATTTGTCAATAGACAGCCGACAACCATAACGGTGAAATAAATCATCAGTACCCAACACAATAGCGTACTTCAACTTGTGCCCAAAGTCTGTAAGCATAATGCTCCGCCAACTTTCTAAGGCTTACCAATGCCACTCTTAGTTTCTTTAGTTTCAACTTCGTCAACGATACAAAAACGTTCAAAATCCATTACGCATCCTCTTATGCACGTTCATAGTACAACACGACTTTAAATATTTTTCCAACACCGAAATCGCTACAACATTGAGAACGATCCAATTCAGTTTGCTCCAATTACAACTTTCAACCAAGGTGAAAATTCTTAGCAACACAAATCAACATTCACATTTCTCTCAACATTACCTTTACTTAACATCATCATCTTAATCATCCTCATTCAACATAAATTGCATCTCCAAGCATTCTCCGATGCAGTCACATCTTACAAATACCAACATTTTATTCTTAATAATATTCCACACTTGTTTTCATCCTTCCAAATTTTTCAGCAAATGTCGCTCAACGTCAACCATATATATCTCCTTCAATATAGATCTCCCAATCACAAAATCATATTCCAAAATGAAGAGAATTTTGTGTAGATTTCAGAACTTCAAGAATCGCGTAAATCCGACTTACGAGTAAAAAGTTATCAGCCACACAACGGGACTAGTTCAGAATTTCCGTATGCAGAATTTTCCAAAAATCAGCATCAGACCCAAGCAATAAAATGCACCTTTCTCCCTCTTCACAAACCTCCTGAAGGCAAACCTAGTATGCAAACTGTAGGGAATTTCGTAAGCTTTCCAAAAAGTCCAGAACCGCTTCCATCCGAATGACGAGTCAAAAGTTATACCTCGTTTACTGACAGCTGCTCCAAAATCACAAAAACCAGAATTTGAGGTTGATGAACATAAGTTCCATTTCCCTCTCTTGCTTCCAAGATCTACCAACATCCTCATTTTCGTCCAACTACGAAAATCACTCAACTTTAATCCAACTATACTCAAGATATACAACTTACCAAATTAATCCACCAACTTATCATTCCATTCGGAATAATTCCTTAATTTCAATCATCTTTGATTCACCGTCCAGACTCTACGCACATCTCCAACTTGACTGATACGGATTCGCGAGTCCAAACTCTCGCCGGTCCGCAATAACATCGCTCCAACATATGCACTCTTGCAAGCAACATCACCTTGAAATAACTTCTACATACCAACAACATGTACGGGAGCAAACTTCTCCCCCGCTTAATTCAAACCAACCCCTGCATACCATCGATTAGGAAAACAAACAAGTACCGACAGTGTTCCACACACTTGTCGCGTACTGAGGGATAAACAACATTAGACAACTTGGTCGGACAGACCGACCTGCTCTGATACCACTTTGTAACACCCCAAATCTACCCGGTAATTATAATAAAAAAATATCAGAGTATTAAAAAAAATTTCAACACAACATGGGATGTCACATTTTAACTTAAAACAACAAACAACTTATATTTCATTTAAAAGTGATACATAGCATTCGGCATTCACAACTTATAAATCAGCTAACGACTTTATAAAACTAGATCAACAATTCGTTCAATTTATAATTATTCAACAATTAGTAATAACAACAACTTAGAAACAACAACATAAACATTCCCCCCGAGTGCTACGTATCAGAGCAAGACCAACTCGAACTAACAGCAACTAAAGGACTTCATAAAATTACTTCACTTCCACAGCTATTCTTCAGTACCTGCTCAATTACCCATAATAGGTAACATCATTACAGAAGGGGTGAGATATCGAAAAATATAATCAAAGGCATGATAATTAATATATTAGATTAGAATCACACCAATTCCACCGCTTCATACAACAGTCATACAACAACTATTAGTAAACAACTTAAGAGCAACCACAACTTATAACAAACAACAACTTATACCAACAACCTGTATCAAGCGACAACTTACAACAATAACAATTTATAACAACAATAACTCACAATAATAACAACTTATATCAACAACACCAACAATCAACAACAACGTAATAATATTAACAACTTCAACAAGCAACTCAAATGCGACTCAACTATGCACATGCATGTGGTACCATTTGGAGTAAACTCCCAACTTAAACATATGCCAGGTTATCGAGGCATTTTCAACTTAATCAGATGCCATCAAGGCCAACTTAAACAGGTGTCATCAAGGCCAACTTAAACAATGCAATGTATGCCATGCAACCTCAACTTCAACGATAAATTCACGACAACGAAAATAACAACTTAAACATGCATCAATTGCATCAACTTAATCCAACATTGGTCATTCGACCTACAACTTAAACAACAACTCAACTCAAACCATATTGGTCACAAGACCTGCAACTTAAATAATTCGCCCGTAAATCGGAACAATACAACTTATCCAACTGTACCTGCAAATCATCTTAATCGACATAATTACCAAAAAACAAACCAACCAAGAATACCTATTAATTTATATTAGTTATCCCGCCAATTTTCATTAAATTCCGGACAACTAATTTTCCGCTTAATTTGGCTAATCGGGACTGTTTTATAAATATTGTACTGCTACTTATAATTAAAGGCTATATTATTTTTCTGCTATAATTGGACCAGATACAGACCTCAAAACTATTTTTCCTGTAAAAAACATCTCGTTAGCTTTCCAACGCTTCGAACGGGGGTCAAAACCAATTTACGGATCAAAAGATATGAATTTTTGAAGTTTTTCCAAAGCAGAATTTTCTTCATAAAAACTGCTACGGGTTTCACTCAATTTTCCTCAAAATCTCATCTAAAAATCACTATAATATAAATTAAATACATAGCAACCCATATCTATCATGTATCAACAATTAGGAACCTCAAAACATGATTTCCAACACAAAAGGTTTGGATCCAAATCTCAAAATCTCAACATATCAAATGTTGTAATTTTTCATCAAATTCACCCAAACATGTGAAATCATACAAATAATCAAAATCATCTACTGGGAGCATGACTATTTTTAATAGAAAGAATATTTCGTTAGCTTTCCAACGCTTCGAACGGGGGTCAAAACCGACTTACGGATCAAAAGATATGAATTTTTGAAGTTTTTCCAAAACAAAATTTTCTTCATAAAAACTGCTACGGGTTTGAGCAATTTCGCCCGAAAATCCGACCGATTCAATTATTTTCTTCGAAACAAACACATACTCATTCATACTAAACATATGGTAGTGATTTGGAACCATCAAACACGAATTCTGCGACTTTCGATTTCAATCCGAATCTTAAATGGGTCTCTAAACAATTACTAAAAATCAATTTCTAAACACACAAGATTCATTCAGTGCAATTTCAACACATACGATAGAATTTATATAACCCCAATCCTACGTATCAACTATCATACTCCCGGTTATAAAATTCGAATCTCACCCTTACCTGGATTGAAGGCGGCTCGAATTTCCAATCGAATTTTTGGGACTAACGGCTACCGGCAGCATCCATCGTATCCTCTTTTCTTCAACCTCCTTCCAATGCTACGTAACCTAACCTCCTTTTCTCTTATTACTTGTAATTGCTATTCTTTTATTTCTTTTGACCAAATAATAATAATAATAATATTATTATTCCTTAATGGGCCTATTTCTTACCCTCTCAATTGCTTCATATAACCACACAACAATCCACCCAATTAATTAAATAAGATAATCAAATAAATAAATAATATTATTCTTAATATTATTTCCTCCGATTTAACCGACTAAAATTCGACTTTAACTTAATAATCCAAATACGCCTCTTAAAATAATACCGATAACACCCAATTACTCGATTAATTCTCAAACTTCGTCTAAATCCAATAATAAAATCCTTCGATAATTTGATTAACTAATTAATTAAATTCAGGCGTTACAACTCTCCCCCACTTAGAATATTTTCGTCCTCGAAAATTTATCCGACACGACTATTCCAACAACTTAATTCTTCTGAGTAATCAAATCTCGTCCTTGCAAGGCAACTCCACATATAACACAAACAACGGTTCTTAACCTCAACGGCGACGACAACGCGAATACTACCCAAGTGATGCAATTGACAACTAACATTGCAACACAAGAAGTAACCAACTTAAGAATTTACCAGTTTAAGAACCAGAACACAACAATATAAGAATACCAACTTAAACACAACATCAACGTAACCAAATATCAACATCGGTACAATTCACGTCTGAACAACCGCAATACACTACGCGTTCGCTGCGCACTCTGATTACTCTCAAGGTACTAACTCTACTCAGTTGACCTCCAACTTCCAATCATCAAAATCGACATAATACCAAGACTTTCGACTTAACTCTTCGGGATCTCCCCGTTAACACCACACATAAACTACAACTTTACTATCTTTTATCAACATAGTTCCCAAAATCACCTTAGGCGCATAACAACATTACAACAACATTTGACACCTGAGTCCACTTAAATTCAACAAGATAAATCATCTTTACCAACCAAAACTCCACTTTTACAAATCAACTTATAATTTAACTTCTTGTTCTACCTGTAACTCAACTCTCACATTATCCAGTCTCAACTGAAATTTTTTCCATACTACTCATCAATCAAACACAGCTTCGTGCCGTCATCCTTAAATTCAACTAATATCCTAACACATGAACTTGTATCAGCAAAAACAAACAACCTTCAAGCACTTGGCTTGACTTCGACCAATTCAACGTACATACTATACTAGGTGGCACGACACATCTATCCATCAATTATGACTCCGTCTACTATCAACAATGGATTAAGGGTGATCAGTTCCTCAATTTGTCAATAGACAGCCGACAACCATAACGGTGAAATAAATCATCAGTACCCAACACAATAGCGTACTTCAACTTGTGCCCAAAGTCTGTAAGCATAATGCTCCGCCAACTTTCTAAGGCTTACCAATGCCACTCTTAGTTTCTTTAGTTTCAACTTCGTCAACGATACAAAAACGTTCAAAATCCATTACGCATCCTCTTATGCACGTTCATAGTACAACACGACTTTAAATATTTTTCCAACACCGAAATCGCTACAACATTGAGAACGATCCAATTCAGTTTGCTCCAATTACAACTTTCAACCAAGGTGAAAATTCTTAGCAACACAAATCAACATTCACATTTCTCTCAACATTACCTTTACTTAACATCATCGTCTTAATCATCCTCATTCAACATAAATTGCATCTCCAAGCATTCTCCGATGCAGTCACATCTTACAAATACCAACATTTTATTCTTAATAATATTCCACACCTGTTTTCATCCTTCCAAAATTTTCAGCAAATGTCGCTCAACGTTAACCATATATATCTCCTTCAATATAGATCTCTCAATCACAAAATCATATTCCAAAATGAAGAGAATTTTGTGTAGATTTCAGAACTTCAAGAATCGCGTAAATCCGACTTACGAGTAAAAAGTTATCAGCCACACAACGGGACTGGTTCAGAATTTCCGTATGCAGAATTTTCCAAAAATCAGCATCAGACCCAAGCAATAAAATGCACCTTTCTCCCTCTTCACAAACCTCCTGAAGGCAAACCTAGTATGCAAACTGTAGGGAATTTCGTAAGCTTTCCAAAAAGTCCAGAACCGCTTCCATCCGAATCACGAGTCAAAAGTTATACCTCGTTTTCTGACAGCTGCTCCAAAATCACAAAAACCAGAATTTGAGGTTGATGAACATAAGTTCCATTTCCCTCTCTTCCTTCCAAGATCTACCAACATCCTCCTTTTCGTCCAACTACGAAAATCACTCAACTTTAATCCAACTATACTCAAGATATACAACTTACCGAATTAATCCACCAACTTATCATTCCATTCGGAATAATTCCTTAATTTCAATCATCTTTGATTCACCGTCCAGACTCTACGCACATCTCCAACTTGACTGATACGGATTCGTGAGTCCAAACTCTCGCCGGTCCACAATAACATCGCTCCAACATATGCACTCTTGCAAGCAACATCACCTTGAAATAACTTCTACATACCAACAACACGTACGGGAGCAAACTTCTCCCCCGCTTAATTCAAACCAACCCTTGCATACCATCGATTAGGAAAACAAACAAGTACCGACAGTGTTCCACACACTTGTCGCGTACTGAGGGATAAACAACATTAGACAACTTGGTCGGACAGACCGACCTGCTCTGATACCACTTTGTAACACCCCAAATCTACCCGGTAATTATAATAAAAAAATATCACAGTATTAAAAAAATTTTCAACACAACATGGGATGTCACATTTCAACTTAAAACAACAAACAACTTATATTTCATTTAAAAGTGATACATAGCATTCGGCATTCACAACTTATAAATCAGCTAACGACTTTATTCAACTAGATCAACACTTCGTTCAATTTATAATTATTCAACAATTAGTAATAACAACAACTTAGAAACAACAACATAAACATTCCCCCCGAGTGCTACGTATCAGAGCAAGACCAACTCGAACTAACAGCAACTAAAGGACTTCATAAAATTACTTCACTTCCACAGCTATTCTTCAGTACCTGCTCAATTACCCATAATAGGTAACATCATTACAGAAGGGGTGAGATATCGAAAAATATAATCAAAGGCATGATAATTAATATATTAGATTAGAATCACCCCAATTCCACCGCTTCATACAACAGTCATACAACAACTATTAGTAAACAACTTAAGAGCAACCACACCTTATAACAAACAACAACTTATACCAACAACCTGTATCGAGCGACAACTTACAACAATAACAATTTATAACAACAATAACTCACAATAATAACAACTTATATCAACAACACCAACAATCAACAACAACGTAATAATATTAACAACTTCAACATGCAACTCAAATGCGACTCAACTATGCACATGCATGTGGTACCATTTGGAGTAAACTCCCAACTTAAACATATGCCAGGTTATCGAGGCATTTTCAACTTAATCAGATGCCATCAAGGCCAACTTAAACAGGTGCCATCAAGGCCAACTTAAACAATGCAATGTATGCCATGCAACCTCAACTTCAACGATAAATTCACGACAACGAAAACAACAACTTAAACATGCATCAATTGCATCAACTTAATCCAACATTGGTCATTCGACCTACAACTTAAACAACAACTTAACTCAAACCATATTGGTCACAAGACCTGCAACTTAAATAATTCGCCCGTAAATCGGGACAATACAACTTATCCAACTGTACCTGCAAATCATCTTAATCGACATAATTACCACAAAACAAACCAACCAAGAATACCTATTAATTTATATTAGTTATCCCGCCAATTTTCATTAAATTCCGGACAACTAATTTTCCGCTTAATTTGGCTAATCGGGACTGTTTTATAAATATTGTACTGCTACTTATAATTAAAGACTATATTATTTTTCTGCTATAATTGGACCAGATACATACCTCAAAACTATTTTTCCTCGAAAGAACATCTCGTTAGCTTTCCAACGCTTCGAACAGGGGTCAAAACCAATTTACGGATCAAAAGATATGAATTTTTGAAGTTTTTCCAAAGCAGAATTTTCTTCATAAAAACTTTTCCGGGTTTCACTCAATTTTCCTCAAAATCTCATCTAAAAATCACTATAATATAAATTAAATATATAGCAACCCATATCTATCATGTATCAACAATTAGGAACCTCAAAACATGATTTCCAACACAAAAGGTTTGGATCCAAATCTCAAAATCTCAACATATCAAATGTTGTAATTTTTCATCAAATTCTCCCAAACATGTGAAATCATACAAATAATCAAAATCATCTACTGGGAGCATGACTATTTTTAATAGAAAGAATATTTCGTTAGCTTTCCAACGCTTCGAACGGGGGTCAAAACCGACTTACGGATCAAAAGATATGAATTTTTGAAGTTTTTCCAAAACAGAATTTTCTTCATAAAAACTGCTACGGGTTTGAGCAATTTCGCCCGAAAATCCGACCGATTCAATTATTTTCTTCGAAACAAACACATACTCATTCATACCAAACATATGGTAGTGATTTGGACCCATCAAACACGAATTCTACGACTTTCGATTTCAATTCGAATCTTAAATGGGTCTCTAAACTTTTACTAAAAATCAATTTCTAAACACACAAGATTCATTCAGTGCAATTTCAACACATACGATAGAATTTATATAACCCCAATCCTACGTATTAACTATCATACTCCCGGTTATAAAATTCGAATCCCACCCTTACCTGGATTGAAGGCGGCTCGAATTTCCAATCGAATTTCTGGGACTAACGGCTACCGGCAGCATCCATCGTATCCTCTTTTCTTCAACCTCCTTCCAATGCTACGTAACCTAACCTCCTTTTCTCTTATTACTTGTAACTGCTATTCTTTTATTTCTTTTAACCAAATAATAATAATAATAATATTATTATTCCTTAATGGACCTATTTCTTACCCTCTCAATTGCTTCATATAACCACACAACAATCCACCCAATTAATTAAATAAGATAATCCAATAAATAAATAATATTATTCTTAATATTATTTCCTCCGATTTAACCGACTAAAATTCGACTTTAACTTAATAATCCAAATACGCCTCTTAAAATAATACCGATAACATCCAATTACTCGATTAATTCTCAAACTTCGTCTAAATCCAATAATAAAATCCTTCGACAATTTGATTAACTAATTAATTAAATTCAGGCGTTACAACTCTCCCCCACTTAGAATATTTTCGTCCTCGAAAATTTATCCGACACGACTATTCCAACAACTTAATTCTTCTGAGTAATCAAATCTCGTCCTCGCAAGGCAACTCCACATATAACACAAACAACGGTTCTTAACCTCAACGGCGACGACAACGCGAATACTACCCAAGTGATGCAATTGACAACTAACATTGCAACACAAGAAGTAACCAACTTAAGAATTTACCGGTTTAAGAACCAGAACAAAACAATATAAGAATACCAACTTAAACACAACATCAACGTAACCAAATATCAACATCGGTATAATTCACGTCTGAACAACCGCAATACACTACGCGTTCGCTGCGCACTCTGATTACTCTCAAGGTACTAACTCTACTCAGTTGACCTCCAACTTCCAATCATCAAAATCGACATAATACCAAGACTTTCGACTTAACTCTTCGGGATCTCCCCGTTAACACCACACATAAACTACAACTTTACTATCTTTTATCAACATAGTTCCCAAAATCACCTTAGGCGCATAACAACATTACAACAACATTTGACACCTGAGTCCACTTCAACAAGATAAATCATCTTTACCAACCAAAACTCCACTTTTACAAATCAACTTATAATTTAACTTCTTGTTCTACCTGTAACTCAACTCTCACATTAGCCAGTCTCAACTGAAATTTTTTCCATACTACTCATCAATCAAACACAGCTTCGTGGCGTCATCCTTAAATTCAACTAATATCCTAACACATGAACTTGTATCAGCAAAAACAAACAACCTTCAAGCACTTGGCTTGACTTCGACCAATTCAACGTACATACTATACTAGTTGGCACGACACATCTATCCATCAATTATGACTCCGTCTACTATCAACAATGGATTAAGGGTGATCAGTTCCTCAATTTGTCAATAGACAGCCGACAACCATAACGGTGAAATAAATCATCAGTACCCAACACAATAGCGTACTTCAACTTGTGCCCAAAGTCTGTAAGCATAATGCTCCGCCAACTTTCTAAGGCTTACCAATGCCACTCTTCGTTTCTTTAGTTTCAACTTCGTCAACGATACAAAAACGTTCAAAATCCATTACGCATCCTCTTATGCACGTTCATAGTACAACACGACTTTAAATATTTTTCCAACACCGAAATCGCTACAACATTGAGAACGATCCAATTCATTTTGCTCCAATTACAACTTTCAACCAAGGTGAAAATTCTTAGCAACACAAATCAACATTCACATTTCTCTCAACATTACCTTTACTTAACATCATCGTCTTAATCATCCTCATTCAACATAAATTGCATCTCCAAGCATTCTCCGATGCAGTCACATCTTACAAATACCAATATTTTATTCTTAATAATATTCCACACTTGTTTTCATCCTTCCAAATTTTTCAGCAAATGTCGCTCAACGTCAACCATATATATCTCCTTCAATATAGATCTCTCAATCACAAAATCATATTCCAAAATGAAGAGAATTTTGTGTAGATTTCAGAACTTCAAGAATCGCGTAAATCCGACTTACGAGTAAAAAGTTATCAGCCACACAACGGGACTGGTTCAGAATTTCCGTATGCAGAATTTTCCAAAAATCAGCATCAGACCCAAGCAATAAAATGCACCTTTCTCCCTCTTCACAAACCTCCTGAAGGTAAACCTAGTATGCAAACTGTAGGGAATTTCGTAAGCTTTCCAAAAAGTCCAGAACCGCTTCCATCCGAATCACGAGTCAAAAGTTATACCTCGTTTACTGACAGCTGCTCCAAAATCACAAAAACCAGAATTTGAGGTTGATGAACATAAGTTCCATTTTCCTCTCTTGCTTCCAAGATCTACCAACATCCTCCTTTTCGTCCAACTACGAAAATCACTCAACTTTAATCCAACTATACTCAAGATATACAACTTACCGAATTAATCCACCAACTTATCATTCCATTCGGAATAATTCCTTAATTTCAATCATCTTTGATTCACCGTCCAGACTCTACGCACATCTCCAACTTGACTGATACGGATTCGCGAGTCCAAACTCTCGCCGGTCCGCAATAACATCGCTCTAACATATGCACTCTTGCAAGCAACATCACCATGAAACAACTTCTACATACCAACAACACGTACGGGAGCAAACTTCTCCCCCGCTTAATTCAAACCAACCCCTGCATATCATCGATTAGGAAAACAAACAAGTACCGACAGTGTTCCACACACTTGTCGCGTACTGAGGGATAAACAACATTAGACAACTTGGTCGGACAGATCAACCTGCTCTGATACCACTTTGTAACACCCCAAATCTACCCGGTAATTATAATAAAAAAAATATCAGAGTATTAAAAAAATTTTCAACACAACATGGGATGTCACATTTCAACTTAAAACAACAAACAACTTATATTTCATTTAAAAGTGATACATAGCATTCGGCATTCACAACTTATAAATCAGCTAACGACTTTATTCAACTAGATCAACACTTCGTTCAATTTATAATTATTCAACAATTAGTAATAACAACAACTTAGAAACAACAACATAAACATTCCCCCCGAGTGCTACGTATCAGAGCAAGACCAACTCGAACTAACAGCAACTAAAGGACTTCATAAAATTACTTCACTTCCACAGCTATTCTTCAGTACCTGCTCAACTACCCATAATAGGTAACATCATTACAGAAGGGGTGAGATATCGAAAAATATAATCAAAGGCATGATAATTAATATATTAGATTAGAATCACACCAATTTCACCGCTTCATACAACAGTCATACAACAACTATAAGTAAACAACTTAAGAGCAACCACAACTTATAACAAACAACAACTTATACCAACAACCTGTATCAAGCGACAACTTACAGCAATAACAATTTATAACAACAATAACTCACAATAATAACAACTTATATCAACAACACCAACAATCAACAACAACGTAATAATATTAACAACTTCAACATGCAACTCAAATGCGACTCAACTATGCACATGCATGTGGTACCATTTGGAGTAAACTCCCAACTTAAACATATGCCAGGTTATCGAGGCATTTTCAACTTAATCAGATGCCATCAAGGCCAACTTAAACAGGTGCCATCAAGGCCAACTTAAACAATGCAATGTATGCCATGCAACCTCAACTTCAACGATAAATTCACGACAACGAAAACAACAACTTAAACATGCATCAATTGCATTATCTTAATCCAACATTTGTCATTCGACCTACAACTTAAACAATAACTCAACTCAAACCATATTGGTCACAAGACCTGCAACTTAAATAATTCGCCCGTAAATCGGGACAATACAACTTATCCAACTGTACCTGCAAATCATCTTAATCGACATAATTACCACAAAACAAACCAACCAAGAATACCTATTAATTTATGTTAGTTATCCCGCCAATTTTCATTAAATTCCGGACAACTAATTTTCCGCTTAATTTGGCTAATCGGGACTGTTTTATAAATATTGTACTGCTACTTAAAATTAAAGACTATATTATTTTTCTGCTATAATTGGACCAGATACAGACCTCAAAACTATTTTTCCTCGAAAGAACATCTCGTTAGTTTTCCAACGCTTCGAACGGGGGTCAAAACCAATTTACGGATCAAAAGATATGAATTTTTGAAGTTTTTCCAAAGCAGAATTTTCTTCATAAAAACTGCTACGGGTTTCACTCAATTTTCCTCAAAATCTCATCTAAAAATCACTATAATATAAATTAAATATATAGCAACCCATATCTATCATGTATCAACAATTAGGAACCTCAAAACATGATTTCCAACACAAAAGGTTTGGATCCAAATCTCAAAATCTCAACATATCAAATGTTGTAATTTTTCATCAAATTCACCCAAACATGTGAAATCATACAAATAATCAAAATCATCTACTGGGAGCATGACTATTTTTAATAGAAAGAATATTTCGTTAGCTTTCCAACGCTTCGAACGGGGGTCAAAACCGACTTACGGATCAAAAGATATGAATTTTTGAAGTTTTTCCAAAACAGAATTTTCTTCATAAAAACTGCTACGGGTTTGAGCAATTTCGCCCGAAAATCCGACCGATTCCATTATTTTCTTCGAAACAAACACATACTCATTCATACCAAACATATGGTAGTGATTTGGACCCATCAAACACGAATTCTACGACTTTCGATTTTAATTCGAATATTAAATGGGTCTCTAAACTTTTACTAAAAATCAATTTCTAAACACACATGATTCATTCAGTGCAATTTCAACACATACGATAGAATTTATATAACCCCAATCCTACGTATTAACTATCATACTCCCGGTTATAAAATTTGAATCCCACCCTTACCTGGATTGAAGGCGGCTCGAATTTCCAATCGAATTTCTGGGACTAACGGCTACCGGCAGCATCCATCGTATCCTCTTTTCTTCAACCTCCTTCCAATGCTACGTAACCTAACCTCCTTTTCTCTTATTACTTGTAACTGCTATTCTTTTATTTATTTTAACCAAATAATAATAATAATAATATTATTATTCCTTAATGGGCCTATTTCGTACCCTCTCAATTGCTTCATATAACCACACAACAATCCACCCAATTAATTAAATAAGATAATCCAATAAATAAATAATATTATTCTTAATATTATTTCCTCCGATTTAACCGACTAAAATTCGACTTTAACTTAATAATCCAAATACGCCTCTTAAAATAATACCGATAACATCCAATTACTCGATTAATTCTCAAACTTCGTCTAAATCCAATAATAAAATCTTTCGATAATTTGATTAACTAATTAATTAAATTCAGGCGTTACAACTCTCCCCCACTTAGAATATTTTCGTCCTCGAAAATTTATCCGACACGACTATTCCAACAACTTAATTCTTCTGAGTAATCAAATCTCGTCCTCGCAAGGCAACTCCACATATAACACAAACAACGGTTCTTAACCTCAACGGCGACGACAACGCGAATACTACCCAAGTGATGCAATTGACAACTAACATTGCAACACAAGAAGTAACCAACTTAAGAATTTACCGGTTTAAGAACCAGAACACAACAATATAAGAATACCAACTTAAACACAACATCAACGTAACCAAATATCAACATCGGTACAATTCACGTCTGAACAACCGCAATACACTACGCGTTCGCTGCGCACTCTGATTACTCTCAAGGTACTAACTCTACTCAGTTGACCTCCAACTTCCAATCATCAAAATTGACATAATACCAAGGCTTTCGACTTAACTCTTCGGGATCTCCCCGTTAACACCACACATAAACTACAACTTTACTATCTTTTATCAACATAGTTCCCAAAATCACCTTAGGCGCATAACAACATTACAACAACATTTGACACCTGAGTCCACTTCAACAAGATAAATCATCTTTACCAACCAAAACTCCACTTTTACAAATCAACTTATAATTTAACTTCTTGTTCTACCTGTAACTCAACTCTCACATTATCCAGTCTCAACTGAAATTTTTTCCATACTACTCATCAATCAAACACAGCTTCGTGCCGTCATCCTTAAATTCAACTAATATCCTAACACATGAACTTGTATCAGCAAAAACAAACAACCTTCAAGCACTTGGCTTGACTTCGACCAATTCAACGTACATACTATACTAGTTGGCACGACACATCTATCCATCAATTATGACTCCGTCTACTATCAACAATGGATTAAGGGTGATCAGTTCCTCAATTTGTCAATAGACAGCCGACAACCATAACGGTGAAATAAATCATCAGTACCCAACACAATAGCGTACTTCAACTTGTTCCCAAAGTCTGTAAGCATAATGCTCCGCCAACTTTCTAAGGCTTACCAATGCCACTCTTAGTTTCTTTAGTTTCAACTTCGTCAACGATACAAAAACGTTCAAAATCCATTACGCATCCTCTTATGCACGTTCATAGTACAACACGACTTTAAATATTTTTCCAACACCGAAATCGCTACAACATTGAGAACGATCCAATTCAGTTTGCTCCAATTACAACTTTCAACCAAGGTGAAAATTCTTAGCAACACAAATCAACATTCACATTTCTCTCAACATTACCTTTACTTAACATCATCGTCTTAATCATCCTCATTCAACATAAATTGCATCTCCAACCATTCTCCGATGCAGTCACATCTTACAAATACCAACATTTTATTCTTAATAATATTCCACACTTGTTTTCATCCTTCCAAATTTTTCAGCAAATGTCGCTCAACGTCAACCATATATATCTCCTTCAATATAGATCTCTCAATCACAAAATCATATTCCAAAATGAAGAGAATTTTGTGTAGATTTCAGAACTTCAAGAATCGCGTAAATCCGACTTACGAGTAAAAAGTTATCAGCCACACAACGGGACTGGTTCAGAATTTCCGTATGCAGAATTTTCCAAAAATCAGCATCAGACCCAAGCAATAAAATGCACCTTTCTCCCTCTTCACAAACCTCCTGAAGGCAAACCTAGTATGCAAACTGTAGGGAATTTCGTAAGCTTTCCAAAAAGTCCAGAACCGCTTCCATCCGAATCACGAGTCAAAAGTTATACCTCGTTTACTGACAGCTGCACCAAAATCACAAAAACCAGAATTTGAGGTTGATGAACATAAGTTCCATTTCCCTCTCTTGCTTCCAAGATCTACCAACATCCTCCTTTTCGTCCAACTACGAAAATCACTCAACTTTAATCCAACTATACTCAAGATATACAACTTACCGAATTAATCCACCAACTTATCATTCCATTCGGAATAATTCCTTAATTTCAATCATCTTTGATTCACCGTCCAGACTCTACGCACATCTCCAACTTGACTGATACGGATTCGCGAGTCCAAACTCTCGTCGGTCCGCAATAACATCGCTCTAACATATGCACTCTTGCAAGCAACATCACCATGAAACAACTTCTACATACCAACAACACGTACGGGAGCAAACTTCTCCCCCGCTTAATTCAAACCAACCCCTGCATACCATCGATTAGGAAAACAAACAAGTACCGACAGTGTTCCACACACTTGTCGCGTACTGAGGGATAAACAACATTAGACAACTTGGTCGGACAGACCAACCTGCTCTGATACCACTTTGTAACACCCCAAATCTACCAGGTAATTATAATAAAAAAAATATCAGAGTATTAAAAAAATTTTCAACACAACATGGGATGTCACATTTCAACTTAAAACAACAAACAACTTATATTTCATTTAAAAGTGATACATAGCATTCGGCATTCACAACTTATAAATCAGCTAACGACTTTATTCAACTAGATCAACACTTCGTTCAATTTATAATTATTCAACAATTAGTAATAACAACAACTTAGAAACAACAACATAAACATTCCCCCCGAGTGCTACGTATCAGAGCAAGACCAACTCGAACTAACAGCAACTAAAGGACTTCATAAAATTACTTCACTTCCACAGCTATTCTTCAGTACCTGCTCAATTACCCATAATAGGTAACATCATTACAGAAGGGGTGAGATACCGAAAAATATAATCAAAGGCATGATAATTAATATATTAGATTAGAATCACACCAATTCCACCGCTTCATACAACAGTCATACAACAACTATTAGTAAACAACTTAAGAGCAACCACAACTTATAACAAACAACAACTTATACCAACAACCTGTATCGAGCGACAACTTACAACAATAACAATTTATAACAACAATAACTCACAATAATAACAACTTATATCAACAACACCAACAATCAACAACAACGTAATAATATTAACAACTTCAACATGCAACTCAAATGCGACTCAACTATGCACATGCATGTGGTACCATTTGGAGTAAACTCCCAACTTAAACATATGCCAAGTTATCGAGGCATTTTCAACTTAATCAGATGCCATCAAGGCCAACTTAAACAGGTGCCATCAAGGCCAACTTAAACAATGCAATGTATGCCATGCAACCTCAACTTCAACGATAAATTCACGACAACGAAAACAACAACTTAAACATGCATCAATTGCATCAACTTAATCCAACATTGGTCATTCGACCTACAACTTAAACAACAACTCATCTCAAACCATATTGGTCACAAGACCTGCAACTTAAATAATTCGCCCGTAAATCGGGACAATACAACTTATCCAACTGTACCTGCAAATCATCTTAATCGACATAATTACCACAAAACAAACCAACCAAGAATACCTATTTATTTATATTAGTTATCCCGCCAATTTTCATTAAATTCCGGACAACTAATTTTCCGCTTAATTTGGCTAATCGGGACTGTTTTATAAATATTGTACTGCTACTTATAATTAAAGACTATATTATTTTTCTGCTATAATTGGACCAGATACAGACCTCAAAACTATTTTTCCTCGAAAGAACATCTCGTTAGCTTTCCAACGCTTCGAACAGGGGTCAAAACCAATTTACGGATCAAAAGATATGAATTTTTGAAGTTTTTCCAAAGCAGAATTTTCTTCATAAAAACTGCTCCAGGTTTCACTCAATTTTCCTCAAAATCTCATCTAAAAATCACTATAATATAAATTAAATATATAGCAACCCATATCTATCATGTATCAACAATTAGGAATCTCAAAACATGATTTCCAACACAAAAGGTTTGGATCCAAATCTCAAAATCTCAACATATCAAATGTTGTAATTTTTCATCAAATTCTCCCAAACATGTGAAATCATACAAATAATCAAAATCATCTACTGGGAGCATGACTATTTTTAATAGAAAGAATATTTCGTTAGCTTTCCAACGCCTCGAACGGGGGTCAAAACCGACTTACGAATTAAAAGATATGAATTTTTGAAGTTTTTCCAAAACAGAATTTTCTTCATAAAAACTGCTACGGGTTTGAGCAATTTCGCCCGAAAATCCGACCGATTCAATTATTTTCTTCGAAACAAACACATACTCATTCATACCAAACATATGGTAGTGATTTGGACCCATCAAACACGAATTCTACGACTTTCGATTTCAATTCGAATCTTACATGGGTCTCTAAACTTTTTCTAAAAATCAATTTCTAAACACACAAGATTCATTCAGTGCAATTTCAACACATACGATAGAATTTATATAACCCCAATCCTACGTATTAACTATCATACTCCCGGTTATAAAATTCGAATCCCACCCTTACCTGGATTGAAGGCGGCTCGAATTTCCAATCGAATTTCTGGGACTAACGGCTACCGGCAGCATCCATCGTATCCTCTTTTCTTCAACCTCCTTCCAATGCTACGTAACCTAGCCTCCTTTTCTCTTATTACTTGTAACTGCTATTCTTTTATTTCTTTTAACCAAATAATAATAATAATAATATTATTATTCCTTAATGGGCCTATTTCTTACCCTCTCAATTGCTTCATATAACCACACAACAATCCACCCAATTAATTAAATAAGATAATCCAATAAATAAATAATATTATTCTTAATATTATTTCCTCCGATTTAACCGACTAAAATTCGACTTTAACTTAATAATCCAAATACGCCTCTTAAAATAATACTGATAACATCCAATTACTCGATTAATTCTCAAACTTCGTCTAAATCCAATAATAAAATCCTTCGATAATTTGATTAACTAATTAATTAAATTCAGGCGTTACAACTCTCCCCCACTTAGAATATTTTCGTCCTCGAAAATTTATCCGACACGACTATTCCAACAACTTAATTCTTCTGAGTAATCAAATCTCGTCCTCGCAAGGCAACTCCACATATAACACAAACAACGGTTCTTAACCTCAACGGCGACGACAACGCAAATACTACCCAAGTGATGCAATTGACAACTAACATTGCAACACAAGAAGTAACCAACTTAAGAATTTACCGGTTTAAGAACCAGAACACAACAATATAAGAATTCCAACTTAAACACAACATCAACGTAACCAAATATCAACATCGGTACAATTCACGTCTGAACAACCGCAATACACTACGCGTTCGCTGCGCACTCTGATTACTCTCAAGGTACTAACTCTACTCAGTTGACCTCCAACTTCCAATCATCAAAATCGACATAATACCAAGACTTTCGACTTAACTCTTCGGGATCTCCCCGTTAACACCACACATAAACTACAACTTTACTATCTTTTATCAACATAGTTCCCAAAATCACCTTAGGCGCATAACAACATTACAACAACATTTGACACCTGAGTCCACTTCAACAAGATAAATCATCTTTACCAACCAAAACTCCACTTTTACAAATCAACTTATAATTTAACTTCTTGTTCTACCTGTAACTCAACTCTCACATTATCCAGTCTCAACTGAAATTTTTTCCATACTACTCATCAATCAAACACAGCTTCGTGCCGTCATCCTTAAATTCAACTAATACCCTAACACATGAACTTGTATCAGCAAAAACAAATAACCTTCAAGCACTTGGCTTGACTTCGACCAATTCAACGTACATACTATACTAGTTGGCACGACACATCTATCCATCAATTATGACTCCGTCTACTATCAACAATGGATTAAGGGTGATCAATTCCTCAATTTGTCAATAGACAGCCGACAACCATAACGGTGAAATAAATCATCAGTACCCAACGCAATAGCGTACTTCAACTTGTGCCCAAAGTCTGTAAGCATAATGCTCCGCCAACTTTCTAAGGCTTACCAATGCCACTCTTAGTTTCTTTAGTTTCAACTTCGTCAACGATACAAAAACGTTCAAAATCCATTACGCATCCTCTTATGCACGTTCATAGTACAACACGACTTTAAATATTTTTCCAACACCGAAATCGCTACAACATTGCGAACGATCCAATTCAGTTTGCTCCAATTACAACTTTCAACCAAGGTGAAAATTCTTAGCAACACAAATCAACATTCACATTTCTCTCAACATTACCTTTACTTAACATCATCGTCTTAATCATCCTCATTCAACATAAATTGCATCTCCAAGCATTCTCCGATGCAGTCACATCTTACAAATACCAACATTTTATTCTTAATAATATTCCACACTTGTTTTCATCCTTCCAAATTTTTCAGCAAATGTCGCTCAACGTCAACCATATATATCTCCTTCAATATAGATCTCTCAATCACAAAATCATATTCCAAAATGAAGATAATTTTGTGTAGATTTTAGAACTTCAAGAATCGCATAAATCCGACTTACGAGTAAAAAGTTATCAGCCACACAACGGGACTGGTTCAGAATTTCCGTATGCAGAATTTTCCAAAAATCAGCATCAGACCCAAGCAATAAAATGCACCTTTCTCCCTCTTCACAAACCTCCTGAAGGCAAACCTAGTATGCAAACTGTAGGGAATTTCGTAAGCTTTCCAAAAAGTCCAGAACCGCTTCCATCCGAATGACGAGTCAAAAGTTATACCTCGTTTACTGACAGCTGCTCCAAAATCACAAAAACCAGAATTTGAGGTTGATGAACATAAGTTCCATTTCCCTCTCTTGCTTCCAAGATCTACCAACATCCTCCTTTTCGTCCAACTACGAAAATCACTCAACTTTAATCCAACTATACTCAAGATATACAACTTACCGAATTAATCCACCAACTTATCATTCCATTCGGAATAATTCCTTAATTTCAATCATTTTTGATTCACCGTCCAGACTCTACGCACATCTCCAACTTGACTGATACGGATTCGCGAGTCCAAACTCTCGTCGGTCCGCAATAACATCGCTCTAACATATGCACTCTTGCAAGCAACATCACCATGAAACAACTTCTACATACCAACAACACGTACGGGAGCAAACTTCTCCCCCGCTTAATTCAAACCAACCCCTGCATACCATCGATTAGGAAAACAAACAACTACCGACAGTGTTCCACACACTTGTCGCGTACTGAGGGATAAACAACATTAGACAACTTGGTCGGACAGACCAACCTGCTCTGATACCACTTTGTAACACCCCAAATCTACCCGGTAATTATAATAAAAAAAATATCAGAGTATTAAAAAAAATTTCAACACAACATGGGATGTCACATTTCAACTTAAAACAACAAACAACTTATATTTCATTTAAAAGTGAACAACTTATAAATCAGCTAACGACTTTATTCAACTAGATCAACACTTCGTTCAATTTATAATTATTCAACAATTAGTAATAACAACAACTTAGAAACAACAACATAAACATTCCCCCCGAGTGCTACGTATCAGAGCAAGACCAACTCGAACTAACAGCAACTAAAGGACTTCATAAAATTACTTCACTTCCACAGCTATTCTTCAGTACCTGCTCAATTACCCATAATAGGTAACATCATTACAGAAGGGGTGAGATATCGAAAAATATAATCAAAGGCATGATAATTAATATATTAGATTAGAATCACACCAATTTCACCGCTTCATACAACAGTCATACAACAACTATTAGTAAACAACTTAAGAGCAACCACAACTTATAACAAACAACAACTTATACCAACAACCTGTATCAAGCGACAACTTACAGCAATAACAATTTATAACAACAATAACTCACAATAATAACAACTTATATCAACAACACCAACAATCAACAACAACGTAATAATATTAACAACTTCAACATGCAACTCAAATGCGACTCAACTATGCACATGCATGTGGTACCATTTGGGGTAAACTCCCAACTTAAACATATGCCAGGTTATCGAGGCATTTTCAACTTAATCAGATGCCATCAAGGCCAACTTAAACAGGTGCCATCAAGGCCAACTTAAACAATGCAATGTATGCCATGCAACCTCAACTTCAACGATAAATTCACGACAACGAAAACAACAACTTAAACATGCATCAATTGCATCAACTTAATCCAACATTGGTCATTCGACCTACAACTTAAACAACAACTCAACTCAAACCATATTGGTCACAAGACCTGCAACTTAAATAATTCGCCCGTAAATCGGGACAATACAACTTATCCAACTGTACCTGCAAATCAACTTAATCGACATAATTACTACAAAACAAACCAACCAAGAATACCTATTAATTTATATTAGTTATCCCGCCAATTTTCATTAAATTCCAGACAACTAATTTTCCACTTAATTTGGTTAATCGGGACTGTTTTATAAATATTGTACTGCTACTTATAATTAAAGACTATATTATTTTTCTGCTATAATTGGACCAGATACAGACCTCAAAACCATTTTTCCTGAAAAAAACATCTCGTTAGCTTTCCAACTCTTCGAACGGGGGTCAAAACCAAATTACGGATCAAAAGATATGAATTTTTGAAGTTTTTCCAAAGCAGAATTTTCTTCATAAAAACTGCTACGGGTTTCACTCAATTTTCCTCAAAATCTCATCTAAAAATCACTATAATATAAATTAAGTACATAGCAACCCATATCTATCATGTATCACCAATTAGGAACCTCAAAACATGATTTCCAACACAAAAGTTTTGGATCCAAATCTCAAAATCTCAACATATCAAATGTTGTAATTTTTCATCAAATTCACCCAAACATGTGAAATCATACAAATAATCAAAATCACCTACTGGGAGCAAGACTATTTTTAATAGAAAGAATATTTCGTTAGCTTTACAACGCTTCGAACGGGGGTCAAAACCGACTTACGGATCAAAAGATATGAATTTTTGAAGTTTTTCCAAAACAGAATTTTCTTCATAAAAACTGCTACGGGTTTGAGCAATTTCGCCCGAAAATCCGACCGATTCAATTATTTTCTTCGAAACAAACACATACTCATTCATACCAAACATATAGTAGTGATTTGGAACCATCAAACACGAATTCTACGACTTTCGATTTCAATCCGAATCTTAAATGGGTCTCTAAACTATTACTAAAAATCAATTTCTAAACACACAAGATTCATTCAGTGCAATTTCAACACATACGATAGAATTTATATAACCCCAATCCTACGTATCAACTATCATACTCCCCGGTTATAAAATTCGAATCCCACCCTTACCTGGATTGAAGGCGGCTCGAATTTCCAATCGAATTTCTGGGAGTAACGGCTACCGGCAGCATCCATCGTATCCTCTTTTCTTCAACCTCCTTCCAATGCTACGTAACCTTACCTCCTTTTCTCTTATTACTTGTAACTGCTATTCTTTTATTTCTTTTAACCAAATAATAATAATAATAATATTATTATTCCTTAATGGGCCTATTTCTTACCCTCTCAATTGCTTCATACAACCACACAACAATCCACCCAATTAATTAAATAAGATAATCCAATAAATAAATAATATTATTCTTAATATTATTTCCTCCGATTTAACCGACTAAAATTCGACTTTAACTTAATAATCCAAATACGCCTCTTAAAATAATACCGATAACACCCAATTACTCGATTAATTCTCAAACTTCGTCTAAATCCAATAATAAAATCCTTCGATAATTTGATTAACTAATTAATTAAATTCAGGCGTTACAAGCAGCCTCAACCCACTTTGTAAAGTAGTCGATAGCGACTAGAATGAATCGATGACCGTTGGAAGCCTTCGGCTCGATCATTCCAATCATATCTATACCCCACATGGAGAATGGCCAGGGTGAAGTCAAAACATTCAATGGAGTTGGAGGCACATGAATCTTGTCTCCGTAGATTTGGCATTTGTGACATCTTTTGGCAAAGTTGTAACAATCTACCTTCATCGTTGTCCAGTAATACCCAGCCCGAAGGATCTTCTTAGCCATAGCAGGACCTTTAGCATGTACACCCTCGCAGCCCTCATGTATGGACCTTATGATCGTGTTTGCTTCGTGTCTATCCACGCATCTGAGCAACACGGAATCATAATTCCTCTTGTACAGTACACCACCACTTAAGAAGAATTTGGCGCAAAGCCGCCTAAGAGCTTTCTTGTCAGTGATGGTGATACCCTCGGGATATTCCTGTTTTTTCAGATATCTTTTGATGTCGTAAAACCAAGGCTTGTCATCAGACTCATCCTCGATTGCTAAACAGTGTGCTGGTTCATTCAAGTGATCAATGCGGATATGAGGAGCTTCATTCTTCCACTTGACCTTGAACATGGATGCTAAAGTTGCAAGAGCATCAGCTAATTGATTTTCCTCCCTGAGAATATGATGAAAAGTGATCTCATCAAAGTAAGGAATCAACTTCGCTATGTGTTGTTGGTACGGAACCAACTTGGAATCCCGAGTCACAAAATTCCCTCTGACTTGACCGATGACCAAGGCAGAATCTCCATAGACCTCAAGAATCTTGATTCTCATGTCAATTGCCGCTTCATTACCGTAGATACATGCTTCGTATTTAGCCATATTGTTGGTGCATGCAAAGCATAATCTGGCAGTGAAGGGAAGGTGAAAACCCGTTGGAGAGATGAGGATAACACCGATTCCACGACCCTTAGAATTTGAGGCACCGTCGAACACGAGCGTCCATCGCGCTCCTGGTTCAGGTCCTATGTCAGGATCTGGAGTCTCATAATCTCTGATAAATAGAACATCCTCATCGGGAAAGTCAAACTTCATCTGTTGATAACCCTCTACAGGTTGATGAGCAAGGTAATCAGACAAGACACTCCCTTTTATTACTTTCTGGGTAACATGTTGGATATCGTACTTAGTTAACAACATTTGCCACCGAGCAATCCTTCCAGAGACAGCAGGCTTTTCAAATATGTACTTTATTGGATCCATTTTAGATATCAACAAAGTAGTATGGCAAATCATGTATTGTCGTAGGCACCGAGCAGCCCAGACCAGAGCACAACAAGTTTTCTCCAAGAGTTTGTATCTGGTCTCACAATCAGTGAACTTCTTGCTCAGATAGTATATTGCATGTTCTTTTCTGCCAGTGTCGTCATGTTGACCCAATACACATCCCATTGATTCATCGAGAATGGTGAGGTACATGATTAAAGGCCTACCAGGAACCGGCGGTACTAAGATCGGTGGTTCTTGCAAGTACTGTTTTATTTTGTCAAATGCTTCCTGACAATCATTATTCCATTCAACCGATTGATTTTTTCTTAGTAATTTGAACATTGGTTCACAGGTAGCCGTCAAATGAGAAATGAATCTTGAAATGTAATTGAGTCTGCCCAGAAAGCCACAAACTTCTTTTTCTATTTTGGGAGGCGGCATGTTCTGAATTGCCCGAACCTTATCAGGATCAACTTCAATGCCCTTCTGACTCACAATAAAGCCCAACAGTTTACCAGATCGGACTCCGAAGGTGCACTTTGCAGGATTCAACCGCAGTCTAAAATTCCAGAGTCTGTCAAACAGTTTCTTTAGATGAACCAAATGATCATCTTCAATTCTGGACTTGGCAATCATATCGTCCACGTAAACCTCAATCTCTTTATGAATCATATCGTGAAAGAGGGTTGTCATGGCACGCTGGTATGTTGCCCCTGCATTCTTTAGACCGAATGGCATGACTTTGTAACAATATGTACCCCATGGCGTGATGAAAGTAGTCTTCTCCATATCAGCTGGGGACATCTTTATCTGATTATATCCTGAAAAACCGCCCATGAAGGAAAAAACAGATAACTGCGCAGTGTTGTCTACCAAGACATCAATATGAGGTAAAGGAAAATCATCCTTCGGGCTTGCTTTGTTGAGATCTCGATAATCCACACACATTCTAACTTTACCATCCTTCTTGGGAACCGGGACAATGTTGGCAATCCATTTAGGATATTCGGAAGTGGCTAGGAACCCATCATCAAGCTGCTTCTTTACCTCTTCTCTGATTTTGACTGCCATGTTGGGTCTAGTCCTTCTGAGCTTCTGCTTGACAGGAGGACATCCGGGCTTGAGTGGCAAGTGATGTTCAACGATGTTGGTATCTAACCCAGGCATATCTTGATAGGACCAGGCGAAGATATCAACATACTCTTTCAATAACTTGACCAACTCGGAGTGCACATGCTTTGCGAGGGATGCGCCAACCTTGACTTCTCTTCTGACCTCATCAGTACCAAGATTGACAACTTCTACTGGCTCTTTGTGTGGCTGAATCTCTCTACGCTCGTGCTCAAGGAGCCTTGCCAGTTCAGTCGGTAATTCACAATCTTCCTTACCATCTTCTTCGGCTTGGTTAATTGGAATTCCAGAATTACAATGGATGTTTGCCATGTTGTTATCAATGCTTTTATTAGTTCTGCATGTTGATGAATATGTTTAGAATGAGCTTTTAAAAAGTGAAACAGAAAAGAAACTTTTACCATTTATTTTGTGAAAAAGTAAAAATAAAGAAATAAAATAGAGCATGATTTTGAATGCAAAAAACTTTCATTTATTGATCACATAATATTGCAAAAGCGCGAGGCCCCTTACAAGCTATCCACTCATCTCGGGCGAGGACGAGGGAATGAAAAAGCAAAATGCATTACATGTTATCTGAGAAAACCACGGGAATCACGGTAGATGTCTAATTGTTGAGCTTGAAACCCGGCGGACACTTGCGCATAAAGCTTGAAGTCTGATTGCTAGGACCAGCATCATCAGCAGCTGCACAAAGTTGCTTTGCTTCTGAGCAGAGGCCCCAGATTGACGACCAGGATGATAGGCCACTGTCGCTCCCAAAAGATTCGCATCCAACTGTACAAATGCGAGAGTGGCGTAGAAAACACAGAGTCGCCAGCAATGTGTATTTATCCCGGGAGAGGGAAAGGAAACACTGCATAAACCTGAAGAGAAAGGGGGAAAGACATGGTCATCGCAACCATAGTCCGGGTTCGGGAGTCGGTTATGCGAGGGGAAGGTGTTAGCACCCCACGCGTCCATCGTACTCGATGGGATCCACACTTGTTGTCTAAACGGAGGGTGAGCTGTCCTACTATCTATGGCTGAACAAAAGAAAACAGGGATAGGGGTGACTAAGACGGACTCGGTAGGACATATTTGATGTCCTAGGCCTACGTACTCCCTCAGTGCAATGGGAAAGTCAGATTCAACGTAGTTCGGACGGGAACTGTGGGGGAAGGTTGCTCGCCAAGACAATCGCTGTCTTGTGCCTACATATCCTTAATCGGACGAGAGAGAGGAATCAGAGCTAATGTAGTTCGTGGGTACGACCACAGATGGGTAAGTGTTTTTTATGAGCGATGTTAGATTCGCGTCCGGCAGTTAGGGTCGATGCCTGTTTGCGACTCAGACGGAAGGTAACGTGCCCTTTTCTGAAAATTGTCTGGAACCAAACAATCCCGAAGGATAAAAAGATTTGAATTTTTTTTTGTGTTTTTTAGACATAAGTGTTTTAAGTTAGTTCATAACTTGTATTGCACCAAAGTCTAGGGCACAGGGACGAATACTTAACGAATCGTCCCAAGACAGGACGCCCGCTAAGCACTCTAGAAAGATGAGAGGAAGCCCCTCATTTCTCATTCCCCACGGTTAAGGCTCTTGCGCAATACACTTTATCTTTATTAAGTGTTTTCAAGAAGTTTTGAGATGAGAAGAGAAAAGAACCAAAGGTAACTCTAAAGGGAAACTAAGAGTCCTAATGTTATCATGCATGGATGACCTATGGTTAGTGAGGCTTATGAGGGACAACTACCTAAAACCTAATGCTAATCCTACTCCAAGCTTAATAAAAAATTAAGTTGGACTAGGTAGCTCTAAAGGGAGAGAATCCAAGACTTAAACAAGTCTTGAGATTCATGGGAGGAAGAGAGTGAAAGAGAAGAATGAGAAAGAGAAGGAGAAGATGAGATACAATAAATGGCAGCAAGCGCATCACATCATAAATGTCCAACTCAAATCATAAAAAAGTTTCAAAGATCAATGCAAAACAATCTCAAGTAAGCATGCAAAGATAAACATGAAAAAAGGCAAGCATACTTGTATGGAATGCACAATTAAGCATACATGGACTTCATATCAAGATGAAATGAGAAAAATAAGATGAAGATGAAAAAAAGTCAGAACCAAGATCATATTATCATCAACAATTCTCATGTGCAAAAGGAAATCAAAGCATGAAACATTATGCGCCAAAGAAAGCTACAAAAAGAGGACAAAGTTCCAACACTTAAGCATACTCAAACATGATATAGAAATGATCCATAAATGGCAAAACTTGGTCACAAGGGACCTCAACCAGGGGTAAACATCATATCAAATTCACATACAAATAATCAAGAAGAAACTCAAGCAAATAGGCATGGCAAGTCAACTTGTGTAAAGAGGTGTCAAGATATAGTCATGCATAAGTCATTTAAGCACAAATAAATAAACATATATCAAATTACACTAAGAAATTATGAGATTAAAAATCAAATGACCTAAGTCAGAGACTAACAACATATCAAAATATCTCACAAAAAATCACAAGTTAAGCACCTCAAACAAATGAGCAAAGATCACATAGGAACCATAAACCAATATGCAAAGGAGAGGGAATCAAATGCAATATGAAAAGAGTTTAAAAATATGAGAAAAATATTTTTAGGAACCTCAACATGTTCTCTAACAAATGCAAAAAGAATGAGATGCAAATCATGTATAGATGATGAGAACAAAAATCAACAAGGCAGGGTGTGCATATATGAAACAATCCAAAAAGAAATTAATTAAACAATTAAATCACAGGCACAAAATAAAATAAAAATGGAAAATAAAATATTCCAAAATTTTATAAAACCCTAAGGATTATTCATGATTTTTTTGGTGATTTTTGGATGCATTTAACTATTTTTAAAAGTTAAAAATGAAAATGCAACAATTAAAATACAATAAAAGGAAATAAAACGAAGCCAGGGGTGCAACAAGCAAGAATTCACGTTGAAAACAAACAAATGGGCTGAACAAGGGGGTGCAGATAGCCAGTCCAACTCAAATGATCCATCAGCGCAAGTCAACAATCCTAT
This sequence comes from Lathyrus tuberosus, assembly GCA_022829125.1. NCBI lineage: Eukaryota > Viridiplantae > Streptophyta > Magnoliopsida > Fabales > Fabaceae > Lathyrus > Lathyrus tuberosus. The sequence goes on from JALAZF010000041.1 coordinate 10,662,318, forward strand.
ACAAAACCCAGTCAAACATCTTGATCCACACACACCATCAGATTCATCCAAAGACTCACAAGCAGTCAACAAAACCAAGGTAATCAAGATTAACGCATCAGATCACAAGGCACACAATAACAATGATACACGCGCATACATCCACACCATCAGAAATTAAAATCAAAGCACGAGGGAAGCACATGAGAATTTTAATGCGTTGGCATAATCCAAACCATCAGATTAAATCAATGTTCCAGATCAGTCAATCAAAACACAAAGCATGCAAGATCAAGGGTTAAGATTTGAGGCACACGATAAAAAACATAGACTAGCAACACGCAAACCATTAAAATAAAAACAGATTTTAAAAGACGTGGCTGAACGTGGACCACCAACGGTCCAGATTTCATCTCCTACCTTGCAACCTCCACATGCCTGAAAATGAACCAGGTGCCGGAGCCCTAGCTCCGATCACCTTCTCCGGTGAACACCAACCATAAAATTACCAGAAATGGCTCATGAGTACATCAAATTAATCAGAATTTCACAAGGATCTCATATATGCAATTAATTTTCACAAACAACCAACACACAAGCCAAATCGAACAGAAGAAGTTTGGATCTAAAAACTTAAATCTCAAAATTCAAACAATCCACACGTCCAAACTCAAAACTAAATAGATCAGCATCATTAGTGAACATCATAGATCATTTTGCAAGCAAGAAAAACAAGTTACATGATCATGAAAAGTATGCTAACCTGGGAACTCAAAATACACTAAGAACTCCTTCCAAAAGCTGCAGATCTTCCTCTTTTGAGCTCTATTTGCAAAATAAATGCAAATAGAGGCTTGAAATTGGCTGGATCTAAGGTTTTGAACTTGAGCAACTTGCACACGAACTTGATGAAATCCTCACTCTAAGCTCAAACTAGTGGTAGACTCTTGTTCCTCTCACCACACTGATCAATAATGTGCAAAGAAAACTTCAAAAACTCTCAAGAGAAGAGAGATTCGAAGAGAGAAAAGTTTGGAGGTGAAAATGGATTCTGAGCAAATGAGGGTGCATGACCTAGCTTTGTGCGTGTGAGTAAGCTTATATACTCTCCATTAGACCTCTCATCATGATTAGCAATTAATTAAACCCCTGATTAGTGAGTTTTGAGTGGTTTTGCAATTTTGCAATTTGTGTTCAACCCACTAATCCACACGTGCCTTGATCATGAAGTAAGTGTGATTCATTCATATTTCACTTGCTGATCACAATGGAATTGAAATTGGGCCTTGAATTTGCTTGGATAATGAGATTTGGATCAACTTGCAAATTGTTTATTTGTTAAATACACCATGAATAAGGCATGGGTAGGTATGAAACAAGGGTCAAAATTGGTGCTCATGGCTTGTACTTTGATGGTACAATATGACTTGAAGTAATTGAAGTGATTACAAGTCCTTTTGGATGAAAATGCAAATGGTGGAAAATTGGTACATGTGAAAAACCTCAAAATGCACCTTGCCTTGCCTTAGCCATAACTTGAGCTCTACAAAAGGTATGAACATGTTCTAGTACTTTTTGGAAAGGGGAGAGAATGATCTTCAACTTTCATGTTTGAGTAAAATTCATTTGAAGCTTCTTTGATAATGAAAAGTCAAGTTGAATGTAGTGTAAAAACTTGCCAAAAATGGAAACTTCTCATTATAGGTCATTTTCCAAATTTAGTAACCTTTGTACAAACCCTTGATTCTTGATGAATGACATGAATCTTGACATTTGAGGACCATATGAGGGCATAACACCTTAAAAATCATGAAGAGGACCTCAAAATTCCATGGTTGACTTTCCTCCTTACAGTTGACTTTTGCTTACTTCACAAGTAACTGATCCACTGAGCATCTTCCACAATGAACCACTAGCCAAGCCTTCCTCTATGAGCACTTGTGAGCATATGGAAACCATGAGAGCATGCTTGAATCCACAAAGTTCAACAAGAAGCCCTTTTGAAAACAAAACCCTAACTTGGTCCCTCTGGTTAGGAGGGAAAAATTCACTTGAAATCCTTTGCCATTCTTGACCTTATGAAGATATGATGAACTCCTCAAACCACCTTGAGGCTTGAGACTCCTTTGAGATGAACCAAGTACCTTGATCCCATGCTAAGAACCAATGCTATGCACAAATGATGATGCAAGAAATGCAAAGAAACATAAGCCAGTTAGCTAAAAGTAAGAGGGCAAATTTTGGGGTGTTACAGCTGCCCCTATTCAAACTCCTTGGATCCGAGGGTGTGGAAGCAATGACTGTCATGCGTTCAATGGATTCACGGAGATTGAATACCAAAAGAAACCTGAAATTTGCAATCCTCAAAGGAGGGACGACTCCACTGGGGAATAAGCAACAAATGCTGCACTGTCACAACACGTACGAGTGTTGGAAACCAATACAAACAATGTATTGAAATGTCTTGAAATAAACACAAACGAGTGTTAGCTACGCTGTGGATAAACACAGACGGATGTCAAGGAATCAAAGATATCAGATACGGACGGGTATCGAAAAGGTACACGGACGGGTGTAAATAGTTTCAACGCAGACGGGTACTGAAAAGGTACACTGACGGGTGTAAGGAGTTTTAATACGGACGGGTATCGAAAAGGTACACGGACGGGTGTAAAGGGGTTTCAATACGGACGGGTACTGAAAAGGTACACGGACGGGTGCAAAGGGGTTTCAATACGGACGGGTACTGAAAACGTACACGGACGGGTGTAAAAAGGTTCAATACGGATGGGTATCGAAAAGGTACACGGACGGGTGTAAAAATGTTCAATACGGACGGGTATCAAAAAGGTCTACGGATGGGTGCAAAGAGGTTTCAATACGGACGGGTACGGAAAAGGTACACGGACGGGTGTAAAAAGGTTTAATACGGACGGGTATCGAAAAGGTACACGGACGGGTGTAAAAAGATTTCAATACGGACGGGTATCGGAAAGGTACACGGATAGGTGTAAAAAGGCTCAATACGGACGAGTATCGGAAAGGTACACGGACGGGTGTAAAAGGGCTCAATACGGACGGGTATCGAAAAGGTACACGGACGGGTGTAAAAAGGGTTCAATACGGACGGGTATCGAAAAGGTACACGGACGGGTGTAAAAAGGGTTCAATACGGACGGGTATCGAAAAGGTACACGGACGGGTGTAAAAAGGGTTCAATACGGACGGGTATCGAAAAGGTACACGGACGGGTGTAAAAAGTTTCAATACGGACGGGTATCGAAAAGGTACACGGACGGGTGTAAAAAGATTCAAAACGGATGGGTATCGAAAAGGTACACGGACGGGTGTAAAGAGTTTCAATACGGACGGGTATCGAAAAGGTACACGGACGGGTGTAAAAAGGTTCAATACGGACGGGTATCGAAAAGGTACACGGACGGGTGTAAAAAGGTTCAATACAGACGGGTATCGAAAAGGTACACGGACTGGTGTAAAAAGGTTCAATACGGACGGGTATCGAAAAGGTACACGGACGGGTGTATAGAGTTTCAATACGGACGAGTATTGAAACAAAAAGGTTCAAACACGGACGGGTGCCGAAGGAAACACGGACAAGTGTCATCAAAAGGTCAATACGGACGGGTATTGAAACAAAAAGGTTCAAACACGGACGGGTGCTGAAGGAAACACGGACGGGTGTCATGGTAAAAACCTCGAGGGGATAAACCAAAGGACCACCTGGACGAAGGGGTAAAAATGAAATCTTGGATTAACGATCTTGACAAACAACTCTGCAAGGGAATGTCAAATACTGCTTTGAATGACTAAACCCAACACTTGTGGAATAAAGTCGAATGATATTCTCCTGAAATCCGATTCTCTTGACGAAGGAAAGCCCAAACCTGGCTTATGCTTCAGATGCATATGTTTGAATTTTGTCGTAATGCTCCACACGAAATGGAAATGCTACGCATTTAGGAGGATGCCATGCAAAAAATGCTTATGCAATACAAAAAGACCGTCCCAGCGAAATAAACGCTGAGAACAGAAGCAGCTCCACCGAGGACGACAAACTACATTGTCATCAAACCAAAGAACATGTTGAGGAAAACTTCACCCTACTAGGGAAGATCACAATCACCAATTCTGCTGGAGATGGACGAAACTCCGAGAGAATACCCACTCTGCCGGGGAATATCAAGATCAACAACTCTGCTGGAGAAGGACGAAACTCCGAGAGAAAACCCACTCTATTGGGGAATATCCAGATCAACAAATCTGCTGGAGAAGGACAAAACTCTGAGAGAAAAACCCACTCCGTTGGGGAATATCCAGATCAATAACTCTGCTGGAGAAGGACGAAACTCCGAGAGAAAACCCACTCTATTGGGGAATATCCAGATCAACAACTCTGCTGGAGAAGGACGAAACTCCGAGAGAAAACCCACTCTGTTGGGGAATATCCAGATCAACAACTCTGCTGGAGAAGGACGAAACTCCAAGGGAAAAACCACTCTGCCGGGGAGGGAGATGAATACTGAAGATGGAAACTCCTCCGCCAGGGATCACCAAATACTTCAGAACTTGGATTTGACGCCTTCCAAGAACGATTGGACTTAAGACCTGCTGGGGATACCATTCACCACCAGACTCTGCTTGGGGATATGAGCACCTTTATCCTGCTGAAGAGCGCTGATCATCATCGGCACATCTGCTTGGAAAATAGTAGTTGTCAACATCCACTCTACTAGGGGATAAACACATGTTTCCTGACTAGCTGAGGAAACGACTGCCCCATATTCTGTGAGGAAACACCATCTTTGATCAAAGAAGATGCTTCATCAATCTCTTGCTGGAGAGGCGGTAAAAATAGCAACTTCTGGCTACCTGCTGAGGAAAGATGAGCCAAATCACAACTCTGGCTGGGGGGAAAAGTTTTTACCCTACTGGGGATTAGAGCATGTCGTTACTGACGGGAATACACTTCCTAACCTGCTGCTGGAAGTGAGTACCAGACTCTGTGGGGAAAAATAAAGTCTTTTCAAAGACATCTAACACATCTCCTGCCGGAGATATAACCACATTCACCTCGGAGCAATCCACTTCTGACTGCTTGCTGGGGAATAATAACCCAACCATGACCTCGGCTGGGGACACAATCCTCTGTACTCTTGCTGGGGGGAATGGTCCTCAACGACTCTGCTTGGGGGAATTATTTCTTTATACTCCGTTGAGGAAGACGATCCTCGATACTCTGACTGGGAGAGCAGCAAACTGCTGAGGACGATCAGACTTCAAAGTTGAAGAGAGCAGCTCTACTGGGGAGGTACCAATGAAGATTGGACTTTGAATTACTTGAGATGACTAGATCTGACCGTTGAGGAAGAGAACACTCTGACTCCTCATCGTCTTCGTGACGATATTCTATCACCTTACCTTGCTGAGAGTGAGGATTCCATATGTACTGCTAGAGATAAGAAACCTTTATAAAAGCCCTTTTCGAACATAGGACAATTCTCTGCTTGAGGAAGAATAACAATTCCCACATCTTGCTGGAAAAAGATACCCTCTGGCTCTTTGCTGGAGGGAAAAGACTCCAAAACTGGGAACAACTCAGTGCTTCAAGTTTCTGCATATTGATTGTCAAGAGCGAAACACAGTTCCTTTAACTCTCCACCTTGCCCCAGACCACAGGGTCTACTTGAAGCAATCATCTTAAGAGGATTTTACAGAAAACCTGGCGTTCAACAATGCCCCAGGGTTTTCAAACTCTTATAGATGTATCCGGTCTGGACATAATTGTCCCATACTTCATGATTCATGAAGTAAACCACCTCGAGAGGGTTCGTAATGACCTGAAATGTTCTGCCACAGTATTTTGAACCTTGCAGAGGTGCTATTGATTGACTGTGTTCTGAAGGGAAAAATTTCTCGCGCCCCAGTACAAGCCTTGCAGTACATTTGTCTCTGACCGACTAGTCTTTGAGAGATTTACCGAATCTCGACGTGATTGCCCCAGTTTACACGCTTGTGGAGAGATTTATCAGATCTCGACATAATTACCCCAGTTCGAAGAAATTTTCTCAACATGAATGCCCCATGATTGATTGTACTCTGACAAGACCTTCTCAAAATTTCCCGGTGTGATTGTCCCAGATTGGTTACATCTCAACACAAATGGCTGGGAACACCTTTTTCCCTCATAATCTTTCAGCAACATGTCCTCTGGAGTCTCAGGCACCTCAACTTGGCCAGTTTAAGCTTCTCAACTGATGTTCATCGTGTAAGCTTCTTTGATGTCAAACAAATGTATGCAAGTAGAAAATACTTATTCTGAGAATGATTATTCAAATGCAACACATGTTAATCTTGAAGTCCTTATTGAAAATATGTCACACACCCAAGTTACGACACTTATTTTTGAAAGGAAATCAATACGCACATGCAACACCAACAAAAGTCTTATTAGCACAACTCATGGGAGTTAGGAACACTATCTCATTGAACAACGCCTTCAGACTAAACCCTGTTTCAATTAGGACTTTTAAGGGTTGTAGCGTGGCCTGGTTCGCGGTTTGAGAAAAAAGGATTTATGGCTCAAAGTTTATTGGTACCCACCCACTCTTCATGATATTCTCCAGTCCTATGTTCAGCTAATTTGACACAAGCGCTCGTCTCTCAAAAGGCTTCCCGATTTCTAGGGAATCCGTGCCATTGATGATTCGACACCTGACGAGGTTTTGGACTAACAGTCGCCCCTTTTTGTCTTTTGAATCTATGGTCATACGACTTTGTTCTTATCGAGGATTTTCTTTGTAATCCTTTTGGCTTTTTGCTTTCTCATTCTTTTGCTTTTTGTTCCCTAACTTTTGCCTGGAATGACTCTTTTGAGTTTTCAATTTTGAAGTCCAGCGGGATGCCTTAACTTTTGCCTAAGTCATTTGCTTTCAAGTTTTTCGACTTAGCAGGCTTTTTCTTTTTCTCCTTTTTTCTCTCTTTTTTTTTTGAACAAGTCGTGTGACACTGTTTTGCCTGACTTGTTTGAAAGGGCTGTGACTGTTTCACTCTTCGGTTGGTGAGGAGTAACCATTGTGGTTCTACACCTCTTAACCTCTTGATAGTGGAATGGAAGGTAATGGATCCTCAGATGTACACTACTTCTGAAAGTTGAACACTTGGTCAAACTAACTAACGCCTACCCTGCCCCTGGGTTAAAATTGAGGGTTTTTCGTTTTCAGAAAGAACTCCTACTACTAGGCTCAAAGGGGTTGACAAAGGTCTATCTCCTTATCTCTCCAGTGTTTGTGAATTGGAAACAATGCCTGTACATCCTTAACAGGGTTTTATCCAAAAGCGTACCATTAGAAATATGCGTTCTTATTTCGTCATCCTCCCTCCAAGAGTCTAGACAAGAAAGGATGGTATTGCAGTGCATATAAACATGACATGAGTGCATAAAAGTAAGATACTTCAGGAACAACACATCATTGCATTAAAATCAACATTCAAACACAAACAAATTTTTACATGCAGACAATGTTTAAACAAACAAAGGAAAGCTACATATGAAAATGCAGTAAAAGAAACTAATGATTGCCATTGTTGAGGAGACTTGACTCCGTCTGGACTTATTGTTTCTGATGACGCTCTTGCAATCTGGTGCTTACTCTTGACAAATAAGCTTCAATCCAAAGGGGTACCATCTGGCGTGATGACCTTTGAGTCGATCAAGTATTGCACCTTGTGCTGGAATACATTACAATTATCAATTGTATGCCCAAACTTTCCCGAATGGAACTCACAGCTAGCGTTCATGTCAAAGTCCGGAGGAATAGGGTATGGCACTGGCATGGCATTCCTCAGCTGGATCAGCGAGCTCTTGAGCAAGCGAGCAAGCAACTGACTATAAGGAATAGGAATAGGATCAAATATCCTCTTGGGCCTTCTTGGTCTGAATTACCTCTGCTACTGATGATTCTGCTGCTGCTGCTGATTTGGGCGCCTCACCTGCGCTTGCACTTTCCTTTCCACATTTGGCTGAGGCACAAATAAAGGTTGCTGACGTAGAGCTTCTGCAGCAAAAGGTTGTGGAGAAAGTCCATAACATGAGGTAGATCCTGCAAAGAGGGGAGGAGTCTCCACTTCCTTTGCAACAATTGGGGTAAAATCACCTTGTATGCTCACGCCGCCCGACGTGAATTCAATTGCCCCTGCATCAATCAAATACTGGACTTGGTGCTGAAAGGCTCTACATTTCTCCACAGTATGCCCTGGTGCCCCATAATGGAAATCACAATGGGCTCTTGCATTGTAGCCTGGTGGGGGATTACCAGTAAGAGGGACCAAAGTCCATTTCTGTACCAGTTGCAACTGAAGGAGATGCTGCAATAGCTGAGAATATGGCATAGGGAGCGGATGAAAAACTCTTTCAGACTGCTTCGATCTCTGTGCACACTTTTTATTCTTAGGCTTATCTTGGGGGGCAAGACCTGGTTGCTGTTGGGACAGTTTTGGAACCTTGGGTTGTGGAGGGGATTCACGAGGAAATCCACGATCTAGCAAAGACCCCAAAGAGATAGGAGGATTAAGGACTTCTGTTGCGGATGCGAGCACAGGAGTGTTTTCCTTCTTTAGCGCCGCATTCAAGATTTCCATGACCAAGCCCATCTGAGTCTTTATCCGGTTGACCTCCTCCCTCAGCATCTTCTGGTCTTGCATGAGAGTTTGCATATTCCCCATAAATTGCCCCATCTGGCCTCGCATTTCCCTCAACTCAGCTTGAATTTGCTCTATCACTCTGCTTTGATTAAGCCTGGTAGAATATCGATGAGTTGGTTGATCAATCCTGACTGAAAAAAGAGAGAGCATAAGAAAACCAGAGAAACCGAGATAACCTGCCATGCAAAAATGAGATGATTATGCAAATGCAAATGCAAACATGTATGAACATTATTAAGGTGATATATCCCTTGATTCCAGTTTTAACAACAGAAGAGAACTGAATTCCTGATCATATAAAGAGAATAGGCATCTGTTACAACACAAGTCTGAATAAGCATAAACAAAGACCCCGACCAACAAGTCTGGCGGTGATCCCAGAAATCCAAAGACAACAGCAGAAAGGAAACTAGGGCATATCATCAAGACTCAGCCGTGCTAGAATTCCCCATTCGTCATTCTTTTTGCACCAATTCTGCACTTCCTTGAGAAGCTTCTTGGTATTAAGATGCTCTGGTCTCTGAATCAACTCCTGAATCAGAAGATCTCTCCTATGCAAGATTCCTGTTAAATAACGACTATGCAACTCCCAATCATCTTCTCCAGAAGCTCCACCAGAACTTGGACCTTCGCTCCTGGCTCTTTCAACTTCGGCTTGGATCTTCAGCTGTTCCATATCTGCCATCGTTTCCTTGAGCTTTTCCTCAGCTGCCCTCCTCTCAAAGATCCCTGATAAAATCTCCTTATCCTTTTTCTGAAGCTCTGTCTTCAAACCTTCAATCTGTTCCAGATACTTGTCCTCTTTCAACTTGTTGGCAGTAATTGCTGTATTCCGACGGTCGCTGAACCTGTGAATTCTTGACATAGCATAAGCTAACTCTTTCTTTTTGGACGAAAGGACCTTGCTAACACTTTTCAACGCTTGAGCCACTTTCTCTCTGGCTGTGGATTCTTAGACAATTCTCTCTCCTTTGCAGCCAACAGTTCTGATTTCAGCCTGGAAACATGGATATCTTCGCCTTTTTCGTGCTTCAACTGACCAACCTCTCTGCCCAGCTCACGATTCTCCTCTTGGAGTTTCTCCTTCTCAGCCCATAACTTATCATACTTCTCTATATCAACAATCGTGGGAGCCTCGATCATCAAAGGATACAAAGGTGGTTCCACCGGGAAAGGAAGATGCTCCTCTTCTGCTCTTTTCTTAATCCACTCTTTATAGGAAGGAAAAGCCCGGTTGTTACATTTTCCGAATAAAGTTTTTCCCTTCTTGGTCACCTGCTTCCAAGCATTCACAATCTTCCTTATCATCTCTTGATCCCCAATACCATTGAAGAATAAAGACTCTGTGATATCTCGCTCTTCAGGTGGACCTCTCAAAGGATAACCAAACTGCCTGATAACAAGGGAAAGATTATAATTAATTCCACCTCTTCTCCCTATCAAGAGCACATTAGGGAATTCTCCGCACTTGCAAATAATCTCCATTCCTAACAAGTCATGGCTGAACCAAACAATGTTGTCAGCAGCCAAGCCCATTAACCTCTTTGACCACTTCAGAGAATCTCTCGTATCAACGAAAGCGCTAGCTTCGGGGAGATGACTCAGAAACCAAGTAGATAAGAGTGGTGCACAGCAACTCACAGTTCTTCCACGCCTATTTTCATTCTTGTAGTGGACTGAGTGATACACATCACCTAGCAAGGTAGGTATAGGATTCTTTGAAATAAAGATTCTGACAGCATGCATATCCACCAGATCAGGAACATTGGGAAACAGGACAATCCCATAGATGCACATAGCCATAATAGCTTGGAAAGCAATCCAATTCCTCTCCTTAACATGTATGCAAGCTTGATTAAACAAGAACTTCAATAAGAAACCCTTAGCTCCTTGTTTCTCCACAATATTACTACTCAGAACGGATTCACCAATATGAATATCAATGGCCATTTCTTTTATCTCGGGGCGTTCTTCAGAAAAGAAAACTATGTCATGCCTGATGGGGATTCCCAAAATAAATGAGAACTCCTCCAACGTTGGAGCCAAGATGTAGTCTGGGAAATTGAAGCAACGCAAAGACGGGTCATAGAACTGAAGAAGTGTATGAATGGCATCCTTCTCATACTTGGAGATACTGTAAACAAACTTCAGAAGTCTCCCATACTTTCCACCGAACTCTGTATGAACTCCGGGACCAGCCATACTAATCAGCTTGTGAATCAACGTCAAGGTCGGGTCTGGGAACGAATAAGTAACAGTCTTCTTTCTCTGGACATCCATGTTAAGGCAACCTCAGAAAACCGAAATCAAGAGTAAGATGCAAGCCATATGAAAAATGTCAAACATGTTAGAATGCAAGAAAAATGATATGCACATGCAAGCATGGGATCAAGGCACCACTGCTGGATGTGCTGTGCTGATAACTGAACGAGAACCACAACCCAGAAAACCAGAATTCCAGAATACCGAACCACTGAGATAACCAGAAACCCAGATAATCAAACACTGATGAGAAATCCAGAAAACTGGGTAGGTTGAAGGTTTCGGTTACCTGCAGACCTACAAACACCCATTCCCTTTCACATGTGAGTTCTAGAAAGGCGAGGATCCTCAATATCCCGGGCTCTCAGGTCGAGAAATGATGATACGTTCACCATTTTTGGTTTGGCATCATCATCAATCGAGGAGGCCTCAACTGATTCCCCTAAAAAATAAGGTCATCCTATGCGAGTCCCTCAGCATTGGGTCCTCGGATCGACAAGTGTAATGGGTTTGCCATTTCTGGTCTGCCATTATCACAGGTCGGGAGGAGAGGCGCAACTGAGGTATCGGAGAAATGGTCACCAGAGTCGACAGCTCTCTAGATCAACACCCTAACATGCGCAAGACACACACGTCAGAATGCGTCCCAAGATAGCCTCGTCTGGTTATGAATTTCGTGAACACACAAACGTACCAAGCGGGCACGTAGGTCCCACTACTCTCCACTCTAGTCCTAGGGTGTACTCAAGCCTGGGTATTGGGCTTATCTCTCATAACAACCCAACCTGCCAAACAGAAACCAGCCAGCACAGCACAACAATATCCAGTATGACAGTAATAAAATGAAATGCAATGCAGTAAAAGCTGTAAAACAGTAATATACAACATCATAAAGCACAACAAATAAACACCCAATGAAAAGCAAACAAACAAGCGCTAGGATCGACTCGCTAAAGGGGATGGACCAGCAAGAGGTCAACCGGAGTCCCCAGCAGAGTCGCCAGCTATCGCTCCCGAAAGATTCGCATCCAACGGTACAAACGCGAGAGAGGCGCAGAAAACACAGAGTCGCCAGCAATGTGTATTTATCCCGAGAAAGGGAAAGGAAACACTGCATAAACCTGAAGAGAAAGGGGGAAAGACATGGTCATCGCAACCATAGTCCGGGTTCGAGAGTCAGTTATGCGAGGGGAAGGTGTTAGCACCCCACGCGTCCATCGTACTCGATGGGATCCACTCTTGTTGTCTAAACGGAGGGTGAGCTGTCCTACTATCTATGGCTGAACAAAATAAAACGGGGATGAGGGTGACTAAGATGGACTCGGTAGGACATATTCGATGCCCTAGGCCTAAGTACTCCCTCAGTGCAATGGGAAAGTCAGAGTCAACGTAGTTCGGACGGGAACTGTGGGGGAAGGTTGCTCACCAAGACAATCGTTGTCTTGTGCCTACATATCCTCAATCGGACGAGAGAGAGGAATCAGAGCTAATGTAGTTCGTGGGTACGACCACGGATGTGTAAGTGTTTTTTATGAGCGATGTTAGATTCGCGTCCGGCAGTTAGGGTCGATGCCTGTTTGCGACTCAGACAGAAGGTAACGTGCCCTTTTCTGAAAATGGTCTGGAACCAAACAATCCCGAAGGATAAAAAGATTTGAATTTGTTTTTGTGTTTTTTAGACAGAAGTGTTTTAAGTTAGTTCATAACTTGCATTGCACCAAAGTCTAGGGCACAGGGACGAATACTTAACGAATCATCCCAAGACAGGACACCCGCTAAGCACTCTATAAAGATGAGAGGAAGCCCCTCATTTCTCATTCCCCACGCTTAAAGCTCGTGCGCAATACACTTTATCTTTATTAAGTGTTTTCAAGAAGTTTCGAGATGAGAAGAGAGAAGACCTAAAGGTAACTCTAAAGGGAAACTAAGAGTCATAATGTTATCATGCATGAATGACCTATGGTTAGTGAGGCTTAGGAGGGACAACTACCTAAAACCTAATGCTAATCCTACTCCAAGCTTAATAAAAAATTAAGTTGGACTAGGTAGCTCTAAAGGGAGAGAATCCATGACTTAAACAAGTCTTGAGATTCATGGGAGGAAGAGAGTGAAAGGGAAGAATGAGAAAGAGAAGGAGAAGATGAGATACAATAAATGGAAGCAAGCACATCACATCATAAATGTCCAACTCAAATCATCAAAAAAGTTTCAAAGATCAATGCAAAACAATCTCAAGTAAGCATGCAAAGATAAACATGAAAAAAGGCAAGCATACTTGTATGGAATGCACAATTAAGCATACATGGACTTCATATCAAGATGAAATGAGAAAAATAAGATGAAGATGAAAACAAGTCAGAACCAAGATCATATTATCATCAACAATTCTCATGTGCAAAAGGAAATCAAAGCATGAAACATTATGCACCAAAGAAAGCTACAAAAAGAGGACAAAGTTCCAACACTTAAGAATACTCAAACATGATTCAAACATGATCCATAAATGGCAAAACTTGGTCACAAGGGACCTCAACTAGGTTTAAACATCATATCAAATGCACATACAAAGAATCAAGAAGAAACTCTAGCAAATAGGCATGGCAAGTCAACTTGTGTAAAGAGGTGTCAAGATATAGTCATGCATAAGTCATTTAAGCACAAATAAACAAACGTATATCAAATGACAATAAAAAATTGTGAGATTAAAACTCAAATGACCTAAGTCAGAGACTAACAACATGTCAAAATATCTCACAAAAAATCACAAGTTAAGCACCTCAAACAAATGAGCAAAGATCACATAGGAACCATAAACCAATATGCAAAGGAGAGGGACTAAAATGCAATATGAAAAGAGTTTAAAAATATGAGAAAAATATTTTTAGGAACCTCAACATGTCCTCTAACAAATTCAAAAAGAATGAGATGCAAATCATGTATAGATGATGAGAACAAAAATCAACAAGGCAGGGTGTGCATATATGAAACAATCCAAAAAGAAATTAATTAAACAATTAAATCAGAGGAACAAAATAAAATAAAAATGGAAAATAAAATATACCAAAATTTTATAAAACCCTAAGGATTATTCATGATTTTGTTTGTGATTTTTGGATGCATTTAACTATTTTTAAAAGTTAAAAATGAAAATGCAACAATTAAAATACAATAAAAGGAAATAAAATGAAGCCAGGGGTGCAACAAGCAAGAATTCACGTTGAAAACAAATAAATTGGCTGAACAAGGGGGTGCAGATAGCCAGCCCAACTCAAATGATCCATCAGCGCAAGTCAAAAATCCTATATAAAACCCAGTCAAACATCTTGATCCACACACACCATCAGATTCATCCAAAGACTCACAAGCAGTCAACAAAACCAAGGTAATCAAGATTAACGCATCAGATCACAAGGCACACAATAACAATGATACACGCGCACACATTCACACCATCAAAAATTAAAATCAAAGCACGTGGGAAGCACATGAGAATTTTAATGCGTTGGCATAATCCAAACCATCAGATTAAATCAATGTTCCAGATCAGTCAATCAAAACACAAAGCATGCAAGATCAAGGGTTAAGATTTGAGGCACACGATAACAAACATAGACTAGCAACACGCAAACCATAAAATAAAAACAGATTTTAAAAGACGTGGTTGAACGTGGACCACCAGATCTGGACCACCAATGGTCCAGATTTCATCTCCTACCTTGCAACCTCCACCTGCCTGAAAATGAACCAGGTGCCGGAGCCCTAGCTCCGGTGAACACGAACCATAAAATTACCAGAAATGGCTCATGAGTACATCAAATTAATCAAAATTTCACAAGGATCTCATATATGCAATTAGTTTTCATAAACAACCAACACACAAGCCAAATCGAACAGAATAAGTTTGGATCTAAAAACTTAAATCTCAAAATTCAAACAATCCACACGTCCAAACTCAAAACTAAATAGATCAGCATCATCAGTGAACATCATAGATCATTTTGCAAGCAAGAAAAAAAAGTTACATGATCATGAAAAGTATGCTAACCTGGGAACTGTAGAGCTCAAAATACACGAAGAACTCCTTCCAAAAGCTGCAGATCTTCCTCTTTTGAGCTCTATTTGCAAAATAAATGCAAATAGAGGCTTGAAATTGGCTGGATCTAAGGTTTTGAACTTGAGCAACTTGAACACGAACTTGATGAAATCCTCACTCTAAGCTCAAACCAGTGGTAGATTCTTGTTCCTCTCACCACACTGATCAATAATGTGCAAAGAAAACTTCAAAAACTCTCAAGAGAAGAGAGATTCGAAGAGAGAAAAGTTTGGAGGTGAAAATGGATTCTGAGCAAATGAGGGTGCATGACCTAGCTTTGTGCGTGTGAGTAAGCTTATATACTCTCCATTAGACCTCTCATCATGATTAGCAATTAATTAAACCCCTGATTAGTGAGTTTTGAGTGGTTTTTCAATTTTGCAATTTGTGTTCAACCCACTAATCCACACGTGCCTTGGTCATGAAGTAAGTGTGGCTCATTCACATTCCACTTGCTGATCACAATGGAATTGAAATTGGGCCTTGAATTTTCTTGGATAATGAGATTTGGATCAACTTGCAAATTGTTTATTTGTTAAATACACCATGAATAAGGCACGGGTAGGCATGAAACAAGGGTCAAAATTGGTGCTCATGGCTTGTACTTTGATGGTACAATATGACTTGAAGCAATTGAAGTGATTACAAGTCCTTTTGGATGAAAATGCAAATGGTGGAAAATTGGTACATGTGAAAAACCTCAAAATGCACCTTGTCTTGCCTTAGCCATAACTTGAGTTCTACAAAAGGTATGAACATGTTCTAGTACTTTTTGGAAAGGGGAGAGAATGATCTTCAACTTTCATGTTTGAGTAAAATTCATTTGAAGCTTCTTTGATGATGAAAAGTCAAGTTGAATGTAGTGTAAAAACTTGCCAAAAATGGAAACTTCTCATTATAGGTCATTTTCCAAATTTAGTAACCTTTGTACAAACCCTTGATTCTTTATGAATGACATGAATCTTGACATTTGAGGACCATATGAGGGCATAAGACCCTAAAAATCATGAAGAGGACCTCAAAATTCCATGGTTGACTTCCCTCCTTACAGTTGACTTTTGCTTACTTCACAAGTAACTGATCCACTGAGCATCTTCCACAATAAACCACTAGCCAAGCCTTCCTCTATGAGCACATGTGAGCATATGGAAACCATGAGAGCATGCTTGAATCCACAAAGTTCAACAAGAAGCCCTTTTGAAACCAAAACCCTAATTTGGTCCCTCTGGTTAGGAGGGAAAGACTCACTTGAAATCCTTTGCCATTCTTGACCTTATAAAGATATGATGAACTCCTCAAACCACCTTGAGGCTTGAGACTCATTTGAGATGAACCAAGTACCTTGATCCCATGCTATGAACCAATGCTATGCACAAATGCTGATGCAAGAAATGCAAAGAAACATAAGCCAGTTAGCTAAAAGTAAGAGGGCAAATTTTGGGGTGTTACACCCACTCCAAAACAATTATGCTTCTCAACCACATCAATCACGTGCCCCCAGCCTAGCAAGGCACCTCTATCGATGGTCTCTTTAGCACTCTTAACATACGCTAAAGTCAATTATGGTGATCTACTTTGACTAGTTGAAGCAGAGCTGACATCTTTGAACTCGAGACACTGTAACGACACCTCAGCTATGCCTTCTTCGGTCTCGACATATCGAAAAGATGATAACTCGCTTACAATCAAATCCTCTTCACCACAAACAATGACAAGCTGATCGTCAAACATGAATTTTAACTTCTGATGTAAAGTGGAGTTAACTGCCCCTGCAGCGTGGATCTATGGACGACCCAAAAGGCAACTATACGCTGGATTGATATCCATCACTTGGAAAGTAATGGTAAACAGATGCGGCCCAATGTTGATGGGTAAGTCCACTTCCCCAATGACCTGTCTTCGAGAACCGTCAAAGGCTCTGACAACTAAGGCACTTGGTCTCATCTCGATTCCTTCGACTGATAATTGACTCAATGTACCCTTAGGCATCACATTGAGAGAAGAACCAGTATCCACTAAAACACGAGATAACAGGATGTCTGTGCAAGTTACAGATATGTGCAGTGCTTTATTGTGGGCAGTTCCTTCAGGAGGTAATTCTGATTCATTGAAACCCAAATACCGACTTACAGTTATATTGGCCACTACATCATCGAACTCAACGACAGATATATCTTGCATGACATGGGTACTGTTCAAAACTTTCAACAAAGTTGATATGTGTGCAGGCGAGCTCATGAGTAAAGATAAAATTGAGATCCTCGAGGGCGTCTGACCCAGCTGATCCACAATCTTAAAGTCACTTTTCTTGATCAGCTTAAGGAACTCTTGATCATCAAGGGTCTCCTTGTTCTTTGAAACATCCTCAGACGGGATAATCGGTATTGGAACGGCAGTGGATGCCCCTTGTTGGACCATAGGGGTTGCGAATGCAGGTGTCTCCTTGGGAGAAACAACAATTGGAATTTGCACGGGTTTCGTAGTGACCTTCGGGGCAAACACTCGTCCACTACGAGTCATACCTCCACCCGCTGTAACATTCACGGTCTCTGATTCGGCGAACCTTATCTCTTGACCCCCAGAAAACACAGAAGACTCATACTTCCACGGTACCTCCTTAGAATTCTGATACAGAAACGGCTTCGACGGGCAAACAACGATGGGTTGCACCTTCTTCTGTTTAGGGGATTCCACATGAACCTTCCTATAGATGATGGTAAATGGCTCAATAGCAGCAACTTCCTCAACAGGTTTAGATCTGGCAAATTGCACTTTGCCACGGTTCATCAGAATCTGGACACAACCCTTCAGCCTTCGACACTGGTTGGGATTATCGTCACAAATCTGACACTTACCATGCAAACCTTTCAACATCCCGTGTTCTTTCAATTTCTTGAAAACCACAGCCATCGGAGTTTTTACCTCATCGACATCCATAATCAGTTCAGCCCTTGAATTATCCCCAATCATGTTAACTGTAGGTCCACCATGATCCGGCAACAGATTATTCTGAATGTTAGGTCCTTCCTCAGCGAAAGTCAAAACCTTCTTATCAATGAGTTCCTGAACCTTGGTTTTGAAAACAAAGCAGTCCTCTGTTGCATGTCCTATGTATCCAGCATGATAAGCACAAGATGCATTTGGGTTATGCTTCGGGCCAAATGGAGGAATTGCAAGTGCAATCTTCTTGGGGACACTTACCCCTTGGTGAACCATGTAGGGAAACAATTCCGTGTATGACACCAGAATTCTATCAAAATTCGGACGCTTATGGTTTCCTTGATTATTGTTGTTCTGACGGTTTTGATTCTGCTGATTTTTGTTGTTTTGTTGATTCTGTTGCTGATTCTGAGTATTCTGAACTGGTTGTTGCGGATGATACTGATATGGAGGTTGTTGATACTGTGCAGCATCAATGTACGGATACGGATAGTACGGCAAGGGAGCCATGGGAGCTTGATACTGAGGAGAAACTTGAGCTGTCACAACGTTGGCTTCACCTTCCTTTTTCTTGGATTGACTGTTCTGAGATTTCAGAGTGGCTGGCTGCTGGGAAGCAGCTCCAGGAATCCTTCCAGTCTTCAAACCATTCACAATCCGTTCACCAATCGTCACAACATCAGCAAAATTCGATGAAGAACTACCCACCATTTTCTCGTAGTAAGATCCTTGCAACGTACCCATAAAGATGTCAACCAACTCATTATCAGAGAGAGCAGGTCGCACACAAGATGCCATCTCATGCCATCTTTGTGCATACTCCTTGAATGTTTCAGCTGAGCGCTGAGACTGATTCTGCAATTGCAATCTAGTTGGCGCCAGATCAAGGTTATATTTGTATTGCCTCACGAACGCTTCAGACAAATCCCTCCAAGTACGGATTTTGCTGCGCTCCAAGCCCATGTACCAATCTAACGAGGCTCCAGACAAACTATCTTGAAAACAATGAACTAGCAATTCATCATTATCAATATGGGATGCCATCTTCCTGCAGTACATAGTGATGTGACTACGCGGGCACCTCAAACCTTTGTACTTTGGCAAATCAGGTATCTTGAATTTCTGCGGCAGCACAACATTCAGAACCAAACACAAATCTTTGGCCTCCATCCCAAAAGCAGAAAAACCTTCGATAGCTCTGATACGGTCTTCTAACAACTTGTAGTCGATCGATCTATTCTGATTAGTGGGCCTGACAAGAACCTGAGGATTTGGCAACTGAGAAGCGGAAGGAGCATTCACTTACGGAGTAGCATACTGAGAAGGATACACCAAACCCGGATTAACCATCTGACCAACATTCTGACCCATCGGAACACCATACAGATAATTTGGAGGAGGTACCCCAGTAGCTGAGGAAGATGCCTCAGGATAGAACATCCCAGGATGAACATTCTGAACAGCAGTTTGAGCAACTTGAGACGGCATGAATAGGAGGACCCCTATACACATGTTCTTCATCATCAGGAGTTTCAGTGTCGACCAATCCGACAGTTTGATGAGTTTGAGCCTGAAGATTCTCAGGATCATCATTCACCACTGGAGGCAGGACTGGAGTAGGCATGACCCATGGATAGGCAGCAGCATTCCCATTAGGCATAGGTGTAACAAAAGGCTGATATGGCATGAAGGCACTACCATTATTTGCAATCTGCAGAGTGTAATTCAGAGGCATACCCCAAGGGAAACCAGCGGGCATCTGATTCAAACTAGGCTGAACAACAGGCTGATTCACAGGCTCAACTGGCACGTCAACTCTAGCAGGAGAAGGAACGACGATAGCAGGAGTAGCCGTAACAACAGGAGGAACGATCACAACAGGAGTGACAACAGTTGCATCAGTAGTGGTTGCAACAATAGTGGCAGCAGCAGCGGCGTCCCTCTGGGCATGAAGGAGCTCCATAATGACATCCATGTTCGTCTGGAACTGGTCCATCTGACCTTGGAATTGTGCCAGAGTTTCCTTGTACGCAGCGTTCTCAGCTTCGAAGTCAGCCATGATTCTGGGTTTGTTTGAGCGAGTAAAATACCGATGTCGAGTCGTCGTCTTTCTATAAGGAATGTGAACAAGGATGAGCAACGGTTTCGGATGAAGGGACGTGCATATTATCGCTCCCGGGATTTTCATCCTAGTACAAACGCGAAAGTGGCACCGAAACAGAGTCGCCAGCAATGTGTATTTGTCCCAAGAGAGGGAAAGGAAACACTGCGTAAACTTGAGGGAAAGGAAAGAGCATGGTCTTGCAACCAAGAGAACTGGATTCGGGAGTCGGTTACACGAGAGGAAGGTATTAGCACCCCCTCGTGTCCATCGTACCCGATGGGATCCACGCTTGCTTGTCTCGATCAAAGGGTGTAAGGAAAGATACTGGAAAAGGAACTGATAGCTGGAGAACTGGAAAAGGAAAGGAGAGAGAAAGAGAAACAAATGTAGGGAAAATAAAAGAAGTGCTCGAATGGGCCCTACCACACTGCCTACGTATCTCATCGGGGACATGAGAATCAGAGCGACGTAGTTCCCCTTACTAGGGATGGACTGTTTGTGTTTTTTAGGAAACGGCTAATGTTCTAGCTCAGGTGTTGCAGGCTCGCTGGTCCGAGTGTGTTACCATCTTGCAAGAGAACCAGGAGAAGCACGTTCGTACGTTGAGAATGAGTGAGATGAGAAAAGAATTCCCGAAGGAAAGACGTTGTTGATTGTTTTTGTCTTTTAAGAAAGAAGTGTTTTTGATTATGTGTGTTTTGTAACTCGTATTGTATTTAAGTCCTTCATATAGGATTGAATGCCTCGCATATCGACCCAAGACAGGACGTATGCTAAACATTCTAAGAAAGTGAGAGAAGACCCCACACCTCTTTGTTCCCACATGAAAGGCCTAAATATAATAGGTGTTATGCCTTTATTAAGTGTTTTTTTATCTTTATTATAAAATGAGAGAAGAGACTCAAAAGAGGAGTAAAGGTGAAAATCTAATGAGGGAGACTAAGACTCAATCTTAATGTTATCATACATGGTGATCCTATGGTTAATGTGGTTTAAGAAATCAAAACCCCTAAAAGAAAAGAGAAGAAGAAGATAGAAAGTAACTTACTTCCAAGATGGAAGTTAAATTATTTCTAAGAGGGAAGAAAGAAGATTATGAAAGCAAAGCATTATTAAATGCTTAAACAACACAAATTGAATGATTAAAAGATGAAGGAAGAAATTAAAATGTGGATGCATATCCACACTCAAATGACTTACCATTAGTTCCTGAAATGGTTAGTGCAAACATTTACAAATGAAGAAACAAATTTAGATGAACAAGTAAGACTTACACAAATTCAATAACCAAAGTAAAAGAATCTTAAAGGTTAAAGGAAGCACAAGGTCAGAATGCACATCATAAGAATGTTCTCTAATAATATGAGAGCAAACACAAATCAAATGCACACAAACAATGCCTTAAACCACAAAGAAATGCATTATGAAAGATGTAGATGAAGAATGAGTGGATATGCAAAGTGATCATGCAATAATGCTTCAAGTAATGTCAAAGTCAGAATGTGGATGACCTAAACATGTGCCTAAACATGATGTACAAATCTCATATGAGGCATACAATCAAGCATCCAAGCATTAAGAGTGATTAGGAGAAGAAGTGAGAAGATATGAACATGAATTTAACATGGAAAGAAATTACTTAATGCATAAGTCAAACCTAAAAAAAAAAGTTCAAGAAGAAACTCAAGTATCAAAGTCAAAAGTGATATGACATGTTAGGATGAAGAGTAGATGCATAAACCAATCACATTCAAGCAATTACAAGTCATTTAGAAGCTAGAAGAAAAAGAAACATGCATTTGGATGAAACATGCTCAAGTATGCAAAGTAAGACATAAATGGCACATGGAATGAATGAGATGTTTTAAAGTCAGAAGCATACATCATATGAGATGCAAATGGATAGTATGGCATGGCATCAACAAACCAATTACAAGTCAAGTTGGAATTTAGATGAAAGAGGATGAGTAATTAGGTCAAAAGGAAACATGTGAAACAAGTATTGAACATGTACACAAAAAGACATCAAATTCAAACCAATGACCTATAATTTCATTCAAAAGACCTATAATGATCTAAACATGGCTCAAGAAGTCAAGAAGAATGATCTCATACAATGGCACAAGTGCCTTTTCAAGCAAGTAAACAAACATGATCAAAGAAGTTCACAAAATGACCTCAAACAAGAGTCATCAAACAAATACCAAACATGATTGAAAAAATCAACAAAATAAGTATCAAGAGACCTCAACCAGAGGTAAATATCATACCAAAAACACATGCAAAGAATCACAAGGAAACTCAATCAGACAAACATGGCAAAGTCATTAAGGTTTCACATGATCATGCACAAAGAAATGGCTCAAAAAAGATGCAAAGATGATTTTTAAAATATGAAAAAAAATGTTTTTAAATGCTTCAAAGTGTTCTCTGAAATATGCAAAAAGAATGGGATACAAACTATGTACCAATGATGAGAAATAAAATCAACAAGGCAGGGTGTGCACAATTGAAACATTTCAAAAAGAAAATCAAACAACAATTAATTCAGATGCAAAAAATAATAGAAAAATGGAAAATAAAATTTGTAAAAATTTTATAAAACTATAAATATGATTCATGATTTTTTTTATGATTTTTAGATGCATCTAACTAATTTTAAGAAATTAAAAATGAAACAAGGCAAATATGTGAAAATAAAATGAAACAATACATGCCAGGGGTGCATTAAGCAAGTGAAATCAGTTCAAAACTGGGCTGGACCAAAGGAGGGGGTGGGAAAAGCAAAGAAGCCCAATGCGCTTCTTACCCTAGACTTAGATTCAACCTTTTTGACTCCATCATTGCCATCAGATCAATCCAATGATTCACACGCAGTCAACACAACCAAAGTAGACCAAATGCAAGGCTCAGATTAACACGCGCATGATAATTAACATAGGGAGCCACACAAAAATCACCATCTGAACAAAATGAAATTCACGTGAGCAACACATGACATTTTTAATGCGCTGGCAAGTTAATATCCTTCAGATCAATCCAACGCACCTCACACAATCAACGTAATCAACAATCATACATGATGAACGGATCTCATTGAGGACACACAATAATAATCATGGAACACACGCACTCAAGCAATCAGATTATAAAAGGATTTTAATGTGTTGGCAATATATCATCCACATGATTCAATAGATCAAATGGTCCTAATTCAAACTTGCAAAACCCTAGAATTAAAACTCACCGGCCGGAGAAGGACCTTCGTTCATCTTCTCCGGCGAGCAACCACCAGCTGCAAACTTCAATGTTCACAGAAATGCACAATTCGCATACCAAAATGAAGAGGAAGTTATGGAGATCAAGAATACACCATTATTTTCCACGAATCATGTGTACATGCAACAAACCGAATCAAAACATATTGCCCTAGAAAATGATCTACACCTCTAAGAGATCTATCAACTAGCCAGAAACGCACGCAGCTTCTAATAAGCCATAAACACCGTGAAAACAAGCTGAATTTAGTAGAAAAAGGTTGAGAAAGGGAACCTGAAATGTGATGAAACCTTGGATCTACAAGAATACCAGAGAGCTTGCTTCTTCCTTTAGCTTCAATTGGCCAAATAAAGGCTTAGGAGCTTGAAATCGTGAAGAGAATCCAACTGAAAATTCAACTGTCTTGAAGCTGAACTTGATTAGCTGAATTTATCTACTCTTGTTCTTGATCCAAAATGGAACAATGATGATGATGGAGATGAAATGTGATAGAATATTTCGTGTGAGATCAGAGAGAAAATGGAAAACTCAGAGCGAAATTTTTGAGAGAAAACTTGAAGTGTTTGAGAGGGAGAGTGAGAAATGAGAGTTGAGAAATGAAAATGTGAGTGAGATTCTAATTTATATGTGTGGTTTAATAGTTAACTCATGGTCAAGTGAGTGAGTTAGGGTGAGTTGATGTGGTTAAAGTGAGTTGTCCCTAACTAACTGAGTCAAGTTAGTTAGGGCGAGTGAGGAAGGGTTTTACTATGGTGAGGTTGAGGTTTATGGTGTTATGGTGGTGAAGAAGTCACTGATGTAGCAGAAGCTTGTTTAGAAAGTTTTTATTCTTTCCATTTTCATGTATGAAGTAGCATGGATAGCACGTGCTTGTAAGTTCATGTTGGTTCTAAAATGGCAAAGTGGAGAATGATGTTTAAGCATGCGTGGGGCTGGTGTGAACTAACAACAACAACAACAATATCATTTTCTGACTTTTTAACAGCTTGGTACCAATGGAAACATGGTGATTTGGTGGTGAATTTCTTTATGCATGGTAGATGATATAGTGAGTTTTTGATGTCAAATGAAAGAGGGAATATGGGATAACAAGTTTGATGTTAGTTTTGGATTGAAATGAAGCCTCAAACACACTTAAAAATGACTATGAACACAATGGTTCCAAACTGGTTGGTTGGCGTGTAAACCTGGCATGGCGTGGCAAGCATGGCACATGAAATTTCAGCATGATCACACTAACTTGGAATCATCATAACCATCTCATAACTTGCTCAAATGAAAATTTGTCCAACATCAACATTGAAGAGGGCATGGAAAGGAACAACTTTGATGTTGGAAAGTTTTCCATTTGAAGCTTCCATCTTTCAGGAATTAAGCTTGACTTTTGGCACACCAAGTGTTTGTCAAAATTATGGCGCATGGGCCTGGTCATGCTTGGTCATGACTTGGTTTGTGACCTAGTATTGCCAAACTTTGATCAACCATAACTCATTCAATTTTTACCCAATGAAGGAGATCTTTATATGGATTTGAAGCTTAGAACATGAACTTTAATTGGATCAACTTGGGCCTGAGGTTTGGATCCTTTATCTTGAAGAAAGAGAGCCTCAAAGTAGGGTACAAAATGGTCCAAAGTTGCCATTTTTGGAAACCCTAAGGTTTCTATTTTTGGCAGTTTTGTGATTTCTTGATTTTTCATTATTCCTCCATCATTTCTTGATCAAATTTTATCCATTGAACATATGTAACATGAATTTCATGACTTTGACCTTAAAAAGTCAGGAGTTGACTTTTTTCACTGCACAGTTGACTTTTTCCCCAATTTCTTGATTACCAAGCAACTGATCAATTGAGACCCTTCTGAAACCAATTGATGAACAATTTTCCATCCATATACAATTAAGAGGATAAGGGATACCATGAGATCAAGTTTTGCCCAAAAAATCAGAGATAAACTGATTTTAGGTCAAACCCTAATTTTGGCACCCTCTGGTTAGGCGGAAATAACACATCCTCCAAATCCAAATCCTCTGAATATGATGTGTATCCTCTCAAACAATGATGAGATATGCCATTTGGAGATGATACAAACTCAAAGAGCTTGCCCATTTAGGGGTCAGATCCCAATTTTTGACTGCCTTGTGTAGGAGATTATGCATTGCTCACTCTTCTTGATGAATTCTCCTCTTCCAATGCCTTGAGGGATCAATTGAGATGATATATGACATAAGAGACCCTTTAGGCTTGTTTGAAGACCCTTGGCTCTTGTTCCCTTACTTTGGATGATCAACACCTTTGAGGATCACTGATCCCATGCCCTTATGCAAGATGCAATGCAATGCTCTATGTTTTATTTTTCTATGCTTGAATGCAATGCAATGAAATGAAAGCTTATGCTAAATGATATGAAGAAATGACATGGCAAATTTTGGGGTGTTACAGCTGCCCCTATTCAATCACTGTAGACCTGAATGGATGATAGCGATTGCTGTCAGACTTTCAAGGTATGGAGGGATTGAATACCAAAAATAACCAGAAAATTTGCACTCTGTAGAGAAGAAGAAAACGGATATAAACCCAACCAAGTGAACTCTGCTTGAGTAAAACTCTGATGATGAAGAATAAAACTGAAGGGATGTCTTTTATACAACGCCAGATGACTACTGACTTGCCACGCTACGGGTGGACTTTAACAACGTCTTTTGTACAATGCCAGACGACTACTGGCTTGCCACAATGCGGGTGGACTTTAACAATGTCTTTTAGCACGATGCCAGATGACTACTGGCTTACCACACTACGGGTGGACTTTAACAATGTCTTTTAGCACAACGCCAGACGACTACTGGCTTGCCACACTACGGGTGGACTGTCTTTTGGAATGGAGTCAGAAGACTACTGACTTGCCACACTACGGGTGGACTTTAACAATGTCTTTTAGCACAACGCCAGACGACTACTGGCTTGCCACACTGCGGGTGGACTGTCTTTTGGAATGGAGTCAGAAGACTATTGACTTGCCACACTACGGGTGGACTTTCGCCAATCTACAGTTGGACTTTGCCTTGCTTTACCACCCTTGGATGGACCTTTTGCCAATCTACGGTTGGACTTTAAGAATTTGCCACCCTTGGATGGACCTTTTGCCAATCTACGGTTGGACTTTAAGAATTTTCCACCCTTGGATGGAACTTTTGCCAATCTACGGTTGGACTTTAAGAATTTGCCACCCTTGGATGGACCTTTTGCCAATCTACGGTTGGACTTTAAGAATTTTGAATACTGGATTACTCTCTGCATCCGTGTCAGACATCTCTGCTGACTCTGCTGAGGAACAATAATCAATGATTTGATCTCAGAGACTCCTGAAAGGATAATATCTTTGCTGGAGAATGAATGAACAATCCGTCTGCTTCGAATCGTTACACCTGCCAAAAATAAATTGGACTTTGAGATATGAGGGGAGTGATGATTCTGCCAGGAATTACTTCATCTGCTTGAGGATAAATTCTGGTTATAGCAACTCCGCTGGGGATGAGAATTTTTTGAATGACGTCCTGCTAGGGGAGAAAAGTCATTAAAACTCTACTTGAGGATCTATTAAACCCGAGATCCTTTGCGGGGAGAATCAACCTGCTAACCCGGCTGGGGAAAGAATGTACTATCACCTTGTTGAGGAATAGATTCTGTTGATCGATAAGCCTCTTGCGGGGAGAAACACAACTCAGCTGGGGAGTTTTGTTGACAAGATTCAATGTTAAACTCTGTGGGGAGTACAATTATCAGAGATACGATCTTGCTGGGAATCAGGGCTACTCTGCCGGGGATATGCAAATCCTAGTTAGAAGACAATCCGTTGCAACATGCTGAGGAAGAGTCCCTAGGGATCTGCTGGGGAAACCCAAAGCAATTCCACAATAGTCTGCTGAGGAATAAAACCTTCGAGCTTAGGATAAATTCCACAATGCCCCATGCTAGGCGAACTTTCCGTTTGACGATTCTGTTGGGGATGATGAGTTTATAACAAACTCTACTGGGAACACCGCTTTAAAGTGTCTCATGCTGGGGAATGCCCTTTTAAGAGGATTTTACAGAAGACCAAACATCTTCAAACTCTACTGAGGATAATAGATTTGGAACGCCTCTTGCCGGGGAAATTCCAGATGCCCCATGCTTGGGAAAGTCAACAACTTGATTTTTTGCTCCATGATACAAGACTTATCTGAAGAAAACGTCATAGGAGGATTTTACAGAAGCTTAAGCATCTTCAAACTCCTGGCGACTTCACTGGGGATTGACCATTAACTTCGGTGTCTGCGAAGCAACTCTATCTGGGGAATTCACAACCATTATCGACACAGAAAAGCTTGTAGCTGTTGGAAGTACTGAATGAGAGAATCGACTTAATAAGATACAACACTATCCAGTTGAACTCCATTCACCGATATCAAAACGTCATGACCTACCGTCGACCGAATGATGGACTCAATCAGTAAACATTGTGACAAAAGGGTGACAAGTGAACCCTTTCCTGAACATGATTGCCCTAGTCTTCTGCGTGGGAATAAGTGATTACACCTCTTGTGCTTGAAATCATCTGGACCTATTACCTGCAACAAAAGCATACACACATGCCCCGGAATACTGCGTGGTTTGAGTCCACCATCCAGGATTATTCAACATTCAAAGTAATTTTAAATGTTTTTCTGCGCATGTTATTGTAAAGCCACCATGTTTCCGAATGCAATGTTTTATCAAAAATTCGGAGGTTTTTGCAAACAAAGCAGTAAAACAAAATAAGAAGCTTTTTACTGAAATTCAATTTATTGAAGAAAAGCCCAGAATAGGAAATTACATCAGGAATCAATCCCTGGAAAGAGGTGATCGCTAAAAATTGAGAAAAGAAACTATCCTAATGGCAATGTGAAAACGGCATTCCACTGAGTTTCGATTTTGCTATGGCGAGTATGTCTTCAAAACTCCCCGACCTTGCCTTCTGAGGAATGATCAGACTGACTCATACCCTTTGGAATGTCAGTTGTTTAAACGATGATGGAGTACAGATAACTCAGACCGTAATCGTTCGCATAAATCCCTCTTTTGCATGGACCGCCCTTTCGGGTTTTCAATCCACCGGGATACCATTTTTTTCCTGAGTTGTCCTTGTGGATTTTCAACTCACCGGGTGTACAATTTTTTTATTTATTATCCCTAATTTTTGCCCGAACCTTTTTTATTCTATTTTTGTGGTTCGCCGGGATGCCCTTTTTTGCCTGGACTTTTCTCTCTTTTTTTTTGTCCAGTGGGTCTATTTATGTGAAGTATTTTTTGACTACGTCTGAGTTGACAGGGGATGAAAAGTCTTTGCCGTCCAAGGTTGTAAGTAACAAGGCTCTGCCCGAGAAGACCTTCTTGACCACGAATGGACCTTCCTAGTTGGGAGTCCATTTACCCCTGTGGTCTGTACTAGGAGGAAGGATCCTTTTGAGTACCACATCTCCCACTTTGTAAACCCGAGGACGCACCTTCTAGTCTGCTTCATCCTCCACTGGTATAACTGCCCATGACACATAGCTGTCAACCATTTCTCTTCAATAAGGCTCAACTGATTAAATCTGGCACGAACCCACACAGCTTCGTCTAACTTGACATCCATCATGACTCTGAGGGATGGAATCTCCACTTCAACCGATAGTACTGCCTCCATACCGTATACAAGTGAGAATGGTGTTACCCTAGTGGACGTGCGTACTGACGTTCGGTACCCATGCAAAGCAAATGGTAACATCTAATGCCAATCTTTGTATGTGACAACCATTTTCTGCACAATCTTCTTAATATTCTTGTTGGCCGCCTCCACAGCACCGTTCATCTTCGGGTGATACGGAGAAGAATTGTGATGTTTGATTTTGAAGTCCCGGAATAGCTCAGCCATCATTTTGTTGTTCAGATTAGAACCATTATCAGTAATGATTCTCTCGGGTACTCCATAGCGACAAATGATATCCCGTTTCAGGAAACGAGCTACCACCTGCTTAGTGACATTGGCATAAGATGCTGCTTCAACCCATTTAGTGAAATAATCAATGGCGACTAATATAAAACGATGGTCGTTTGAAGCAGTAGGCTCAATTTTTCCGATCATGTCAATGCCCCACATGGCCAAGGGCAACGGAGAGGACATGACACTCAACGGATTTGGAGGAACGTGCACTTTGTCTGCATAAATCTGGCATTTGTGACACTTGCGGGCGTACTTGCAATAATCTGACTCCATTGTCAACCAATAATACCCCGACCTCAACAGCTCCTTTGCCATCGCGTGTCCTCCGGCATGGGTACCGAAAGAGCCTTCATGTACTTCCTGCATTAACAGGTCTGCTTCGTGTCTATCCAAGCATCTGAGCAGAACCATGTCAAAATTTTGTTTGTACAGCACGTCATCCTGATTCAAGACGAAGCTACCAGATAACCTTCTCAACGTTTTCTTATCTTTAGTAGATGCCCCCGGCGGGTACTCTTGACTTTTCAATAAACACTTGATGTCGTGAAACCATGGCTTGTCATCAGACGTTGCATCAACAGCAAACACAAATGCAGGTCTGTCAAGACGAGATACTTAGATCTTAGGTACATGATTCCATGTTTGCACTTTGATCATGGAAGATAACGTGGCCAGGGCATCAGCAAACTTATTCTCATCTCGAGGAATATGGTACAGCTTCACTGTTGTGAAAAATGTCAGCAATCTCCTTGTATAATCTCTATACGGAACCAGATTTGCTTGGTGCGTGTACCAACTCCCTTTCACTTGATTGATTACCAAAGCTGAATCACCGAAGATATCAAGGGTCTTAATTCGTAAATTAATTGCCTCCTCAATCCCCATTATACAAGCTTCGTATTCTGCTTCATTGTTAGTGCATCCGAAAGTTATTCGAGCAGTGAAAGGCATGTGAACACCTTCCGGCGTGATAAGAACTGCTCCAACTCCGCACCCATTCATGTTGACATCCCCATCAAACTTCAAACTCCATTTGGATTCAGGGTCTGGCCCCTCCTCCGGGAGTGGTTCCTCGCAGTCTTTAGCTTTGAGAAACATGATGTCCTCATTAGGGAAATCAAGTTTCATGGGTTGGTAATCATCAATCGGCTGTTGCGCAAGATAGTCTGACAAGATACTTCCTTTGATGGCCTTTTGAGAAGTATACTGGATATCATATTCTGTCAAAACCATTTGCCACCGTGCAACTCTGCCTGTTAGTGTTGGTTTCTCGAAAATGTATTTGATAGGATCCATTTTTGAAATCAACAAAGTTGTGTGCCTGATCATATACTGCCTTAATCGCTTAGTAGCCCATGCGAGTGCACAGCATGTCTTCTCAAGCATGGAATATCGGTACTCGCAGTCATTGAACTTTTTGCTCAGGTAGTAGATAGCATGCTCCTTCCTACATGTCTCGTCGTGTTGACCGAGAACACAACCCATAGAACCTTCAAGCACTGTCAAATACATTATCAAGGGTCTTCCCGAAACTGGAGGCATGAGGATTGGAGGTTCCTGCAAGTATTCTTTTATTTTATCGAAGGCCAATTGGCAATCGTCATTCCACCTGGCCGATTGATCTTTTCTTAGCAGTTTGAATATTGGTTCGCATGTGGCTATTAGGTGAGATATGAACCTTGCAATGTAGTTCAATCTACCCAAAAAACCACGAACCTCTTTTTCTGTTCTCGGTTCAGGCATATCTTGTATTGCTTTCACTTTGGCAGGATCAACCTCAATCCCTTTTTTGCTCACAATGAAACCCAACAGCTTTCCAGAACGCACCCCGAAAGTGCACTTGTTTGGATTCAACCTCAAACGGAACTTTCTCAACCTTTCAAACAACTTTTTCAAGTTAATCAGATGTTCTTCCTCCGTTCGCGACTTGGCAATCATGTCATCCACATAACATTCAATCTCTTTGTGGATCAAGTCGTGAAATAATGTTACCATTGCCCGCTGGTACGTTGCCCCTGCGTTTTTCAACCCAAAAGGCATCACTTTATAACAGTATGTACCCCATGGGGTAATGAATATGGTCTTCTCCATATCCTCAGGTGCCATCTTAATCAGGCTGTACCCGGAGAAACCGTCCATAAATGAGAACACTGAAAACTGAGCTGTATTGTCAACCAGCACATCGATGTGGGGCAGTGGAAAATCAACTTTCGGGCTAGCTTTGTTTAGATCTCGATAATCCACACACATTCTCACCTTTCTGTCTTTCTTTGGTACCGGCACGATGT
This sequence comes from Lathyrus tuberosus, assembly GCA_022829125.1. Classification (NCBI taxonomy): domain Eukaryota; kingdom Viridiplantae; phylum Streptophyta; class Magnoliopsida; order Fabales; family Fabaceae; genus Lathyrus; species Lathyrus tuberosus. The sequence continues at coordinate 10,693,988 of JALAZF010000041.1, forward strand.
TGGCAACCCAGGGAGGATAGTTAGTCACAGCAAGAAACCCTGCATCCCACTGCTTCTGAACTTCTTCTTTGATCTTTATGGCCATATCAGGATGAGTCCGACGAAGTTTCTGCTTGACTGGCGGGCATTCTTCTCTTAATGGCAGCCTGTACACAACAATATCAGTATCCAGCCCTGGCATGTCTTGATACGACCAGGCGAAGATATCAACATATTCACACAACATCTCAGTCAAAGCTTTCTTCACATCTGCTTGCAGGCTGGCACAAATCTTGATCTCTTTCTTAGCATCCTCGGTACCAATATTGATGATCTCTATGGTCTCTTGATGAGGATGGATGGTCCTTTCCTCTTGTTTTAACAATCTGGCTAGTTCCTCAGGGAGTTCACAGCCTTTCTCATCCCCTTCTTCGGCTTGATAAATCGGTTTGTCAAAGTCATACATAGCCATAACAGAACCGTTATCAATGGAATTCGAAGGATCAAGTCTGCACGAACGGGTTCATGCTTTATTTTAGAATTTATTTTTAAAACAAAAAGAAACGAAACATTTCCATTTTATTATTTTTGTGCAAAAATAAAAAGAAAGACAAGGAACGAAATTTGTGTGCAAAATGTCCTTTATTGATGATTAAAATTGCAAACACAAACAGGGTGGCCCTACAAATGAATCTATACGCCTTGGGCAGAGCGCAATATTTTAACATGCATTATGGTTAGAAAAACAAAGAAAATTACTCTGTTTGAAGAGTAACCCGGATGACTTCTTCAACAGATCAATTCTGCAATGGTTGTTTTGGAGCGCGTGGGCGTACCCAGTTGTCTAAGTCACAGTCACTGTCAACGCCATCATATGTAGCTGCACAAGACTGATCTGGGTAAATGATTCCTCCGCTGCTGAAAGTGATGGGTCCACTGTTCTCTGCAGATGAAGTCATAGAGGGATGATAGCCAATACCAAATTTGTCCTCCTTCATTGGTGTCTCTATCAGCTTGCCCCAGCCTTGGGCATTGCCCACTCTGACAACCTCGACAGCTTGCCTATAGGACGAAATGGATGTACCGGCTCTATCTGGTGTAAGGGAAGATTTAGGCACTTGATCAATGTTCACCGCTTCAAATGACTGGAAAAGCATTTCGTGGATTTCCCCATCCATCTCAACATACTTGAACGTGGACAAGTGGCTAACAAAAATGTCTTCTTCACCACACACTGTCACAACTTGTCCCTCGAACTCGTACTTCAGCTTATGGTGTAAGGTGGATGTAACAGCCCCGGCCGCATGAATCCAAGGGCGACCTAATAAGCAGCTATACGCAGGCTGTATATCCATCACATGGAATGTAGATTTTAACACTTGCGGTCCAATTTGCACGGGCAATTCCACTTCACCAAACACAGATCTTTTCGTTTCATCGAACGCTCGGACGACCAACTCACTTGGCCTTAATATCAACCCATCAACCTCTAGCTTCATTAGCGCCTTCTTAGGCAAGACATTGAGCGAGGAACCAGTGTCTACCAGCACGTGAGACAACACTGCACCCCTACACTCCATTGTGATGTGCAAAGCTTTGTTGTGGTTTCTACCTTCAGACGTCAAATCTTTGCTTGTGAAGCCCAAACCATGGCTGACGTTGACGTTAGAAATTACACCCTCAAGCTGATTGACAGTGATTTCCTGTGGAACATATGCTCTCTTCAACACTTTCAACAAAGCCTCCCGGTGCGCGTCATAACACATCAACAATGATAAAATTGAGATTTTCGAGGGCGTCTGGTTCAATTGATCGACAATCTTGTAATCACTTTTCTTTATTATCCTCATGAACTCTTCTACTTCGTTGTCAAAGGTAATCTTTGTCTCTGTTTCAGGCACAGGCACATTCTCAACCACCTGTTTTCCTTTAGCTTTTGCCGTAGCTTCAACCTCTTTATCACTGCGCAAAGTTTGGGGAGCAAACAACCTTCCGCTCCGAGTAAAGCCACCTACACCACCCACATTATCAATATTTGAACTGGCTGATGTCCCGACTTCCTGTTTTTTCCCTTCATAATACACGTCTGCCCCATAGTGCCATGGGATTGCTTTTGTAGATGTAAACGGAATTGGTCCTGGCACCGTGATGGTAACAGGACTGGATCCTTCTTGCACAACACTTGCTACAAGAGCTATACTTGCAGGCACCTGAATCTCAGCGGGAGTATAATAGATGGTCACGGTTGACACTTCATCAGTATCTTTTACATCTCGGTCGAACTGTAGACGGCCCTCATTGATCAGATTCTGCAGACCAACTTTCAACTTATCACAGCCATTCTCTTGGTCCGTACACTCAGAACAATCTTGGTCACAACCCGAGAACACCTGTCCCTTCAACAAACGATCTTTTACAACCAACAAGGAAGTCTTCACCTGATTGATATCTGCCACCAAGTTCAATCTCTTTCCATCTTCAATAGCATGCACATCTGCCACACCATGATCAGGCATGGGGTTCTGGAGAACATTAGGAGGTAGAGAGAAATTGATCGCTTTAGCATCTATCAAATCTTGCACCTTATGATGAAACGCCCAACATTTTTCAATGGTGTGCCCCTGAGCACCTAAGTGGAAATCACAGTGAGTGTTAACATCGAAATTAGGTGGCAAGTTGCCAGCGGCAGGAGGTCTCATAGTACGAAGCTCAACCAACTTCAATTTGAGTAACTGCTGTAACAACGCTGAATACGTCATAGGGAGAGGGTCAATCTTACGATCCCTCTGCCTAGACCTCTGCTAGAAAGGAGGTTGCTGCTGTTGCTGCTGAACTTGCTGTGGTGGTTGTTGCTGCTGAACAGATGGTTCTGGGATTGTCACTGCACCTACCTGGTGATAAGCTTGAGAACGCCCTCTTCCTCGTCCTCTATATACAGCATTTGTATCACCTTCTCTTCTTTTCTAACCACTAGCAAATGGTTTCTTCATTCCAGAAGAGCCAGCCCCACTTACATCTTGGATCCTCCCCAGTTTCAATAGACTCTCTATTCTTTCTCCAGCAATCACGATATCAGCAAATCCGGTTAGTGGACACGCAACCAATCTTTCAAGAAATGCCCCTTGCAGGGTGCCCATAAACATGTCTGCCAGTTCTCTATCCAACAAAGGAGGTTGAACCTGGGCAGCCATTTCCCTCCACCTTTGAGCGTATTCCTTGAAACTTTCCTTAGCATTCTGTGACAACCCTTGCAATTGAGTGCGGTTGGGCGCCATGTCAATATTATATTGATATTGCTTTAGAAATGCTTCTGCCAGATCTTTCCAACTTCTCACAGCATCTCTGTTCAATTTCATATACCAGGTCAAAGAAGCTCCAGCCAGACTGTCCTAAAAGTAATGCATCCATAACTTCTCATCATCAGTATGGGCTGAAATCCTCCCAAAATAAGCCTGAATATGTGTCTGAGGACACGTATTGCCATGATATTTGTCGAAAGTAGGCTGCTTGAATTTTGGAGGAATTCTGACTCCTGGTACCAGCCCCAAACTAGTAACATCAATACCCATAGAATTCTTGCACTCTATGGCCCGGATCTTCTCAGCCAACTCATCATACCTTCGGTCACCAGGGTTACCCATATCAGCATCCAGCAGGGTAAATTGGTCTTCCAGAACATCTTCTTGAATACCACCAACATTTCTTCCATTTCCATTACCCAGATTACCACCAGGAGAAGGATTGCCACCAGGAGGAGGATTGACCCTTGTCTGCAAATTGTCCACTTGATTACCTTCAGGCGTAGTTTCTGGACGCTCGACCAGAAGCCTCAATCTTTCCTGAGCCTGTGCCATACCATTCATGAGAGTCATGAACTGGTCCATGCGTGCCCTCATTTCAGCCAAATCATTCTGCATTTGATCCATAATCCTTGCTTGATTTCTTCGAGTTGAGTATCGGTGTACGTGATTCTCAGCTATAATGCCTGAAACCAAATAAAGGTTAGAGATCCCCTGCAACAAGTACCTGCAAGGCAAACAACATGCAAAATGATATGCAATGTAAATGCCATGCAAATGCCATGTTTATCACTGCCAGGGCGTTTTACACCCTGATTCCAGTCTTAATCACAAAAGTCTCAATGATAGTCACACAATATTGAGAAAAAGATATGCAGAACTGCGCTGTGATAATGTGCTGGTGAATAACGTGACGCCGAAGAAACCCCTTTGAATAAGCCATTCATTGAACATAATATAATAAGTGCTGGAACATTTTACAATGAGTTCGTAAATGGGAAATACATCAAATAAATGACTCCATCAACAAGCCTGATGGTAGTCAACAATACATCAACAAGGCTACATTAAGAGAGGGGAAAGTAAGATCACACATCTAACTCCAAATTTTTCAATTTCTCGCTAGAAGGCTTGATTTCTTCAAAAAGGATTCTAGTGCGCTGATGACCCGGCTTTTCAATCAATTCTTTGATCAAAATGTCTCTCCTATTCAGGGCTTCAATTAATGAATCTGCCTGCATCAGGAGAGCCTCATCAGTACTCGTTTCCTTAAACCTTTTCACCCCAGCTTGTATCTTGAGTCTTCCCCTCTCCACCATGGCATCTTCAAGCTTTTTCTTGGACTTCTTCAATTCATCATCAATAATCTTTAGCTGCTCTTGGCTCTTTGCAAAGTCTTCCATATGCTTTCGCCATTGTTCATGTGCTCTAAGAAGCTCGTCATCTTTAGCCTTTAACTGTTCATGTAACTCTGCATTCTCGAGCCTGACCTCATCCCAGGCTTGCTGAAACTTGGCTAACTTCTCTTTGTTCTGCGCTAAGACCTGTTTGGTCTTCTTGTGAGCTTGAGTAGCAGCATCAGCACCTTTACTAATCTTTTGGAAGTGTTGGGCTCTTTCGGCAAAGTCCCTTTCTTTCGTTGCTAAGATTCGTTCCGCTTTTTGAGCTCTCCGCTCCAGCTCTCTGTTGGCATGTAGAGCATTTTGAAGAAGACTACTCAGATCGAAAATCTCCACCCGAAGTTCACTCACTGTAGCTTGCAGTTTATTAAACTCCTCCATGGGAATGGTGGTAGGTTGTTCCGGAATTGCTGGATACAGAGGTGGCTCTCTTGAAAAGGGCAAAAGAACTTCTTCAACCTTTCTTTGAATCCATTCTGTATACTGTGGATAGGCTCTACAATCACCTTTTCCAAAGACAGTCTTCCCAGTCTTGTGTAGGTGCTCCCAAGCATGCACAACCCTACTTAACACCTCTGTATCTTCATCCCCATTGAAGAACAAAGACTCTTCTATATGTTGGTTTTCAGGAGGGTTACTTGAGGCATACCCAAATTGTCCGATAGCCAGGACTGGGTTGTAGTTAATTCCCCCTTTCCTGCCTATCAGAGGCACATTCGAGAAGATTCCGCAGCTGGTAATGATCTCTACTCCTTGCAACTGATGGTCAAACCAAACAATGTTGTCAGCAGTCAACCCCATTATCCATTTAGACCACTTTAGAGAATCCCTAGTGTCCACAAACGCACCAGATTGAGGCAAATGTTTCAAAAACCAATCAGACAAAAGTGGAGTACAGCAGTTGACAGGACCTCCTCTTCTTTTCTCATTTTTGAAATGCACCGAGTGGTAGAAATCACCTAACAAAGTGGGAATAGGATTTTTCCGGATGAAAACCCTCATAGCGTGCATATCTACAAAGTGAGGTTGGTTAGGAAATAGAACAATGTCGTAGGTACACAAAGCCAGGATAGAGTTATAGACTGTCCAATTCTTGGCGTTGGCAAATTCTTGAGCTTGATCTGCAAGAAATTCCAAATGAAAACCTTTGACTCCACTCTTACTAGCAACATTTCTCTTCAGCACTGACTGTTCCACTTGTAGAGTCGTTGCAATTTCTTCTATGCTAGGGTGATCTCCAGAAAAGAAGGGCACATTTGATTTGACTGAAATACCCAAGATGAATGAAAGTTCCTCCAGTGTAGGCATCAAGATATACCCCGGAAAGACAAAGCATCTTAGCGACGACTCATAGAATTGCAGTAGAGTGTGGAGGGCATCATGCTCATACTTTGTAATGTTACGGACCATTTTCTCCAATCTCCCATATTTCTTCTATAAAGTGATAAGAACACCCGGGTCAGCCATGGCTATCATTTTGTGAAGTAGATCCAAGGTCGGCTCTGGAAATTTGTAAGCAACATTATTCTTTCTCTTAGCATTTGTCTCTGTCGAACCCATTGACTGGAATCAGAGGTAAAATAAGCACCTGGAAATGACAAACATGAATGTTATGGTATGACAATGCAATTCAAAAGGCATGGTATCAATGCTCTGTGTCTGTGCTGGACTGTGTGCACGGTGTCTGCATAAGGCTGAGAATAATACTGCAGATAGAAACCCACTGACTGTAACAAGTTACATCATCTGTCTGTGAATATATCAGAGTATCAGGGTATGTAGGAAGCATGGTTACCTGCAAACCTGTAAACACCCGCCCATCCTCACACGTGGGTACTAGAACAGTGGTTCCTCAGTTTCGGATTCTCAATTTGAGAAGCAATAACACATTCAGCCCATAGGATACAATGTTATCGCCAAACAAAGAGGTCGTCCACTGATTCCCCAAAAATAAGGTCATCCTATAGCAAGTTCTCAGCATTGGGTCCTCGGATCGAGAATGTGCAATGGGTTTGCCACATAATGTGGTCTGCCACTGTCACATCTCGGGAGGAGTGTCATTACCGAGTCCTCGGGAATGGTCACCAGAGTCGACAGCTTCATAGGTTAACACCCAGAAATGCACAAGACGCGCAAATCAAAACATCTCCCAAGAAAACCTCGTCTGGTTGTCGATTTCGTATAAACCATACATAACAAGATGCTACGTAGGCCACACTACCGTCCACTCTAGTCCTATGTATGTACTCGAGCCTGTGTAATGGGTTTATCTCTCAGAATACCCATCCCGCCAAACAGAAAAACCAGTACAGCACAGTCCAGTATAATAATGAAATGAAAATGCAATAAGTACGGTAAAACAATAATACAGTAATACAGTAAATAAATATACAGTAAAACGGTAAACACGGCACAACAGTAAACACCCCATGAAAGAAAAACAGACAAGCGCTAGGATTGACTCGCTAAGGAAACCAGAGATTCTGGGTTCGATCCCCAGTAGAGTCGCCAGCTGTCGCTCCCGGAATTTTCATCCTAGTACAAACGCAAAAGTGGCACCGAAACAGAGTCACCAGCAATATGTATTTGTCCCAAGAGAGGGAAAGGAAACACTGCGTAAACCTGAGGGAAAGGAAAGAGCGTGGTCTTGCGACCAAGAGAACTGGGTTCGGGAGTCGGTTACACGAGAGAAAGGTATTAGCACCCCCTCGCGTCCATCGTACCCGATGGGATCCACGCTTGCTTGTCTCGATCAAAGGGTGTAAGGAAAGATACTGGAAAAGGAACTGATAGCTGGAGAACTGGAAAAGGAAATGAGAGAGAAAGAGAAACAAATGTAGGGAAAATAAAAGAAGTGCTTGAATGGGCCCTACCCCACTGCCTACGTATCTCATCGGGAACATGAGAATCAGAGCGACGTAGTTCCCCTCACTAGGGATGGACTGTTTGTGTTTTTTAGGAAACGGCTAATGTTCTAGCTCAGGCAGGCTCGCTGGTCCGAGTCCGTTACCATCTTGCAAGAGAACGAGGAGAAGCACGTTCGTATGTTGAGAATGAGTGAGATGAGAAAAGAATTCCCGAAGGAAAGACGTTGTTGCTTGTTTTTGTCTTTTAAGAAAGAAGTGTTTTTGATTATGTGTGTTTTGTAACTCGTATTGTATTTAAGTCCTTCATATAGGATCGAATGCCTCGCATATCGACCCAAGACAGGACGTATGCTAAACATTCTAAGAAAGTGAGAGAAGACCCCACACCTCTTTGTTCCCACATGAAAGGCCTAAATACAATAGGTGTTATGCCTTTATTAAGTGTTTTTTATCTTTATTATAAGATGAGAGAAGAGACTCAAAAGAGGAGTAAAGGTGAAAATCTAATAAGGGAGACTAAGACTCAATCTTAATGTTATCATACATGGTGATCCTATGGTTAATGTGGTTTAAGAAATCAAACCCTAAAAGAAAAGAGAAGAAGAAGATAGAAAGTAACTTACTTCCAAGATGGAAGTTAAATTATTTCTAAGAGGGAAGAAAGAAGATTATGAAAGCAAAGCATTATTAAATGCTTAAACAACACAAATTGAATGATTAAAAGATGAAGGAAGAAATTAGAATGTGGATGCATATCCACACTCAAATGACTTACCATTAGTTCCTGAAATGGTTAGTGCAAACATTTACAAATGAAGAAACAAATTTAGATGAACAAGTAAGACTTACACAAATTCAATAACCAAAGTAAAAGCATCTTAAAGGTTAAAGGAAGCACAAGGTCAGAATACACATCATAATAATGTTCTCTAATAATATGAGAGCAAACACAAATAAAATGCACACAAACAATGCCTTAAACCACAAAGAAATGCATTATGAAAGAAGTAGATGAAGAATGAGTGGATATGCAAAGTGATCATGCAATAATGCTTCAAGTAATGTCAAAGTCAGAATGTGGATGACCTAAACATGTGCCTAAACATGATGTACAAATCTCATATGAGGCGTACAATCAAGCATCCAAGCATTAAAAGTGATTAGGAGAAGAAGTGAGAAGATATGAACATGAATTTAACATGGAAAGAAATTACTTAAGGCATAAGTCAAACCTAAAAAAAAAAAGTTCAAGAAGAAACTCAAGTATCAAAGTCAGAAGTGATATGACATGTTAGGATGAAGAGAAAATGCACAAACCAATCACATTCAAGCAATTACAAGTCATTTAGAAGCTAGAAGAAAAAGAAACATGCATTTGGATGAAACATGCTCAAGTATGCAAAGTAAGACATAAATGGCACATGGAATGAATGAGATGTTTTAAAGTCAGAAGCATACATCATATGAGATGCAAATGGATAGTATGGCATGGCATCAACAAACCAATTACAAGTCAAGTTGGAATTTAGATGAAAGAGGATGAGTAATTAGGTCAAAAGGAAACATGTGAAACAAGTATTGAACATGTACACAAAAAGACATCAAATTCAAACCAATGACCTATAATTTCATTCAAAAGACCTATAATGATCTAAACATGGCTCAAGAAGTCAAGAAGAATGATCTCATACAATGGCACAAGTGCCTTTTCAAGCAAGTAAACAAACATGATCAAAGAAGTTCACAAAATGACCTCAAACAAGAGTCATCAAACAAATACCAAACATGATTGAAAAAATCAAAAAAATAAGTCTCATGAGACCTCAACCAGAGGCAAATATCATACCAAAAATGCATGCAAAGAATCACAAGGAAACTCAATCAAACAAACATGGCAAAGTCATTAAGGTTTCACATGATCATGCACAAAGAAATGGCTCAAAAAAGATGCAAAGATGATTTTTAAAATATGACAAAAAAGTTTTTAAATGCTTCAAAGTGTCCTCTGAAATATGCAAAAATAATGGGATACAAACTATGTACCAATGATGAGAAATAAAATCAACAAGGCAGGGTGTGCACAATTAAAACATTTCAAAAAGAAAATCAAACAACAATTAATTCAGATGCAAAAAATAATATAAAAATGGAAAATAATATTTTTTAAAATTTTATAAAACTATAAATATGATTCATGATTTTTTTTATGATTTTTAGATGCATATAACTAATTTTAAGAAATTAAAAATGAAACAAGGCAAATATGTGAAAATAAAATGAAACAATACATGCCAGGGGTGCATTAAGCAAGTGAAATCAGTTCAAAACTGGGCTGGACCAAAGGAGGGGGTGGGAAAAGCAAAGAAGCCCAATGCGCTTCTTACCCTAGACTCAGAGTCAACCTTTTTGACTCCATCATTGCCATCAGATCAATCCAATGATTCACACGCAGCCAATACAACCAAAGTGGACCAAATGCAAGGCTCAAATTAACACGCGCATGATAATTAACATAGGGAGCCACACAAAAATCACCATCTGAACAAAATGAAATGAGAGTTGAGAAATGAAAATGTGAGTGAGATTCTGATGGAAAACTCAAAGAGAAGTTTTTGAGAGAAAACTTGAAGTGTTTGAGAGGGAGAGTGAGAAATGAGAGTTGAGAAATGAAAATGTGAGTAAGATTCTAATTTATATGTGTGGTTTAATAGTTAACTCATGGTCAAGTGAGTGAGTTAGGGTGAGTTGATGTGGTTAAAGTGAGTTGTCCCTAACTAACTGAGTCAAGTTAGTTAGGGCGAGTGAGGAAGGGTTTTACTATGGTGAGGTTGAGGTTTATGGTGTTATGGTGGTGAAGAAGTCACTGATGTAGCAGAAGCTTGTTTAGAAAGTTTTTATTCTTTCCATTTTCATGTATGAAGTAGCATGGATAGCACGTGCTTGTAAGTTCATGTTGGTTCTAAAATGGCAAAGTGGAGAATGATGTTTAAGCATGCGTGGGGCTGGTGTGAACTAACAACAACAACAATATCATTTTCTGACTTTTTAATAGCTTGGTACCAATGGAAACATGGTGATTTGGTGGTGAATTTCTTTATGCATGGTAGATGATATAGTGAGTTTTTGATGTCAAATGAAAGAGGGAATATGGGATAACAAGTTTGATGTTAGTTTTGGATTGAAATGAAGCCTCAAACACACTTAAAAATGACTATGAACACAATGGTTCCAAACTGGTTGGTTGGCGTGTAAACCTGGCATGGCGTGGCAAGCATGGCACATGAAATTTCAGCATGATCACACTAACTTGGAATCATCATAACCATCTCATAACTTGCTCAAATGAAAATTTGTCCAACATCAACATTGAAGAGGGCATGGAAAGGAACAACTTTGATGTTGGAAAGTTTTCCATTTGAAGCTTCCATCTTGCAGGAATTAAGCTTGACTTTTGGCACACCAGGTGTTTGTCAAAATTATGGCGCATGGGCCTGGTCATGCTTGGTCATGACTTGGTTTGTGACCTAGTATTGCCAAACTTTGATCAACCATAACTCATTCAATTTTTACCCAATGGAGGAGATCTTTATATGGATTTGAAGCTTAGAACATGAACTTTAACTGGATTAACTTGGGCCTGAGGTTTGGATCCTTTATCTTGGAGAAAGAAAGCCTCAAAGTAGGGTACAAAATGGTCCAAAGTTGCCATTTTTGGAAACCCTAAGGTTTCTATTTTTGGCAGTTTTGTGATTTCTTGATTTTTCATTATTCCTCCATCATTTCTTGATCAAATTTTGTCCATTGAACATATGTAACATGAATTTCATGACTTTGACCTTAAAAAGTCAGGAGTTGACTTTTTTCACTGCACAGTTGACTTTTTCCCCAATTTCTTGATTACCAAGCAACTGATCAATTGAGACCCTTCTGAAACCAATTGATGAGCAATTTTCCATCCATATACAATTAAGAGGATAAGGGATACCATGAGATCAAGTTTTGCCCAAAAAATCAGAGATAAACTGATTTTAGGTTAAACCCTAATTTTGGCACCCTCTGGTTAGGCGGAAATAACACATCCTCCAAATCCAAATCCTCTGAATATGATGTGTATCCTCTCAAACAATGATGAGATATGCCATTTGGAGATGATACAAACTCAAAGAGCTTGCCCATTTAGGGGTCAGATCCCAATTTTTGACTGCCTTGTGTAGGAGATTATGCACTGTTCACTCTTCTTGATGAATTCTCCTCTTCCAATGCCTTGAGGGATCAATTGAGATGATATATGACATAAGAGACCCTTTAGGCTTGTTTGAAGACCCTTGGCTCTTGTTCCCTTGCTTTGGATGATAAACACCTTTGAGGATCACTGATCCCATGCCCTTATGCAAGATGCAATGCAATGCTCTATGTTTTATATTTCTATGCTTGAATGCAATGCAATGAAATGAAAGCTCATGCTAAATGATGTGAAGAAATGAGAGGGCAAATTTTGGGGTATTACACATATGTGTGTAGATGAATGTATGATATGCATGCAAAAATAATGTTTTAAATTCTAGGAATTCTTAAACTTATCTTTGTTGACAATAATCATAAAGCATACAAGTAAAGGCATAAAAGATAGAGTGAACGAGCATCTTCATTCATCCATCCAATAGAGGAAAGAAGTACAAGTCAAATACAAGTCAAATATCTGCCCTTTGGGCTACAACAAAATCCGCACAGATCCTATCAAATACCACCCTACACACAGATAAAAAATGAAAAACTTCTTAAGGGAGCCAGTGTGGCAATGAATCAACATATGCATCCCTAAACAACCCTGGTAGGTCCTCCAATGCATGCTTAGCAAATCTGGCTAGACGACCATGCCTCTCACCCCAGTACTTCGCATCCTTCATGAGGTTGCGCAGCAAAGAATGATTAGGTCCCTGAAGCATGTCCTGAAGAAAGGCCTCTTTCTGATCCAGGAGGTTCTGTAGATGACGGCTTTGATGCTCCCAATGAGTGCTCTCTGTGTTGAGCTGGCTAATCTGCTCTTGACTCTGATGTGCTTGATCTTGCAGCTTCTGAATCTCACCGAAGACTTTGTCGAGCTTAGCTTGGCATTGGGAAAAGTCCTTTGCTAACTGATTAGCACGGTCTTGTTCACTTTGCCACTTCGTCTTGAACTCGGATAACTTCCCTCGAAGCTCTTCAAGTTACTTGTTGTAGCTCATATCCTCTTTGTAGGCCTGATAATGAGCATTGGCGAGTTGTCTCTTCTTTGAAGCAAGTCCCTCATAGGTGCTCTTCAAAGCATCACCCATCTTCCTACGCTTGTTCTGCTCAACCTCCACCTTTTTGAGCATACGCTCGCGCTTCTGACGGAGCTCAATCTGTAGGCTATCCTTCTCAAAAGTGACTCTATCAAGGTTGAGACGAAGATTAGCATTCTCCTTCTTGAACTTCTCAACAATCAGCTTGAGTTGATCGACCTCAGATGGAGGAACAATGGCAGGTTCAGGAAGCTTGGCATTCATGGAAGGCTCAGGAGAGAATGGTAACAAGATCTCTTTGACACACTCTTTGACCCAAAGTGTGTAAGCTTCCTTGGCTACGCAATTCTTCTTACCCAAATCGGCTCTTCCTCCGAGATGAATCTGAGTCCAAGTGGCGCTAAACCTCTTCAGCAGACCCATGTCATCAACCCCTTCATGAAAGATGAACTCTTCCACTACCTCAGGACCAGGTTTGTTAATCATAGGGTATCCCAACTGTCGGAAAGCCATCCTTGGATTTTAGTTAATTCCACCCTTTGTACCCAAGAGAGGTACATTGGAGAATTTCCCACAATGAAAAATGATCAGAATGTCGTCGAAGACTCGAGAATACCAAGAAATATCATCAGCGGTGAGAGACATGATTCGTTGAGACCACTTGAGATTATCCTTATTCTCAACAAAGGGACCCTTCTGTGGAAGGTGAGACATGAATCATCGGTACAATAAAGGAGCACAACAGACAATGGTACCCTTCTTCTTTTAATTCCTGGAATGAATAGAATGGTAGGTATCAGCAAGAAGTGTCGGAACGGGATTCTTGGACAAGAAGATACTGATGGCAGCCTGATCTACGAAATCCTCCATGTTCGGGAACAGGACAATCCCATATACCAGCAAAGCGAGAACGGCGCTGAAACCCTTCCAATTTCCATCCTTAACAAAAGTAGTAGCCCCGTCAACCAAGAACTTCGAAGAAAACCCTCGAATACCTTTCCCTTTGGTCTTGAGATTATCCTCCAGATCCTTCTTACTAATGCAAAGTGCATCAGCGATAAGATGAAACTTCGGACAACCACTAGTGTAAACATAAGGAACCTGCTTCTTGATTTCAACCCCCAGAATATGAGCATACTCCTCAAGCGTAGGTGCTAGCTGATAATCCTGAAATGTGAAACACCTATAGGGCGGATCGTAGAACTGAACCAGAGTGTGAATAGCAGTGATGTTGACTTCAGTGTTGAGGATGGTCAGCAAACTGCCATACGTACCTATGAAAACCCCTATGTGGTCTCCAACCAACAAAAATGCCAAACCTCTCAGAATACCCAGCTTAGGCTCCACAAACTTGTAACTGACGATGCCGCGACAACCAGTACTCATCACTATGACAATGTCAACAAAAGATAAGCCTTCGAAAACCTGGAAATGCACATGCAAAAATTAATTTACATGATGAAATGATATGCAACACAGCAACAAGAAGCCAGCACAGCCTGAATAATCACGTCTGAATAATTTGGATATTTGCATATAATCTGTGTCAGTGCAACATAATCTGATGTGTCGGTGAGGAAATCTGGCGTGTGTGAGAACAAGGGTATGAAGTGGCCTGTTTTCCTGCAAAAACCCATCCCCCTCACAGGTGTAATCTAGACACAACAAGGTGGTCCCTAGAAAAGGTCGCCCAAACCATAGGACTCAGAATGAAAATCCCCGCCGTAGTAAATTCTCACAGGACGAAAGTATTCTCAAGCGAATCACGATCTGGGATGTGGCTCTCGTGATAACCCAACGCGCAAAACGCAGGCCTCACGACTATCCACGTTCTAGCCTATGTGTATACTAGTCCCGGTGTTAGGACCTTTCTCTCCAATAATATCTACCCATCCCAACAACAGCAGAAAACAGCAGATATCCAGAATATGCAGCATATGAATATTCAAAGCAGTAAAGAAATGTGATAAATAAACATAAAGCTAAAGCAAGTAAAGCGCGAAAGATAAACACCCAAACAAGCAAGAGAAAGCAAACAAAACTAGGCGAGACCCCTGAAGGGATGGACCAGCAGTAGGTCAACCAGTCCCCAGCAGATTCGCCAGCTGAAGATGGCTGGAAATCTACCTGAGTGAATCGCACACTCAAAGATACAATAGAGTCGCCATCGAACTTTATTTAGTCCGAAAGGACAGGGAAAATATCGATAAAACCCAAGGGGAAGAGAAACGGGAACGGGGGGTCGGTTATGCGAAAGGAAGGTATTAGCTCCTAACGCATCCGTCGTACTCGACGGGAACCATTTTGCTTGCTTCTAGGCTTTGATGGGTTATCTATCTAAAGGCTTCTAGCTAAAAGAAAGAGAGAGAGAGAGAGAAAGAAAGGGGAAAAAGAAAGTAAAGAAGGAAAGAAAGTGCTCGCGGAGGAACAAAGTCCTCGTGCCTACGTACCCTCATAGTGCAATGAGGAAGTCAGAGCGCCGTAGTTCAGAGGAACCAAGGGACAGAAAAGGAAGAAAATGTGAAGGAAAGAAGGGTGGAATTGTGCTCGCCGAGATCAATGCGATCTCATGTCTACATATTATACATTCAAAAGAATGCAGAATCAGAGCTTCCGTAGTTTGGGGAACTGAACGGAAAAAGAAGAGGAAAAGAAAGAAACAAAGAAACGAAAGAAGTAGTGTCAAAACCAAAGATGGAAGAAAAACTCTACTGGGGAAGATCTTGCAGTAAGAGCGTTTGCACAAAAGAATAGGAAAAGAGTAGTGTCAAAACCAAGAAAGAAAGACACTCCGCTGGGGATAACAAAAAGAATTGGTGTCGAAACCAAGAAAGTAAGAGCAAGGGGAATAGAAAGGATTCCGCTGAGGATCCAAATAAAGAGATGGTGTCATAACCAAGAGAAAAAGGAAATTTGGTATATTAACTGGCAAGCAGTGGTTAACCGAAGAAAGAGAATAGGACCCTGGCGGGGAAAAGAATGTGGTGTCAACAGGCGGACTGTGATAACCCAAGACAGAGAGTGTTGAACCAAGAGAAGGTGTTTGACTCTGAAGGGACCTCGGTATATTAACTGATAAACAGTGATTAACCGAGGAAAGAAAGGACTGCAACTCTGTGGAGATAGAGAAGCATTGGTTTTAACAGAGAAAACTGTGATTAACCAAAGAATGGGTGTAGGACCGAGCGAAGGTCGTGACCCAAAGGACGGGTGTAGGACCAAGCAAAGGTCGTGACCCAAAAGGTTTGGTAAACTGACTAAACAAATAGTACTCAACCGAAGAAAGGGTGCAAGTATTCGAACCAATAGGAGGTTGCCAACTGCGGGGGATTCGGTGTTTACAGACGGACTGTGATTAACTGAAGAGAAAAGCGAGTGATTAACCAAGAGAAGGTGATTAACTCGAAATGGTTCAGTATTTTAACAGACGGACTGTGGTTAACTGAAGAGACAGGTGATTAACCAAGAGAAGGTGACTAACCCAAAAGAAGCTCAGTGATTAACAGACGGACTGTGATTAACTGGAGAAAGATTGCAAGCATTGGTGTTTTAACTGACAGGCAGTGGTTAACCAATCAAAGGGAGAGGAACCAAAGAAAAGGTTGCGAACTCTTGGGGAAGTGTCGGTTGTTTAACAGAAAGATTGTGTTTAACCGGAAAAAGGAATAGAAACTCTGCAGGGGAATCTAAATACAATGATTGATCACGAGAACAGAATAATGAGGTAAAAAGAGGTTGCTAGCGCAAGAATGATGATCTCAACCAAGAAGGATGGTGATTGATCAAAAGGAGAGATTGAAAGAGATATGAGTGATCAAGGATCGAAAAGGATCGCAAAGAGCGAAGAGTGATCAAGGATCAACGCGACAGGGGAAGGGAAGCGCATCCCCTCCTGGAGATAGAGATGACTAAGCCAAGCACAGGGTCATTCGTCCCCTACCTGAAATAGTCAGAATGAGAGTAGGAATTCTCCCTTCTCATTCCTTCCCTAACACACACAGGGTGTAATGCGGAAGTTGAACCGAACGACACAACCGCTCCACGTTGTACAGTGCTCATGCGTAGAGAAACGGACAGCATAACGGCTTTGATTTGTACAGTGCTCCGATGCAATGCACAACGCGAAACTCCAACTCCACGAGGGGATCGAGAAAAAGAGCTCTAAAGGAGGCCTAAAGAGAGGGAAAGGGAGGATCGATTAATCGAAACAAAGTTTCGATCAATTAATCAAGGGAGAAACATGCTAACAACTTTCCAAAGAGAATGAAACGTCATTAAAGCAAAAAGGAGTGAATTATTGATTATACAAGATTAAGTTTATCCATGAAAAATAAACTTAATGCAAACTGAAATGGCAAGTGAAAAACAGTGCCAAATGATCATCAAAGTGCCACACAAAATCATGTATTATGTGAACAAAGATAGTGCAAGAATTGCTATGTTCATACAATGCTAAGAACATGAAACAATTGAATAATCGAAAATACGCATCGAAAATTTGTGAACATATTTCTACCAGGAGTGAAATGACATTTAGAACATCCATAAAATCAAGCATGATAATCAATGGAAGTTAAAATGAGGAAAGCATGGCAAACACACTTGAAAATGCAAGAAAATGGCCATTCTGTTCAGTGTTAACCGGTTACTCACCATGCGTTAACCGGTTACTTGCTTGAAAATCAGCGTTTTTGGTGAAAATTGAACTGAGTAACCGGTTACTCACCATGTGTTAACCGGTTAACACTGATCAGTTTTGAAAAAAACCAGAAAAAACAGCTTTTCAAAAGCAACTTTCCACACATAATCACTTATGCAAGCTACCACATGCTAGGAATTGAGATTGTGCACGAAAAATTGAACTTGAAAACAACAAATAAACAGAGATAAAATCAACTAATACAATTGAATAATGGATCAAACAAATGCATAGCCAAATCACACACAACAATTATCGACTACATTGCGAGCAATACGAAAATGTGCGAAACAGTAAAATTAGTTAGACCTACCAACCTACAAGCCGGAGATTTGGCTTGGTGAATGTTGCAAAGGACTCTTGATGCAGAAAATCAAAGAAAACCAGGGGAATCTTCAATTTGTAGACGAACCGTATCGAAATCGAGCAAAATGCGATAAAACTCCAAAATGCGAATTCGAACCGTTGGAAGTTGCAGCAACTACTCAAGATCAATCCAAAAGCTGAAATAACTCCAGAAATCCAAGTGTAATAGCAAGAATGATGAAGGTTGAGCTCAAGAAATAATCACTTTTGATGTAAAAGTGATTATCCTTCAAAGTAGAAATGAGCTTTGGTGAGGTTTTTGGAAGAGAATTGAGATGAAGATGAAGATGTAGTAGAGAAATTCAAAGAGAATGTGGGAGAATTGAGAGTGAAATGGAGCAAATGGTTGAAGTTCCTTGAAAATGAGTGAAGGTGAGTTTATATAGATTTTAGGTTTGGAGTGTGAGATGGTTTGGAATTTGGTTTGGGATTAGCTTTGGGTTTGGAACTAGGCTAGGAGTTAGTTGGACTTGATTCACCGAGTCAAGGCGGTTAACTCGGTTAGTTAGAACCAACTCGGTACCAATCCCAATGTGAGTTTCAAAATCCAAAGGTTAACATGTTGGTACATTAAGTAACATGGTGCACTTGAATTAAAGTGATGCATTGGAATAAATACACTTGGGTTGAAATGAATAGTGCTGAAATATCTAGAGAAGTCTAGAATGTTCCACACACTGCTAGAATCAAGTAGAACCAAAGACCAAAGAGAGTGCATGGATGCTGTCCCAAAATGCAGCAGAAATAACAAAATCTTCCTGTGTTAACCGGTTAACAGAATTACAGAGAAATTGTGTTAACCGGTTACTCAGACCAAATTTTGCCCATTTTGCTTGAAAAATGATGTTGTGGTCCCAGCTTCGATTTTCCACCTCTTGTCTTGATAAATAGACATGGCAATCCTTATTTTGAGCTTGTTTTGATGATGAGATGACCTCATGAGGATATGATTAATCGGGCTTGAAAAACCTGAATATCCTGCAACAAGAAACACACAAAGAAAAGTGTGAATGCGTATGCTAGCGATGCGAATGCTTATGCTTATGCAAAAATGCAAAAGAGGGAGGTCAAATTTCGGGTTACGACAGCTGCCCCTATTTAATCCTCTTGGACCTGAATGTACGAATTGCGCCAGCTTTTCGATGATTTGAGGTAAAAGAGGACTAAATAAAAGAGTAGCTCGAGAATTTGGCCGACGGCGACAAAAGAAGAGTTGAGAGTGTTTGAAGGTTGATAAGCGTAAAGTTTGCTGAAAATCTGTTGGGAGATAAGTCAGGCCAAAGGAGAGGGAGTATGATCAATGCATATGCTATGTATGCGTTTCTACATGATGCTTGATATCATGCAATGCAAAGGCTCAAGACGAGGCACAATGAGAAGCGATCAGGCAGAAATCGTAGCAAAACGACTTCGACATTCTCGGTCGGGGAAAGAACCCACAGATGAAGACAATCTCTGTTGGAGACGACAGTTCACAAAGGACGATGATTCGACTGGGGAAAGAAACTGAGAACATCTCAGGTTTCTAAATCACCATGGCTGTCCCTGTCGGGGATGAAAGAACCAAATTAATTCTTCCTACCAAGACTGGCTCTGCGTGGGGAAAAGAGATTCCTGAATCAAGTTGACTCGACTGAGGAGAAACCACTGCTGCTGGTGACAAATAGTTCCCGATCATTGGAAATGATGCACAACCCTTGCTGGGGAAAAGTGAACAAAGATGTCTTTGCTGGGGAACACCTTGGCCATCTTCTAGGGAGAATGATGACTCTGCTGAGGAACTGCTGAGGAGATAACAGCTTCTTCATTGAATCAAAACATTGTCGGCCAGGCGTTAGGCTTACCAATGGATATTACCGCTCACGGAGAATAGATCAACTCCGGGGAGTAGAGTTTCTTTGAAAATTTCTAAGAGTGATAGTCTGAGAAAGGGTTCACCGAGAATGCTGCCTTTCACGTTTTCATATTGTTTAACCCCAAGAGGAGGGAAGACTGTATCTGGTAATCCTATGGGGGATCTAGTTTTGACTGTATTTAAGAGTGACCAACAAGGCTTTACCTAGTGCTAAACGTAGTTGCCGGGGAAAACTCTAAATAACTATACTAGTATTACACAGTGGATATGTGACGAGTATATAAAGGATGTGAAAGAAGACTTACAGTGAAGCAGCCCCACAATACAGTTATATACATATGAAAACGATAAATGAAAGCGGATAAACACTTACCCGTTGTAGAGCTTCCATGCTGTTTTCTTAGTTGTTCAACAAAGAAAACTTTGATAACAATAGATATTTGAATTCAAAATTAAAGGAGAAAGTGCTTTGAAAAGATTGTTGGGGCTTACAGCTCAAGGAGAGGCCCAAGTTTTAACTATGATCGTACCATTGTTTTGAAAACTGTACAGAGGGACTTATACAATATGTGAGGCCCTAAAGTTTTTTTTTACAAAAAGGGGTTAGGTCTTACACTCTATTAGAGGCCCATGAGTGTTATTTTAAAATAAAAGATGGGACTTACAGCTCAAGGAGATGCCCAGATGATTTTGAAAAGGCGACGATCGCGCCGAACGTTTAAAAATATACAGAGGGACTTATACAATGTGTGAAGCCCAAAAATGTTTATTTACAAAAAAGGGTTGGGTCTTACACTCTATTAGAGGCCCATGGATGTTTTAAATAAAAAGAATGGGGCTTACAACTCAAGGAGAGGCCCAATTGGTTTTATTTTAAACTGGCTATCGCGCCGAGATTTTTCTTTTAACGTAGAGGGACTTATACAATGTTTGAGGCCCAAAAAGGTTTTGGTTAAAAGGGGATTGGGTCTTGAACTCTATTAGAGGCCTAAGAATGTTTTAAAGAAAAAGAATGGGGCTTACAACTCAAGGAGAGGCCCAATTGGTTTTATTTTAAACTGGCGATCGCGCCGAGATTTTTGAAAATGTGTTGGGACTTATACAATGACTGAGGCCCAAACTATTTTAGTATCAAAGAGGGATTGGGTCTTACACTCTATTAGAGGCCCAAAGATTTATTTTTGTACAAGTGATGAGGCTTACAAATCAAGGAGAGACCTAAGGTTATTTGTTTGAAAACGGCGATCGCGCCGAGGATTTTTGAAAACACAGTGGGTCTTATACAACATCTGAGGCCCAAATCATTTTGGTTTTCAAAAGGGGTTGGGTCTTACACTCTATTAGAGGCCCAAAAATGTTTTTTTGTTTTCAAAGGGGTTGGGTCTTACACTCTATTAGAGGCCCAAAGTGTTTGAAAAAGATTTGTTTGGGTGAACATCAAAGAAACCCTAATTTCATCATTTTTTAAAAGTAAATTCTTAAAGAAAATCAAATAAAAATGATAAAATACCAAATAAGTTTGAATAAACAACTTGTGATTTTTGGTTGAGGTTTGAAAAATGATTTTTTAATCACAAGATGAATTAAAATTCATTTGGTTTTGATTTTCATGATGAGAATTCACTTTTAAAATGTTTAAAAACAATTAAAAAGGGATTTATTCACAAAAATACCAACTATATTAAATAAATAATATAAATTTGATTTTTTTGTGGAATAAAATATTTTGGAGTATGAATAAGAAGTGTGTAAAACAGAATTGGAAAATGATGATTTTTTGCTATGTGAAAGAATTGGTTGAGTTTTGAAGATAAGAGAAAAAGAAAATATGTCACAGCATCATCTTCGACATCTCTTATGAGGAAAAAACCAGAACTGAAACTTTAGTTTTCAACATCTTTTTTTATCAAACTTCCAACACTCATAAGTCTCTCAATTTTTAACGAAATTAAAATCCGTAAGAACATATCTTGACCGATTTTTCGCAAGGAATCCAATGGTATCACTCATGCACACTGAAACTTAATGTACAAAACGCACAAGGCAAAAAACCAGAACTGGACCTTAATTTTAAAACAACATAAACTCCACATATAAACATGTTAAAGTGCAAACAGTAGGAAGATCACAACAAACACATGAAGAACTACATTTTTGCTTCAAGAATTGATCAATAATGATGCATGTATATGGAGTTTCAAAGTGTAAGAACACTTGCCTATTGGAGCAAGGTCTAATGCCTCTTCAATGTAATTACAGCAGCAAGAGGAAGATTCTATGAGCTTCCTTGATCCCCCAGGAGTGTGTTCGAATGCTTAGAGTGGATTGAAATGAGCTGGAACTGGTTGTGGTACCTCAACTGCAATTCTATCAAGAACTTGAGCAATTGGCTGGTGATTTGATGAATTTGATGTTCCAGATGTTGTGTTAGTGTTTAGATCACCTCTATATGATGTTTATGAGGTGTGTGTGTGTGTGATTGGTTTGGACAGAAATGCTCTCTAACTCAAAACCCGATAGTAACTTGCAAGAGAAGGTGTTTTTTGGAGTGAAAGAGAGAATTTGAGGAAAGCATCAGTTTGATGGCTTTGGTGTACTCAAACTGATCACAATTGAGCTCTATTTATAGTAGAGCAAGTTTGTTTTGGCTGCAATAGTGAATGACAACTGCAGCAGAGGTTTGACCAATGTTGATCAATGGGAATCCAAGTCTCCTCTAGCCATTGACTAGAGGTTAGAGCACAGGCTGCTGGTTCCCTAGTTCTTGGATATGTCTTGACTGAATTCAGTTAGAATTTGGTTCAGTTCATGCCACATTGCTGAATGTATTGAATGCTTGAAAACAAAATTGGATATTTGGCATCTTTGTAGCTTTTTAGGTGTGACATGTTACTTGTGGAATCTTGGACTTGGGAGGCTTGGGAATCAGAGCTTGTCATTTGATTGTCCCCTCCTCATGTGTGCAAAAGGATGACAAGGCTTAAAAATTCGTGTGGCACAAGAAATGTGCAAATCTGTCCTGAAACCTATCTTAAAAAATCAGCTGCAGCAAGCCTTGTTGTAAAATCCATAACTTCTTGCTCAAGAATGATAAATTGTTGTTCCAGGACTTTCTGGAAAGCTGAGATGACATACTTCAACTTTGATGTTCAGGGTTTTTCTTGAATCAACCTGGATCATGGAGAAAAACGTCCTTGAAGTTGGGACATTCCTGCTGGAAAAATATTGATGTCCTATGAAATGTTGAAACATTTGACAACTTTGAACATCAATAATTCCAAACTTTAATCACTTATATATTTTAATCCATTATGATATTTTGAGTTGATGTGAATTGCATCTTTGATGCTTGTCTTGCATGGTGACAAAGCTTGAAAATTGTGTGGCACAAGAAAAAGTGCACAAAATCTGTCCTAAAAAAAATAGCTGCAGCAAGCCTTACTTTAAAGTCCATAACTTCCTGCTCGAGTATGATAAATGGACGTTCTACAACTTTCTGGAAATCTGAGATGACGTACTTCAACTTTGATATTCAAGGTTTGTGAAGATAAGACTTGTAAAGTTGTCAAAAATGACCTTGAACTTGTGTGATCAAGTCTGTCCTAAAAGCTGCCTTAAAAATTCTGTTTTATCAATGCCTTTTGCAGAGATCATAACTTTCTGCTCGAGAATGATAAATGGGCTTTCTAGGACTTTTTGGAAAGGTGAGATGACGTACTTCAACTTTCATATTCAAGGTTTGTGAAGATAAGACTTTTAAAGTTGTCAAAAATAACCTTGAACTTGTGTGATCAAGTCTGTCCTAAAAGCTGTCTTAAAAATTTTGTTTTATCAATGCCTTTTGCAGAGATCATAACTTTCTGCTCGAGAATGATAAATGAGCTTTCTAGGACTTTCTGGAAAGGTAAGATGACGTACTTCAACTTTCATGTTCATGACATGTCTTGAATCAACTTGGATCATGGAGAAAAACGTCCTTAAAGTTGGGACTTTCTTGCTGGAAAGATAATTAATGATGTCCTACGAAATGTCGGAATATCTGACATTAAGAATTCCCAACTTTGATCACTTATATCTTTCAATCCTTATGATATTTTGAGTTGATTCCTTCTAAAATTTTGAAGTATCAAATACCCTATTTAAAAGTAGCCCTTACGTAAAATCAATGGATGCTTGGATCAACAGTTACAACCTTGAAAAGTTGTGCACTTGAGCATGATTTTAACTTAGAAAAAATTTCTAAGTTTCCTTCAATTTGATCAATTTTGCAATTTTGCGTGATTTCTTGATTTAAATTCGATCAAATGCAATCATCTATCATATTTTCTTGAGTAATGGCTTGTGAAGCTCATAGTTGACCAAAAGTCAAATTTTGACTTTCTACGTCAGTTGACTTTGTATTAGATGAACTTGAGGCTTGATCCACTTGGAATGTTGCATCTTTATGCTTGATTCTTGATGTGGGAGTCCTTTTGATCCTTTGTGGGTGTTTGAGAGATTAGACAAGTTGAAGATCATGTAATTTCTTGATTAATCCCTTGTCTAAGTGCTCTGAGAGGGCTTGAAACCCTAACTCTTGATTGTAATGAATGTTCACCCATCTTTGGGGAGACTAATGAGTATGAAATGGTTCATCCATATTGTGATGATGATTTTCACAATGATGGGAATCTTAGTGGTCAAAATTTGGGGTATGACAGAGAGGAGAACATTTTCTTGTTGAATGATGTTCATCATGATGGTAGTTGAGATCGGAGAGGATGAAAATAGGGATTGAGTTTGTTCGAGGGAGAGATAGAAAGATTTAGGGTTTTAGAGTTTCCTCTTGAGTGAGAGTGAGAATAGGAATGATTTTTGAAAATTTTAAAGATTTAGACACCGTACAGGGGATAAGTGAATAAATGTAATAAACTTTTGAGTCAATCTCAAGAAAATTACTGTTCGTTTAATTTGGACAAATATAGTGATTTAGAAATGATCAAATCACATGAAAAAATTATTTTCTAATAAAATGACACGTCATGATTGACTGGACAACTCTGAAAAATTATCAGAACTACGACACCTCTTTCACAAGTGGTTCTGAAAAATTCAAAATAATTGTCTTCTCTAACTAACCACATTTGATTCTGAAGTATCTTTACTCTGGACAGTAGTCCATTTTCAGATGTTTTAAAATAATTTGAAATCTATCTTCAGCCAAGGGTTTTGTAAAAATATCAGCCCATTGATGGTCTGTATCAATAAACTTTAAGCATAAGGTTCCCTTCTGAACATACTCTTGTCGCACCCTAATTTTTGACCCTAAGATCCCTTTTCTTTTTGCATAGCATTTTTTTTTAGGTCATAGGTCTTGTGTGCATTTATTATCACTAACCAATTTGTGCAGGAACATTGGTTTCAAGCATAAATAGCAATCATTTTTTTCTCAGTCGAGTACCTCGAGAAGAGATCAACAGATTCTGTTTCAAAGAGTCCTAAAGTTTTCTACTATTTATTTTCCTTAGATGTTCTCAGAAGTTTCAGAGTGCTCCCCAAGGAGGATTGTGGTTCTTTCCATTAGTTCTGAGTGTACTCATGAAGATTTTGGTTGTGGTCAAGAGGCTTTTGTTTGATTAAACTGCAGACTAAATTTCATCAGGAGGAATATGAGTGATTTGAATTTAAATTAAGGCTGATAGGTTCTTTGATTCAAATTTATTTGAGTGACCTCAATGTATTTGGAACATTTATGCTCAAGAATCTGACTAAAGGTAAGGCCTTAATCATGGAAAGGTCATAATCCATGCTTACAGCGTACAGGAAATACAAGTCTTAAGTTGATGAGTCCAAGACATTCGAACCATTGCTATTCAAATTCAACACGTAAGGTACAGGGGAATTTCAAAATCCATTTGGTTTTGCAAAAATTTCATTACATAAAGAATTCAAGTTACCAATACAAGGAAACATCATTTTGTTTGACAATTCTTGAACAAGCACTCTCTGAGCATTCTTATAATTTAGCCAATTACTCAAATTCCTCTCCGGCCCTTTTCAAATGGAATCCAGTGTACAATTGGGTGCAAATAAATTCAACATCATTCGTGGTCACAAGCCAAAGTGCTGATACGAAGTTTCCAAAAGCTCTAAATATCATAATTTTATCATAGCAAATTACAACAAAAGAAGTTACACAATGTATAAATTAGAGTTTGTATGCAAATAAGATACAAGCTTTGATTCAAAGAACAAACGGGCTGCAGCCTTGCCAACACTATGATACTGATATAAGCTTTAACACTTACTGTCATAAAAGATTCAAAAAGTTGAGAAAGAAGTTATTGATGCCATTAAAGAAAATATTGAAGTTCCTGTTGAGTTCATCCGAACGGTATTGAAGACGGCGCCAACAACAGATGAGGGATTGAAGCTAAGGTTATTCACGACGGTGCTTCTTGACTTGGCTCTGCGGAGAGACTTCTCAAGACCTTAGTTGATATTCTACGAACTTTCAAACGTCTCGAGTCACAGACGGTCATGTTTACACTTCCGGAAAAGGCTTCCAAACATAAGTTTGAACCTGCATTCAAAAAAGCTAGGCATTAATATCATCCATGATGCAGAATTGAAATCTGTGAAGGTTCGTGTTTCATCAGGTAACGAAAAGTCGAATTCCTCAATTGGCCTAAAGATTGGAACTCCTCGTAAGATTCTTTAGTACATTGATGAAAGGATCGTGTTTCTGCCAAATTTAAACATCTGTTTTTTTGGATAAAGTCGATTCCATGTTCGGTGACCACCTTGATCCTGAAATCCATGAAATGCATTAGACTGCAATCATGTTTGGCAAGTTCAAATATATAACAGATACCGTGAACTCCTTTTGAAATGACAGCAACATTTTATACACGATTTCTATGGCATATTGCTACAAGAAGAATCAAAATGCATTGGTTTTTCTAAAACAAGCTAGGTTCATAATATAATTCAATGTTTCCAACATTCTTCAATTACAAAATAAAAGCTTATGGTCTCAAGATTTAAATCCTAAAGAAAAGAGCTCTTAATTCTAAGTCTTGAATCCCGAGGTTACAGGTTATACAAGTCACGCCGATACGTTATACATAGGAGCTCGCATGACAAAAGGACTGGCTACTCTTTAGCGGTCTTCCAGCCTTTGGTTTGAATGAGTCCAAGCATAATAGTCACACTGCTGCATCAAAGGCCACTCATTGGTTTTGAACCTTTTCAACAAGAAACATGGTTAGGTTATTTGTAATTTGTGACAAAAACATCAAAAGACTTTGCTAATAAAAGGACCTTACCACATCAGAAGCCCATGCTGATAAGAATAACTCATCACAACAAGCCTCTGAAGACTATGCCAACAAGAAATGCTTAGCATCAACAAGGAAACATAAAGGAAGGAAATTTTAAAGAATGTTGTCAAGCTACGTTCAAGTTCTCAAATTAATCCAGTAGTTCCTGCTGATGCTCATTTCGTTTCCTGCATTCAAGAGAAACAAATTTAAGTGCATGTCCAAGTTGCATTGGCCATGAAAAGGAAGAGTCATTAAAAGTTTTGTTCTCAAGATCAATATATATGTTATCAGTTTAAACGAGGCAATCAAGTTTCCACATTGGTTTCAAAATTTCCAAAACAAGGCCAAACATAAATCATACAACTTAATGGAGTTTTCCTTTTTGAGAAACACAATATCAGACATCTTAAATCTATTCCAAAACCAAACAAAACACGTTCAAACAGAATTCTTTTTGTTTCCAAATTCAACCAAGACATAATTCAAAAACTTTCCAAAAACCGATTCTAAAACATGTTGAAGATAAGATCATATTCTTCCCAAATATACATGGGCATGTTTTATCCTAATCAAAGCATTCAATTAGCAGCATTCAAGTCAGATAGCAAAATTCAAATTTTCAAGAGGTTATAAAAGCACACGGGTAGCAGCAAGAAGGGGGAGGACAGAAACCAATTTCTACTGAAACCAATAACAAGATACCTACTGAAACCAATAACAAGATACACACACGAGAAACAACCTCTTATACCAGCTTACACACACACAACCAAAAAAAAACCATCAGATTCATATACACCATGCCACGCAGACGATAACACACCAGACCGCATAGAAAGGGAAAGAACAAAATACTTATCTTCAAAGCAAAGAAGCTCCGCATCCCCGTTCGTTCCCGTCTCCGCACTTCCTGACGGACCTTGCATCAGGGGAACACCACAACACATTATTCAATTTAACCCAAGTAAAGCAAAGAAGAAGAAAGGAATCAGAGAAGCGTAAGGAGCATCACCACGCACCGTTTCCGCGTTGACTGCAGAACGCACATCAAGTCCTTCGTCGTCCTTTTTTTATTTTCGCTTTACTTTCGTTGTAATCTGTAAATCCTCTGAAAATAGTGAAATGGGTTTAGGGTTTGCTGGGGGTGGGGTTTATTTGTTTGGTTTTCGTTGGATCGAGTGAGACGAGAGGATGGGAAGGAGAGCGATTTGGCGACGGCGGCGATTAGGGTTGTCGAGAGAGATAAGAGAAACCAGGTGAGGGGGACGGTGGTTAGGGGGTCAAGACCCCTAATTTCGTAGGGACAGGCGAGAGAGAAGATTGAGATGAGGGTCTGTGTGAGACTTCCTCCGTTTTTTTCTTTTAATTAAATCTGCTAATTTAAACCTTTTTTAAAGAGATAAATTCACAAAATTTAAAATTTCTTTTTTAATAACCAAAATCTGTTTTTAACATAACTAAAAATTAAAATATGAAACTTTTAACCCTTTTATAAAAAATAATAATAATAATAACAATAATAATAACTTTCTTTCTATATTTAAAATATCACCCCTCTTATTAAAATATAGTTTAATTATAAATTTTCAATAAACCCCTGATAATTCTCCTAAAAAAAATAATAATAAAACTTTTTCTTTATTAAATGACAAGAGTTTTTTTTATTAATAAGGAAAACCTTTTTTAAAAATATAACTTTTAAACTAAAATGTAAGAACTTTTAAAGTAATTAAAACTTTTTAATAACTAAACTTTTTTAATAAGAAAACTTTATTAACCTTTTTTTATAACTTTAAAACTAAATAATAATTAAAACTTTAAAAAATAAAAAATAAAAACCTTTTTATTAAGGAACTTTGCTCATCTTTAATAACCTTAAAAATAACAAAACTTTCACAAAAAAATACATATTAACATTAAAACCCTTTTAATAATCCTTTTTCTTTTAAAATTCTAAAAATTAAAATAATAATAAAAATCCTTTTTTGTTTAAAACCTTTTAACTAAATCATTTTAACATAAAATTCTCGAACCTTAAGCCCAGACTCTTTCCTCAAGCAATCGTCCTCTAATTAGGTTCTCGAGTGTACGCTTGTGTGTGATTTATATATTTCTTACGCCTTTATTCGTTTATCTTGGTGCATGCTTGTTTCTCTTTGTTTCAAAACCCTTTCAAAAATATTAAAACTCTCGATCCAACGTCGAGCCAATTTTCCACCCATATAAGTCGATCGCCTTCGGGCATCGCATTCGACCTATTGATCACCGGACACAAGTCTAGCGCCATTTTGCTAGCACCTTCGCCTAAATAATATAATTAATCGCATAAATATCCAAGGGAAAATCCCATGCATGATAACCATGTTATTGTGCATGGTGCATATCATTAGCATCTCATAATCGACACCCTTAAGTTAAGTCAATTAGACAACTTAGGATAGACTTCCTAGGTTAGTCCCCCCCCCCCCCCCCCATAATTTTGATTTCAAATCAAACTTTAGCCTACCTAATTCTCCACACAAGAGAATTAGATGTTAATCATCTCAAAGAAAGGGACATACAATCCCATACCCCACAAAATCCAAACATTTTCAAAAGTGTGGTGGTCTTTCTTAAGATGATGACTCATCTTCCTCTCCTAAACCTTTAAACATTTAGTACCCTTAAATGAGGAACTACAAGTGCTCTGATTCCCTCCTGACTGGATATGTAGGCACAAGATGCGATATCTTGTCGAGCACACTTAGGATTAATAATAACAAATCACCTACCCTTAAACCCGTAGCAAACAAATAACAGATAATACAAAAATATAATCAAGAGGTTCCTGTAGAGTAATACAGATATCTAGGATGCTAACACCTTCCCTAGGTATAACCAACCCCCGAACTTAGAATCTTAGTGCATTTGCATTGCATTGTGGGTATTCGGTCTTTCTCCCTTCCCTTGGATAAAATCAAAGACGGTGGTGACATAAAAAAATGCGATACAAGTTAACTAATAGCTTGGTATCCAATTTTCACCGCGACATAAATGGCGACTTCACTGGGGACTCTCATAAGAGGGTTCCCCCTAACTTGAATCTTTTTATTGTTATCTGTTATATATTTGTTTTGCGGTTTGGAGGGATTCTTGAGTGGTGAAAGTCCTAGACCCGGACTTGAGTGAATTATAGGAGATGATATGGTCAAGGGTACTTTGACGGAGTCGATTCCTGAAAAGTCGAATTGAGAAAATCATCGCTCAGTTTAGGTTCTTTTGAAATTAATATTGTTTGAACGAGTTCATTCGTGAAAACGGTATTAACTTTGACCAAGAACCCTTAAGACTGAGGACCGTAGCACCTTTAACCCCACTTGGCCTTTTAGGATGTAGTACGGTGACTATGCGGGAGTCTATTTCCAAATAGTTGTCACGCGATACTACACTCAGACGAGATTCTCTTGAGAATATTATTGACTAACCGAGTAATTTGGGAAGTCGATAATATTCGAAAGATGGGTCGTAGACTCTGGGAACTTCTAGAACCCGTTCGGCAGGTACATTTGAAACCACACTACCTTATGGGATGGGTAGACCTTGACTCCATGTTGTGACCTTTCAAACCTAGGACTCTTGTTTGTTTGTTTGCTTATGTGTGCTTTGTGCCTTGTTGTTTTGTCTGTATGTTTGCATCCTTGCATTGCATTAGCATCATATCATGAAGATTCATGGAACTTAGTCTCATTTGTAAACATCGTAAGAATATCATAGACTCTTGAAAAAAAATGTTGAAGTACTCTTACAATAGTCATAACTTGGACGATCTAAGGAGATTGGAGACCTTGCGGCTAGACAAAGAAGAATTCAATACAAGATAAAAAGTTATTCTACTGCTGCCTACCATTATTCCTGAGGACGAGTTGGTGGCACCTTATGAAGAATATTCTTAGCTGACCAAGTTACTATTTCAGGACAAAAGTTCATTTCCTATCTTTGGTTCATATTCAAGCCAAGACAACTACAAAAGGAGAATATATTGGAAAGAAGTTATTTCTTGCAAAGAAAAGCCCAAAGACGTCTTATTCTGTTCTAATATTCAGTCAACACTTCTAGAAGAAGCTCAATTGGAAGAAGCCAAAGGACTCAAAGAAGATCGATGGAAGAGTCTCCTTAGATCCATCATTATTAGCTTTTATTTAGCTTTACGTTACGACTGTTGTAAGGTGTACATACGCGTTTTAATTTTGGTATTAAACCAATCATATAGTATTCTAGTAATAATGATTGTAACCGCTTTTTCATGATTAAAAAGCGAGCCTGTCGATATTCCTCAATGATTATAAATAGCCGAGTTCCATGAATCTTGTTGCATAGCATTCGCATTTGCATTTGCATTTCCTTGCATTCCAGGTTCTTATCTGTGTCTCCTTTCAGAAGACAAGCTGAATCATCGATACGATACTTGAGTCGGTCGCAAGAAAAGGATGGATCATTTGGAACAAGAAAACCAAGCACTCCGAGCAGAGATTGCCACTCTGAAGGCCAACATGGAAACTCTTTTCGCTACTATGAAGAATCTGATAGACATTCAAGAGCATGAGAAGCAAGAACTTCATGATGAGGTTGCAGACTAAAGAATGACCAAGAGGAGCCTGATGGATTTGGTCAAAGAGTTGGCCACATCCCAACGCCAGGATGGATTTTCTGCCTCCTCAGCCGACCAGCCAGCTGTACGAAGGGGCAAAATTTTGGACATCCCTGTGCTCTACGCTGATTTGTTCCCAACACTCTTACAACATGGTTTGATCAAGGAGGAAACTCCATTATCCGTCCCAATAACCCATGAGAGTTATTTTAAAGTTGATTCCTTCTGTGCCTTCCATCAAGGGGCACCCGGCCATGACATCGAGGAATGTCATGTTTTGAAGAAGAAAGTGAAAGAGATGGTTAAGAAAGGAATTTTGTCTTTCGAATTGTGTGAACCCCAAGTTGAGATCCATCTCTCACTTGAACATGAAGTAATCCCCTCCTTACACATGGTGGATTGATGCACATGATGGTTTTCTCCAGGCTATGTCTCGCCATATTTTAAGCTTATTTGCTATTTTCATATGTTAATTTTCTACGTTCGTTAACGCGTTTGTTTTGCGTGTAAGAACTCGTTTAATTTTGAATAATTGATGCAATGAATAATGTTTGTCTTGAAGAAATCCATTCGTTTCACTCATTTTAAACGTTATTTCTATTTTATAATGCCAATACTACCTCAATCTCTTGCCTTGGCAGAGAATTGAATGGAGGATGATGAAACCAAACGCTAGATCTCTTGTTGTATGCTTTTGAATAAAACTATGCTAGTGATATAAGGCATTGTTTCGAAATCCTAATCACTGGAGATATAAGGAGATAAACCCTCGTAAACCCTTTTGAGCCTTTGAAGTAGTAGTTTTCTTCTTCTAAATCCAAAAACCCTCATTTTAACCTGGGGCAGGGTAATTTAAAAAAAAAAACGGAGTAAAATTTCACGAAGATTGGGTGGGCACAAACAAACTTTGAGCCTTATATACTTTGTTTCTTAAACCGTGAACCAATCCATAATACAACCCTTTAAAGTCCTAATTGAAGTAGGGTTTATTTCAAAAGCATACTCATTGAGATATCGTTTCCTGACTCCTATGAGCTATGCTCAAAAAAAAAAATTTGCGCTAGCATTATAAAATCGGTAATTCAACCACCAAAATATTTTTAAATAAAACTTCAAGACAAACATACGTTGCATTATCTGTCTCAGAATTAACATTTTCTACTTGGTAACATTGCTTGACATCGTAGAAATTAACATACGTGTGGCATGGATGAGCTAAAATTTAGTATTGTTTCAAAGAGATGATAGTATCCAGGGGCACGTTACCTGAAGACTTTAGTGAGCAGGGGCAAGTTGTTTCCCAACTGTTTCTTTCATTGTCTCGCCCCAAGGGGGCAAGTTCGAAGACTAAAGACACCGTCAATCTGGGGCAGTTACGTCGAGATTTGATAAATCTCTCAAAGAGTTTGAAGACTCGGTTATGCATACCACCGTCAGTCTGGGACATTTACGTCGAGATTTGATAAATCTCTCCAAGTTTGAAGATTCAGTTACACATAGCACAGTCAATCTGGGCCAGTTATGTCGAGATTCTACAAATCTCTCCAAGAGTTGGAAGACATTGGAACATTTTGGACGCCAAGTTTTCTGTAAAATCCTCTTGGAATGACTTCTTCTCATAAACTAAGTGATCTGGGGCATTTGAGAATCGAAGATTACTTTTCATCCATTCACAACAATTGTTGTTCAAAATAGCGACTACCAAGCAGTTCATCAAGGAGCTTCTGTCTCAAGCGGTGTGATGACTCCCCATTAAGTCTTTACTTCAAGTAATCCGGACTATTCCCCGATGAATCTCCACTACAGGAAGTTATGGCACATTTGACGCAAGATTTCTCTAGTCGGCAACCTAAGAATCCCCGGTGAACTTCTTCGGTTTTGACCTTCCCCAACGAAGCGAGTGTTTATTTCACTCCTCATTAGACTATCTCAATCTTCTCCAACAAAGGCGGATGTTTATTTCATCCTTTCGAAGTTTTATAGCTGATATTTTCAATTTTTATTGATTCAAGTTTCCCAGACGAAGTGGATATTTATTTTATCCAGTTACAACTTTCATTCAGACTACGTCAGTTCGCAGTGCATATTTATTTTATCCCCCCATGAAGTCTTTTTGATCATTGAGTTTGATTTGTTCCTAGTGAATCCTTATCATCCCCAACAGAATCACAAGGTTTATCTTGACAATCCTAAGTGAAGTCATGATGTTAATCCCAAGTGGAGTGCTCTATTTTCCCCAGAGATTTAAAGCTTTGAAGCAGGACTGTGATCCCAGATGTGGCTCTTCATTCATCCCCAGTGATGCTTCTTACATTGCGAAGATTGGCTGAGTATTTGTATCGAGATGCTTGTTTTCATCTCTCGTTTGCTTCTCGTTGTTGTTTCGTCAGCATAAGCATAAGCATAACATGACATTCTTTCATATAGATTCATGGCATGTGCGCATTTAACATTCGCATTTTTGTGTTGTTTGTTCTTTCACTTTGGCTGTGTTTATCCCCAAGTGACTGGGTTTTGTCTGCTCCCTCCAAGTAGAGTTGTCAGCCCTAGGCAGAAAAAAACACATACTTTCTAATTCCCCACTGAGCTCGATCCTCGTGGAAGATGGTTGCTTTAGTTTTCTTTTCCATTTTTGGATAAAGATAAACCCGTTGAGCTCAATCCTCAATGGACGGAGTCTTGTTTGACCGTTTCTTCCCAGTTATTTCCTGGATTGAACTTTGGTCCCTGACAATCACAAATTATGGATATCTCTGAGATATTGAATCCGGATTAAGTGTGCATTTATTTTGCACTTTGTCTCCCCAAGAAGAGTTTACTTGAAGATCTCTATGGAAAACAGAAGTTATTTCTCCAGCAATATTATGAGATTTAAACCCAGACAATAAGTGGTGGCTCTTTATTTGAGCTCTGTTTTCTATCCGGATGACAAATGGCAGTCTCCTCAAGTCATTTTGTCTATCCCCGATGAAGTTATCCAGCTTATCAACTATTCTCCGTCAGACGCTATCTCACCGAAAATCCGTCAGAAAGGTTCATTGAAGACTTTCCAAGTATTCTCTTTATTTGAGAATCTCTATTACAAGAATTGTACTAGCTTCGATGCAGTGTTCAGCTACAGCAATATTGCTTCTCAGTGGTATTCTCCCCAGTGAGACCACAATTCAATTTGCTTCTGTCAAATGGCATCTCTTCGAGAAGTTTGGTGAAGATTCAAATGATCTTGTTCTTTATTTGAGAAGACATATTTTACAAGTCAGTCGGCCCGCATATCTTTTGAAGATCCCCGGTGAAACTTCCAAGTCTCCAACAAGTCATGGATCCCAACTGAAGTCATAAGATCTCCAGTGAAATCCCGACCCCCTGTGAAGTTACCTTTCTAGGAGGAGTTTAAGACTTTTGCTCGAGGCAGACAACTTCGTAGCAGTTTATTTCAAGATGCATACGAGGCAGACAACCCCGTAGTGTTCAATTTCAAGATTTTGTTCGAGACAGACAATCTCGCAACACTTATTTCAAGATTTTGTTCGAGACAGACAATCTCGCAACACTTATTTCAAGATTTTGTTCGAGACAGACAATCTCGCAACACTTATTTCAAGATTTTGTTCGAGACAGACAATCTCGCAACACTTATTTCAAGGATTTGTTCGAGACAGACAATCTCGCAACACTTATTTCAAGATTTTGTTCGAGACAGACAATCTCGCAACACTTATTTCAAGGCTTTGTTCGAGACAGACAATCTCGCAACACTTATTTCAAGATTTTGTTCGAGACAGACAATCTCGCAACACTTATTTCAAGGCTTTGTTCGAGACAGACAATCTCGCAACACTTATTTCAAGATTTTGTTCGAGACAGACAATCTCGCAACACTTATTTCAAGTTTTGTACGAGACAGACAATCTCGCAACACTTATTTCAAGGCTTTGTTCGAGACAGACAATCTCGCAACACCTATTTCAAGACTTTGTTCGAGGTAGACAACCTCATAGCATTCAAATTCAAGATTTTGGTTCGAGGCAGACAACCTCACAACATTTATTTCAAGACTTTGGTTCGAGGCAGACAACCTCGTAACACTCGATTTCAAGATTTTGGTTCGAGGCAGACAACCTCACAACATTTATTTCAAGACTTTGGTTTGAGGCAGAAAACCTCGTAACATTCGATTTCAAGATTTTGGTTCGAGGCAGACAACCTTATAGCAGTTTATTTCAAGACTCGTGTTCAAGGCAGACAACCTCGCAGCAATGACTTATTTTCTACCCTTTCAAGTGGAATACTTGATAGAAGACCTCGGCAGTAGGTATCTCATTTTATTTTCCTGGTTATTCTCGGCAGTAGATTTCCAGAAGACCTCGGCAGTAGGTATCTCATTTTATTTTTCTCTGGTTATTCTCGGCAGTAGATTTCCAGAAGACCTCGGTAGTAGGTACCTCATTTTATATTTCCTAGTTATTCTCGGCAGTAGATTTCCAGAAGACCTCGGCAGTAGGTACCTCATTTTATATTTCCTGGTTATTCTCGGCAGTAGATTTCCAGAAGACCTCGGCAGTAGGTATCTCATTTTATTTTTCTCTGGTTATTCTCGGCAGTAGATTTCCAGAATACCTCGGCAGTAGATTCCTTAATTTTTTTTCTCCTTCTAAACAAGGTATTCAGAGGAGAAGCTGGATCATTATTTTGATTATCAGAAGCTTATTTTGGTTATTACCTTTGCTCAAGCTATCATATGTTCGATAGTAGGTAATATACCGATATTTGGTCAGATGCCTAGCTTAGGCTACTGTGGTGGTAGTAGGTCATCTTTCCTTCTGTGTTTACCTTGCTCAGGCTACCATTTGTTTGGTAGTAGGTAATACACGCCCTTTTATTTCAAATGGACATATTTGCTTAGGCTACCAGTTATTGTTTGAACCATCATCATTACCTAAGATATCTTTGTGATTGTCAGTTGGCAGTCTCTTTCCCCCAGTGGAGTTAGATCTTTCCCCGTGGAGTCTTGTCTTGCTGAGTCGTCCTCGTCGGGTCTTTCTTTCCTTTGTGTTTTAACGTCGGTTATTCCCTGTGACACTATTCCTCACGGGATCCTTGTCTTGCATATCATATCATTTCATAGCATGTGCATTCGGCGGCATCTTAGGGCCAAAAATTCGCGCATGTTTGTATTTAAGTCTCTCCTATCTCGTCGAGACGAAGATTTCAATCTCCATATCTTCGAATAGGAGAAACTTAAATAGGGGCATCTGTTGCACCCTAATTTTTGACCCTAAGATCCCTTTTATTTTTGCATAGCATCTTAGGTTGATCTTTCGTGCATAACTAACCATTTTATCTAGTTTTTTTTTCTGTTTTGTTTCCTTTCAAAGACAGGTGTTGCTGCAGAAAATTCAAAGCCTTGAAGGTTGTGCGGTGTGTGTTGTGAAAGTTTCTCTGGCCTTTGCAAGGTGTGTGTGGATTCCTGTGAGAATGCGTCTCTATCCTGTTAAGTCCCTACATCTACCCAAGTTCCAATTTCGAATCCAAGATTTCAAGTTCAAAACCTCATTCCTCACAAATTACATCCATTTTAAGGCATTACAATATTCAAATTGCTCATTCAAGATGCCATGTCTCCTCACGAGCAGTGCAAGTATCCAGATTTTCATCATTTTTCTAAGACTTCAAAATTCAATGCAAATTATCATGAGATTTATTTGAAATTCTATATTTCCAAAATACAAAGCCCAAGTTCAAACGTCAAGGTTCAAGCCTATCAAAAATCCAATTGATAATCACCCATGTTTCAATTGTGTTAAGGTTGTTGGTTGAGATTTTTAGATATCAATTGATTTTGGACCGTGTCATAGAGATTTTAAATTTTTAATTATATGCCAAAAGAACCAAGTTATATTTTGTATCGGTATTTGCAAGAAGAAAGAACTTTATCTTCAATTGTTAAAATACACTCACACAATGATTGATAAAGTATGGTCACATCTTGGGTTGGAGGAAAGTTGCAAGATATTATTCAAAGAGAATTTTGAGAATGCCAAGGATGCTCAGCGCAGTTTAACGTGTTTGCAATATAATGATATTGGAAGATCTTAAACTACAATCTCTTATCCAATTATTTGGACCGATAATTAGAAAATACAATTGTTCTATTTTAAAATGGAAGTTGAACATAGGCAAGATTGATAAAACTTAAAGCTATGATCCGAATTGAAAAGTTCCTCCATTTTGCTACTTTCGACAGTATGCGATTGGCTCCAAGGCTTGCAGATTTCACTTGCCAATCCAAGCTCCTTGGAAACACATGAAAAGAAAAGATAAGTCAGCATCAATGGGAGGAAGTTGTAGAGACGTTCCAAGTCATCAAAACAAGGTGGTAAAGACGACTTCACAGTAATGACATGATCCTGGAAAAGTGAATAAATAAGCAGACTTTAACATATCTTAAGCACCTTGACAGTATTTGGATATAATGGTCTTACCCAGTATTCAGTCTCTCTATAGGTCCATGCGTAATGCGAGCGAAATTGCCGCTTTGTCCCGCATGCTCAATAAACATATGGGTTGTTATGCACCTGGTATGAATAGAAGACGTGCTAAAGTCTAACGTCACAAGAATGTCTTGCGGAATGGCAGATTGCAAAAAGGAAACACGGACGTAAGAAGCATTGGTAGCACGTCATTGTTTTGACCACTAATCATCTACCTTTGGCCGCTCAAAGTTGTTGTCATTACTTGCACCTGCAACCTGTTTCGGCTTCCACGCCGGCGTCACACATACCACCACTTCTTGAAAACCAACAACAACAAAACCAACATCCGATACAACAGACCCCAACCATTAAGTCAATTGCCACTACAGACCGCTCAACTTGTCCAACACGAGGCTTGGCAAATTACTTTGGAACAACTTACCATTAACAAGAAATCGAAAATGGTGATGGTGGATACCATTAGAAAGACCATGCTTAATCATCTTGCTCTAGTATCTGTACCTAGGAAAAAGACTGGTGGTTAAATTTGGTCACATAGCTCTTAAACTTAAAGAAACTCGTGTGGACATTACTTACTGTTATAAGTTTATTTCTTTTGACACTAAGACAGAGGTTTAGAAAGCTGCCGTCATCAATGACGCTCATCGCATCCAAGTACCATCACCAAGTAGATTTCCAGCTGCTAAGACGTGGGCCCATGTAACATTGACTTTGGCTTTTCCTGCATTTAAGACAGCAGCAATTCAATTAGAAATTAAAGTAGGGCCAAACGTATCAAGAGCATTTAACCCAAAAGTAAAGCAAGAACGGTACTTATCAAATCATCACCAAATCAGCATCAATTATTGTTCCAACATAATTCAAATAGCTTCCAAAACAATGCTCCAAACATCATCAAAAACCATTCTTTTCTTTCCAAACCAAGAGGACATGTTTAGATATTACCATTCCTTCCAAAACAAGGTTCGAACATGCTTCAGACAGTATTTGAAAATTTTCCTAATTCTGACAGACAGGTTACCAAAACATCATCAGACAACCTTTGATTTCCTTCCAAAAGAGAGAAACATGTTTCAGACCACAATCTAGAATTTTTCCCAAATGGATAAAACATGTTCAAACACTATTAAAAGAGCATTCAGGTTGCTGATCTATATAAGAAAGCACAAATCATACACAGAGGGGGGACCATTCGCAGCAAATTGCAAAAAAAACAAAAGCCATCCATCAAAACTTCCAAATCCACCAAACCATACACATCCGGAATCTAAAAAAAAAAGGAGATTAAGTTTAAGATTAACTTATCTTTCAATCGAGGTTGACGTGTTGGCCATAGCTCCCTCGTTCCTCTTTCACTCTCCTTGACAAAACCTGAAGCAAAATCAACTACCAAACCATTCAATCAAAATCGTATATACACAAACCTCATACAAACTCAGAACACCCAATTGAAATCAACTCTCAAGTTACGACGCATACAACACGCAAGGCTAGGGAAATTGAGTCCACACACACACGCAAACAACAGCGAGCCGCATCTTCACACAAAGAAAGAAGGAAGAGACTTATCTTGGGAGATCGTGAGCCTCGACCGCCTCCTTCCATCTTCAATCAACGACGACTTCCTTTCCTTTTTATGCTTTAAGTCATTGTAATCTGTAAACGCTGAATCAATAGTGAACTGGGGTATGGGACTGTGTGGGGTTTAGGCTTTTTGTCTGTTTGTTTGATCGATCGAAGGAGACGAGAGAGAACGAGCTTAGAAAACCAAAGGAGGAGAGGTGGCGGCGAATTTGGATCTAGGGTTTTAGAACCCTTCCATTTTGAGGGCGAACAAGAGAGAATGTCGAGAGAGGAGAGAGTTTGAGTGTCGTTTCTTTTTCCTTTCATTCGTTTTATTTTCTTTGCGATCACATACACACGCGCACACACCACTTGTCATGCACCCTCATTTTATGCCACATATCTGAGTCATACTGTTGACTCCATTTGATCACACGGTTGAGATCTTGCAGCGCCTAATCTCTCCATTAGTTTAATAATCTGTTTTATTAATTTAACCCTTTTAAATAAGTAAATCCATAATACTAATTTTGTTTAATCTTTTCTAATTAACTAATTGGTTTTTCTAAACATACCAATCCTTTTAAGAAGATAAGCATATAGAGCCTTTTTTCTGTTTTTAACTTTAAATATAACTTCTTTTCTATTTTAAAATATCACTTCCTTCTTTAAATATCACAAAATTAATTATTAACTTTGGTTAAAACCTTTTTAAAATTAGTAAAAGCCTTTTTTTTTATAATAATAAAATATTTTATTAAAATATTAAAATTAAATCTTTTTTTAATAAGATATAAACCCTTACCCTTTTTTTTCCTTTTTTTAAAAATTAATAATAACCTTATAATATAACTCCTAAAAATATAAATAATAAACCTTTTAATAACTTCCCTTAAAAATCAAAACTCTTTCTTAATAAACCGTTCCCTAGTTAGAATACATCCCTCGCACTTGAGTGAATCGTTTGCTTGTATGCTTGGTTATCTTGTCTATGCTTGTTATCATTCCTTACATGCTTATCCTGTTTACTTGTTCTTGCTTTAAACCTTTTCAAAATGATTAAAAATTCTCGATCCAACGTCGAGCCAATTTTCTACCCATGTAAGTCGATCGCCTTAGGGCATCGCATTCGACCTACCGATCACAAGACACAAGTCTAGCATCACTTTGCTAGCACCCTCGCCTAATTAACAATAATTAATCGCATTAATATCCAAGGAAAAATCCCATGCATGATAACCATGTTATTGTGCATGGTGCATATCATTTGCATCATAATCGACGCCTTAAGATAAGTCAATTAGATAACTTGGGATAGATTTCCTAGGTTAGTCCCCCCTTAATTTTGATTTTTTAAATCAAACTTTAGCCCACCTAATTCTCCACACAAGAGAATTAGATGTTAATCATCTCAAAGAAAGGGACATACAATCCCATACCCCACAAAATACAAACACTTTCAAAACTGTGGTGGTTTTCTTAAGATGATGACTCATCTTCCTCTCCTAAGCCTTTAAACATTTTAGTATCCTTAATAAGGAACTACACGTGCTCTGATTCCCTCCTGACAGGATATGTAGGCACAAGACGCGATATCTTGTCGAGCACACTTAGGAATTAAATAATAAATCACCTACCCTAAAACCCTTAGCAAAACAAATAACAGATAACATAAAATGAATCAAGAGGTTCCTGTAGAGTACTACAGATATCTAGGATGCTAACACCTTCCCTAGGTATAACCAACCCCCGAACTTAGAATCTTAGTGTATTTGCATTGCATTGTGGGTATTCGGTCTTTCTCCCTTCCCTTGGATAAAATCAAAGACGGTGGTGACATTAAAAATGCGATCCTAGTTAACCAATAACTATGGTATCCAATTTTCACCGCGACAACTCTCTGATAAAATGGTGTTTTATTTCAATGTGTTTAGCCCTAGAATGTAAAATTGGATTTTTACTTAAACAAATAGCAGTAGTATTGTCACAGAAGATAGGGATGTTAATCTCATATATCTGATAGTCTTCCAGCTGATTTTCAATCCAAAGCATTTGTGTACTGCATAGAGAAGCGGAGATGTATTCTGCTTCTGCTGTAGAGAGAACAATTGTAGATTGCCTCTTGCTTGACCATGAGATTAAGTTGTTCCCGAGGAACTGGCAGTTTCCAGATGTGCTCTTTCTTTCCAA
This sequence comes from Lathyrus tuberosus, assembly GCA_022829125.1. NCBI lineage: Eukaryota > Viridiplantae > Streptophyta > Magnoliopsida > Fabales > Fabaceae > Lathyrus > Lathyrus tuberosus. Next base: position 10,735,895 of record JALAZF010000041.1, read on the forward strand.
TCTGTCTCCAGCATAGTCTGCATCGCAGTAACCAGAAAGAGTGTACTCTGATGTTTTCTCATACATCAAGCCAAGGTTAGTTGTTCCTTTCAGATACCTTAGAATTTGTTTAACAGCAGTTAAATGAGATTCTCTTGGATCTGATTGGAATCTAGCACATAAATGTACACTAAATAATATATCAGGTCTAGAAGCAGTTAGATATAAGAGAGAGGCTATCATACCACGATAGAGCTTCTGACAAACCTTAACTCCTGTTTCTTCCTTTCTCATGATACATGTTGGATGCATTTGGTGTTTTAGCTGTATTACAATCCATCATGTTGAATTTCTTCAGAAGTTCCTTAGTGTATTTACTTTGATAAATGTAAGTGGCTTCTGGTTTCTGATCAATTTGAATTCCCAGGAAGAACTTTAACTCACCCATCAGACTCATTTCAAATTCTGCTTGCATTAACTTTGAAAATTCTTCGCATAAAGAGGGGTTAGCAGAACCAAAAATGATATCATCAACGTAGATTTGAACTATAAGAATATCATTCTTATATGTTTTACAGAAGAGAGTTGTGTCAACCTTTCCTCTGGTGAAATTGTTTTCTAAAAAAATTTGCTCAATCTATCGTACCAAGCTCTGGGAGCTTATTTTAAACCATAGAGTGACTTTTTGAGTTTAAAAACAAAATCTGATTTTTTTTTAATTTTCAAAACCAGGAGGTTGTTTGACATAGACTTCTTCTGATATATAACCATTTAAGAATGCACTCGTAACATCCATCTGATATAGGGTGATGTTATGATTTACTGAAAATGAAATTAGTAGCCGTATTGCTTCAAGTCTGGCGACCGGAGCAAAGGTTTCGTTGTAATCAATTCCTTCTTGTTGACTGTATCCTTGAGCAACAAGTCATGCCTTGTTTCTGACAACTTCTCCCTTCTCATTTAGCTTGTTCCTAAATACCCACTTGGTTCCAATTACATGAACATTCTTAGGTTTTGGAACTAGATCCCAAACATCATTCTTTGAGAATTGATTAAGTTCTTCTTCCATAGCCAGAACCCAGTCCTTGTCCATAAGAGCTTCTTCAACTGTAGCTGGTTCAATCAACGACACCAATCCTAACAGTGTTTCTTCTGATGGTCTGAAGGCTGATCTGGTTCTGATTGGAGCGTCCTTGCTACCCAGAATTAGTTCCTCAGGATGAGATGTAGACATTCTTCTTTTTGTTTGACGTGGAGTATTCTGAGTTACATCAACAGTGTCCTGAGTAGGATCTTGTTGTTCTTTAACTTCATCTGCCTTTTCATTAGGTTCTGAAAAGCTAATTTCCAAATCTGAAAGTTTTTCAACTAGCTCTGATTTTTCAGAGTCAGGCTTGTCATCGAATCTAACATGAATTGATTCTTCCACAATACATAATTATGTGTTATAAACTCTGCAACCTTTTGAGTGTTCAAAGTATCCTAACAGCAGACACTTATGTGCTTTGGAATCAAACTTGCCAAGATTCTCCTTAGTGTTTAACATAAAACAGGTACATCCAAATGGATGAAAGTAGGAAATGTTGGGAATTTTATTCTTCCACAATTCATAGGGATTTTTATTCAAGATAGGTCTAATAGAGATTCTATTTTGAATATAACATGTTGTGTTAATTGCTTCTGCCCAAAAGTGCTTAGCCATGTCAGTTTCTTGGATCATGGTGTGAGCCATTTCTTGTAAAGTTCTGTTCTTGCTTTCTACAACTCCATTTTGTTGTGGAGTTCTAGGACAAGAAAAATCATGAGATATTCCATGTGAATAAAAAAGTTCTTCAAAATCCTTGTTTTCAAATTCTCCACCATGATCACTTCTCACTTTAACTATTTTGCAATTTTTCTCATTTTGTACTTGAGTGCAGAAGGAAGCAAACACAGAATGTGACTCATCCTTGTGTCTCAAGAATTTTACCCATGTCCAACGACTATAGTCGTCAACGATGACTAGTTCGTATTTCTTTCCATTGATAGAAGCAGTTTTCACTGGTCCAAATAGATCAATGTGAAGAAGTTCCAATGGTCTAGAGGTAGAAACAATATTCTTTGCTTTAAACGAAGTTTTTGAAAACTTGCCTTTCTGACATGCTTCACAAAGAGCGTCTGAAGAGTACTTCAGATTTGGCAAACCTCTGACAAGTCCAAGCTTGTTCAGCTGAGAGATTTTTCTCAAGCTAACATGACCAAGACGTTTGTGTCAGGCCTATTGCTCTTCATTTACAGACATAAGACATTTTACATTCTGATGTTTTAAATCTAATAATTTAATTTTGTATGTGTTGTCCTTCCTCTTACCATTGAACATGACGATCCATCCTTTTGACATACAACTTTACAGGATGTTTGATTAAAAATGACGTCATAACCATTGTCACTAAGTTGACTAATTGACAATAGATTATGCATTAGACCTTCAATTAACAGAACATTATTAATAGAAGGAAGCTTACCATTTCCAACAGTTCCGGAGCCAATAATTCTTTCTTTCAGATTTCCTCTGAAACCAACGACACCTCCGGGCTTAAGTTTCAGATCTTGGAACATATGCCTTTCTCCCGTCATGTGTCGCGAGCATCCACTGTCCAGGTACCATGACTGGTGTTTCAATGGTGCCATTAAGGATGTCTGCAACATAAATTATCTTATTCTTAGGTACCCATTTTGTGGGTCCTTTCACATTAGCTTTTCCAGAGGTTTTGACACCTTTGGACTTCCTTACATTGGAATAATAGTGTGGAATTTTTGCATAGTGTTTAAGTTTAGGAGTTTTCTTTAGTGTCTGTGTTTGTGTAGTGATAGATTTTGAATCTTTTTGTTCAGAACATTTCAAGATAGTGCCAGAGGGCACAAAATGTTTGGACAGAGGTATTATCTTGATACTCTTGGTCTCATCATATGGTTGTGATGGTCCAGAATATCCCAGACCTCTGTTACCATTCCTGCTGACTCCATAGATTATTGAAGCCATGTTGCTTCTGTCTATGCTTTTAGCGAGAAAATGTTGGAAGGCTCTATCATACTTGACTACTTCATTAGTATTGGTTATGTTAGAGGTGATTTCTTCTTCTAACCTAGAGACTTTACTTTTTAATGTAGTATTTGAATTTTCTAGAAAAAGTAGTTTTTGATTTAATTCAAAGATGGTTTGTTGCTTTTAGTAAGATCTTCTGAAGGAACCACAAGAGTCTTTTTCAGAGTTTTTTGTTTTCTTCGAAGAGTTTGATATCTTTCCATAAGTTCATATAATCCTATTTCAAGTTCAGGGCGAGATGGGGAAGAAAGTACCTCTCTTTCGTCGTCCGAGTCTGATAGTTCTCCTTCTGATGGAACATTGTTGGTTTTAGCCATGAGTGCTACGTTAGCACGTTCTCCATCAGAATCATCTTCGGACTCTGAATCCTCCCAAGTTGCCATAAGACCCTTTTTAGCTTTCTTAGGTCTTTCATCTTTCTTAAACTTTGGACAGTCGTTTTTTATATGTCCAGGTTCCTTGCATTCAAAACACGTAACGTCTCTTCCATAAGTTCTCCTTTGACCATATGTAGACTCAGATTTTCTTCTTGGTCCTCTGAACTTATTTCTTATGTATTTCCATAGTTGATTAATTTTCCTTGATATGAGAGATATGTCATCTTCGTCTGATTCTTCTTCAAATTCTTCCACTTCCTCCTCTGCTTGATACGCCTTTTTCTTTTCAGATTTAGCTTTTAGTGCAATGGATTTTCTTTTCTTTTGAGGTTCATCTTCTTGGAGCTCTATTTCATGACTTCTTAAAGAACTGATTAGTTCTTCAAGACTTATACTATTTAGATCCTTTGCTAGTTTCAAGGCAGTCACCATTGGTCTCCATTTGACAGGTAGACTTCTGATAATTTTCTTGACATGATCAGCAGTAGAATAGCCTTTGTCCAGAACTCTGAGTCTTGCAACAAGTATCTAAAATCTTGAGAACATGGTCTCCACAGATTCATCATCTTCCTTCTTGAAGACCTCATATTTTTGAATTAGTGCAAGAGCCTTCGTTTCCTTGACTTGAGCATTGCCTTCATGAGTCATACGAAGAGAGTCAAAGATAGAATTTGCAGTTTCTTTGTTTGTAATCTTTTCATATTCTGTATAAGAAATTGCGTTTAACAGAATTGTTCTTGCTCTGTGATGATTTTTGTAAGTTTTCTTCTGTGCATCTGTAAATGCACTTCTATCAATCTTTTTGCCTGTAGAATCTACAGGGTGACTGTAGCCATCAACTATCAGATCCCATAGATCTAAGTCAAACGACAAAAAGTAACTTTCGATTATATCTTTCTAATAGTCAAATTTTTCCCCATCAAAGATAGGAGGTTTTGCACTATAAGAATCTCTTTCATTCACAATAACACTTGTCTCAGCATTTGGTATAGCCATTGTTTTCACACTTGGATCGGTACTGAACACTGTTAAGTGCTTGATAAAAATTCAACCATTTTATCACCTCAGAACCGGAGCTCTGATACCAATTGAAGGTGTGAAAAACACAAGAAAGGGGGGTTTGAATTGGTTTTTCAAAATAAAATTGTTTCTTTAGGTTAACTTACCCTTTTATAAGACTCTTTCATTTAACAATAAAAACCTTTGTTCGACCACAACAAGATAACACATTATGTTTATACTAGTTCACTTGAGAAACACTCAAGTTAATCTAGTTCACCCGCCAAGGTGATTTTTCCTCTCTCAACGAGGTCCTAATCCACTTTTCAATCAAATCAGTACAATGCACAAGCCAAACTACTGGTGACTGGTGACTAACACAACGAGGTCTTAATCCACTATTCAATCAAACCAGTCTTCATATCTTCAGAGGCTTCTGATAGTATCTGGTTGAAGCATGAGTAGAGACTTGATTAGGTCTTCAGAACCTTGATCAGAGAGCATAAGTCTTCACCATCTGGACTTCATTCAATCAGAACCTTTGTCTTCAGATCTTCCGAACTCGTCCCTTTTTCTTTTTGTATCAGAGTCTTGTGAATCTCATATTATCTTGAAATGAGTTCTGCTTTTTAAGTGTATAGGCGAAGTATTTTCCTTTAAGCAATGTGTTCGCACCAATTTACAGAAGCATTACCTGTTTGTTAAGTTCTCAAAAATAACAAACATTAGTTGTATAAAATTGTTCATACAGAAATACTCATTTGATATCATCAAAATGTAGAGATAAAATTGCAGAACCAAATCTTGTTCTCACATTAGTTACGCAAAGGGAAGGTGTTAGCACCCAAAAGGTCTATAGTACTCTATAGGAACCTCTTGAAAATCTAGCGTTTGGCTTAAAAAGGCGTTGTTTGTAAAATATTGGTGAGGTGAGAAGAGAAGTATTTTTTTAATAATTTTGTGTTTGACAAGACTTCCTGAGCCTCGTGCCTACGTACCCACAAAGTGTAATGGAGGATCAAAACCATGTAGTTCGTGGTACAAATAACAAAATGGTTTGTTATGATTCATTTCAAATGAAAAGACAACTTGTCATTTTAAGGAGAAAACTTCAACTAATCACCCACAAGTATGTGAAAATGGACCTTTGCATCACCATGAGAAGGGCTCCAACTTGGATAAAATTAACAAGTATGCCACTAACTCTCTAAGGTGGAAAAGAATCAACTCATTTCAAACAATACTATGGTGATAGGAGGATCACATCTTAACTATAGAAATAACTCATGTTTAAACTTTATGAAAAGTTTTAATGAGTTTTATCTTTTTTAAGTATTTTGAAAATGGTCTTGAGATGCTTAAGATTGATTAGCATTTATTAAGAAAATGAGTTTGAAAATGCACTTAACAAAGTCAAGGTTTATTAAGAAAGTGGTTCTAGTTTGAAAAAAAGAAGGTTTTGAAAAAGGGAGAAGATTTTGAAAATTTAAGAAGGGGGAGGAGATGAAGAGGCTATCCTAAAGCATAAAATAAAAGCTAGGAAAGGAAAGATCTAACCAAGATAAAGCCTTTGACATAAACAAGCCAAAAATCCCATCCTTTGGACTCAAGCAACAAGATAAGCAATAATAACCAAGCATCAGATGAAAACCAAGTATCCAAGCCAAGTCTTCAAAGAGGTCAACTCAAGGTCAAAGTGCCAGATAAGATCCAACGTCTCAGGTCACTACTCCAAAGCATATGGCGAAGAACCTAATTCTAAGTCTCATCATCCAAGCAAAGGATAGTCACCAAATAGTTCAAGGATCATTAAGAGTCTTTTAGGGTGTTTAGCCTTTATTAATGTCTTAAAAAGAAAAAGAAAGTCCAAGTGGACAAAGAGAAAAAAGGAATAAACATAAACAAGATGAAAATATGATATGAAATGATAAGCATAAAATAAAGAGCAAGAAATAAAGAGCATAAAGATAAAAGTGCATAAAAATAAATGACATAAAGTGAAAGTTAGCACAATTAAAGTTAGTGTAAGTGTTAAAGTTAATGAAGAATACATTTTGTCATTTAAAGTAGATTACTTAACTAATCAACCCAACAAGTATGAGAATTTTGCATCATCCTTTGAGAAGGGCTCCAACTTGAATAAAATCAACAAGTATGCCACTAGCTCTCTTAGGTGGAAAAGAATCAACACACTATGGAGATAAGAGAATTACATATAAACTAAAAATGAATCATATCTAAAAATTGGACCAAATGACCACTTTTCGATTAGGGACCAATTTAGCGTTATGTTAAGTAATCGTAGCGCAATCTATAAGGAAGATCATACTATGGGAGGCTAATCAATAACAATTTATGTACCATACATGTTAGAGATATAATATAAAGATTATACTCCTACAACATATAGCACAAGTCGAAACAAGGTGGATCAAGACCTAAGTCAAGGAAAGATGGATCCATTACATAAATCAACCCTTCATGATACTTAGGATAAATTTATGCATCAATCCAAAGTACCTCAATTGATCAATCAAATGGTAAATTTGAAATGATGAAAGTTCATCAAGCACCACTCAAGATCTCATGAACAAGATGACCTACATATCCTCCAATTGATCAAAAGAAAAGGTGAAAAAGAAAAGGAAATGGATGAAGAAGAGAGGAACAAACAAGATAGCAAAACCAAATTGGATCCAAGTGATGATCAAGTTATCATCAAAATCAATCATCCATTTTGGTGGATTAGGGTTTTCACCCCATCAACACCCAAGATCCATTGAGTTTGATGAAACTTATGTTTAACTAAACTAAGTTCCTAGGCCAACAGAAGTCAACACAAGTCAAAAAAATATAAAATGCAAAAATATGAATTAAAATGCATCAAAATGAATTTTAAAAACAGATTTTAAAATGAAAATAAAGATGAAAATGAAAATGATGCTTCAAATCAAATCCCAAATGGTCAAGAAAATTCATGCAAGTCATAAACAAGTCAAGAATGGTATATAAAATTTTTGAGAATTTTTAAATGCATAAAAATATTTTTAAACTATTTAAAATGCTTCAAAAATGAGAAAAATCATGAAAAATAGAAAATGATGAAAATAAAATATGAAAAATATAAAATCAGAAAGATAAAAATAAAATAGACTTTTAGAAATTATTTAGGGATTTTTTGGAGTTAAAATGAATTTTCTATGGATTTTAGAAAGAAAATGCAATTTAAAATAGAAATCAGAAAAAGGAAATAATGAGAAAAAACAAAGCGTGTCAGATCTGACTTCATTAATTGACGTGGCAGATTTGATGGCCTTCACATGATGGAGCACAATGGAAATTAGTGAAAACTGCACACATGATCACATTTGATATAAGCCAATCAAAACATAACAAAATGCCCGTGTGTCTCATCTCTGAAAGTCATCGTCCACCACTCCGGTCATCTTCTCTAGTGAGATGCACACCGGAGATTGCTAAGTGGTAAAGTTAGGGCACGATACCACCATCATTACCACCGTCTCATCAAGGCGAACTCAACCTCATACTCCATTTTAATTTATTGAAAGAGAGTAGAGAGTTGCAGAGAAAACTCAGTGAAATGAAAATCACGAAAACAAAAATTAAATGATGAACACAAGTCATCAACACCAGCTAGGTTAGGGGAAACAATAAGAAGGCAAATGACTACATTATGGTAACTTGTTTGATTGAGATGGAGCCTCAAACTACCTTGTCTAAAAATGATTGGAGGAGCTCTGAAATTGGATTTGGTTGGAGTGATTCAGGGACTCATAGAACTTGGGAATTGTTGCAGAAACTTTAGAGGATGACGATGGAGCTAACTAAATCAATAAATAGGATTAAAATTGGCTAAAAATCAAAATACGATAGCTCACTTTTCTAGAAAGTTTTAAGAGTGGAGCAGTGGTTTTCTGACTATCAAAAGCTTGGTTTTCAGTGTGGAATGACCCTCTATTTATAGATGGAGATGATGGAATGCTGAGAGGGGTGAAATGATCAATAATTGAGTGAATTCGTGTGCACCCTCCAAGTGAGAAAAATGTGACTTGCCACTGCTCAAAACTCAGTCAAATGATGTGTTTTAGGAGTCAATTAGCTTCAGGGAACTTCACTAATCATGTTTAGTTCCAAAATGCATGGTAATTTGGCATGTAATTGAGTTTTGGTTGAGGTAAAAATCTGATCATGGTGCAAATCTTCAGTTCCAAGTAACCATGTTTACATCAATGGGGCATCTTGTACACGAGGCTTTTTATTCCATTCTTTTTGCAATTGGTTAACATCGGAAAAAAGATCACAATATGTCAAGAACGGTTTAATTTGGATGCTTGAGCAAAAAATTATGTCCTGTTGAAGTTGGCACAAATATCTGGAAACCAAACTTGAAATATTCTAAGTCCAAATGGCTGAAAATAACCTATAATGTATCAATGAATTCCATGGCCTTCCAAGTACAATTTGACTTTGACCTTTGAAGAAATCTTGTAGAGGGTATCACAAATGATATTGTGCAAAAAGAATGAGATCCAAATATTGAAAATTGAAGAAGTTGTGATTCTTGAAAGTTGAGAAAAAGTCACTTCAAAATAGGCAAAATTTCACTAAGTCCACAATTGACCTATAGTGTCTTCAAACATTTGATGGTCCTCCAAGAATAATTGGCTCTTGTCATGCAAATAAAAGTTGAAGAGGATATTGATAAGAGTCATATGCAAAAAGAAGCATTCAAAAATATTGATAATTGAAGGAGTTGTGATCTTTTGAACTTTGACTTGAAATGTTGACTTTTTAGGTCAAACTTCCTTGAATCAATTTGTAAACTTGGACTTTCCTTGAATTTCAAAGAACATGGATAGTCATATGAACTAAAAATAATGTGTCCTTGAATGTCATTTGATTAAATTGACAAAAGCTTGAGGTAACTTGTTGATGAAGGCATGGAGATAAACACATGAACCTTTGACTTTTCTTGAGAGACAAGCTACTAAAACTTGAGATATCTTTGATCAAAATGAGATTGAATGATGCTTGAAACCTTGTACTTTGATATTAGAAGCCATGGTTTGATGAGATAGCCCCTGGGAACCAATGGTTGACCACACTTTAAATTTGAGAGAGCAAAACCCTAACTGATGAATCATGCTTGGTGTTCTTGATATAACACCCTACCTTGCAAAGAAACAAAAGGATACAAGACATATTTTTGGTATTTTGATTAGTAGTTAGTGAAACATAAAGCTTATAAGCATAAAGGAAAAATATACACAAAGAGGTGCTTGATGATCTCTGCAACCAAGCTTGTGGTCTTGTTTGTATGAAAAACTGCAAAAAGAGAATGGGATATAAGGGTTAAAAATTAGGGTATAACTATTGGTGTATGCCCTAGAGGCCAATACTTTTGGTACTTGTATCGAATTACTTATTATTAATAAAAGGTATTTCTTTATTATGGTTATTTTTCCAGAATAATAAAGTCCCTAGAATAGCTAGTTCGTTTAATGAAATATTAAGTGTGACTTAATCATGAGATCCCATTAAACATAAGGACATTATTCTTAAAGTATCCGTAGTCGAGCTTTACTATTAAGTGGGATAAGGTTAAAGCATTAAGACTGTTATGTAGATAGACTGATGATCATATCTCATGGATCATGGATAAAGAGTTATCAAGTCTTAACATAGGTATGAATATTAGAAGTAATATTTATACTGGCCTGGCCTGTTATGAGAATACTACATAAAATTTTATGTAAGGTGTCATAAGTTACTCTCATGGTGATAGTGGTGTATACCACCCTTCGACCTGAAACCACTATGGACCCTAGATGTAGAGTCGAGTACTTTATTACTGATCTAACATTGTCCATAAATGGATGACCATAAAGACAGTTGATGGGTACTCCACAAAGCATGCTAAGAGATATGAGTGACCTAGATGGAATTTGCCCATCCTGCATAACAGGATAAATGTCTAAGGGCCCAATATTGAACTGGACAAGGATGACACGGTATATGCCTTGTGTTCAATATAGACATTAAGGGCAAAAAGGGTAATTGTACACACAAGTACTATCACAAAAGGTTTTGTTAGATCACATGACATTTCCGTCACTTGGGTAGTAGTGATGTATTGCTAGATACCGCTCACTATTTATTATATTAAATATATGATTTAATATAATTGTCAACGTCACGAGAACCTACAGAGTCACACACATAAGGACATATTGATGAGAGATAAAATAAATAAGGAACACTGTAAGGTGCAGTGTACTTGAGAGAATTATGGAACATTGTAAGGTACGGTGTACTTAAGTAAAATATGGAACATCGTATAATATAATAATAAGAGTTAATATTATTATTATTATTATTATTATTATTATTATAGTTATTAAATATAATAATAAAATATGTTTATTATAATTATAATAATAATAATAATAATAATAATAATATTATTATTATTATTATTATTATTATTATTATTATTATTATTATTATTGTTATTATTATATGGTGCACTTAAGATGGGCTTTTTAGCTTGCAACCCACACAAGTGGTTCTATAAATACAACCATTGTGTAGAAGCTTTTTGAACTTGATGAAATTTAGTTGGTGAAACCCTGGCTGTATTTCTCTCTTTTTCACTCTCACTCAAAGCCTTCAATCGTAGTAGCTTGCACTGAGACTGAAGGAATATGTTCGTGTGGAATGAGTAGAGGCGATGTTCATCATACATCGCCCGTGATCACTCCTTCGATTCAGAATCAAAGGTTCCATCGCCACAAGAGGTAACTATTCTATCACTGATCATGACCATTCGTAAGGATCACTAAAGGGAAAACTTTTATTTTCTGCTGCGTTTTGGATCGCGATTTCCCTTCAATAATAGCGGGCATGATTAGGGAACTGCCTAAACAATTCCTAGTGCACACTCTCTCTATCTCTTTTATTTTTCATTTGCAAATTATTGAATTCTTTGATTGTACGATCAATACAAGTGGTTAAAACTTTTGATAACCTTTTGAAAAAGGTTTTGTTGAGTTGATCACAATCTATTTGATTATGGTTGGATTTGCAAATCAACAAAACAATACAAAATTCTAAATGAAATTGATTGCACACAAGGTGTTTGATAATCTGCCTCAGTTACGTTTTTTGTGTATTTTATCATTGGAAATAGATTTACTTGTTAGGTAGTATTTAAGTGGTTGTGGTTACAAGCATATTGATTGATCTGTTTATCATTATCATCGATTGGTTTTCATATACGCATATCTGAGCTTTTTGATAGCGGTTCAGTTTAGACGATTCGATCCGGATCACTTCTGCTAGCCATTAAAATTTTCAAAACTATTTTTGTAAAGTAATTTTTAACTTAGGATCTATTCACCCCCTCTAGATAAGTCTCCTTCGTCTAATATGCCAGAAGGTGCATAGGAAACCAAGTCTATTTTCCTTCTCAATAGGGAGAGCAACTCCTCATCCTTATAGTCAGACAGGGAGCTGTCTAGATTGCTGACTAGATGGTTCAAGAGCCCAATCTGAATCTCCTTGAGGTTCTCTGTGAGAGTAAGCCTTTTGTTCTCATATTCCAGCCAGTGATCCCAATTTTTAACCTCTACTTTTTGCTCGCCTAGAAATGGGGCGGAGACAATGATGACATGTTCCCTTCTCATTTCCATAATGTTCTGATAATATTCCTGGGTGATCTCTTGGTCCCCATGGACCATCCAAACTCTCCCGTTGAGTAGCAGATACATCATGCTTAAGTGGAGCATAGAAAAGACTACACTTAATAGGTTAAGGAAAGGTCTCCCCAGGACGACATTGCAGGGGGAGGGGCATCCATTACAAGTTACTTTACCTTGATAGTATTTGTACTAGCCTTTATACCAAACATTGTTTCAAGTGTTATGTAGCTTTTCACCTACACGTGATTGCTTGAAAGACCAACTAAAGTACCTTAGAATTTCCACATATCTTATGGGGTTAAGTTGGAGTCTCTTAAAGTAACTCAAGAACATGATGTCTACTGAGCCTGCATAAAAAGTTATCTACTGGGTTCGTATATCTTTTGGATCGATACTTAATTTACGTCCCAATTATCATATTAAATGTGATGCAAATGGAGTCATTATTGGAGAAGGTGATTTTTAACTCTAGATCTTAATACAAAGCTATTTCAGGACCGGAAGGTATAGTGCTCACCGTTAGAAATTGTCTGGCAAACTTCCGTTGGGAAGAATTAGATTCTCCAAAGACAGTATTATAAGCAATATTTGAGTTTTGCTCCATCATCCTCATGGAAGAGGTGGAAAATTGATTAATGTTAATGAGTGTGTGGATCTCTATATTCAGGTGACTACTCAATAAATCAAATCTCTTTTCTCACCTCAAGAGTAAAGGAATTTATAACAACCCTTGAGCCTAGATTTTGGGACCTAAGAAGGTGGTTACCACTTTCTACTCTCAAAAGCGTGGGCAATGAAGCTGTTATTTTCCTTATGATTCTAAAGAACATGGCCTCCTTCTTTGATGTACTCCTATATGATTATATGATAAAGACACATCATTCCCATGTTTTGATAAGTGGACAAGTGCACTAAACAATGGGCACATGTTATTTTTAATGAGCGTACATTGTGATAATCGAACGACTGGTAGCTCTCCTCTAGGGGATGAATATTATCTGCCCTTCCTTGGTGCATCTTGTGTTGCCTCCTGTTATTAAAATTATGATTGATTGGTGATGATGGACTCCTGATGCAGTAATGTTGATCTTTGATATAGAGGCATAGGTGTGGACCTGCATGGTTAGCACTCCAACGCCCGAGTCAATTACAAAGTCCAAGATGAGTGAAGTGAAGTTATCATATTAGAGAAGTGTACATTAAGCCTCACATGTGTTGATATTATACGTTGGATAATTATGGATGGGCTTTACATTGTTGGGCTAGATATCTGAATTTTACCCGTTATTAGCCCTTGGTCGGCCCTATTACAATTCCCCCTAAGGCTTGCTAGGTGTTTTATTAGTCGGGAAGCCTTTTAAATTTGCATTAGGACTCTCATTATGAAGCCGACCTTAGGGAGAAGTAAGAAGGAAATGGGGATTCACGTAAGTAGTTGGAATCAAACCCATGAAATTCATTTCCCATCATTGAGCTGTTTTACCAATTTTTCAGGCACATGGCGTTAGGCTCATAAGGTCTAATCGTCATTCATCTGATCAAGTTTTCTTCCAATTTTATTTACATTTTTATTTTACCAAATTAAATCTGAAAAAAAAAACCCAATTTTATTTTCAAAAGCACGAGAATCGCTTTGTTAAAATAGTATAATCCTTGTGGAGATGAACTTATAAATTTCATTACTTCGATACGTTTAGTACACTTTCAAAATTGTCACCAATTCCTTGCCCCTCTCAAGAGGACCTTGCTTCAATCTCCTAGGAAGATCTTTCCTATCTCCAAAGCCTTCCTAAGGTGTAGAAGGTGAAACTCTTTTCGGAGACAAGTTTCAATACTTATCGGACAACTTCTCTATTTTCCATAGTTGTTGCTGACTGGGGTGGTGTTCTAGCAATGAGCAACCCATCCAAAGAAAGGGATATTTGGTAGGAAAATGTGAGGCACCTAAATCTGAGAGATCCCAACTCCAAAATAAATTGTTTTCTCTTTAGGAAAAGGCAGATAAGCTAAAGTCTCTTCTGGAGGAAGAAAAAGTTCATTGGTCCTCTTTTTTCTCAATGCCAAGAATGTGGAACTTCAATATTCTTGGGAAGAGGATAAGGAGTCTCGCAAGGAGGTTAATACTGTTGTTACAACGATGATCTCTCGCACAGACAAGGTTGTGAAAGCTCTTCAGCTGAAGAAGGAGTTTCGGGAAAAAGAGCGGGAGGCTGACGAGGGACAGTTGACCGACTTGAGGAAGAAGGTCAATAAAACACTTAACCAAAACTCAAAAGGGTGTATGGATCCTTCGACCTAGCGGTCGACTTGCTAGAGGCTCTACGTCTAGGTTTTCAGATTATTCATTCTCAACTTGACCCACGTAAGGTTGTCTAAGAGAAACCTTGATGGACGATGACAGTGCTCAGTCTCAATGCGGTGATGCATGATTTATTTATCATTTATATTGGGTGTTATTCCTTGATGTTTATATGTAACCTGCAAGAACAATATTATATATTTATTTACCTTTCTTCGTTTGATATTTTCTTTATGCCCGCCGTAGTTTGTTTAATATTCTTCGTGGTTCTCTTGCTATAATAGCTAGGCCCGTAACAACCTTTTCTATCCAATAAACATCACAAATAAAAACAACAATTTAATCAGAGTAAAGTCCCAAAAAGGCGCCACATTTTGTAACCAAAACATCAAATAACCACCTTCTTCGTAACACGGGTTTTACCATCATGGATTTATTTAAACATCACGCAACGGAAATCAAAATTTAAAACAATTTTATAAACCAATACTTCTTAAAATAAAACTCATAAAACATCCTTATGCTAACACATAAAAGAGCGTAAATCGTTTGACTCAAACGTCCCGACCCGATGTTACATATCAGAGCAAGACCCTCTAATCGACGAAGAAATCAAAATACTTCAAAAGTTAAATCTTTGAGCACCAAGGGAGCTAAGCCTGATCACCTGCATGTTACCCACGTGGAGGCAACATTCAAACAGGCAGGGTGAGTAATCACGAATCAATATATAAGATATAAGCAAAAGATAAAGCATAAGCACAAACATCATCAAATCATTCACAATGTCGTCAATACATCAATCACATCAATGGAATGCAATGTCACACAATATGCAAATGCAACATCATAGACTCATGCATGTGGTACCAATTCATAATAATTGATGGACATTGGGCCATCGCCCTCCAAAGATCCCCACCAATAGGATCGATTCTACACAAGAACCAGAGCACGTCACAAAACACCTCAATCCACACAATCGGATTGAAGCCGCCAAATGGACCGGAGTCCTAACTATGCCATGAATGCGTGATGCAAATCGTCATAATAATCATCATCATAAAATCGTCATAATTGCATCATCATCCATGAATCAACATCAAACATCATTATTCAACACCAATTCGTCACTATATCTCACAATTCGTCACTATATCTCACAATTCGTCATATGATACTCGTCACATAAAAATTCCCGATTTTATCCTATTCCTCTTCATTACTAGTTTACTCATATTTTATTACCTAATCATAGCCTTACGTCTCAAAGAAACCGTATCACCAGCGAAATCGGGACAGAAATCGCAAAAACGGGAAAATCTGCCAACTGCCCTGTCCATACGCGTATGGCCATGCCCCATACACGTATGGCTCATTCCCTCACCCACTGGCCTGCGTATCATACGCGTAGGGCCGCCTGCCCAGGTCTCCCTTACGCGTAATACCCTCCTTGTTACGCGTATCACCAGAGAGGTTTCCCTTTCAAAGATCCCCTTCAATCTCCCATTACGTGTAATGGCTAATCCATATATGTAATGCACCTTTCCCAAGAACCCCATACGCGTAATGACTTCCCATACGTGTATGTATCTTCCTTCCCAGCTTCCCTTACGCGTATTGACATCCCATACGCGTATTTCCACCATTCCTTTACGCGTACGCTACGCGTACTGGCAGAGGGCCGTACTGGCCATGGGGACGGGTGCGTATGCTATGTGTAACACCCTGGGGATGTCCCCTTCATACGCGTAATACTCCCCATGTTACGCGTATGGCCAGAAACCACTCAAAACTCAGATTTTTGCATCCGAACGAAAACTTCCCATTCCAGCACCTTCAATCTTCCAAAATCGGACTCAAACCAGTTTCGATTCATCACAGATCTATATTTTATCCTACTTCATTATTCTCATCAATTTCTTCCTAATTATTAAGTCCTAATTCATTAATCCCACCTTCGATTTCAAATCTGGTTTGTTCACACATTCATCATAGCAACAATAATCATTCACACGAAATTCACAGGATTTACAGCAACACATACCAGATTTATATCAGAAATCGACCAACACAGATGCACGAAAATTCACCACAGATTTAGCATACGAAAATTCATCATAAAACACAAAACACACAGACTACTATACCTTAAACCCATATCAAACATATGAACTCAGATTAACCCCCCATACCTCGAATTTTTCCAGCAAAAAGGTTATTCGCTTGGGGTTCTACAGTCGATTCCTCGTTCTATATGCTCTAGCCTCCTTTCCTCTGCTCTCTCTTCACTTCTTAGGGTTGCACAGAATAACTCTCCTAATTCCCTATTTTCCTTTTTGCTAAACCTATCTTTTGGGCCCTAATTATACTTTACCTATATTATCTTTAATTAACCTTCTCAATATTACCATCTTATCCTTAATGGTTCTCCTAATTATCTTAAGTAATAATGATAATAATAATCCAAATAATATTCTAAATATTCAAATCATTCTATTATTATTACTAATAATATAATCTAATTAATTATTAAGTCTAAACGCCCCAATATCCCTTAACCCAAGGCTACCCCACAATACCACACAAAGTCACCAAGTGTCATAATATTCACCAAAGTTCACCAAAACACCGAATAATCATAATAATTCCATTAAATAAATATTATAATTATTTTGGGGTGTTACAACTCTCCCCGCTTAAAGAATTTTTGCCCTCGAAAATTACCTGAAGGAAACAGAGTCGGATACGACTCCTTCATTTGATCTTCACGCTCCCATGTCCAACTTTCGCCAGCTGGTCCACCCCATAACACCTTTACCAAGGTTATGTCTTTACCACACAGTTGCTTCATTTCACGACCATCAATCCGCATAGGTAATGCTTCCACAGTCAGATTATCCCTCCCTTATACATCATCCATCTGAATCACATGCGATGGATCCGGAATGTGCTTCCTCAATTGAGACACATGGAACACATCGTGCAAATTTGCAAGTGACGGCGGTAAAGCGACCCAATAGGATACCTCTCATATCCTCTGCAAGATTTGATATGGACCAACCAAACGTGGAGTGAGCTTTCTAGACTTCAAAGCTCGACCCACACCAGTCACTGGCGTCACCCTCAAAAACACGTGATCTCCCTCTTGGAATTCAAGTGATTTCCTTCTCCTATCATGATAACTCTTCTGACGACTCTGCAAAGCTCTCATCCTTTCTTGGATAATCTTAATCTTCTCCGTCGTCTCCTACACAATTTCAGATCCGAGTACAACACTCTCGCCTGACTCATACCAACACAAAGGAGTTCTACATCTTCTTCCATACAAAGCTTTATATGGCGCCATCCCAATACTAGCATGAAAGATGTTGTTGTATGTGAACTCAATCAACGACAAATGGTTATCCCAAGATCCTCTGTGATCCAACACACAAGCCCTTAGCAAATCCTCTAAGGATTGGATAATCCTCTCTGTCTGATCGCCCGTCTACGGATGATATGCTGAACTCATCCTCAACTTAGTACCTAAAGCATCTTGTAAACTCTTCCAGAACCTCGATGTAAACCTCAGGTCTCTATCCGACACAATACTCGAAGGTATCCCATGCAACTTCACAATCTCCTCAATGTACATCTCAGCTAACTTCTGCATAGAATGATTAATCTTCATCGGCAAGAAATGAGCCGATTTAGTTAATCTATCCACAATCACCCAAATCGAATCATTTCCCTTCGCCGTCCTCGGTATCCCTAACACAAAGTCCATGGAAATGCTATCCCATTTCCACTCTGGGATATTCAACGGTTGCATCATGCCTAAAGGCTCCGGATGCTCAATATTCGACTTCTGATAAGTCAAACACACATAAACAAACTCCGCAATATCCTTCTTCATACCCGGCCATTTAATTTAATTTAATTTAAAGTTGAAATCGTTCAATAATTCCAACCACCTTCTCTGCTTCATATTCAACTCTTTCTGATCAAATAAGTACTTCAAACTCTTGTGATCGCTGAACACTTCGAACTTAGAGCAAAATAGGTAACGTCTCTAAATTTTCAACACAAACACCACAGCTGCTAACTCTAAGTTATGGGTTGGGTAATTCACTTCATGAACCCTCAACTGCCTGGAAGCATAAGCAACAACTTTACCATTCTGCATAAACACTCCTCCAAGACCCATCTTCGACGCATCACAATACACTACAAAAGATTCATTCGGATTAGGAAAAATCAACACTGGAGCGGTCGTCAACCTCTTCTTCAATTCCACAAAACTCTCTTCACAAACTACATCCCACACAAAAGCTTGACCCTTTCGAGTCATCTGAGTCAACGGTAATGCCAACTTAGAAAAGCCTTCGATAAACTTGCGGTAATATCCTACCAATCCAAGGAAACTTCGTATCTCAGTAGCAGATTTCGGAGTCTCCCATTGTAACACAGCATCAATCTTAGAAGGATCAACAACAATTCCACCACTTGAAATCACATAGCCAAGAAAACTCACTTCCTTCAACCAAAACTCACACTTTGACAGTTTTGCATACAACTTCTTCTCCTTCAATACTTGCAACACGGTTCTCAAATGCTCAGCATGCTCTTCTTCAGATTTAGAGTATATCAGAATATCATCAATGAAAACCACAATAAACCGATCAAAATACTCATGAAAAATCCGATTCATATACTCCATGAACACACCAGGTGCATTGGACACTCCAAACGACATCACAGTGTATTAATAGTGACCATACCTCGTCCTGAAAGCGGTCTTCGGAATATCATGAGGCTTAACATGAATCTGATGGTAACCCGACCTTAAGTCAATCTTGCTAAACACACAGATGCATACTAACTGATCCATCAAATTGTCGATTCTTGGAAGTGGATATTTATTCTTAATAGTCACTTTATTCAACTGCCGATAATCAACACACAACCTCATACTTTCGTCCTTCTTCTTCACCAACAGCACAGGAGCACCCCACGGAGAAATGTAACACCCCTAATCTATACACCCAAGCTAGTAAGTGATAAATAAAATTCAAAATTTCATCAGAGTATATTTAAAACATTCACGGCATAGACCGAGGGGTCACATCAATTTGAAACAAAATACACATAAACCTTCTCATAAAGATATGCAACAATCAGGTAGCAATTAACAGAGGAACTTAGTTCCTACTACCCACAATTCAGATACAGAATACAAGCAGAAAATCTGTACTGAAATATCATATATATATATATATATCATGAAAATTTTGTCTACCAAATATAATCATACATGTACAATCCCAAAATAAACATGTAGATATACACACAAATCACCAACAGTCTCCCTAACTACCCGATGCCACATATCAGAGCCGACCGACAAAAGAATGAAGACCTAAGCTTCACAAAAAGACCTCCAGCAATCTAATCTGCAATGCCTCGTAGAGCATTATAAAACAGCAGAAGGGTGAGAAACACAATCATAATATAATTGCATATAATTATATAATAACACAACATTACACACATAAAATATTCTCACCACAACATACAACAGAATCCAAATACAACACAACACAATACATATCTCAACTCATCAGTTCCAATCACAATTCCACACGAAATTAATCCATTCATGAATTATGCAAATGCACAGAGACCGACACAACGTCTCTATGCAATGCATATGCGGTACCATCCATCCATCATCTCAAAACTAGTTCACGCAGGAACTATTGGAACCATCGTTTGTTACTTAGTGTAACTCCCCGTCGGGCAAACGATGTTCCCCGTCGCTCACACCTCTTTGTATAAGGCACACGACGTTTATGGATCGCTCACACCTCTTTGTATAAGGCACACGACCCGGTCGCTCGCACCTCTTTGTATAAGGCACACGATCGTCCATAATCATCGCTCACACCTCTTTGTATAAGGCACACGATGTTATAGAGGATTCCCTCTGGAATCGATTCATCGCTCACACCCACTAGGGCACACGACATCTCAAGAATGCATATCATGATGCTTGGCATACAATGACTCATGATATTCAAATGCACACATATATGCAATCATCTCACTCAACATTAATCATGCTTTGCAATTCAAGCCCAAAACAATGCATTTATTTGCCATACGGCCACAAACCATCATCACACCATCTAAACACATGCATTTACACCATACAACAGCATATAAGTCATACCATATCCATATCAACAGCACATTGCATGATACACCTCAATTACACACGATTATAACGACAAAAGTCGACAAAACAACACTATTCCAAATTCCGACATAATTAAATCGGCCAACAATCTTAAAACCATCATCATAAGAAAGTACAGTTCAATAGCTATTCAACGATACCAATAATGTTAAAAACGGATAATTGGAACACAAGTTACGGACTAAACAAGAAAAGACATCGCGAAAAAAACCACATTTTGCAATCCTCCTGGCCATATGCGTATTGCCCTGAGCCATACGCGTATTGCCCTGCTCCCTCGCCCATTCCATACGCGTATTGTCCAAAGTGATACGTGTATGGGCAGAGACCCATTTTTCCCCAAAATTCCCATTAAAAATCCAATATGTGTAGTGCCTTGCTTCATACCCGTATTGCCCTCAACCTTACGCGTACCATTACGCAAATGGGCAGATGGCCGAGAAAATGAAGCTCCATACGCGTATTGCCCACATTTCTTCAATGCCATACGCGTATTGCCTTGACCAATACGCGTATTGCCTTGAGTGGTACGCGTATGGGCAGTGGAAAAACCAGAATTTTCTGCAGAATTTTTTCTGCGTTTTCAACCCAAAATCAATCCAATTTTCACCTATACACCAGAAAAATTACCAATACAATGCCTAACAACATGTATCTAACATGTATCAACAATAAGGGACCTGAAAACATGATTTCCGACACAATTTAATCGAATTGTAACAATTTCCACATATTATAGTTTTTCACCCTATATACAATTTCAATCCAATATCAACCAAAAACATACATACATAATCATACACAAGTATATAATAATCAAGTTTCGCACCCTTACCCGATTTAATCATGTTTGGAAAGTCGGTTGTTTCGATTTCTTCTTTTCCAAGTTTTTTCTCTCTTTCTCCTTTCTTTCTCTTTTCTTCCCCTTTTCCTTCTTCTCTTTTTCTTTCTCTCTCTTTTTTCTCTCTTTCTTTTTCTATTTTACTAACTTAAGGAAAATAAGGTGAAATGCCCAAAATACCCCTACACTCAAATATCTCGCAAACGTTCCCAAAACGCGATAAAATATCACAACATTGAAAAATAACATATTTCCAAATAAAAGTCGAAAATAAAATAATATAATAATAAAATAATCAAAACGACTCGATTAAATAAAACAGACAAAACTGGGGCGTTACAACTCTCCCCCACTTAGAAATTTTCGTCCTCGAAAATATACCTGAGATGAACAACTCTGGATACGACTCCCGCATCCTACTCTCCAACTCCCAAGTCAAATTGCCCTCAGCAGCGCCTCCCCACGCTACCTTCACAAGTGCAATATCCTTGCCTCGTAACAGCTTCAACTCGCGATCCAAAATTCTCACTGGTAACGCCTCCACCGTAAGGTTCTCCCTTACCTCTACCTCATCCATCGGAATCACATGCGACGGATCCGGAACATACTTCCGAAGCTGTGAAACATGGAACACATCATGCAAATTCGACAGACTCGACGGCAACGCCACCCTATAAGCCACATCACCCACTCTCGCGGATATCTGGTAAGGACCAATAAACCGAGAAGTAAGTTTCTTCGACTTCAATGCACGACCAACACCCGTTACCGATGTAACTCTCAAAAATACATGATCTCCTTCTTGAAACTCGAGATCTTTCCTTCTACGATCATGATAACTCTTTTGCCTACTCTGAGAAGCCTTAATTTTCTCACGGATAAGCTTCACCTTGTATGTAGTCTGTTGAATCAATTCGGGTCCAACCACCGAACTCTCACCAGATTCGTGCCAACACAACGGTGTTCGACATCTTCGTCCATACAGTGCTTCAAAAGGTGCCATTCCAATACTAGAATGGAAACTGTTATTATACGTGAATTCCACCAACGCAAGATAACTATCCCACGCACCACCTTGTTCAAGAACACAAGCTCTCAACAAGTCCTCCAATGATTGAATCGTTCTCTCGGTCTGACCATCCGTTTGAGGATGATAAGCAGAACTCAACCTCAATTTAGATCCTAAAGCCTTTTGCAAACTTTCCCAAAATCTCGAGGAAAACCTAGGATCTCGATTAGAAACAATGCTCAACGGAACACCATGCAATTTCACAATCACACTTATATAAATCTCAGCTAGCCTCTCCAAAGAAAAACTGATGTCAATCGAAATGAAGTGCGCTGATTTAGTCAGTCTGTCCACCACCACCCAAATAGCATTATGCCCCCTCAGTGTATTCGGCAACCCTGTCACAAAATCCATAGAAATGTTGTCCCATTTCCACTCAGGAATATCCAACGGTTGCAACAAACCAATAGGTCGTTGATGTTCCACTTTCGACTTTTGGCACGTCAAACACGCATACATAAACTGAGCCACATCTCTTTTCAACCCAGACCACCAGAAAATCTTCTTCAAATCTTGGTACATTTTATTAGCTCCCGGATGTATACTCAAATTACTCCGGTGTCCTTCCTCTAAAATCATCCTTTTCAAATCCGAATCATCCGGAATACAAATTCTACCTCGGAATCTCAAAACACCATTAACATCCACTTTAAAATCACTATTCGCATCTTTTTCTCCCACCAACATCAAATCCACAAATTTCACATCCAGCTTCTGTTTCTCACTAACAGTCATCAGAAAATCATTAGTAACCTTTAGCATACCCAACCTCACGCTGTCGGGCGTCACCTCACACACCAAACTCAAGTCCCTAAAAGCTTCCAAAAGCTCTCACTCCTTAACCATTAAAGCGGACATATGTAATGATTTCTGACTCAATGCATCGGCTACCACATTTGCTTTACCAAGATGGTAATTCAAGCCAAAGTCGTAGTCCTTCAAAAATTCCAACCATCTCCGCTGCCTCATATTTAACTCTTTCTGATCAAACAAATATTTCAAACTTTTGTGATCACTAAAGACTTCAAATCTAGCACCAAAGAGATAATGCCTCCAAATCTTTAATACAAACACCACAGCCGCTAATTCCAAATCATGAGTAGGGTAATTTTTCTCATGCACTCTCAACTGCCTCGAAGCATGAGCCACGACCTTACCTTCTTGCATTAGCACCCCACCTAGACCAATCAAAGACGCATCACAATACACCACAAATGGTTCAGTAGGATTCAGCAAAATCAAAATCGGAGCTGTCGTCAATCTTCTCTTCAGCTCATTAAAACTTTCCTCACACCGAATATCCCAAATGAACGTTTGACCTTTACAAGTCAACTGGGTCAAAGGAAGTGCTAGCTTAGAAAAACCTTCAATGAACCTTCGATAATATTCGGCCAAACCCAAAAAGCTTCGAATTTCAGTAACGGATCTCGGAGCCTCCCATTGTAGAACTGCTTCGACTTTAGATGGATCCACAGAAATACCATTACCTGAAATCACGTGCCCAAGAAAACTCACCTCCGACAACCAGAACTCGCACTTGGATAATTTGGCAAAAAGTTTCCTCTCCTTCAAAACCTGCAAAACAATACGCAAATGCTCCACGTGCTCCTCCCGAGACTTAGAATAAATTAAGATATCATCAATAAACACAACCACAAAACGATCCAAATGCTCATGGAAAATACGATTCATGTACTCCATAAACACACCTGGCGCATTAGAAACCCCGAACGACATCACAGATTATTCATAATGACCGTAACGTGTCCTAAAAGCCATCTTCTGAATATCTTCCTCTTTCACCCTAATCTGATGATACCCTGACCTCAAGTCAATCTTACTAAACACACAAGCACCTACCAACTGGTCCATCAAATCATCAATTCTCGGAAGAGGATACTTATTCTTAATCGTCACCTTATTCAACTGGCGATAATCAATAGACAACCGCATACTTCCATCTTTCTTTTTCACCAATAAAACTGGAGCACCCCAAGGAGAAACGCTTGGTCTCACAAACCTCTTTTCTAGCAATTCATTCAACTGCTTCTTTAACTCAACCAACTCAGATGCCGACATTCGATATGGTGCCATCGATACAGGTCTAGTACCGGGAACTAGATCTATAGAAAACTCCACCTCTCTCTCTGGCGACAAGTCTGAAATATCCTCAGGAAACACTTCCGGAAAAATCACACATAACAGGAAACACATCAAGTGAAACTTGACTATCCACAGTCAATGATGCAAACAACCCAAACAACTGAGCTTCATCTGCCAAAAGTTTCTTCAACTCTTTGGTAGATAAGAAACTTAAGTCTTCGTCTTCCTCAAGAGAAGGAAATCTTACCAGCTTATGATAACAATCAATATGAACCCTATTGAACTGCAACCAATTCATTCCCAGAACCACATATAAACCCTCCAACGGCAAACACACCAAATCCATCTCAAAGTCTTTACCATAAATGGTCAAAGGACAACTTAAACAAACCAAAGAAGTAGTTACTGACCCCATTGCTGGAGTATCAATAACCATCTCACCACCCGTCGAAGACAACACAAGATTCAAACGCTTCGCGCACTCAGACGAAATAAACGAATGAGTCGCTCCAGTATCAATAATAGCAACTAAAGGCGTACTATTAATAAAACAAGTACCTCTGATCAGACGATCTGCATTAGTAGTCTGAGTTCCTGCCAATGCAAAAACCTTCCCACCAGCTGGAGCTTGCTTTGGTTTTGGACACTTCGTACTAACATGCCCAGGTTCACCAAAATTGAAACACTTCACCACGTTCCTCTTATAATCAGCTGCAATATGTCCTAAACCTCCACAATTGGAACACTTCCTCATATCTTTCCTGCATTCAAACTGACGATGTCCTAGGTCACCACACCTATAACATCTCGGAGGATTAGACATTCCTCCCCCACTTGGCCTTTTCTCAAAATTCCCCCTCTGTTTACCCTTATCAGCTGGTGTTACATAAGGACCACTGCGAAACGGTTGCTTCCCTTTCCTCTCGTTCACACTCTTATAGTGAGTAGAACGAACTTTGCTATCTTCTTCAAAAATCCTACAACAATCTACCAAATCAGAAAACCTTCTAATCCTTTGGTAACTGATTGCCTGCTTTATCTCAGGATGCAATCCGTTCTCAAACTTTACACACTTAGAAAATTCCGCAGTCGCTTCAGCATAATGTGGATAAAACTGCACAAGCTCCACAAACTTAGCAGTATAATCAACAACAGTCCAAGAACTCAATTTCCTTCTTTCCTCTTACATCTTCGGGAAAATTCCCCAGAAACTCAATGCTAAACACATCCCAAGTGATCTCTTCCTCTGCAGCTTCCAACACATGACGTGTACTAACCCACCAATCATCAGCTTCTTCCAGTAACATGTGAGTACCCAGTCTCACCTTCTGATCCTCAGCACAATCCATCACTCAGAAGATTCTTTCAATCTCTTTAAGCCATATCTGAGCACCATCAGGATCATATATTCCTTTTAAGATAGGCGGTTTGTTCTTCCTGAACTCATCATTACCAGCAGCATTAGGTGCACCCTGCACAGCCCGAGCCATAGCTTGCATAGCAGCAGCCAAAGCAGAGTCATTCCTACCAGCCATATTCTGTTCATTTCCAATAACAGCAACTATGGTTAAACAAACAACTCACCCAACAACAACGACCAACAAGGACTGACACAAACTGACACGGACTGGCTCTGATACCACTTAATGTAACACCCCCAATCTATACACCCAAGCTAGTAAGCGATAAATAAAATTCAAAATTTCATCAGAGTATATTTAAAACATTCACAACATAGACCGAGGGGTCACATCAATTTGAAACAAAATACACATAAACCTGCTCATAAAGATATGCAACAATCAGGTAGCAATTAACAGAGGAACTTAGTTCCTACTACCCACAATTCAGATACAGAATACAAGCGGAAAATCTGTACTGAAATCTCATATATATGTCTATATATATATATATATATATATATATATATATCATGAAAATTTTGTCTACCAAATACAATCATACATGTACAATCCCAAAATAAACATGTACATATACACACAAATCACCAACGGTCTCCCTAACTACCCGGTGCCACATATCAGAGCCGACCGACAAAAGAATGAAGACCTAAGCTTCACAAAAAGACCTCCAGCAATCTAATCTGCAATGCCTCGTAGAGCATTATAAAACAGCAGAAGGGTGAGAAACACAATCATAATATAATTGCATATAATTATATAATAACACAACATTACACACATAAAATATTCTCACCACAACGTACAACAGAATCCAAATACAACACAACACAATACATATCTCAACTCATCAGTTCCAATCACAATTCCACACGAAATCAATCCATTCATGAATTATGCAAATGCATAGAGACCGACACAACGACTCTATGCAATGCATATGCGGTATCATCCATCCATCATCTCAACACTAGTTCACTCATGAACTATTGGAACCATCGCTTGTTACTTAGTGTAACTCCCCGTCGGGCAAACGATGTTCCCCGTCGCTCACACCTCTTTGTATAAGGCACACGACGTTTATGGATCGCTCACACCTCTTTGTATAAGGCACACGACCCGGTCGCTCACACCTCTTTGTATAAGCCACACGATCGTCCATAATCATCGCTCACACCTCTTTGTATAAGGCACAAGATGTTATAGCGGATTCCCTCTGGAATCGATTCGTCGCTCACACCCACTAGGGCACACGACATCTCAAGAATGCATATCATGATGCTTGGCATACAATGACTCATGATATTCAAATGCACACATATATGCAATCATCTCACTCAACATTAATCATGCTTTGCAATTCAAGCCCAAAACAATGCATTTATTTGCCATACGGCCACAAACCATCATCACACCATCTAAACATATGCATTTACACCATACAACAGCACATAAGTCATACCATATCCATATCAACAGCACATTGCATGATACACCTCAATTACACACAATTATAACGACAAAAGTCGACAAAACGACACTATTCCAAATTCTGACATAATTAAATTGGCCAACAATCTTAAAACCATCATCATAAGAAAGTACAGTTCAATATCTATTCAATGATACCAAGAATGTTAAAAACGGATAATCGGAACACAAGTTACGGACTAAACAAGAAAAGACATCGCGAAAAAAAACCACATTTTGCAATCCTCCTGGCCATACGCGTATTTCCCTGAGACATACGCGTATTGCCCTGCTCCCTCGCCCATTCCATACGCGTATTGCCCAAAGTGATACGCGTATGGGCAGAGACCCATTTTCCCCCAAAATTCCACCTCAGTCGTTGTATAAAACCCACTGTGGAGTCGATGTGGATTTCTCTGTCTCTTTGCTCTGTAGTGGTTTATTGTACCAGTTTGTAGGGGGTAGGGTGTTTGTTCTTTTATCAGGTTTTCTTTGCTATTATTGCTTTTGGTAAAGAGTGGGTGTTCTATTATAGAAGGAAGTACATTGTATGATCAGTATTTGCTGCTATAAGTTTGAACTGGTATATTGTGTCATTTTGTGTTATTGAGCTAGCATTTCTTATGCTAGTAAGATTAATAACATTTTTGCCTTTTTAAAAAAAAATGTAATTTGAAATATATCTTTAGTTGAATGAAGAATATATGTGATTTTCTTTCCCATTCATTCTGTTTCTATTTTTACAAACAATTTTTTTTAATTTTAAAAATAAATTACCTGCCGATTTACCTGTGGAAAGGAAATTTCCTACCGGATTTACATGCAGATGTACCTGTGGAACAGAAAGTTGTGATAGTTGGAACCGTCGTAATTAACAATAAAAACAAAAATCAAATGGAAAGTTACGACGGTTGTAACCGTCGTAATACGCAGATTACGTCAGTTTCATCCCCATCGTGAGAGATAACGACGGTTGGTGTGACGTTTTTGACAACCGACGCGATACGGCCTCGCGACGGACGTTTCTACGACAGTGCTGCAAACGTCGTGATTTGCAAATTACAGCGGTTTTAACCGTCGTAATTTTCGAAAATAACCGTCGCAATCTGCCAATTTTCTTGTAGTGATTTAAGATCGAAGTTGGGGATTCATTTGGATTTGAAGTTTGATGTGGATTGAACGTGTTGAGATTGGTCGTGTGGATTACTTGGAATTCAAGATCCAAGTCCATTTTTTCTAACCAATAACCATTTTTATGTTAATATCCATGTTAATTCATTGCCCATTTTATCCACCTTTGAACGCCATTTTTAAATTCATCCAAATTCCAAAAACCCACATTCACATTTTTACCATTTTTAATCCATTTTTATCCATCCTTTCTAAATAAATTTCAAAAGTCCACATTTGAGTATTCATGTTAAGTTCAAACCACATTTCAATTTCATCTCATTATTCAACTCTCAAATATCCAATTTAAAACAATTGTCCAAAACCATATCCATTTTTAAACAAAAAGAACCATATCACTTTCTTTTTATCCAATTTCATTATCCATATTCAAAACAAAATCCAAATTAAGCCAAAATCCAAAGAAGGACAAAGTTTTGATTCATTTGAAATACTTGCGGTGTTTTAGTTTGGGCAAATGAAGATACTTTTGCATACTGTTGATAGTAAATTTGCATGGGGGAGACGTTGGGGTTGGTTGCGAATTCGACTAAGTGTGACTCGGCGTTACTGTAGAGGTATAATCCTGGTGTGAATTTTAATCAAAGGAGATGAGATCAACACTTTGCTTGAGAATGTGAGGAATCTTGAGGTAAAGCTTCGCATGTCAAACTCAAAAGCTCCGAGTCACAGAGAAATTGCAAAATGTAAACGAAGAAGAGTTTAAGCAAAAACAGTGTGCACTTGAAGATAAGGTATTCCTACGTATGAGAACATAGTAATGGAGAAGGTTATAGCCGAAATAGGATTCGTTTTGGCTAGAGCGCCCAAATCTGCTATATATTTGACACGGGTTTGCCGTAATGCTAAAACTATGGCGAATGCATCTATCGTCATTAATGCATAAATAAAGATACCAATTAGTAGTGATTGAATTCCTTCTTATATTGGTAGCAAAAATCACAACTAACAATGGAGTTTTTCATAAACTGTCACAGCTATTAAAGAGTCTGTCAATGGTATGGTATCCGGGATAGATACTGTGAGCAGAAAATTTTCAGAAAAAATAAAAAATCACGAGAATAACATCTCAAATATCTCACAGGAGTTTGCGAGATGAATAGAGTTAAAGGAAAGTGCAAAAAGTGCAGCGTGCAGACCATTCATAGCAGACACAAAAAAGAGAATATCAAAGCAATTGAAAAGGGATATTTGCGCGGAAGATTACAGTGAATAATACATAACAAAATTCCATTTGTAAAAGTTCACAACAATTTCCGTTAAAAACTATAACAAACTTCACTCTAACAGATTGTAACAAACTCTCTCTCTCTCTCTCTCTCTCTCTCTCTCTCTCTCTCTCTCTCTCTCTCTCTCTCACATCAATCATCTTCAATCTTCACCAAATCAACAGCCTGCAACAACGAGCAAACACCAACAAATTAGCTTCAATTATTGATGCAATTTACTTCTGAATGAATTCTTCTCCATCGTCGTATAAATTTTGTGATTCAAAAGCGATTATCGAGATCGACCTAAACTTTGGATTCCCCCATGCCTGAGCTTCAATGTGATTCCACGGTCACTGAATTCAAACAGAGAATGAGTGTGTAAGAGGCATCAGATCGAACAATATTCAATTTACAATCGTGTTGGCAGGAAGAGATTATGAGTCTGATTGAAGGTTTCTATGGCGTTTGTAGGAAGTGGTTTTGAATTCGATTAAAGTTTGCAATCTCGTTTCCAGAAGTGATTATGGAACTTCATCCAAGATTGAGAGCGCGATGGCAGGAAGTGGTTTTGGAGCTCGATCGGGAGTTGAGCGGAGACCAGGTTGTGAGACAGAGTGTTCCGTGACGGCGTTTCACCTGAGAGAAGGATACGGAGAATCGTGGCGGCGTGACTTGGAATGGGAAGAGGAGAGGAGTGTTTGGTTCCGTCGTTGGAGACAGTGAGGAAGTCATTGAGAGGAAGGGAAGAGAACGACGAGGTTAGGAACTGAGAGTTTATGTGCTGGATGGTTTTTTCATTAGGTTATACCTTCACAAACATGGAACAGGCTCTTGGGCCCTTTATTGAATTCCTTTTTGCACCATATTCTCAATCCTCACCCCCTGGACTTGGACAAAAAACTAATGGTCATGAAGCTAAAGCCCTATGCATGGATTTCTAATTACACGTCTTAATTACTACTGCACCCCTAGTTGACCTTGATATTGATTTTAATTTGATTCTAGTTTAATTACTTGGTTTTAATTTGATTTTGGTTTTAATTAGATTTTGGTTTAATTAGATATTATTTTTTATTAGGAATTAATCTTGAACTGATTTTGTTTTAAATTTTAATCTTAGTTTAGATATTGTTTTTTATTAGGAGTTAATCTTGATAATTTTGATTAAACTTTGATTTTAATTTCGTTGATAATTCTTGATGATACTTGTGAATATTTCTTGATGAAGTCTTGTGAATTTCCTTATGGTTTTGTTGCCATGGTTTTGATGCATGTCTCGATTAATTCTTGATTAATTATTGATTTTTATCCTTGATACACGTTGTGGTTATTTCTTGATGCCTTTCTTACTTGTGAATATTTCCCTGAGGATACTGGTTTAATCTTGATGCATGCCGTGTGCTTGATACTTTGTCATGAGTTTCTCCTTGTACTTGAGCCTTGTTTCGTATTTGATTTTTCCTTTGTGATTGAGATGCTTCGTGTTTACTTGTGCTTTGCTCACGTATTCTCTTAGGGATTCCTAGTTCAACTTAACTTTTGATTAAGTTTGAAGTAGGATAGACATTGGACTCTCAATCCAAGCATGACAACATTATGGTAGAATTCCCTTTCTCATCTCAACTATAGGACCATTTGGCATTACAATATCTAGGTGTGAGATCCCTTAGATTTTTCTTTTCCCTTTGAGTCTCTCTCTTCTCTCTCTTAAATCAAAATTAAAATACTTAATAAATACGATGTGCATAGTGTGACACGAGCCTTAAGCACATGGAAAAAGATAAGCGGATGCATTTCTAACCTCATCTTAGGGTACTTTGTGCGCGAGACATTTTGATCGTTAGCGCGAAGTATTCGATCCTATGTCATAGACTTTAGCACGATGCGCATCTCAAATAAAGCCAATTCACTTCTTTAAAACACTTGAACAAATGCAAATCATTTTGTCCTTCAGGATTTTCTTTCAAACCTTTTTAGAAAGGGCATACTATTTCCGTTCTACCGCAAACAGGCCTCGTCCCTAACTGCTGAAATACGAACTTAGCATCGCTCATAAAAGACACTAAGCCACTCGTAGTCCCACGAACTCAGTAGATTCAATTGGCATATAATTTTAACTCATTTTTCTGGTTCCAATTTTTAAGAGTAAATATTCAAAGGTTTTGCATGACAATGAAAATGTTCAGATATTGGTCAACAACGCGACAGTGTGAGAATAGCGCGACGGTGTCTGATCGATATCTACATCTGCGTTTTCAGAAACACTAAGGTACTGGTCAACAGTACGACAGTGTGAGAACAATACCCGATTGTTAAAATTGGTTTAAGGTTCTAAAAACAGCGACGTCGCTTTAGAGATTAATTAGGATTTATTATTTTTCAAAGAGTGTTTCGAAGAGTCCGGGATAAAGACATAATAAACAATTTTGGGGTTTTGAATTGAATAAAGACATAATAAGCGGTTTAAAATAATTAAAAGCGATGTTTGAAGAAAAAGGTGGAAGCTTAAAATAGGAACAATGACAGAAAAATAAAGCGTAAAAGTAGATGACGGAAATTAAAGGCGAGAAAATAAAGGCAGGAAAATAAAAGCGTAAAAGTAAATGAACCCGAAGATAAAAGCTGTAATATAAAATTGAATTAAAGACTTCAGTTGGCGGCAAGATTAATCCAAGCATTACATAGATTGTAGGCCTAAACACTAATTATGTGGTAGTTCCCTGATGTGAGAAAGCTACCACTTTTACAATGGTGATTTATGCCTAAAACTATGAAAGAATAAATTGCACACAATTCATATAAAACTTGGATGCCTTGAAAGTTCGAGTCCAAAGTCTATTTATAGGAGGATTTTTGAATACTAACTTCCCTAGATCATGTATGAGTAATGGAGAAAGTGGGGGAAGCATCCAATGTAGTGCTGTTAGTGGGCGATTTTTTTGGGTTTATGAGGTCCATGGAGAATGCCATGGCTCATGGCGAACGCCATGAGTACAAAAGTGGAGAATGTGGGTTTTCAGATCCATGGCGAACGCCATGAGTGAAAAATTAATGATCCTTGATTTTTCTATTTTTCGGTGGCGCCCATAGCTGCCACGTCATGGAAAGCACCATGGCAAACGCCATGAGTGCAAATTCTTGGTTTTTTCTCCGTTTTTCGCCGTTTTCGTCCCGTTTTATCGCAGGAAGCTCCTATCTAGTAAATACTTGAAACCAACACAATATACCAGCATAACACAATAAAAACATATAAAATTGACACTAAAATGCATGTGAATCGAGTCAAAATACACTATGTATTTTCGTGTTATCATTGTGGAGGGAACCAATATGTTGAAAACACATAGAAAAACGCCTAAATTTTATACCCCTTTGGAAAGTGTATTATTTGTGACATTCATTTATCTATAATTACATGTGTTTTATATGTATTATTACTCATTATATAAAATAATTTTGTAGAGGGGGAAACATCCAGGAGGATATGAGTATGAATATTATCTCATGAAACACATGATAAACATTGTCTCTACCTACATTATCTGATAAAATTTTAACGACATTACACCATTCACATTAGAAGAGTTTACAGATGTCCATACGCGTCAACCATCTTACTTCAATGAGATTTATAGGACAAAGTGGCATTGATTTTGTAATATATGTTTGCAATATATTGGTTTTGATGTAAATAATGTTTAAGTTTATTTAACATTTTAGTACTAGATGAAAGTCATTGGTGCTTATAAATAATGTATAGTTTTGTTATGTGCACCATTTTGTGCAGATGTTTGTGCATATACATATTTTGTTATGGTAGAAAATGTGTATAAAATATAGGATATCAAAATAATTTGGTATATATGGAAAATTAAAAAGGAATATTTAAAAAATAATAAAGGAATTCACCACAGTTGTATAAGCCAACCTTGGTGAAATGTGACACATTAACTATTTTTTATCCACAATTTGGCTGGAATCGAACCCATGACTTAACAACATTTCACCCCGGTTGATAATCCTGAACGAGATAAAATGTGGCGCGCTATCTAGTTTCTCACCACGACCACTTGCTCGTGGCGGAAAGTATGACACTTTCTATCACTCCCTTTGTTACTACATACCACCAACCGTGATAAAATCCATTTCTCAACCATGACGAAAGATACTTTTTATAGTAGTATAAACACATTTTAAAATAAGTCAACTGAATCTTTCTCAAGTCTATTGGAGTCATAAATACTCCAGACTATGTTGAAACATAGTAAAACTCAACAATTGAGCTTTGAAATTATATTTTGTGTTAATAACAACACTAACTGAATGGGAAGAGATTGTGGAACGACAACCTAAAATATATGTGCACATAATGAAAGAGTCAGCAAAATCAACTTTCACAAATCAACAACAATTTGGTAGCCGGATGGAACACTATAACCAATACAATTAAAAATTGAATTAGCGGATAATGGGTATGCTTAGTGCAAGCACTTACAATATGAAGGGAGCCTCACCAACCTCGATCAAGGATCGCCATCATATTTAAGGAGGTAAAACTAATAGCAATCAAAAGAACCTTCACAAATAATGTGAATGCCAATTACCATGTATATTCTCATAATTCTAGGGTCAAACTAGTTGTTCCGCCCAAGGAACCAATGATAATGGAAGTATCTTTTGTTAAACAACAATTTTACTTACGCGTTCAGAACATCATGTATCAAGTCTTTCAGAAACTTACTATCATTATAAGACATATGGTTTGCTGAACAAATAACTCCAAACACAAGAGAGGGGGATGAGTGTGAATTGTGATATTTAAAAATTGAGAATATTTTAAAAATGATTTATCAAAAATAGGTTTATGTTAGTCCAACGGAGATAAAGCAGTAGAGAAGAAGAAAAAAATTAATTAGAGAGGAAAGAAAAATAAATATCAGAAAGTAAAGAGATAGAGTTAGAGAGAGTGCAATAGAGATTCATACAACTTCGACCTACCATTTGGCTTAAGTGTTTCCTCTTGAGAGTTCTACTAATATTAATTCTTGAGCTTTTATGGATATTCCCACGAACCTTTTTACAACTAATGAGAGATTTTACATAGGTTGATCCCCAAAACAATCAAATCTTTTAACAGGCTAAGCTCACTAACCGAACAGAGATTTTAATTTATTGATTTCAATAACCAAATATAAATTTTCACATGCTAATTTTAAGAAACAAACAAAGACATTGCTCAAGATAATCATATCTTTGAGCAAGAATAAATGTAGCACCTATAAAACCAAACTCTCTCAAGTATTTTTCTCCCTTTTGACAAGGAAAATTTTGTAAAGAATAAGAAAATATAGAAAAAGAGAGTTCAAAATGAGATAATATATAGTTTTAATTTCGAAAACTACTATGAAATGGAATGAAGATAAGCTATCTATTTATAGGAAAATAATAGACTCAAAAAGAAAATGATTCATAATCATTTTTAATGTGATTAAGGGTCAGTTTGTTTCAGCTTTATAAAAATAGATTTTTTTTTTGTATTTTCGAAAATGAATTCTACAAAAATGTTTTTTAAAATATTACAAGTTTTTTTAAATTTGTTTTTTATAAATTAAAAGATTAATTTTGACATTCTATAATATTAATATATATTATTGAAGACCAAAACATAGTCAAAATCACAATTTTTTCAAAAAGTTGTATTTCAAAAATGATTTTCATGAAAAGCTATTTGAAATATCTTCAAAATTAAGTGATTTTTTGAAATTTTGATATCCCAAAAAAGTTTCGATAAAATGATGAAATACCTAAAATAACATTTTAAAAATAACTATTCACACCAAATTTTCATTTGAAGCTTTTATGAAAAGTTTCTTTGTAAAATTTTTTTCTACAAAATTATATTACACTATAAAAATCATTTTAAAAAAAAAACAAAACAAACGGGCCCTAACTCTACCTGTTAATCAATTAAACAACCATAATATGAAAAGTTATCATGATAGGATCGGATATAATTTTTACATTAGAATAGCAGCTCACCTTTCTGGCATGCTTAGGAATGCTAGAAATTATTGGATCAACCCTAGCCGCCGCCTTCACTAGATAGATGATGAACTATTTCAAGAGCTAACTAATTTTTGGACATTAGATGTGATTAAGGAGATATCAGCAAAAGCAAAAAATATCAGCATTAAATGATTGGATCAAGCCTAACCGCCGCCCTCACTATACATAAAATGATTTCATTGCTTATAAAAAACAAAGTTTAATCAATTTTAAAACATCAAACTCTTTGGACCAATTTGTTTTAGCTTTAAAAAAAAAAAAAAAAAATTTTATATTTTTGAAAAAAAATATATTATACAAAAAACATTTTTCAAAATATTACAAGTTTTTATAAATTTGTTTTTATAAATTAAAATACTAATTATGACATTCTATAATATAAATAAGATTAAAATATAGTCAAAATCACAATTTTTTTTAAAAATTGTATTTCAAAAAATTTTTTTATGAAAAACTATTTTATATAACTTCAAATTAAGTGATTTTTTGAAATTTTGATATAAAAAAAAATTCGATAAAATGATGAAATACTTTAAATAACATTTTAAAATTAACTATTCAAACCAAATTTTTATTTGAAACTTTTATGAAAATTTCTTTATAAAATTTATTTCCACAAAATTATGTTATATTATAAAAATTATTTTAAAAAAAGTCAAAAGGGCTCTTTTTCCTCAATAGGCCTTTTCAATTTTGTGAAATATTGACAAAAACATAAAGTAAAATAAAAAATAGCACACACAAGAGAGGTAGGATGAATGATGGGGAATTTCAGAGTAATACATGCCTTTGATGAGATATAAAACTAAGGGATACAACATATCAATATGTAATACTCCTATATTAAAAACATATTGCTTTGTATTTTTTTTTTCACTTTCTAGTGTATGTTATGTTTAAGTTGCTTTTATTAATATATAAGAAATGTTCGGTGCACACATTTGATGACATCAACAATTTATTATTAAGACAACTTTTTTGAAACAATATTGTATCTTATGTGTTTAAATAACACATAAAATATAATATTATTTGTATTTGATACTCTTATTAGAACTTGAAACAGAATTATTACAAACCACCAAGAATGAAAAATGAATATATTTAAAATAAATAAATAATCACATAGTATACATTAATAAATTAACTTTGCGAGTCAAACAAAAAGTGGTTGTTTGTCTGCATCTCTCTAAGCAACATGTCACACTCATTCAACAAAGAATCACTTATAAAAAAAGAGCTTTTTCCATCATGTTCATGACCACTTTCACAAGAAGCCACATCAAAACCACTCAAATCATTTCTTTCCCTCTTAGCTTTTCTACCTTCTGCAGCTTCATCATCAACACGATCATCAGAAGAATGCTTACCGGTGAGCTTCTGCACAACAGACTTAAAATTCATAACATCAGTTTCCACATATTGTGTAGTGATAATCACAATTTTCACTGGCTTCTTGTTATTGCTGCAGCTACCACTCGCCATCTAAAACTTCACTTTTTGAATAATTAAAGATAGAAAAGATGATAGTAAGTTTTTTAATCTAAGAAGATTTTTTATTCTACTTTTATTTGAATGTGTTATGAATTATATATATTAATATTAAAGGATGTTGTCATGTAGGGTTGAGTTGACGATTGAGAAAAGTGGAGGGAGTCTTTAGATGATATAAGCTGACCGTTAGTTTGTAATATGTGAATGAGTCTGGAATTATGAAGATGTTAGATATGGTCAATTTATGATGCTATCTGTCTTGCACCTTCAACTCATTTAATTGTGGCCACATAAAATTTTCATGTAGGAACTATCTTAAATACGTACGGTTTATATTAATTTCGAGACAAATAAAATTATTTATTCCAAAAATAAATTTATCTATGACTCAGTTTTGTTTAGATGATCTATGTAAAACAAATTCATCTCAATTTGATAAAATTAATTTTAAAAATATTTAATACTCAAATTAAAAATATAAATAAAATTATGTTAATGTTAATATTAATAATGTTAGTATTACTAATGTTTTTTTTCAATAAGCAAGATATCATTAAAAGCGAGAACAAAGGGTTCTCGAACCCACTTACAGAACAAAGAGCGAGACGAGGCTCGACCAAGAAAATTACAAACCAATTAAGCCTTAGGACAAGAATAACAAAGGAAATTTGCTAAACTCATAAAAACTAAAATTGGATCGAGTAATTTTTCCGATAAAAGACCACCTCCACACCAACGCTTTAATATCCCACACCAAATCCAAAACATTCCACCTATCATTCCTAAAAATAATTCCATTCCTCAAAGACCAAATATACCAAGAGGTTGCCAACCAAATACTTCCTTCCTTCCCTTTCGACACCTTCTTCCTCTTACAAAAATTGACCCACTTTAAGAAACTTTCTTTAATATTACTAGAGAAAAAATCCACAAAACCAATCCAATCGGTCACTTCCTTCCACACCAATTTAGTCACTACACAATTAATTAAAATATGCTCCAAGGATTCATTCACATTTTGGCAAAAAACACACTTCGAATCGCTATCCGGAAAAGAACACCCTCTAATAAAGAGGGCATCCTTAGTGGGAAGCCTATTCAAGAAGCTTCTCCAACCAAAGGCCTTAATCTTATAAGGAATCTCCAACTTCCAAATATAAGAAAAAGCACCATCAAAAATATTAACCGGGCTGAAAGAAATACGGTAACTACTAAGAATACCATAAAAATTACTTACCGAAAATCCAACTTCCGAGTGAGGCGCCCAAACCGGCACATCCCTACCGACACCCTCCATCCGAAACTCTTCCAAAAGCGCACACAAATTCTGAAGTTCGGGGGCAGCAGCCCCAACATCATTACGGTTCACTCCCAAGTCCCCCAAATGTCATTCATCCTCCTCCCACCCTCCCATACAAGCCACCGAGACATCCTTAAGCCCGGATAAATTAAAAATACAAGGAAATTTATCCTTCAAACGTGAATCATCAATCCAACGAGCATGCCAAAAAGAAGTGGCAAACCCATTACCAATTTTAACAAAACAATTCGAAGCAAATAAATTCTCCGAAAAACCTTTATCCAAACCATACACATCCCTCCACCAAAAGGAAAAACTAGAGGATCTATCAAAAGATTTCCCAAATTCCATCACCTTTAAGTTAATATCAACATACCTTGCCTTTAGAACATTATACCACAAAGCATTAGATTCATTCGCTATCCTCCATCTCCATTTATTAAGAAGCGCCAAGTTAAAATCATCCACTATTTTCAAACCAAGCCCCCCTTTGTCTACCGGTAAACACACCTCCTTCCAACTCACCCAATGAATTTTCCTCCTATCTTTCTTGCCCCCCCCCCCCCCCCAAAGGAAATTACTTTGGATCCTAGTGATCTCTTAACCACCTTGACCGGAGCTTTATAGAAAGAAAGCATAAAGATCGATAAACTTGATAACACCGATTTCAACAAAGTAAGTCTCCCTCCAAAACTAAGAAACCGATTATTCCAACTAAAAAGTCTTCTCTTTAATTTCATCACCAAATCCGACCACAAAGAAGAAGAGCTCAAAGAGAAACCAATGGGAATTCCAAGGAAAACAAACCTACTATCTTCCCTTCTACAAGAAAGGAAAAAAGAAGCCACCTCCATAAAATGAGAGCTAATATTAATACCAATGAGTTTACTTTTGTGGAAATTAATTCCCAACCCGGAAACTAATTTAAATCCTCTCAAAATCGATTTAATCGCCCATATATGCTTCCAACTCCCTTCACCAAACAACAACGTATCATCCGCAAATTGAAGAATATCCACACAACAATTTTCCTTAATTTTGAAAACCTCAAAATCCCCATTTTCCACCGACTTATTCACCATGCCTTTCAAACCTTCCGCCACAATAACAAAAAGAAACGAAGAAAAAGGGTCACCTTGTCTTAATCCTCTCTCCACCACAAATTCCTTCGTAGGACTACCGTTGACCAACACCGACATTTTACTAGTAAAAACCAAAGCTTCCATCCACCTTATCCAAACCTCAACAAACCCCATTTTCCTAAGCATAAATTTAAGAAAATTCCAACTAACCTTGTCATAAGCTTTTTCAAAGTCAACTTTAAATAACAAGCAACCTCTTCCCTCCTTGTTAGCAAAGTCCACCATTTTGTTTGCCACTAAAACTCCGTCAAGCATTTGTCTTCCCGGAATAAAGGCACTTTGGCTATTCGAAATGATCGAATCCAAGACCACCTTTAATCTTCCCGCCAAGAGCTTTGAAATCGCCTTGTAAACACAACCTACAAGACAAACCGGCCTATAATCATCCAAATTTAGAGGATTAGATAATTTAGGAACCAAAGTCAAGAAAGAAGAAATAAACGTTTTAGATAAATTGGCTCCGAAATGGAAGCTTTGAAAGCACCCGATAAAATCCTCCTTCATAAAACTCCAACACTTCTTAATAAAAAAGAAAGAATACCCATCGGGCCCCGGACTTTTGTTTCCATCACAACTCCAAACCGCATCTCTAATTTCCTCCTCCGAGAAAGGTGCTTCAAGAAAAACACGATCCAAATCCTTTAACCCAAGAAAAGAGATACCATCTAAATAAGGTCTATCAAACTCCGGCTCACCAAATTTTGAAGCAAAACGGTTCCTAACTTCCTCCTTCACCTCCTTCACTTCATGAATGATACCATTATCCGATAAAATAGAACCGATGAAATTCCGTCTCCTCCTCTCTTTCATCACTCTATGAAAATACTTACTATTCGAATCCCCATCATTTAACCATTTAAGTCTAGATTTTTGAATGAGTATATTCTCCTTAATCTTGAGATTCAACCAAAACTTACTATTATCCAACTTCTTTTTCTTCAAAAACTCATCCTCATCCATCTCCCCAAGATCGGATTCTACATCATCACCTTCATTAATCTCCTTCACTAATCTCCTTCACTCCTTCTTCCACCTCCAAATCGACTTTCCCAAAGATGTTAGTATTCCACCATTTGAGACTAACCTTCAACAAACTTAATTTTTCCCTCAAAACATAATCTCCCCTCCCTTCTACCACAATCTTCTTCCACTGCATTTCCACAAATTCAACAAAATTACCATTAGAGAACCATTCATTATTAACTCTAAAAGGTTTAGGACCCCAATCCGATTTATCAACTAACAACCAAATTGGACAATGATTCGAAATATCCCTCGGCCCTATCAATTGACCAACCGCCCCCAACCATCAACAATACCATCCGTAACTAAGAAACGATCAATCCTACTCTTCGCAAGTCCGCCACTCCCGTACTAACTATACTTCTTCCCTTTACAAGGTAAATCCACCAAATTTCCTTCATCAATAAAACCATTGAAATCTCTCCATTCCAAACGCAAGCCAAACACATTTCTACCTCTCCTTTCATGAGAACTCTTGACCGCGTTAAAATCTCCACCAAAAACCCACTCACCCTCCCCAAAATTAGACTTCAACGCTAATAGCCTCCTCCATAAATTCCTTTTCAACTCCAATGAACAAGGAGAGTAAACGTTTACTATGTTG
Source organism: Lathyrus tuberosus (assembly GCA_022829125.1). Taxonomy (NCBI): domain Eukaryota; kingdom Viridiplantae; phylum Streptophyta; class Magnoliopsida; order Fabales; family Fabaceae; genus Lathyrus; species Lathyrus tuberosus. Next base: position 10,777,531 of record JALAZF010000041.1, read on the forward strand.
TAAACAACATTCTTCCATCTAACCTTGACTCCCAAATATCCCACACCTTTGAAACTACATAACACCTCCACCGAATTAACTTTCCAAATAACAAGCAACCCCCCCCCCCCCCCCCCCCCGATAATCCATCCGAATTAACAATGAAAAATCCACCTCCTCATTCCCCCAAAAACTACGAGCAACACCCCTCCGACATATCCTTGATCTTTGTTTCTTGAATCATGAAAAGGTCCGCCTTACCTCTAGAAATAATGTAAGAAATTCTTCTTCTCTTGACACGACTACCTCCCCCTCTAATATTCATCGATCCCACATTCATTTCAAAGAAATCAAGGCCACCTTCCTTCCTAATAATTTTATTTTATCACTTCTCTCCATCTCAGCTATTCTTCTTTGAAAATCACCTTTGTTATCCCCCTTAACAACCCCTAAATTAGAAATAACATTCCAAATTATGCCTCCAAGATTAGTGTCTAAATTATCCATAATCTTCTTATTGCATCTATTGATACCCGAAACTTCCGATTGTTCACCATGAAAAAAATTCACACTCTTATGCTCCTTCAAAAAAGACCCATCCGTATGCTCCGAAGCACCCTCCAGAACCAAATTACCCTTTCCATACAGCGCCTCTTTCTGTTTCCTACCTTTGCAAACTTTTCTGTTTTTGTGGTCCCTTATTTTTCCCACAAAAGGTCCACCCATCTCATAGAATTGTTTTAACTTAATACTTTTCAAAACCTTTTTTCTCTCTCTTCCTTTTTTGACTTCAAGATGTGGGTCCTCTAAAGCTAAATTAAAATCTATATTTTCCTCCTGAGACTCACGCCTCCCGTCAGCCTCATTTGCCAAGGAACAATTAACAAAAGAACCAACAGAAAAATTAGAGTTGGTCCCACTCTTTTTGACAACAACACTGTTCTTCAAATGACAATTAACATAATGTTAATATTTTATGTTGACTTTTATATTAATATTAGTATTAATAAAATTATGTTAATGTTAATATTAATAATGCTAATATTACTAATGTTATTGTTAAAATTATGTTAATTTTAATATTTTATTTTAATTTTATTATTAATATTAATATTAATAAAATTATGTTAATGTTAATCTTAATAATAATATATTTTATGTAAAATATAAAATATAATATAATAAATCTAACTTAAGGAAATGATCAATTTTAGTAAAAATATTAAATTTAAATAAACTAATAAATGTTATAAGAATAACTAAAAATCAATAAATAATTGATTGGTGGAATATACAATACTAATTTTTCGATGTTGAAAGAGATAATCGATAGTCTTTTTCATGATGATGGAGGTCTCCGAAGGACAGAAGGGGAGATACATGTAAGGTTAGTGTTCCAATATGCAAGTCAGTGAAATCAAATATGTGGGACTTGCAAGTTTGTAATGAGTTGTACCTTGGTGTCACATAGAGTCACACTTATATAAGAACGAGTGTTGTAATTGCCCCTAGTGAGCGTAACGCCCCACATGTGGGATTGTTGGATGGATTGTGTTGCCGCCCAAAAAGCCTACTAAGAGAGATCTGAGTGTGAACTCTATTGGGGATCACATGCATGCAAGAAATAAGAAGTTTTCATACTCTTGAACACAAACAATCTCAGACCCTAGCAAATCACACACCGTCTAGATCAATTAGACTGTCCCTAACATGGTACAACACATTCCATGTGAAGCGGTTATAACCACCTTTGTTATATAAAGAGAGGAGCACACCATTTTACAGGTATTTCAAATTCATCTCCATTACTCACCATTTTTTATTCTCCCATTGACTAGGGCAATGAAGTGTTAACCTTGCAAGTACACGCATGAAGTCCAATCGCACCAATCAATCTCACATTTATGGTTCCCTCGCGGAACAATGGTATTGTTTGTGGGAATCAACTTTTGATTCTTATAAACCTCAATAAGAAACCTTTTGTACTTGTGTTGAAGATTCAGATATTCAATCGCCGAGCATGTACAATATGATGCAACAACAAATTTTTTAACTTCTAACTAAAAGTATTATGAGATTAGAAGAAAACATACAACTTAATCCTCCCTGGGGAATCACAATACACAAGGAAGCTTCACGAGGTTGTTCTATAGTCATTCTAGATCCAATTCTAGCCAAAAAGACCACGATACACGAAGAAGTTCCACCATCTCCTGGTCTCTCTTGACCGAAATACACTAAAATCCTCCCCTAGCTCATTAGAGAGAAGAAAAAACTAAGTTTCATTGGAAATTCCTCATCCAAATCGTTCACTGGTTCTCGATACGAGGAAAGGGAAATATCTAAGGTAGCTGCTCTATTAGCATAATATAGGAAAAACCTGATGGTCGCTTATATTATTGATAGTAGGATATTGTGATAGCTGGAGAATCCTCTGAAGCTATCTAACTAAGTTAGGGTTGGGGATCCCGACAATTACATCGAGCATGTCGATAACCAGCTAGATTATTATCACACTAAAGTACAAGTGAAGTGTAAAGTCATTATAGTAACCCTCACATAAGCTTCCAGGAAGTGGTACAAGTCTCTCCCAGAAAGGAGTATAAATTAATAAGGGACCTTTGTGATGTGTTCATCTATCAATTTACCTCTCGAAAGAAGCAGTCGACTATAATGGTGGTACTTAGTGGAATTACACAAGGAAAGAAAGAGACCATGTAGGAATACGTTGACAGATTCACCAAAATAGTTGTGGCAGTAAGAGGTGGAGAATATGTAGAACCCCTACTTTAGTTTTTTTTATTTCTATTAATTTATATTGATTTATTTGATTTATTTAAGTGTTATATGTGCTTTATTGAATTTTTTGATATATAATTATAATTAGTTAATAAATAGAAAACTAGAGAGAAATGAGTGTTTGGAGTAAAGAGCTAAAGGTGTGGTGAGATTTGAAAATAATAGAATTATTAATTATTTGAGATAATTGAGTTTATTAGAATAACTAAATAATTATTTAATTAGAGTATTATTTATTTAAATAAATTAGAATTTTAGAAAAAAAGAGTTTAGTGAGGGTGTAAAGGGAAATGAGGGTGAAGTAAGTAAATGAGAGTTTTAGGTTAAATAAATAGATCCTATGAGGGGAAGTTCTGTTAGATCGTGAAATTAAGAAATTCGAAAAAGAGGCAGGAGGCTTGAGCAATTCAAGGAAGGAAGAGAGCGGTAGATCCCATGGGCAAGAGAGTTTAACGATCAAGCAACTTCGAGGTAAGGGGAAAACTCTTTGCATATGGGTTTAGGCAGTCGGATAGTAAGGGATCTTAACCCTCATATCTTTTCCTTATTAACTATGTACCTATGTTGTGTGTTTGTGGCCAAAGGGTTTGCCTTGAAACCTTCTGCCTTGTTTGTGTTTATTCTCTATATTTGTGGCCAAAGAGTTTGGCCAAAAGCCTTTTTTATTGACTCTTGAGGAAGATTCTATTGTTTTACTTAAATCATTATGGATGCCTTATTCCTTGTATAAGGAGAATTTTAAATAAATTTGTATGTTTCTCTTTGGTGCCCTTTCTACCTTGGTTGTATGGTATTGACTGATGAGTTGAGGTGACAAATTAAGGCAGAAATATAAAATTGGGTCTATGAGGCCTACAACAGTAACAGTTTGCTGATGTTTATACCAGAGGCGTAGACAATTTCAGTCATGCGTTAGCCATCATATTTCACGCGTAACTTAAGTTTCGTAAATCCGTTTGGGGTGCTGTCAGTTGGTTTAGAAAGAGAGCTTAATGATATTTCAAACTGGAGAGTTTCATAATTTTATCATAAGTATGTAATTTTTGGTGCTATTTTGAAGTCAGACATTAAATTTTAGAGTTTCAATCATGTGATTGGTTAAGTTGAATCAAGAAGGTTGACTTTTGAGTAGTTGGGGATTTAAATGACATGTCATAATACTAAACCCATTAATAAATAGATTCACTAAATATAAATATAAGCATGAACGGAAAGCATTATATATATATGGGGAATGCTACAACACACCCATTCATTTTTATGAAGGTGTGTTTTAGCAACATGCACCTTAAGGTATATTTAATGAATTTTTAGTTATTAATTGCTAACAAACTCCTTCTAAAAAATTAATAGGTGTATTATAGTTAATGCCTAAAGGATATGCTAATTTACACCCACTTACTTTTTAGAAGGAGTGTTTTAGTAACATGCACCTTAGGGTGCATTTAACCATTTTTTAGTTAAAACTTGTTAAAACACACCTTCATAAAAATAAGTGGGTGTGTTGTAGCATTCCCATATATATATATATATATATATATATATATATATATATATATATATATATATATATATATATATATATATATATATATATATATATATATATATATATATATATATATATATATATATATATATATATATATTGCTGCAAGAATAATTATTAATACCAAATGCATCAACTAAACATATAAATATCAAAACAGTAGCAACAACGAATGCAAACAATAATAATAGTATGTGCAGTGAAATAACAAAAGAACTTATACTGAGAAAAATTGATAAATATATTAGAACCTACAAATAAAATCTGGAAACAATAAAATTCTGAAATTGAATTATAAAAATAATTCTGAAAAGATTATGATTCAAGTGCGTATAGAAACTTCCTAAATTTATATGCTAAGGTGCAGCAGTTCCTCAATATGAGAAACAACTACTTTTACAATGGTTAATTTTTCTGCTTAAAATTAATAATCTAAAAACTTGGACAATGAAAAGCTAAGAGTTAAGCCTATTTATAGAGATAGGAACTGGTGAAAAAGATCTGAAATTGTGTTGGAGGAGTCGAAGAATTATCAGTTGAAGTGGGATAGGGCTTGGTCTTTTTGTTGTTATTTTTCTAGCCTCAAAGCCCATGGCGTATGCCATGGCCTCATGGCGAACGCCATGAATTCAAAATGGGAAAAACGTGGTCTTCAAGGTTGATTGCGAATGCCATGGCCTCATGGCAAATGCCATGAACTTAGAAACTTGGTCGTTTGACTTTTCTCTGATGCCATGTGGCTTCAATGACTCCCACGTCATGGCAAACACCATGAGTGCCGAAACTTGCTCTTTTCTCTATTCTTCGTCATTTTTGTCCCGATTTCCCGCATGGGTGATCCTCTTTGGCAAATACATGAAATAGACATAATATACTAGCATAACATCATAAAAGGGAGATAAAATAAACTAAAATGACATGTGCATCGAGTCTGAAACGTGATGTGGTTCGTGGTTATCATACTCCCCCATACTTGAACCTTTGTTTTTCCTCAAGAATGCTACTAATATAAGTGAAAAACTTTCATTTTAGTTCAAAGACTCATAGAAATCCCAACTCTCAAATACTCATACGTGGCTACAAAATCAGTTTTGGCTAAAATTGGCTTGATAGGTACTACTTGTACACCAAGGGTATAAGTAAGAAAAAATTCCACATTTTGCGATCAAAATTCTCCCTCATATGCAAATCAATATGAATCATGCCATTATGCCTAAACCTAACACATTCATTCCTTTTCAATGTTTTTCATTCTAGTGCAATCACATTAAGTCTATTATCCTTTCACACATATGGTAGGGAAATCTGTTAATGACTATGATCTGGTTTTATCAATTTGTGGACTTTGAATTTTTTTGATTAATTTTGCAGGATAACCTATCGTTGGGCTAAATGACCAGGTGAAGGTCACCTAACTTAGAAGGAACATCTCCATTTTATTCATTTAATTTTTTAAAGCTTACAATCATTCACTTATTTGCATCAACTTCCATACTTATTGTGTGTCATAGGATGGTACGTACAGACTGCTTAGATAAACTACTTTAGGATTATTAGAAAGCAAGTACTCAAGGTTATGACATAACAGGTATTCAAATTGATCTCCATATTTGGGAGGCTTTGGGTGTTAGAACGATACCGATTTTGCAACAATTTTCCCAAGTCTCCTAAATCTAGCTTCTGTTTCATTTGTAGCCCATATACTTTCTAATCATGCTATCAATTTCAAGACTTATCAAGGAAAAAATTTTGTTATGGCTCAAGAAACTGGGAAATTCAATTAACAACAATTCACTCACTTAATCATGGATTTGACATACTTTATTCATCAAACTCACAACATGCATATGAACACACTTTCATACCAATTCCATCAACAAGAACACATAACTCTTATGGTATAATAATGCACGACAATCACATAACACAGCACACAATCATATAATTATAAAATACATATCATGTTCTTCATTCATTCATCAAAAGGTGAAAAAGTTGTGAAAAACCTAATGGAATTAAGGATTTTTCCCTACCCAATCATGTAATATACACCATATTAGGAGTAATCCCCTCATTACCTTAGATTTTCCAGCAACAAAACCTTCATTCTCTATTAGTGAAGTTTCTCCTTAAGCTTTTTCTCCTAGCCTCTTCTCCCAATAATGTTTTTCTCACGTATTAATCTCAACCCCTAACTAACTTCTTATTATTAGAGCCCTAATCTCTCCAATTAGTGACTTCTCACCTTACCCTAACTTATTCCTCTATTCACCAAAATATCCCTCTTGACTCTAATATTATTTTAATAATAATACCAATAATATTTTACCTTACTCTCTACTATTTTCTACTTTTCTATTTTATTCTAATAAATAAAATAAAATAACTACATTCTAATTATTTTAGCAATAATTCTCATTATTCTAATATTATTAATTATATTATTTACTTAAATAACTAGGACTATGCACCACCAACCAAAAACATAAAATACTAATATTAATCATCCAAACACCACCCAATACACATAAAATTCGATTTTAAACTATTAAATATACGCAACTTAAAATCTATAAATATATTAGAAAAACATGGTGTTGCACGTAGGTATTTTTAAATATGTATGGAGAGTTTCGGGGGGATTTTTTCTACACAAGACATGAGGAGAAGGGTGAATGAGCCTCTATGGTGGAAGGACCTAACAAAAATTAGGGGGAGGTGGATCAGGAGGAAGACCGGTTCTCTAAGTTTATTTCGTGTAAGCTTGGTGATGGGAGATTAGCAGTCTTTTGGAAGTCTTTGGTGGTGGGTAGGATCTCAAGCTTTATTTAATCAGTCTCCAGAATTGTATGCCCTTTCCTCAAATTTAGGGGTTGAAATAGGCTGGGCGAGCTAAGCTTTGTTAAGCCTAAGTCTGACCTGCCAAAAAAACTGAAGCTTAAGTCTGACATGTAGCCTGTCATAAGCTTATTTTTAGGCCTGAGTTTGGTATTTTCTAAGACCTGGTTAGCCTGTTAGCCTACATAAAAGCCTGTTATTTTAAATAGACTAAAAAATTGAAAAACCAATGAAACAAAAATTGTGTTTACATTGACTTATTTTAATTTACCTATTAGCATAAGTTTGATGAGATTATTTGTTTAAGATAACTTATGAAAATAACTTATAACATTGTTCATAAGGTGTTTTCATCTTATTTTCATAAGTTCTCCAAGATAACAAATTTTTATTTATATATTTTAATTCAAAGTACAAAACATAACATAATGATACTAAAAAAATTATTCATATTTATTTAAATAAGCCGGTCTGTTTAGAGCTGTCAAATAAGCCCAACATTTAAAGGCCCTTATTATTTAGCCCCCATAAAGCCCCAATATATTAAGCCCCCTACTAATAAGATTTTTTTTAGGCCCCATAATTTTAGGCCCCTCAATTATTATTTTATTTTTGAGCCCTATCAGAGGGGCCTTATTTTATTAACGTGGCCAAGACTCATTTTGAATTTCTGAGACTTTGTCTTACTCCTTTTTAAAAGTTGCTATACTGTGTACTGTGTAGTGTACTCTCTAGGTTGGTTTGTAGGGTTGTTCATAGCATTGCAGTCACATATTAATGTGTGTGAAAACACAGTTGCTTCTTTCGCAATGACAGTTCTTTTCCTTACCGACCCGACTGTCATGGGTGTTTCTTACATTATTGTAGGACTCATGGAAGTACTGTTGCACATTGCTATTGTATAGGAACTAAGAGCAGAACCTTAAATTTTTTGTTTACCGTTAGTTTAATTTTATCCCTTGATTTAATGAATTCATGAATGTATTGCCGTTAGTTTAATTATAGGAACTAAGAAGCAACTGTGTTTTCACACACATTAATATGTGGCTGCAATGCTATGACACTACAACAAAAGTAAGTTATAACATCGCACCTTAGACAGCGCTTTAATACAAAAGCGCTGCTATAAGTTAAAAACAAGGAATCTATTCATTTAAAAAAATAAAAGCGCAAAAAATATAAGACCTTAGACAGCGCTTTGGTCAAAAGCGCTTTCTAAGATCTTATAAATTTAAAAAAATATAAGACCTTAGACAGCGCTTTCGTAAAAAGCGCTTTCTAAAGTTTTATTAATTTAAAAAAAAATTAAAGGAAAATATTAGACAGCGCTTTCATTAAAAGCGCTGTCTAAGGTCTTAAAAATTAAAAAAAAATAAAATCGAAAGCGCTGTCTAAGGCCAACTTTAGAAAGCGCTTTGAAAAGCGCTGTCTAAGATCCACCTTAGAAAGCGCTTTTATGACAAGCGCTGTCTAAGGTCTAATTAAATTAAAATATATGAATAGTCAGTATTCATTTTCATATTTCCGCTCTTTCTTCTCCCCTGCTAGCGAACAGAGCTCAAAACCCTTGCGAACGAAAAACCTTCACCGTCAACCGTCCTCCACCGTGCCGTCGTTCGTTGTTGCCGTCGTTGCATTACCGTCCGTCCGTTTCTGCTCACTGCCGTCGTTTTCGTTTCTGCTCATTGTCGTCGTCGTTCATTTCTCTTTCTGCTCTTTGATACATTTCGTTCTTGCATTGCCGTTGTTACCGTCGTTAAAGGTACGTCGTTGTTGTGAAGAATAGGGTTTTGTTGCTTTACATTGTTGTTGTAGGGTTTTGTTGCTTTACAAAGTTGTAGTGAATGATTATGTTTGATGAGTTTTGTTAATGAAGTTATGTTGGACTGTTTTATTAATGAAGTTTTGTAGTGAATGAGTATGTTTGAAGTTTTGTTAATGAAGTTTTGTAGTGAATGAGTATGTTTGATGAAATCTTCTAAAAAACTCTAAAAAACTCTTAAAATTGATGGAGTTTTGTTAAAATTGATGGAAATAGTTTAGTTTAGTTTTATTTTTTCCACCTCTTAAATCTTCTAAAAAACTCTTAAAATTGATGGAAATGTCCTCTGAATTTTAGAATTCAAAGCTTGTTTTTGAAGCCTCAAAATTCTAGAATTTGAGATGGTTGAGTTAATAAACAAATATAATGAACATAAAAATTTCACTAAAACATAAGAAATTCAACCAGTTACATATCAAACACTATCAAACTTGTTCATTTCTTGATTAATATGGTTGAATTAATGTTATTTTGTTGACCTTAATAAGTAGGAAAACCATGGATAAAAAATGGATGGATGCCGATCGATTGTCCAAAGAGTACGAGAATGGGGTATTGGATTTCGTTAAGTTTGTTGTTCAACACGCTGACGCTGAAGAGCTCAATCGAATAAAATGTCCTTGCTTGGGTTGTTGTTATGTGGGTAGGGTTGACGCAAATGGATTGAAATCGCATTTACTGATGAATGGAATTGATCGAAGTTATAAGTGTTGGATACATCATGGGGAGAAAATTAACGAGAATGTTGAACCGACGGGGAAAAGTAATACGACCTATGCTTCAGATGACAAAGACACGGAAACATATGATTATGATCGAGTCGAAGAGATTGCAGAAGCAGTTGTAGAAGATCTTCATGATTGTCCCGAAATGTTTGAGAGGTTGGTAAGCGATGCAGAGAAACCGCTCTATCAAGGTTGCACTAAATTCACAAGACTGTCTGCGGTATTGAAGTTGTACAACTTAAAGGCGGGCAATGGATGGTCGGATAAAAGTTTCACAGAGTTGTTGGCCCTTTTGAGAGAAATGCTACCGGAGGATAATGTTCTTCCCAATTGAACCTATGAGGCCAAAAAAATGTTGTGTTCTATTGGCATGAGCTATGATAAGATACATGCTTGTCCAAACGATTGCGTTTTGTTTCGAAACGAATATGCATCGTTAACTGAGTGCCCTAAATGCGGTTTGTCTCGATATAAGAAAAAATTGTCTCCAGCCAAGGTCTTATGGTATTTTCCTATAATACCGAGATTTAGGCGCTTGTTTCGTAGTGAAACCGATGCAAGACACCTGACTTGGCATGCAGATGAAAGAATTATTGATGGAAAGTTGCGACATCCGGCTGATTCACCACAGTGGTCGAAAATTGATAATGATTATCCTGACTTTGGAGAAGAAGCAAGAAACCTTCGCTTGGCATTATCTACTGATGGAATGAACCCGCATGGTCTTCAAAGTATCTCATATACCTCATGGCCTGTGATTCTTATGATTTATAACCTACCTCTGTTGCTATGCATGAAGCGTAAGTACATGATGTTATCTATGTTAATCTCTGGGCCTAAACAACCAGGGAATGACATAGACGTATACTTGACACCTTTGATCGAAGATTTAAAGATATTGTGGGAGAATGGTGTGGAGGTTTATGATGGATATAGGAAAGAAAGTTTCAATTTGAGGGCGATGTTGTTTGGCACAATTAATGATTTTCCAGCTTACGGGAATCTATCAGGGTACAGCATAAAAGGTGAAAAAGCGTGTCCTATTTGTGAAGATAAAACAGTTTCGAAGCGATTGGAGTTTGGTCATAAGAATGTCTTTCTCGGTCATCGTAGATTCTTAAATGCCAAACATAACTACCGTGGGTGGAGACAAGAATTCAACGAAGACATCAAACAAGGTAGAGCTCCACCTATGTTGTCAGGTGACCAAGTTTTTAAAAAGGTGAAAGATATGCGTATTGAGTTTGGCAAACCTTTTGCACATAAGGTTGTCAAAGGTGGGTGGAAAAAGAGGTCGATATTTTTTGAATTGCCATATTGGAAGTCTTTGTATGTGAGACATTTTCTCGATGTTATGCATATTGAGAAAAATGTATTTGAAAGTGTTATTGGTACGTTACTCAATATAAAAGGAAAGACTAAGGATGGCCTTAAAGCAAGAAAAGACTTGGAAGCGATGGGGATTAGACCTGAATTAGCACCCGTGAAGAAAGGAAGACGAACATATCTACCACCTGCTGCTTTTACTCTGTCTAGAAAGGAGAAGAAAATATTGTGTAAGTTTCTGAGTGGAGTTAAAGTTCTAGAAGGATACTCTTCAGATGTCAGAAGACTTGTGTCTATGAAAGACCTCACGTTGAAGAGTTTAAAGACACACGACTGCCATGTTATAATGGAACACTTTCTACCAATAGGTATACGTTCTATTTTGCCAGTGAAAGTAAGAAGCGCCATAACTAATTTGTGTTTTTTCTTTAGGTCAATTTGTAGTAAGGTAATCGATCCCGATATCTTACCAACACTACAAAAAGAGATAGTTATTACCTTGTGTGAGCTTGAAATGTATTTTCCTCCCTCTTTTTTTGACATAATGGTACATCTAGTTGTTCATCTTGTGAAAGAGACACAGTTGTGTGGACCAGCTTATATGAGATGGATGTACCTTGCTGAACGTTATATGAAAATATTAAAAGGGTACGTGAAAAGCCGAAGTCGACCAGAAGGGTGTATTGTTGAACGATACATTGTTGAAGAAGCGGTTGAGTTTTGTACTGAATATTTGTCCAATGTTCAGTCGATTGGACTCCCCAAAGCTCATATTTTTGAAAAAAAGGATGGTAAAAAATTAATTGGAAATAAAATTGTGACAGTATCAAGGGATGAACGGGATCAAGTGCATTTGTATGTTCTGCACAATGATAATGAGGTTGAGCCATATGTTGAGATGCACAAGGATGTACTCCGAGGGTTAAATCAGAACATAAATGAAAATTGGATAGTACGAGAGCACAATCAAACTTTCATACAATGGTTAAAGGATCATATTTATTCGAAGCGCTCTTCAGATCCTGCTTTAGTAACAGAAAGGTTGAGATGTTTGGCATATGGTCCAAGTTTGCATGTGTATTCTCATAGCGCATACGCAATTAATGGATACACATTTTATACCAAAGACCAAGACGATAAAAGTACTATGCAAAATAGTGGTGTCACCGTCCTAGCTGAAGCAATGCACATATCAAGTATGAAGGACTTAAACCCCAAATATGCAAATCTGTCATATTTTGGAGTTATTTAGCACATTTGGGTGTTTGATTACGAGAAGTTTCAGATTCCAATCTTTGGTTGCAACTGGGTAAATAGTAGTGGCATACGAATGGATAAGTCTGGATTTTTGCAAGTGGATCTTAATAGGGTGGGGTACAAAGATGAGCCTTTTATTCTAGCATCTCAAGCTAGACAAGTGTTCTATGTCACTGACCCGACGAGTACGAAATGGTCTATAGTGCTTCTATCTAACAAAGTGGTTGATGATAGCGGTGTAGATCAATGTGATATTGATGTTGAGAATGAGTCATGCATTAGACGGAATGAGTTGAATACAAATGATCAAGATGAGGATCTTATAGCGGATGAGTCATATATCAGAAATGACCATAACGAGGGAATTTGGATCCATTCATCCGTCCGCATTGCTAAGACACAAGTAATTCATATTCCAACCAAGAAAAGAAAGAGATGTTAGTGAAAGAGGTAAAATTTGTTATATACTTGATTTCTTTATTATATTTGTTATATATTATGTCATATTTGTTATATATTAGTGAAAGAGCATTTTATTTTCATTTTTTACATGGTAATGTTATTTAGACTCCAACAAGATCCAAAACAAAGGATATAGTTGTTAATCTTACACTTGTTTAATCTTACAGTGGACATTGGTTGTTGGTCGCAATTAACCACAGCGGAGAGTCAACCCCATTATTACATGGAATTATGTGAAGGTATATTAATTATCACATGTTTTATTATATTAGTGATGCTACTTGATAAAACTTAGGATTTATCCTTATTTTCTTTTAATTGAATTACAATCTTTGTGTTTTCAGGACCTATAATGTAGATTTGAAGCAATGCTTTGGTTGGATGCAAAAGTATTAGTATAAGTAATATGTGCATTTGTAGAAAAAATGTAATGATTTGTAATTATAAATAGGTGTATATATAATTTTGGTTTGTAATTTTAAATATATATATTGGTTTGAATTGCCAATTGTTTTGCATATATAATTTTGGTGTAAATTGCCAATGGTTTGAATTGCCAATTTCTGAAAAAAATTGCTGGTTGAAAAACAGGTAAAATTCTGGTTGAAAAAACCTGGTAAAAATTGTGGTTTAAAAAAATTTATATAAAATTTTTCGTATACCTTAGACAGCGCTTCTAGAGAAAGCGCTGTCTAAGGTAGGGCTTAGACAACGCTTCTAACAAAAGCACTGTCTAAGGTAGGGCTTAGAAAGCGCTTTTGACAAAAGCGCTGTCTAAGGTATACCTAGAAAAATTCAAAAAGGTTGACCTTAGACAGCGCTTTTATTGAAAGCGCTGTCTAAGGTATACCTTATAATGTCAAAAAGCGCTGTCTAAAGGTACCATAGACAGCGCTTTTCATTAAATATACCCCACTTTAGACAGCGCTTTTGGTATTACCCAAAGCGCTGTCTAAACCTATAGCAGCGCAGGTTTATACAGCGCTTAAAAGCGCTGTCTAAGGGCAAAAAAAAACGCTGTCTAAGGTCTTTTTTGTGGTAGTGTGAACAACCCTACAAACCAACCTAGAAAATGAAAAAAAGTTAAATTTTTTTTTAAAAAAAATCTGATTATTTTCAAAAAAAAAAAAAAAAAATTATTTAAAAATAAAATATTTAACTTTTTTGAAAAAAATCATTTTTAAAAAAAAAAATCAAGTTTTTAAAAATGTTGGGGCCATAAGGCCCTTCTTAAGTTTTAGGGGCCCTTAGTTTAGGGGGCCTACTTATTTTAGGGCTCATTTTTCTTTAAAATTTTGGGCCCCCTATACTTTTAGGGCCTTAAAAATTAGGCTTCGGCCCCTTAATTTGACAGCTCTAGGTCTGTTAGGCTTAAAAGATTTTTTTTTAGGGCATGAGGCTTGGCATTTTTAACTAAATAAGGTTTCTAAAAAAGCCTAAGCCTTTTCTATTTAAAAAAAAAGTTTGGTCTGGCCTGAGCCTGTGTAGGCTAGGCCCGTAGGCTTCTGTTATCGATTTGGCATATTTCCACCCCTACTCAAATTCAAATGGGAGTTAGCGAATATGAGACAGTGAAGATAGTTCCTATGGGAATGGTTATTCGGTAAGACAAACTTTAATGATCTTCACAAAGAATATTATGCTGAATTGCTGGCTATTCTGCAGGAGGTAACTCCAAGCAAAGTTAAGCAAGATGACTTTGTTTAGACGGGCTGCACAGGTAAAGAATTCACAGTCCAATCCTATTATAAAAAATTAATGCAGGAAGAAGAAGAAGAAGTGTCGCTGGCAGACAAAACTAAAAAGGCTCTCCATTGTTTGTGGAAAGTTAAGATTCCTTCAAAGATCAAGATTTTCTGCTGGAGGCTTCTATTGGACAGGCTCCCTAAAAGAGTTCAACTTATTGGAAGTGCCATCATTCCCGAAGTAGAAGGTAATATCTGCACCTTTTGTTCACAGCAAAATGAAGATGTATTTGTTTCTTTGCCCCTTTACATCATTAGTTTGGAAGCAGGTATACATTTGAGTTGGATCTCAAAAGGAAACAGGGAATGACCCTACTGAGGATTTCTTGTAGTCTTATAAGAATTTAAAAGGCCTAACTGCAAAGCAGAAGGAAAATGTCATTTGAATGGCCATTGCATGGAGCTTGTGGGGCAGTTGAAATGATATGTTGTTCAAGAATGAGAAGTGTATGGAAAAAAGTAGTATTCAATATTAAAATGATGTATGAGATGTGGTTAGTAATGGGATCAAGGGGAGAAGTAGATGTAATTTTTAATGAATAGTGTAAAAGTTCATTGGATTTTCTTAAATAGTGAATATATTTTAAAATAAATAAATAATCACATTAGTAGTCACATATACATTAATAAATTAACTTTGTGAGTCAAACAAAACGTGGTTGTTTGTCTGCATCTCTCTAAGCAACATGTCACACTCATTCAACAAAGAATCACTTATAAAAAAAGAGCTTTTTCCATCATGACCACTTTCACAAGAAGCCACATCAAAACCACTTAAATTATTTCTTTCCCTCTTAACTTTTCTTCCTTCTGCAGCTTCATCATCAACTCGATCTTCAGAAGAATGCTTACCGGTAAGCTTCTGCACCACAGACTTAAAATTCATAACATCAGTTTCCACATATTGTGTAGTGATAATCACAATCTTCACTGGCTTCTTATTGTTGCAACCATTACTCGCCATCTAAAACTTCACTTTTTGAATAATTAAAGATAGAAAAGATGATCAAGTTTTTTAATCTAAGAAATTTTTTTCTCTTACTTTTATTTGAATGTGTTATGAATTATATATATTAATATTAAAGGATGTTGTCATGTAGGGTTGAGTTGACGATTGAGAAAAGTGGAGAAAGTCTTAGATGATACTCCCTTCGTCACAAATTATAAGATGTTTTGGATATTTTATACCATTTAAGAAAAGTAATCAATGTTGTATGAGAAAGAGAAATTATAAATGACTTTACACATTATTCTTTATTAATTATAGAAGAAAGAAAAATCAATAGAATCAAAAGAAGAAAAAAAATAAATAGTTAATAGTATATTAGAAAAAATATCATTAATTTATATTAGAGTTGTAAAATAATTTATAATTTAAAACAAATATATTTTACAAAATGACTTTTGGGACAGAAGTAGTATAAGCTGACCGTTAGTTTGTAATATGTGAATGAGTCTGAAATATATGAAAGTGTTAGATATAGTCAATTTATGATGCTATCTGTCAGTGTCACGCTACTTTAACTCAGTTTATTGTGGCCGCATAAAATTTTCATGAAGGAGCTATCTTAAATACGTACGCTTTATATTAATTTTGAGACAAATAAAATTATTTATTCCAAAAATAAATTTATCTATGACTCAGTTTTGTTTAGATGATCTATGTAAAAAAAATTCATCTCAATTTGATAAAATTAATTTTAAATATATTTAATACTCAAATTAAAAATATAAATAAAATTATGTTAATGCTAATATTAATATAAAACATGAATATGATAATATTTTTTATTTCAATATTAATGATAATACAATTATGTTAATGTTAATATTAAAAATGGTAGTATTATTGTTCCGAACTGGGACAGCACCTGCCCTACGGTCGGGCAGGCCCAAGCCCAATGGCCAACGAAGGCCCAACGAGCCCAAAAAGCCACCTCCGCGTCGGGCACGTGCCAGTCCCCTCGGGCGTCGGACACACGGGGTAGAAGACCGTCGAGCTGAGGCGTATAGATCGTGGACACACCTCTCCTCGACACCTACGTGCTCCTCCCCGCGAGGACACGTTCTCTTGTAACTTCCTACTCCCGAAGGAATCAGTCTGCCCTACTTCCAGAGATTTAGGGACCGTTACACCAGGGCGAAGACCACGTGATGGTCTTCACTACGCCACGTAAGCCCTGACAGTTACTTGGATTGGGCCTTGCAATCCAGCCCAGTGTAAGTGACTGTTGGCCCCGCGCTGGGGGCTATCTATAAATACCCTCTCACTTGAGAGGGTCAGGTTACATCGCATTCTAACTCTCACACCTACTTTTTCTGTACTTGCTTACTCCCTTTTTCTTACTTGAGCGTCACACCCCCCCCCCCCCCCCCCCCCGCCGTATCATCATCACCGGAGCTGAAGTCCATACGACAATGCTGGCCATTGAATAACTGTCTGATCCAGGTATGATCAGTGGCGCCGTCTGTGGGAACACTGCTTCCCCGTTTTTCACCTGTCGTTAAACCAAAGCAATTCCTCCGTTCATCACCAGCATGGCCAACAACCCGTCTGCGAACAAAGCTCTAGACACCGTCCTCACGTAGCTCGAGAACGGGAACCACCGTGAAGACAATGCTGCCCTCAACGTCGAAGAAGGCGACGTAAGAGACAGGCAGACCGCCTCCCCAGATTCCGAAGACACGGGTTACGACGCCGTCCAGCAAGACGGCCAACAAGCCACTTTCCAGCCAGTTGCTCCTCCACCTAATGCCGATTCGAGCACCGCGGCCCTATTCGCCTTGGTCAACCAGACCAACCAGCTGATTATGCACCAGAACCTCCAAATTGAAGCACTTGAGAGAGGGCGAACACGGCGATCTTCCCGCGAAGACATCGTCGTCCGTCTTCCCCTCGTCGTTCTCCTTCCCCGCGAAGGACCCCTCAGGAAGAATCTTGGACCCCCTCGCCGGTGTGCGAGGATCGTCGGCCACGCCTCGAACGTCCCCAGCCGGCGATCTCCCAGAAGTGTCATCGTTCCCCGCCTCGGAAGGAACCCAGACACTCCTCAACTACCAAGAAGAGCAAGGCCGCCGAGGAGAGGCCGAGGAACCGTCCCAGGAACTCCCCTCCACGACAAGGACCTGGTCGACATCACCGATCCCCTTCAAGGTCCCCAGCCGGAAGCGACGACGACGACCAGAGGACCCCTTGTCATGGGAGATCATGGACGCCCCAATTCCTGCGGGCATGGAGAAACCCCCGCCACTGGGGACCTGCGACGGCGTGGCCGACCCCGACGATCACGTCGAAAGTTTTAAAGCCATGCTCGACTTCAGAAACGTCAGGGGAGCCATTAAGTGCAGACTCTTCCCCACCACCTTGCGGAAGGGCGCCATGACCTGGTACGAGAGTCTGGCACCCGGGTCGATCACATCCTGGAAGCAACTAAGAGAACGCTTCACCAAACACTTCCTAGCGTCTCGTCGACATCTGAAGATGGAAGCCGCACTAGAAGGCATCTTCCAGGGGAAGAACGAATCTCTCAGGAACTACATTGAGAGGTTCAACAGGGAAGCTATCGAGGTTCATACGACCGACGACATGAAGAAGTTTTTAATCATCCACGGACTACGCCTTGGATCCGATTTTGCCAAGTCCGTGGGCCTCTGCAGACCTCACCATCTGGAGGACCTCCTCCAACGAGCTCATTCGTACATCGAGTTCGAGGAGTCGGAGGCAGCACAGATCGCCCTCGACTCGAGGCGGAAGCAAGGCCCCCGCGGCCACAGAGAATAAGACTCTCCTCCCCGACGTGGAGGAGAAAGAAAGAAGGAAGGCCGCCCCCAGGAGTCTCGCGAACCGAGAGGACCGGCGGGCCGGTTCACGGAATACACGCCGCTCAATGCTCCCCCGCGCGCGAATCTTCTCCGAGTGCTCAAACTCGGAATTTCTGAAAGGAGGCATCTGCCCCTAAATCAAACACAGACAAGTCCAAGTACTGCAGGTTCCACCGAAGCCACGGACATGTCACAGAAGACTGCATCCATCTCAAAGATGCAATTGAGATTCTGATCAAGGAATGGCACTTAAAGAAGTACGCCTAGAACAATGACGCCCCTCGTCCCAGTTCCTTGGAAGCCTAAAACGTCGAGGAGACAACACCTCCCCCCGACAAGAGTCGGCTTCAGGTCACCCTCAGCATCACTCGACCCAAAGACTTCTTGGTCCCCGAAGGCATTGAGGGCTAAGAAGCAGTTCGTAACATGTGGGCGAACTTCCCCCACGAGGACCTCGTCGCTACCCGCAGCACGTGGGAAGGCTTCCCTAAGACAATGGTCATCTCCGGGGGTGGTTACGAGAAGTTGTCGGTAGGGTCGATCAAGCAGAAATTTGACGAGCTGGAGTCCGCAACATCGGCGAAGACCACTACTCTCGAGAAGGTGCAAGGGAAATCAAACCCTATCACCTTCTACCTTGAAGAGCTCCCAGGCGGAGTGCCCAACGCCACTATCCCCCTCCTGGTCAGGGCACAGATGGTGAATTTTGACGTTCGAAGGATCCTTGTCGACCAGGGCAGTTCGGTCGACATCATGTACGCTCACCTGTTCGGGACTCTCCAGCTCGACGAGAGACATCTGACCCCGTACGTCGGTTCAGATCTGTAGGGGTTCAACGGCACCACCACCAGACCATGGGGCTACGTTGAACTGATGGTCACATTCGGGGCCGAAGACACTGCCCGTCAAGTGAAGACCCGCTTCCTGGTGGTCGAATGCTCGTCCCTCTACAACTGCATCCTCGGGAGGACCACCCTGGCCGAACTCACAGCAGTGCCATCAACGGTCCACCTCAAGATGAAGTACTACACGGCCAGGGGACGGGTAGTTACGATGCACGGGGACATAGATGTGGCCAGGAGGTGTTTCGACGCTGCCATCAAAGGCATGAGTTCTATCGGCACCAATCCCAAGACCGGAGCAAAGTCATCCCCGGACACCAAACAGAGGCCTCTCCCGCGCGTCAACGTGGTCGGCCTCGACAACAGGTTCCTGGGCGAACTCGATGAGGATGGAGCAGTAGACCTTGACCTCCAGGCAGAAAACAACGGGCAGCCTCTCCACCCAACGCGCCCCACTCCAGACGGAGACTTCGAGCTCGTCGCCCTCGGGGACGATCCAGACCGTAACGTGAAGATTGGCACCGGGATCCCCGACCTGGCAAAGAAGCAGCCGAAGACATACCTCTTGGAGAACATTGACCTGTTCGCGTGGAGCGCCTCCGAGATGCCTGGCCACGACCCCGAGGTGGCCTGCCATCAGCTCGCAGTAGATCCAGCCGCTAGGGCCATAGTTCAACGTAGGCGTGGGCAGTCTCCCGAAAAAGTGGAGGCTGCTGAAAAAGCTGTAAAAGACCTCCTAGAAGCGAATTTTATTTTGGAGGCCAGGTACACGACCTGGCTGTCCAACGTTGTACTTGTCAAAAAGAATAATGGAAAATGGAGAATGTGTGTTGACTATACTGATCTTAACCGGGCATGCCCGAAAAACTGTTATCCTTTGCCTAACATCGACCAGCTGGCCAACAATTCTGCAGGTTACAAACTATTATCCTTCATGGACGCCTACTCGGGGTACAACCAAATTCCCATGGATAAGGTCGACAAACAGCACATGGCCTTCATGACCGATTCGGGCAACTACTACTACAACGTAATGCCCTTCGGCTGAAGAACGCCGGCGCGGCCTATCAACGCATGATGAACAAGATTTTTCGGGGAGAAATCGGCGACATGCTCGAGGTCTATATGGACGACATGATCGTTAAATCCACAGAAGAAGTCGACCACGCCTCACACCTCAAGAAGGTGTTCGACACAGCGAGGAGATGCCGCATGAGGTTCAATCTCGACAAATGCACCTTCGGCGTTCGGGCAGGTAAGTTTCTCGGCTTCTACCTCACAGAACGTGGAATCGAGGCCAACCCCGACAAGTGTAGGGCTTTCTCCAAGATCCCAACTCCGAACTCGAAAAACTCAATACAATCACTAAACGAGATGCTCACCGCCCTCTCCCGCTTCGTCGTCAAGTCTGCACAATACGCGCTCCCATTTTTCAAACTTCTTCGACAAAAGCGACGTTTGAATGGAGCGAGGAGTGCGAGACTCCTCCACCTAAAACAAGTCCTATCACAACCCCTGGTCCTCTCGCGGCCCGAGAACGGGGAGACGATGTTCCTATATCTTGCAATCACGAGTGAAGCAGTCAGCGCCGTCCTCATCCGGGAAACCCCGGACGGGCAGAAACCGATTTACTTCACGAGTAAAGCCCTCCAAGTCCCCGAGCTCAGGTATCAACAGATAGAGAAAGTCGCCCTGGCCCTCGTCACCGTGGCCAGGAGGCTACGCCATTACTTCCTAGCCCACATTGTCGTCATGAGGACCGAACAGCCTATAAGGCAACTCCTTGGGCGACCAGATATAGCGGGGATGATGCTCAGGTGGTCGCTCGAACTCGCCGAATTCGACATCCAATACGAGGGGAGGAAAGCCCTGAAGGCTCAAGTATTGGCCGACTTTGTGGCGGAGATGACCGTCCCAGAACCTTCGACCAACGGATCCTAAAAGTGGATGATCTATGTCGACGGAGCATCCAGCACGAAGGGAAGCGGGGCGGGCATTATCCTCGAAAACGAGGATGGCATCCTGATCGAGGTATCCCTCGAACTATCCTTCCCGACGTCGAACAACCAAGCAGAGTACGAGGCTTTCCTCGCCGGACTTCGGTTGGCCGAGGACCTCGGCGCCAAGGAGGTCAAAATCTTCACCGACTCCCAGCTCGTGGCTTCGCAAGTCCGAGGAGAGTACCATGCCAAGAACGACAGCCTCATCGAATACTTGACCTTGGTGAAAGAAAAGATGAAAAAAATCACCTCTGCGGAAGTAACCCACATCCCTCGTGAGCATAATACCCGAGCAGATGTCTTATCCAAATTGGCAAGCACAAAGAAGAAAGGCGGAAACAAATCCGTCATACAAGAAGTGCTTTCCCGCCCAAGCATCGACAAACCCGTTTCGGCGATGGACGTGAACGCCATTGGGACAACAATTGCTGGATGACCCCGGTATACGAGTACCTCACGACGGGCAAACTACCCGAAGATCCCAAGGAAGCGGGGATGGTGAAGCGGCGGGCGTGCTCGTCCACGATAGTCGAGGATAAGCTATACTGGCGAGGGTTTTCTATTCCCCTCCTCAGGTGTGTCGAGGAGACCAAGGTCCCAGGCATACTCTAGGAAATCCATGAGGGAATCAATGCACAGCACCTCGGTGGATGATCGTTAGCCCGTAAAGCACTTTGGGCAGGGTATTACTGGCCCACCATGCAACAGGACGCCAAGGACCACGTCAAGAAGTGCGATAGATGCCAGCGGCATGGGGACATGCACGTCGCTCCTCCTAACGAGCTCAAAACACTGTCCTCCCTGTGGCCGTTTGCGTGGTGGGGGATGGATATCCTCGGACCTTTCGTCGTGGGATCGTATCAAAACAAGTACCTTATTGTCGGGGTGGATTATTTTACGAAATGGATCGAGGCGAAAGCGTTGGCCAAAATCACGGCCTTCAATATACTACGTTTCTACAAGAGGAACATCCTCGCCCGATTCTATGTGCCCTAAGCTATTGTCACCGACAACAGAACACAGTTCACCGACAGGAACTTCCAAGACTTCGTCACCAAACTAGGCACAAAGCAGCACTTCACGTCGGTAGAGCACCCTCAAACGAACGGGCAAGCCGAAGCGGCGAACAGAGTAATCCTCCGAGGATTGAAACGTCGATTAGGCGACGTCAAACAGTGGTGGGTCGAGGAGCTACACATCGTCCTCTGGGCCTACCGAACAACCCCGCATTCCACGACCGGGGAGACCCTTTTTCGTCTAACCTACGGAACGAAAGCGGTGATCCCAGTGGAAATCAGGGAACCCTCGAGGAGGACGGAAGCCCCCCTCGACGGAGACGCGTACAAAGAAGCCCTGAGAGAAGAGCTCGATTTCGTCGAGGAGACGTGTTCGGGCGCTTCTCTCCGAGAAGCTTCACTTAAACAGAAAATAACGTTACGTTACAACGACAAAGTTATCAAAAGTGATTTCCAAGTAGGCACCCTCGTCCTACGAAGGAACCAGAAAGATTCGCGAGAAGGCAAACTCGCCGCGAACTGGGAGGGCCCGTACCGCGTTTGCGCGAAAACGGGGACAAGAGCCTACTTCCTCGAAAATCTGCACGGGGAAGAACTTGCTCGACCATGGAACGCTGAGATGCTTAAATAGTACAACAGTTAAGCACTGCCCGCAACACACCAGCATCTCCAGAACAAGGGGAATCTCGGTCGGTTCGAGGACCTCCTCAGTCTGCCCGTCCACTTCACGGGAAACTCGACGATACACCGAATTCACAGCTTCAAGCATGACCGGCCTCACGATATAATACCGGTATTTAAAGTCGCGAACAAAGTCCAGGTAGGTGTGGAAGAGGCTGCTCGTTTGTTTAAAAGACACCCAGCCATGTCTGCCGTCGGAGGCCTGTCGCTGGAGGTGGAAGATGCGAAAGAAAAGAGGCACGGTTGCCCCGATTTGGAGATATTTACAAACGAGCTCGAAAGCTCGGATAAAAGCGAGGGAGTTAGGGTAGAGCTACGAGGGCGCCAGGCGCAACCAAACGAACATCGCTTGTTGGAAATCCGTAAAGGGCAAACGCCACCCCGCCTTGTCGAACATGAACTCATAAAGAGGGAACCTCATCCCTCGATATGTCGAGCAGATGCGATGGTGTGCTTGAGGCCAGAACACCTTCCACGACTTCGAGGAGCCCACCAGCCGGTGCTCGACTGTGCAAAAAATATTGTCTTCGTCCTCGTCGACGAACTGGAAAGTCGTGTTTAATGGCTCGTCGCTAACCCACTCCGCGAGGGGACGTTCCTCGGCACTAGTGATTAGCGCCATTGGAGAGTCGGGCTGGTCGTCGACGTCCAACGATCCTACGGCCACAGAAACGGACAAAGCTTCCATATACCTGAAAAGCATAAGGAAACGGTGAATTCGATGATCCATATCAAATTCACCCCTCCACCGTTGTTCAAGTGAAAGGGAGAAGAGGGAGCGTCGAGATCTCGAGACGGTCGCGCTCACCCACGTCCCTGCTACAACCGACGAGCGTCCCCGTGACCATCCTCAGGTCACCGGTATGCCGCTTTAGGAGGATTCCCTCACACAGAAGAGAATATTGGCGAGGACCCGAGGGTTTCATCTCGTGTCCTCGGGACATTCTTCGTGTCCCCGGGATACTCATCCCTTCTCCCCGCGAGATGCAACAAGAAACTAAGAAATCCTGCCGTTTTCGCCGAAGATTTCGTGATTTCCATGAGAACTTCATCAGTTCACCATAAAACCACCCTATAAATGCAAACGAAAGGACAAAAAAGAGAGAAACTTACTTGAAATACACTTTCGGCAAGGTTCCGACACGACAGTTGGTGGCGGCGTACGATGGCGAAATAGAGAAGGAAGAAAGAGAGAGAATATGAGTAAAGGGGGAGCAAAAGTGCAAATGAGACGAGATGACCCCTATTTATAAGGGTCTCACGCTACTCGAGAATTTCCTAGGCAATCGATTACGCTACCTTAGCGTAGCCGCCCTAGGGAATGATGAGGTGTGACACGTGGCACACGCTTCCCCACGCGCGTCTTTTCGTTCCCCAACACGCATCCTTCCATTCGCCTCGCTTCAGACTTCCCGTATCACCGCGACGTCGCTCATCCGCAGCCAGCCTAGCCCGAGCAGAGCGATTTATTCCTCCCCGTTTGACCAACCGCTCCTCGTCTAGATCCCACGTCCTCGACATATTACTGGCCCTTAAGTCATTACTCTGACACCTCAGAACAACGACTTGGGGGGCTCCTGTTCAGACTAGGCTAGCACCTGCCCTACGGTCGGGCAGGCCCAAGCCCAATGGCCAACGAAGGCCCAACGAGGCCAAAAAGCCACCTCCGTGTCGGGCACGTGCCAGTCCCCTCAGGTGTCGGACACGCGGGGTAGAAGACCGTCGAGCAGAGGCGTATAGATCGTGGACACACCTCTCCTCGACACCTACGTGCTCCTCCCCGCGAGGACACATTCTCTTGTAACTTCCCACTCCCGAAGGAATCGGTCTGCCCTACTTCCAGAGATTTATGGACCGTTACACCAGGGCGAAGACCACGTGCTGGTCTTCACTACGCCACGTAAGCCCTGGCAGTTACTTGGATTGGGCCATGCGATCCAGCCCAGTGTAAGTGACTGTTAGCCCCGCGCTGGGGGCTCTCTATAAATACCCTCTCACTTGAGAGGGTCAGGTTACATCGCATTCTAACTCTCACACATGCTTTTTCTATACTTGCTTACTCCCTTTTTCTTACTTGAGCGTCGGAGTACCTTGCAGGTACACCCCCCCTCCGTATCATCATCACCGGAGCTGAAGTCCATACGACGGTGCTGGCCATTGAATAACTGTCTGATCCAGGTACGATCAATTACTAATGTTAATGTTAATATTTTATGTTAATTTTATTATTGATATTAGTATTAATAAAATTATGTTAATGTTAATATTAAAAATGTTAATATTACTAATGTTATTGTTAAAATTATGTAAATTTTAATATTTTATTTTAATTTTATTATTAATATTAGTATTAATAAAATTATGTTAATGTTAATCTTAATAATAATAATAATATATTTTATGTAAAATATAAAATATAATATAATAAATCTAACTTAAGGAAATGATCAATTTTAGTAAAAATATTAAATTTAAATAAACTAATAAATGTTATAAGAATAATTAAAAATAATAAATAATTGATTGGTGGAATATACAATACTAATTTTTTGATGTTGAAAGAGATAATCGATAGTCTTTGCCACGATGGTGGAGGTCTCCGGAGGACAGAATGGAGAATACTTGTATGGTTAGTGTTCCAAAACGCAAGTCAGCGAAATCGAATATGAGGGGCTTGCAAGTTTGTAATGAGTTGTAACTTGGTGTGACATAGATTCACACTTATATAAGAACGAAGGTCGAAATTTCCCCTTGTAAGCGCGACGCCCCGTGTGTGGGATTGTTGGATGGATTGTGTTGTCGCCCAAAAGGCCTACTAAGAGAGATCCGAGAGCAAACTTTATTGGGGATCACATGCATGCAAGAAATGAGAACTTTTCGTACTCTTAAACAGAGACAATCTCAGACCCTAGCAAATCACACACCGCCCAGATCAATAAGACGGCCCCCAACATGGTACAACACATTTCACGCGAAGCGGTTATAACCACATTTGTTATATAAAGAGAGGAGCACTCCATTTTACATGTATTTCAAATCCATCTCCATTACTCACCATTTTTTATTCTCCCATTGACTTGGGCAATGAAGTGTTAACATTGCAAGTACACACATGCATCTTCCTATCAGAAATCTCAGTGCACCACATCAGAAGTCCAATCGTAACAATCAATCTCACATTTATGGTTCCCTCGGGGAAAAACAGTGTTGTTTATGGGAATCAACTTTTGATTCTTATAAACTTCAGTAAGAAACCTTTTGTTCTTGTGTCGAAGATTTAAATCTTCAAACGTCGAGCATGTACAATATGACGCAACAACAAATTTCTAAACTTCTAACTAAAAGGATTATGATATTAGAAGAAAACATACAACTCAATCCTCCCCAGGGAAGCACGGTACACGAGAAAGCTTCACGAGGTTGTCCTATAGTCGTTCTAGATCCAATCCCGACCAAAGAGACCACGATATACAAAGAAGTTCCACCATCTCCTGGTCTCTCTTGACCGAAATACACCAAAATCCTCCCCTAGCTCATTAGAGAGAAGAAAATACTAAGTTTCATTGGAAATTCCTCATCCAAATCATTCGCTGGTTCTCGATACGAGGAAAGGGAAAGATCCGAGGTAGTTGCTCCAGTAGCAGAATATAGGAAAAACCTGATGTCCGCTTATATTATTGATAGTAGGATATTGAGATTGCTGGAGAATCCTCTGAAGCTATCTAACTACGATAGGGTTAGGGATCTCGACAAACATATCGAGAATGTCGATAACCGGCTAGATTATTATCACACTAAAGTACATGTGAAGTGCAAAGTCATTATAGTAACCCTCAGATAAGCTTCCAGGAAGTGGTACAAGTCTCTCCCGAAAGGAGTATAAGCTAATAGGGGACCTTTGTGATATGTTAATCTATCAATTTACCTCTCGAAAGAAGCAGCCGACTATGATGGTGGTACTTAATGGAATTACACAAGGCAAGAAAGAGACCATATAGGAATACATTGACAGATTCACCAAAATAGTTGTGGCAGTAAGAGGTGGAGAATATGTAACACCCCAACTTTAGTGTTTTTTTTTAATTTCTATTAATTTCTATTGATTTATTTGATTTATTTAAGTGTTATATGTGCTTTATTGAAATTTTTGATATTTAATTATATTTTGTTAATAAATAGAAAATTAGAGAGAAATAAGTGTTTGGAGTAAAGAGCTAAGGGTATGGTGAGATTTGAAAATAATAGAATTATTAATTAATTGAGATAATTGAGTTTATTAGAATAACTAAATAATTATTTAATTAGAGTATTATTTATTTAAATAAATTGGAATATTAGAAAAAAAAAGAATTTAGTGCGGATGTGAAGGGAAATGGGGGTGAAGTAAGTAAATGGTAGTTTTAGGTTAAATAAATAGATCCTATGAGGGGAAGTTCTATTAGATCGTAAAATTGAGAAATTGGAAAAAGTGGCAGGAGGCTAGAGCAATTCGAGGAAGGAAGAGAGCGGTAGATACCAAGGGCAAGAGAGTTCAACAATCAAGCAACTTCGAGGTAAGGGGGAACTCTTTGCATATGGGTTTTGGCAGTCGGATAGTACGAGATCCTAACCCTCATATCTTTTCCTTATTAACTATGTATCTATGTTGTGTGTTTGTGGCCAAAGGGGTTGCCTTGAAACCTTCTGCCTTGTTTGTGTTTATTCTCTATATTTTTGGCCAAAGGGTTTGGCCAAAAACCTTTTTGATTGATTCTTGAGGAAAATCTATTATTTTACTTGAATCATTGTGGATGCCTCATGCCTTGTATAAGGAGAATTTTAATTAAATTTGTATTTTTCCCTTTGGTGCCCTTTCTGCCTTGGTTGTATGGTGTTGATTGATGAGTTGAGGTGACGCCTTAAGACAGAAATATAAAATTGGAATAGTTATACCATATTGTGTTATGGTTGTTTATCTGTATATTTTTGAGCAGTTAGAACTCATATAGGCGAAAAAAACAAGTTACGAATATGTTCAATAGGGAGAAAAATGAAAAAAAATCGCACGTTGACATAAGGGGATTGATCGTCTTATTTCATGCATAACTTGAGTTTCGTAAGTCTGTTTGAGGTGATGTCAGTTGTGTTAGAAAGCTAACACAATAATCTTTCCTCATTATTTTGAAGTGAGAAAATTGGGTCTAGGAGCGCTACAACAGTAGCAGTTTGCTAATTTTTATACCAAAGGCGTAGTTAATTTCAGTCATGCGTCGGTCATCATATTTCACGCATAACTTAAGTTTCTTAAGGTTGTTTGGGGTGCTGTCAATTGCTTTAGAAAGATAATTTAATGATATTTTAAACTGGAGAGCTTCATAATTTTATCATAAGTATGTAATTTTTGGTTCTATTTTGAAGTCAGACATTCTATTTTAGAGTTTCAATCGTGTGATTGATTGAGTTGAATCAAAATGGTTGACTTTTGAGTAGTTGGTGATTTCAATGACCTGTCATAATACTAAACCATTGTAAATAGATGCACTAAATAAAAATATAAGGATGAACGAAATATATATATATATATATATATATATATATATATATATATATATACAGAAACAGTAAAAGAGTGAAAGAAAGATAATATGTATAGAGAAAACTTATGAATTATTGAAGAGAGAAATATGATACCAAGGAAGCGTGTGTACAAATGAGAACTGAAGTCCCTTATATAGGGAAAAGGTTACCTATTGTAACCGGTGAACAAAGATCTAAACCTAAAACAACAGGTAAAAGAAAAATAATCATTTTAGTCGGGTACACTGATGGGCTCCATCAACACTAAATGATTATAACAGACAAAATTAAAGATAAAAAGATAAAGTAAAAGCAGATTCTGCACTCGTCCTTTTCAGCTTTTGTTGGGTGGACGTCTAAATCATCTTTAGATAGTGGGAGACAAAGTGGGAAACATCATTGTTGTGGGTCCCACTGGTTTTAACTTCTTTTGATTATTGGGGCCCTTTTCCTTTATTGATTCTTTGCGCCATTGAATGGGTAAGAGCGTCCCAAAAGTCTTCAGCTGTGGGGTCTTAATCTTGTGATTCGCCAGCTAGAATGGTATCCATTGATCCTTGTGACGAGCTTGTCTTCATTGACACGTTATCTTCTTTAGTTGTTGGGAAGGCATTAAAAAATTGATCTTTAATGTGGTCCAGGATTCTGACCATGATTTCTTCTTTGTCTTCTTTGGGGAATTTTCTTTGGAAATATTCCTTTAATTGAGTCATTGACATCTGGGGAGAGCTTTGGCTTTTGGTTTGATTATTTTGATCTTCTTTAATCGTGGCAGTTATAACAGCCACCTTATCTTTAAGATCTTTGGAATCCATTTTAGACCACCATTTGCAGAAAAAGTTTATCTGCAAGATAAGAATATTGTGGCTATCTCTTGAGATGGTAATGATCCATCTCCAAATCCAAGGGAGCTGAAATTAAGCAAAATAAATGAACGAACATTGTTCGGTTATCAAATTCTTTGATAAAACCTTTGTAATTAAAGGACTATCAGTACACCATGGGGTATATAAATTCATTAATTCATTTGGTAAAATTTCTAATGATGGTCCAAATTTTAACCACCAATTAAAGAACCAATTTGGTATAGGTTTTTCCAAAATTTCTGGATTAATTGAGAAGAACCAAGAATGTTTATTTTTGGGGTTTTAATAATAAAATTCCTTGGAGAAGGCTTGGATATAATCCCAATAATTGTAGTAAACATGTTTATCGTCAGCAATTTTTATTGCCTTTTCTCCATTAGGATTCAATCCCCATTCTCTAGGTTGCAATATCTTATTGATATGGCATTTTGAGAAATTTATAAAACTACCAGGATTATTATTCTGATAGTGATGAGTGATGGTAACTGATCCAGTTACAAGAAGTAATATCTCCAGATTTGGTCTTGATTTACCAAAGAGTCCCGGATATCCTCTTGATTCAAGATATCGAGTTTGAATTGCCCAGCCATCATTGTTGGTGATTTGAATATCTTCTTCCTTGATGAACATAATTTGTTCAGCCGTAGGATTTTCAAAGTATTCTGCTGCTTGTTCTTACACAGGATCATTAGCAGCAATATTTTTATAAGAATCATTGTTCTTAGAATTGGATGAGGAATATTCTTCCTTGTTATTTGTTTTTGAAGGTGCAGGCAATTGTTGTATTCTTTGCCTATTAGGGTAGACAGTCATTTATTCTCCTATTAGGGGAATGTTTTGCTCTACTTGGGGCAACATATTGTTACTCCCTCTTCCTCCTCGGCCAAAAGAACGGCCGACTCTTCCCCTATAAGGGGTGCTCATTTCCCTGCAAGAATTCACGAGTGAGAAAGTCAGCAAGAGAATTATTTTCTTCTTTAATATATTGAATATCAAATTCAAAGGCGCTTAATTGAGCTTTCCAAGAAGCAAAAATTTGTTTTGACACAAGATTTTTAATATCCTTTTCAATAATAGATTTGGATGAACTACAAACAATTCTTAATAAAAATTTCTGATTTAATAGATCAGTTTGAAATTTTGAAATACATTTAATAATTGAAAGCATCTCTTTCTTAATAGTTGAATACTTAGATTGTGTCTGGTTCCATTTACCAGAAGTAAACCTAACAAGAACTTCTTTAGAAGTTTCAGGATCGACCTGTTTAAGGATACCTCCATAACCTTGATCAGAGGCATCAGTTTCAATAATTTTAAAATAGCTAGGATTAGCTAGAGAGAGGTAAGGCAAACATTTAACTTTGTCTTCAATTTTTTGGATTGCTTGAGTATGTTTTTCAGTCCAAGGTTCAGGGACCTTCTTCAAACTCTTATAGAGGATGGCTGTGTCTTTGGCCAAGTCTTTA
The DNA here is from genome assembly GCA_022829125.1 of Lathyrus tuberosus. NCBI lineage: Eukaryota > Viridiplantae > Streptophyta > Magnoliopsida > Fabales > Fabaceae > Lathyrus > Lathyrus tuberosus. Next base: position 10,808,282 of record JALAZF010000041.1, read on the forward strand.
TAATAATCAGAAATATAATTAAGGCTTCCTAAAAACCTTTGAAGTTGTTTTTTCTTAGATAAAACATCTGGAAACTTGGAAGCAAATTCAATGCTTCTGTTAATAGGGACAATTGTTCCTTTGTTTATTTCGTGGCCCAAAAATCCTACCTTAGTTTGAAAAAGTTTCATTTTTGGTGCCGATATAACAAACCCGTTATGTTTGACAATTCCCTTAAAAAAATTTAAGTGTTTAATATGTTGTTCTAAGGATTTAGAAAACACTAAAACATCATCTATGTAAATAATAATAAATTCAGAATAAGGGTTGAGAATATCATTCATAATGTTTTGAAATTCAGAAGGGGCATTCTTAAGCCCAAAGGGAAGGACATTCCATTCAAAGTGCCCAAATGGCACAGTGAAGGCCGTTTTGTACTTATCAGATTCTTCAATCTGAATTTGCCAATACCCAGATTTCATATCGAACATAGAGAAAATTAAGGCATCGTTTAACCTATCCAACAAATTCTTTTTGTTGGGGATCAGATATCTAATCCACTTAAGAACCTTATTAAGGGGTTTATAGTTGATAACAAGTCTAGGAACTCCACGTTCCTTTTCAGCAGCATTATTGACATAAAATGTTGTGCACGACCAAGGGGACTTAGATGATCTTATAAGACCTTTAGTTTGTAGAGATTCAATCTCCTTTTTACAGAGCTCTAAATAGTCTTTATTCATCTGGGCTGGTATAGCCTTAGTAGGAATTTGACTTTCATTAAAGTCATCTAAATAGGGAAGCGAAACAACGTGTTTCTTTCTTTCCCAGAAAGCATTGGGAAGATCACTACAAACTTCAGATTTAAATTAATCCTCTATTAATTTGATTTAATTTTTAACATTATCCTTACTGAGCTGATCTTCAATACTTAATAAACTAATCTCTTCTTGAAGAAAACATAATTGTTTTTCTTTAAGATTAAGAAGCATATCTCTAACCTCATTTAGCATTCAAGTTTGAGGGTCGGTGATGAATTCAAACTTAATGGTTTTATCCTTTAAAACAATGGTTATTCCCTGTTGATCAATCTTAGCTATGGGCATAATACTATGCAAAAAAGGGGTTCCTAATATTATTCTTCGTGTAAGATTTTTCACAATAATAAAGGAGGTAGGAATGCAAACATCCTGATTGCAGACATAAGCATCTGATAATTTATACTTAACTTTAAGCTTGCTCCCCCCAGCTTGGGTAAGGGATTGAGTGGTTTTGTCAAAATATTTGGTAGGGATAATTCTCTCTTGGAGACAGTTTAAATCTGCACCACTGTCTATAAGTGCAACTTCATCTTTAAGAATGAAGCTTCTATTTACAACAAGGGTGATTTTAACATACCACTTCTGAGAGGTTACTCTATCAAGAAGGTTTAAATAGTTTTTTGAAGGTGAAGAGATATCTTCATCCTTTCTCTCAATTCCTTCATTGTTAAGAGACCCTAATCGTTGACTAAGGGCTTTGAGGGTATTGACTTGTTCTTGAAGGTCTAAATAGTCTTCCTCAGAAGAATGGCTAATTCCTTTTCCTTTTTCCAAGACAATTATTCTTTGGTTAATAAGTTTATTGTTCTTCTTAATCTGACTAATTTCAGATTTAAGTTGGGAAATATCTCTTCTCAGGTCATTTAAAGAAGTAGGAGTCTCTCTGACATTAGAGTGATGAAATCTGGATAAAACCTCACTTAATTGATAGGGAGTTTCTATTATGCGAGGAGCCTCTACCTTAGGTTGCTCTTGGATAAGAATTTCTATCATTTTCCTTTTCATTTTAGGGTCTGAGATAGCTTCAATAGCCTTTAAGGCTTGGTCTTGGTCACTGGTTAGGACATTTAATCCATTCATGTCAACTATGGATTTCCAGTAGTTAAGTTCATTGCATTGGCAATCATTGGTTGAAGATTCTGAGGATTCAGAATCTGAGGAGTTAATGACTCAAAGTTCTTCATTTGAAGAGGTTTCTTCTGAACTGGACTCTATGAGGAGAACCTTTTCGAGTTGGGAACGAAGTTTATCGTCTTCAATCTCATTGAGAGCTTTCTTGGTCCAACACCTATTAGCATAATGACCTTGTTTCCCACATTTGTGGCAAGTAACGTCAAGCTTCTTAGCCTTCCGTTTTCCTTTGTTGTATAAAGGTTTATCTATGGGTTTAGGTTTCCTTTTCTTATAGTTCCTTTTCTTATAATCCTTATAAGGATTTTGGTAAGAGCTATGAGTCTTACTTTTATGGGAATCTTTCCTCTTACTGTGTTTAAGAGTCCTCATTTTCTTTTTTCTAGGGGGCTTTCCTAGATCAAAAGCGAATTGGTCGCAAAACTCACCCAGTTGGTGTTTCTCAGAAATTTTTTGTTTTTTAAGCTGGTGTTTAAGTTTGATATCATTGAATAACGCTAATCCTTCTGTTATGCAGCTGTTAATGATGTGGCCATAGGCCAATTCTGGGTAGTTGATGTTGATTCAATCTTTTTTATCTATAAGAGCTTTCCTAACTCTTTCAGAGAAAAGATGGGGGAGACCATCAATGAACTTGGCTTTCCAGTGGGCGGAATTCGAGTTATTTAATTGAAATACCCTAGAAAGGAAGGTATATTTATACCACCTAAAATGTGTCAAGGAAGGACATCTCAGGTTTTGAAGGAGGGTTTGAATTTTCTCTCCTATTGGTTGGTTAGATCCAACAAAATGTTGAAAGATGGAAAGACTTAGGGTGTAAACCGCATCTTCCTCTCCCATAGTAGTAGGAGTACTAGTTCCTTCAGTCTTAACAATTTTCTTATGAGAAAGAATGTCTTTCCTCTGGGATTCAGTGAGATAATGATCCCACCATCCTCTTAGTTGTCCTACAAATCCAGTGGTTATGAAAGAAGCAATGGAACTATCCAAGTTCCCATTCTGCTTGCAAACTGTGGCATACATGAGCATTCTATGTATAATATCCAAAACTTGATTTTCATTCAAACCATCTATGTTCCATTCATATATGGCTTTACCGGAATAGGAATTCTGGTAATTATCAGGTGCTTCAAAGAGAATATCTTGAGGGGTAGGTCTCTTGTAGTAGTATTTTTCTACAGGTTTGGTTGCATAGATAGGATTTATCTGATGATCACTGTTGATGTTTTGATCAGTAAACATCTGGGTTAATTGGTTGATATTTCCAAAAACCTCATCGTCTTCTTCAGAGGTATAATTTTCTTCAGAGGTGTTATCTTCATGGGATAAAATCCTAAGGTTCAAATTCTTAAGTTTATCCTCTAGAACTTTCATAAATTCATTATGAACTTCACTCATCTTAAACCCACTAATCTGTATAGGAGGTTGGACAATAGGAGTATCAGGAAAATTTCTAGAAGACTCTTCTTGAAAAGAAATGGCCTTATTCCTATTTTTAGACCATTGATCTAGGATCAGATTATGTTGATTCATCTGATTTTCCATACTCTCTTTAACAGAAATAATAAGTTTTTCTAGAGAGATCATATGATCTCCAAGACAAGTAAGAAACGCATTGGTAAAGTTTTAAGCTCTTATTAGAGAGTTTAGTTCCCTAGTAGTAACTTGACTATTTTCAAGTTTCTTAATACTATTATACGCACTAGCCTCAGCATTCTCAGCTAATTGTAACGCATTCTCAGCTAATTTATAATAAGTTAATCATAAATTTTTATTAAGAATTGATTGTAGTTCAGCCAAATCTGTTATTGAAAAGGATATTAAAAATCTTGTGTCAAAACAAATTTTTGCTTCTTGGCAAGTTCAATTAAGCGCCTTTGAATTTGATATTCAATATATTAAAGAAGAAAATAATTCTCTTGCTGACTTTCTCACTCGTGAATTCTTGCAGGAAAATGAGCACCCCTTATAGGGGAAGAGGCGGTCGTTCCTTTGGCCGAGTGTTAGACGGTGAGGCTAGTGATCGAGAGGGGGGGGGGGGGGTGAATAGATCACCTCCTTAAAGTTCAGGGATTTAAAAATGCATATCAGAGTCCTTCAAGTTAGCGGAAAAAATACGATCCCGAATCGACTTCCGTCTATTCTGAACCAGCTACTAGAAAATCAGACACACGAGTTTATGCTGGATTTATTAGGATGACAAAGATTTATTAACACCGGATTAGAATCGAATCAAATGCACTTATCATACAAATACTATTTCCAATGAACAAAAACTCAGCAAACAATTTTGTCATACACTTGGTGTGTATGTGTTCAATGATTGACAATAATGGTGATTTTGACAATAGTTTTCGTACCACTATTGTATCTTGAAACTTTAATACACCATACACCAAACGAATCACAAAATTGTTGAAAACGTAAAGAGCTAAAGATAGAATACAATACGCAGAGATTTGGTAAGGAAGTTCCCCACTTTAATCCTCGCGGGTGGGTACGTCTCCCTCTCAATTTCAAACTGAAATTGAGACCTGTTATATCAATAATGCTGAATTCGTTGTTTACAAGGTTACAATACAAAGCCAGAAATCTAAACCCCAAGATCTTCCTATTGTATGAACCTTCACTTGATCTGAGCTTGATCAAGAATTTTCCCTGCAAGAAATACAAACAATTCACCGGTTCCACGACATGTTTGCGAAATATCCAAATTTCCAAACCCTACGCTGCGGCTGAATATGTTCTGCAATCGCGACTAACAAACCCTCAAGAACACACCCGTTCTTGAAGGACAAACCAGATGGTTTTTCCTCGAAACCCCCTTTGAATCTTCAACTCAGCTAGATCCTTGATCGTACCACTGAACGTTATCTCGAAGATCCTTTAATCCGAAGAACAAAAATGATTATGTGTTGATGTTCTTGAATTAAAGAGATTGAGAAGATGATGAAGACAAAGTATCTTTCAGGTCTCTAAAGCTGCTCACAGAATTGATGCACACCAAACTTGCCTTTTGCTTTGATTGCACAATTTTCACTTTCACAAATTCTTAACTGAAACTGAACTGTCATAACATCTTATATGTGAAAAACAGAAACGGTTAAAAGCAACAAACAGCTTTATGTATCGATACAAATATCGTATGAGTCGATACATAGTGGGTATAACATATACATGAGTCGGCACATAATTGTATGCATCGATGCATACTGTAACTATTAATTTCCAGAATGTAAAGTCAGTCATGCATCGATACATAACACAATTACAAAGGAGCATGCATCGATACATGATGCGAATGAATCGATACATAACACAATTACAAAGGAGCATGTATCGATACGAGATTCGTATGAATCGACACATACTGAAGCAAAATTGTTTTTGTGAATTTATCAAAGGTATGTGTCGATGCAAGACACATATGAATCGATGCATACATAAGGAAAATTGTTTTTATGATTTCAATGATGATATGAATCAATTTGCATTGTCTTTTAAAGCATAGTATAGGTATGAAATCATATGTATGTACCAACTAATCATGCATACTAATCTTATATCATGCATATCACACACTTTGCATTTATCACACAATTTGCTATCATACAAAAACTTAAAGGCTTGCTCACAAACTCCCCCTTTTTGATGATGGAAAATTTGCAAGATGTGATGGAACACTCCCCCTGAGTTTGTGCATGGCTGTCAACATCTTGGTGTCTTGCTTCTCCCCCTTTGTCAACATCAAAAAGAAGAAACAGACAGTCCCAAAGCTAGACAGCAAAATTGATGTAACAATAGACAGCAATATTGATATAGAAGCTCACAATCACCAAGAAAGAAGCTTAACATAAAAGAATCATTCACAAAGAATGACAAGAAAAGGGCAAGACTAACACAAGTAAACAAAACTAAAAGAAATAAGCATTAAATTGTTAAGAAAGTACTTAGAGTTTACATAAGCAAAACCAAAGCATATAAAGTTTGAACAATTTAACAAGGAAACTGAAGCAACATTATGATGAAATGAAATTTAATGAAATGACATGATGATAGCTTAAAAAGGGTTATGGCCTCTACAGGACTCCTCATCATCTCTGTCAGGATCTCTGAAGCTTGGTGGAGGCGGCGGAGGAGGCATCTCATCAGGATTATGGCCCATGAAACTATATCGCCGGAATCGGTTCTGAACTTCAACACTTCTGAATCTGTCCATGATACCAGGATTGGCACGACAATCGTCCATAAAACCAGACATTTCATTGTAAAAGACTTGATGCCATTTAACCAAGTCCGTGTGCCAAGCATGCTGATTATGATACATCCGTGTGTGTTCATCATGCCACTCACGATGCTCCTTATGCCACTCATTTTGCTGATTATGCCAAGCGAGCGCCTGTTCATGACGGGCTTGATTAGCAAGCTCTATTTGCTGAAACATTTGAGTCAAATACGCAGGAGCAGTTGAAGAAGAAGCAGCACCAGAGAACGGAGGAACATTTGGACCGGGTTCATAATTTGTTGGAGACCACCTTTGTGGCACCCAATCACCCCAGACAGCATTAGTATTTGCTTCAGGCTGATTCTCTTCATTTGCATCATTCATTTCTTCATCCATCTGGTCTTCAGGCACAAACACTTGTTCAGAAGGCACATCAAAATTATATACCCTTGTTTTGGATCCTCTTTCCAGAAAATAGAAACATTGACGCTCCTTATCCCACCGGTATCCCATATGAGATAACGTGGCAGTGTTGAACTCTTGAGCAGAAGAGGGAGATATGAGAGGTATTAAGGGTGTGGTTATATTCCAGTATTTGATGATTCTCATGATCTGGGCAGCATATCCAAGTGTAATATTCTTCGCACTGTTACGCATAAGAAACATGCGTTTCACGAAGTAGTTTGGCCAATTTAACGAAACCCTATTGTGAAGAAGATACACAAGATGAATATCTGATTTATCCAACCTAGAATGACCACCGGACTTTGGACGCAAGATGTGCGAGACAATCCAGTGAAGTATTCTAGGTACGCTTGTGATCATACCAGATGTGAGTGATTCATCCTCACCCAGAGGTCTATCCAATTTTGAAATTGATGCTACATATTCCCTTATTTTAAATTCTGTATCAAAACTCTGGTCATGCCAGTTCTTCAGGCCAGGCACCCCAAACGGAATTTGAAACACTTTGTCCCAATCAGTGGCTTCAAAAGTGTAAGTTCTGGTGCCAATAGAGCATTTGAACATATAGCCTCTACCAGATTGCAGACCAGCATAGAATATACGAATAAAATCCTCATGATAATCATCATTTATGGTCAAAAATGTACCAAGGGTTTGTGCATTCAACAAATCAACAACATCGTTGAGATGGTGGGCAGATGCATCAGTTTTATCAAAGACATGGGGTTTCATAACTAACCTTGTCTTGAAAGAGGCCTCAAAATCCTCGGCGATGGCAGGATGAAGAAGAGTGAGAGCACTAGGAGGGATTTCTGGAGGTTGTGGAGACTGACGAGACGTCCCAATGGGTTCCTTTCCTTTTCCTCTTCCTCTTTGTCTAGCCGGGATGATTCTTGGAGGCATGGTGATGAATTGGAGAGAAGTTAAGATGAAGGATAGGAAGTGAATTAGGGTTTTGGAGATGAAGATGTTTGAAGAAGTTAGGGTTAGCCATGTGGGTATGAGAGGAGAAAAGAGTCTAGAGTGAATTAACCCTTTAAAAATGGCTGATGTGTCGATCCACAACTTAATTTAACATGCATTTATGGTAAAAGAGACAGTATGTATCGACACAAGGGGATATGGATCGATTCATTTCACGAATTGATTGGTTTTGAAAATGTCCTATGTGTCGACACAAAGCACGGATGCATCGACACATACTGAAACAAGTTTTGAAAAATTTGAAATAAAAGGACATGAATCAACTCATATCACGAATGCATCGACCGGAAACGCTAATGTATCGACACATGCACTTGTTGCATCGATACATACTGATGCTAACCTAAATTTGAACTAATTTTTTACTATATGTTGAGTGTAGAAACCTGTTAGCAGCTCTAAGTCAATGCAGTATGAATTATGTCATGATGATGATGCTCAAGTATAATTCACGAATCAAACATTTATGTTCAAACAACATATGCAATGAAATACATATAAACGATCTTAAAGAATTTGTTCTACCATACACTAATCACAAAGTTCCAAAGAGATTTAGAAAGAATGATATTACCTCTGTTGATGTAACCTTATGAAGTCTGATTGAGGTCTAAAAACAAATATCAACAGCCAAAGTGAGACATATATAAATAAGAACCAACATGCTTAAGACATCGATGAGGAGAGATCTAAAATCCCCAATTCACGACGAATGTTGAAGAACGGTTCCGTTGCTAATGGTTTAGTAAGAATGTCAGCAAGTTGGTTTTTAGTATCAACATGCTCAAATACAACATCCTCTTTTTCAACATGATCGCGAAGAAAGTGATGCCTAATCTCTATGTGTTTAGTGCGTGAGTGTAAAACAGGATTCTTAGTAAGATTTATAGCACTGGTGTTGTCACACTTTATTGGAATACGTTTGAGTTGAATATCAAAATCTTGTAGTTGTTGCTTTAGCCACAAGATCTAAGCGCAACAACTACCGGCTGCAACGTACTCAGCCTCAGCAGTTGACAATGCGACAGACACCTGTTTCTTGCTATGCCAACTGACCAAAGAGTTTGAAAATAAGTGACATGTACCACTAGTACTTTTCCTATCTGATTTGCAGCCAGCAAAATCAGAATCGGAGTAACCTACTAAGCTACAATCGCTTCCTTTGGAATACCAGAGCCCATATTTAGATGTTCCATGAAGATATCTAAATATGCGCTTGACAGCTTTCAAGTGTGACTCCTTAGGATTCGATTGATATCGTGCACACATGCAGACACTAAACATGATGTCAGGTCTAGACGCAGTAAGATACAAGAGAGACCCAATCATACCTCTATACTGTTTAACATCTACACTCTTACCATGTTCATCTTTATCTAGGTTTCCGTTGGTAGGCATAGGTGTGTCTATTGATTTTGAGTCGTTCATTCTAAAGCGCTTGAGCAGCTCTCTGCAGTATTTTGTTTGACTCACAGCTGTACCCTCATCAAGGTGCTTTATTTGGAGACCGAGGAAGTAATTTAGCTCCCCCATAAGACTCATTTCAAATTCACCCTGCATAACATTTGAAAACTCTTCGACCAAGTGTATGTTAGTTGAACCAAAAATTATATCGTCTACATAAACTTGAACTAAAAGAATGTGTTTTCCCTTGTGTTTAATGAAGAGGGTGGTATCCACTTTACCTCTTGAATATCCATGATCAAGTAGAAATTTGCTAAGCCTTTCATACCAAACCCGAGGGGCTTGCTTAAGACCGTACAAAGCTCGTTTTAATTTGTAAACATAATCTGGATATTCAGTATTCTCAAAACCAGGAGGTTGTGAGACGTATACCTTTTCATTTAGGACACCGTTTAGAAATGCACTCTTTACGTCCATTTGGTAAATCTTAAAATCTTTAGAACACGCATAAACAAGCAAGAGACGTATAGCTTCGAGGCGAGCAACTGGAGCATAAGTTTCCTCATAGTCTATGCCCTCCTCTTGGTTATACCCTTGTGCCACTAAACGTGCCTTGTTCCTAGTTATCACTCCGTTTTCATCAAGCTTATTTCTAAAAACCCATTTAGTACCTATGATATGATGATCTCGCGGACGAGGAACAAGTTCCCAAACGTCATTTCTTTTAAATTGATTAAGCTCTTCTTGCATGGCCATTAGCCAAAATTCATCAATCAAGGCCTCTTTGGCATTTTTAGGTTCTACTTTTGAAACAAAAGCGAAGTGAGAGCAGAAATTACTTATCCTAGAACGAGTCATTACTCCCTTTGAAATGTCTCCCAAGATATTGTCAATAGGATGGTCTTTTGAAGATCTCCAAGCTGGTGGAAGATCATTCACTTCAGCTTGTCCTTCTTCCTTATCTTTTACATGACTGGTATCTTCCTCCTCCTCATTGTCTTCTGTTTTGGACTGATCAATTTCCGAAACAGCTTCTTTGAGTATGTCTTCTGTAGATATACCTGTGTCATCAAATGAAATACCTTTTCCGACATTTTTCGGATAAGACTCATCAAAAGAGACATGAACAGATTCTTCAACAGAAAGTAAACGCTTATTATACACTCTATATGCTTTACTTGATTGTGAATAACCAAGAAAAATACCTTCATCCGCTTTTGCATCAAACTTCCCAAGTTTTTCCTTACCATTATTCAAAACAAAACACTTACAACCGAATACGTGAAGATGTGACAAGTTTGGCTTCCTTCCTTTTAAAAGCTCATAAGGGGTTTTGTTTAAAATAGGGCGAATTAAAATCCTGTTTAAAACATAACAAGCTGTGCTAACTGCATCAGCCCAAAAATATTTTGGCAATCCACCCTCATTTAGCATTGTTCTTGCCAGCTCTTCTAAAACGCGATTTTTGCGCTCCACAACGCCATTCTGTTGTGGAGTTCGAGGAGCTGAAAAGTTATGCTCAATACCATTCTTATCACAGTACTTATCAAAGAGATAGTTTTGAAATTCTCCTCCATGATCGCTTCGAATTGTAACTATTTTAGAATTCATTTTATTTTGGGACAGTTTTGCAAAACTCTTAAAAGCGGAAAACGTTTCATCTTTGCTATGAAGGAATATAGTCCAAGTAAATCTAGAATAGTCATCAACGATTACTAAACCATAATAGTTTCCACCTAGACTCTTTGTCCTAGAAGGCCCAAAGAGATCCATATGGAGAAGCTCAAGGGGTCGTGAAGTTGAAATTACATTTTTGGATTTAAAAGAGACCCTTGTTTGCTTTCCTATTTGGCACGCGTCACATATGTGGTCTTTTGAAAACTTTATTTTTAGAAGACCGACTACTAGATCCTTAGATACAACCTTGTTAAGCAAATCGAAATTAACATGCGCTAAGCGTCTGTGCCAAAGCCAAGAATCATCATTCAAGGCAACTAGACACTTAGAGCTTGTTAAAGGTGCATCAAAAAGATCAAGCATATAGATATTGTTTACTCTTACACCCTTAAACACAATATTCTGTTCAGTATGTTCAATTATGCAGCAAGTTTTTGTGAAAGAAACCTTGTAACCCTTGTCGCACAATTGACTAATACTTAACAAATTGTGTTTAAGCCCCTCTACTAGATGGACATCAGAAATAGTAGTGGTAGAGGGATTACCTACACTACCTTTGCCAAGTATAGCTCCTTTGTTATTGTCTCCATAAGTAACATATCCCTTCTTCTTTGCTTTGAAGTCTATAAAAAGCGATATGTCACCCGTCATGTGCCTTGAGCACCCGCTGTCTAGAAACCATCTTCTATCTACGGATGCAAGACACTCATCCTACAATATCAAAAGAGAGAAACAGGTACCCAATTTTCATTGGGTCCATGTGGGTAAGTGGTAACATGGTTGCCTTTAGGCCTCCATTGATAAATGCCTTTAGGAACAAGAAATCTCATAAACTTGCATTTTTCAATGGTATGACCAGCATGACAACAATAATGACATAAGCCACGATGATGTATTTGTTTATTTTTGGTCATTAAATCCTTTGGAATAAAAGAGTATTTTGCATATGGTGGATTTAATGACTTCTTAAACAACCTAGAATCAACGGCATAAGTAACCTTGGGTTGTAAAGCTTTTTCCAATTTGACTTTAAGAGTTTTAACCTCTTGTTGCCAAATATGACAAGCTTCACAATACCTAACTTTACTGCATCCGTTAAAATTAATATCTTTTGAATTTTCTGCAATACTAGCTTTTAAGCTTTCTAAATCTTTTTCAGCTTTGTATACTTTACCTTCCAAGAATGAAAAAATTTGTTTATCGGAAGATAATCTTTTAAAAGCATCTACAGCTTCGTTATGCAGTTTTTCAAAAGCTATTTTCAGTTCAGAAAAAGACATAGAGGAAACATTACTATAGTAGGCTTGTCTTACTTTCTTATCGTTGATTTTCTTCTTGTGGTAGGACTGATTTTTGATGTGAGCCATAAGACACAGATTTGTTGTCTCATCACTATCATTTGAACTTTGTGAGCTTGATGAATCACTATCACTTTCCCATGCTATGTAAGCTCTTTTTTGTTTATTTGACCTTTTTGGTGGAGCTTTTCCTTTGTCCTTTTTCTTCATAGGACATTCTGTTTTATAATGTCCAGATTTACCACAATTAAAACACGATCCTTTTACTTTATGCTTCTTATTCTCTTCCTGTTTTGACTCTATAGATTGTCTTCGAAACTTAATGAGATTTTTGTCGGAATGCTGGATTCCATTCTTTCGAATGAATCTATTATATCTCCTAACAAAAAGTCCCATTTCTTCATCACCCGAATCTTCGTCACTACTTGAATCATTGTCGCTTTGCTCTTTTTGTGAGGACTTTGAGTTAAAGGCCACAAGAGCTATTGGCTTCTTCTCACTCTCTTTGTCTTTATTCTTTTCCTTTTTGCTCTTTTTCTCAAATATTTCGAGACTTTCCAGTTCTTGCTGATGTTCTTCCAGCTTGCCGAATAAAGGTGTGGCTAGTGATCGAGAGGGGGGGGGGGGTGAATAGATCACCTCCTTAAAGTTCAGGGATTTAAAAATGCTTATCAGAGTCTTTCAAGTTAGCGGAAAAAATACGATCCCGAATCGACTTCCGTCTATTCTGAACCAGCTACTAGAAAACCGGACACACGAGTTTATGCTGGATTTATTAGGATGACAAAGATTTATTAACACCGGATTAGAATCGAATCAAATGCACTTATCATACAAATACTATTTCCAATGAACAAAAACTCAGCAAACAATTTTGTCAAACACTTGGTGTGTATGTGTTCAATGATTGACAATAATGGTGATTTTGACAATAGTTTTCGTACCACTATTGTATCTTGAAACTTTAATACACCATACACCAAACGAATCACAAAATTGTTGAAAACGTAAAGAGCTAAAGATAGAATACAATACGCAGAGATTTGGTAAGGAAGTTCCCCACTTTCGTCCTCGCGGGTGGGTACGTCTCCCTCTCAATTTCAAACTGAAATTGAGACTTGTTATATCAATAATGCTGAATTCGTTGTTTACAAGGTTACAATACAAAGCCAGAAATCTAAACCCCAAGATCTTTCTATTGTATGAACCTTCACTTGATCTGAGCTTGATCAAGAATTTTCCCTGCAAGAAATACAAACAATTCACCGGTTCCACGACCTGTTTGCGAAATATCCAAATTTCCAAACCCTGCGCTGCGGCTGAATATGTTCTACAATCGTGAATAACAAACCCTCAAGAACACACCCGTTCTTGAAGGACAAACCATATGGTTTTTCCTCGAAACCCCCTTTGAATCTTCAACTCAGCTAGATCCTTGATCGTACCACTGAACGTTATCTCGAAGATCCTTTAATCCGAAGAACAAAAATGATTATGTGTTGATGTTCTTGAATTAAAGAGATTGAGAAGATGATGAAGACAAAGTATCTTTCAGGTCTCTAAAGCTGCTCACAGAATTGATGCACACCAAACTTGCCTTTTGCTTTGATTGCACAATTTTCACTTTCACAAATTCTTAACTGAAACTGAACTGTCATAACATCTTATATGTGAAAACAGAAACGGTTAAAAGCAACAAACAACTTTATGTATCGATACAAATATCCTATGAGTCGATACATAGTGGGTATAACACATACATGAGTCGGCACATAATTGTATGCATCGATGCATACTGTAACTATTAATTTCCAGAATGTAAAGTCAGTCATGCATCGATACATAACACAATTACAAAGGAGCATGCATCGATACATGATGCGAATGAATCGATACATAACACAATTACAAAGGAGCATGTATCGATACGAGATTCGTATGAATCGACACATACTGAAGCAAAATTGTTTTTGTGAATTTATCAAAGGTATGTGTCGATGCAAGACACATATGAATCGATGCATACATAAGGAAAATTGTTTTTATGATTTCAATGATGATATGAATCAATTTGCATTGTCTTTTAAAGCATAGTATAGGTATGAAATCATATGTATGTACCAACTAATCATGCATATCACACACTTTGCATTTATCACACAATTTGCTATCATACAAAAACTTAAAGGCTTGCTCACACCGAGGAGGAAGAGGGAGTAACAATATGTTGCCCCAAGTAGAGCAAAACATTCCCCTAATAGGAGAATGGACGATTGTCTACCCTAATAGGCAAAGAATGCAACAATTGCCTGCACCTTCAAAAACAAATAACAAGGAAGAATCATCCTCATCCAATTCTAAGAACAATGATTCTTATAAAAATAATGCTGCTAATGATCCTGTGCAAGAACAAGCAGCAGAATACTTTGAAAATCCTACGGCTGAACAAATTATGTTCATCGAGGAAGAAGATATTCAAATCACCAACAATGATGGCTGGGCAATTCAAACCCGATATCTTGAATCAAGCGGATATCCGGGACTCTTTGGTAAATCAAGACCAAATCTGGAGATATTACTTCTTGTAACTGGATCAATTATCATCACTCATCACTATAAGAATAATAATCCTGGTAGTTTTATAAATTTCTAAAAAATGCCATATCAATAAGATATTGCAACCTAGAGAATAGGGGTTGAATCCTAATGGAGAAAAGGAAATAAAAATTGCTGACGATAAACATGTTTACTACAATTATTGGGATTATATCCAAGCCTTCTCCAAGGCATTTTATTATCAAAACCCCAAAAATAAACATTCTTGGTTCTTCTCAATTAATCCAGAAATTCTGGAAAAACCTATACCAATTTGGTTCTTTAATTGGTGGTTAAAATTTGGACCATCATTAGAAATTTTACCAAATGAATTAATGAATTTATATACCCCATGGTGTACTGATAGTCCTTTAATTACAAATGTTTTATCAAAGAATTTGATAACCGGACAATGTCCGTTCATTTATTTTGCTAAATTTCAGCTCCCTTGGATTTGGAGATGGACCATTACCGTCTCAAGAGATAGCCACAATATTCCTATCTTGCGGAGAAACTTTTTCTGCTAATGGTGGTCTAAAATGGATTTCAAAGATCTTAAAGATAAGGTGGCTGTTATAACTGCCACGATTAAAGAAGATCAAAATAATCAAACCAAGAGCCAAAGCTTTTCCCAGATGTCAATGACTCAATTAAAGGAATATTTCCAAAGAAAATCCCCCAAAGAAGACGAAGAAGAAATCATGGTCAGAATCCTGGACCACATGAAAGATCAATTTTTTAATGCCTTCCCAACAACTAAAGAAGATAACGTGTCAATGAAGACAAGCTCGTCACAAGGATCAATGGATACCATTCTAGCTGGCGAATCACAAGATCAAGACCCCACAGCTGAAGACTTTTGGGACGCTCTTACCCATTCAATGACGTAAAGAATCAGTAAAGAAAAAGGGCCCCAATAATCAAAAGAAGTTAAAACCAGTGGGACCCACAACAATGATGTTTCCCACTTTGTCTCCCACTATCTAAAAATGATTTAGACGTCCACCCAATAAAAGCTGAAAAGGACGAGTGCAGAATCTGCTTTTACTTTATCTTTTTATCTTTTATTTTGTCTGTTATAATCATTTAGTGTTGATGGGGCCCATCAGTGTACCCGGCTAAAATGATTATTTTTCTTTTACCTATTGTTTTAGGTTTAGTGCTTTGTTCACCGGTTACAATAGGTAACCTTTTCCCTATATAAGGGACTTCAGTTCTCATTTCTACACACGCTTCCTTGGTACCATATTTCTCTCTTCAATAATTCATAAGTTTTCTCTATACATATTATCTTTCTTTCACTCTTTTACTTTCAAGATAATCCACAACCACAAATAATAACCAAATTCTTAAGATATTCAGGTTGCGCTACTGTTTCTGGTGTATATATATATATATATATATATATATATATATATAGCTTGTAGCAAGAATAATTATCAGCACCAAATGCATCAACTAAATATATAAATATCAGAACAATAGCAAAAATGAATGCAAATAATAATAATAGTAAGTCACTGAAATAACAAAAGAATTTATAATGAGAAAAACTGATAAATATATTGGAACCTGCAAATAAAATCCGGAAACAATAAAATTCTAAAATTGAATTATAAAAATAATTTCGGCAAGATTATGATCCAAGTGCATACAAAAACTTCCTAAGTTCAAATGCTAAGGTGCAACAGTTTCTCAAAGTGAGAAACAACTACTTTTATAATGGTGAATTTTTCAGCTTAAAATTAATAATCTAAAAACTTGGACAATGAAAAGCTAAGTATTAAGCCTATTTATAGAGCTAGGAATTGGTGAAAAACATTTGAAATCATGTTGGAGGAGTCGGAGAAATATCTGTTGAAGTGGGAGAAGGCTTGGTCTTTCTATTGCTATTTTTCTAGCCTCGAAGCCCATGGCGTCCACCATGGCCTCATGGCGAACGCCATGAATTCAAAATGGGAAAAACGTGGTCTTCAAGGTTGATTGCGAACGCCATGGCCTCATGGCGAATGCCATGAGCTTAGAAACTTGGTCTTTTGACTTTTCTTTGATGCCATGTGGCTCCCATGACTGCCACATCATGACAAATGCCATGGCAAACTCCATGGTGAATGCCATGAGTGGAGAAACTTACTCTTTTCTCTATTCTTCCGTCATTTTCATCCCTATTTCTCACACGGATGCTCCTCTTTGGTAAATACCTGAAACATACATAATATACCAGCATAACACCATAAAAGGGAGATAAAATAAGCTAAAATGACACGTGCATCGAGTCTCAAACGTGATGTGATTCGTGGTTATCATACTCCCCCATACTTGAACCTTTGCTTGTCCTTAAGAAAACTACTAATATAAGTGAAAAATTTTCATTTTAGTTTAAAGACTCAAAGAAACCGCAGCACTCAAATACTAATACGTGGCTACAAAATCAATTTTGGCTAAAATTGGCTTGATAGGTACTACTTGTACACCAAGGGTATCGTAAGAACACAATTACACATTTTGCGGTCAAAATTCTCCCTCATATGCAAACCAATCTGAATCATGCCATTATGCCTAAACCAAACCCACTCATTCTTTTTCATCCTTTTTCATTCTAGTGCAATATGTCATACCCCAAAATTTTCCTACCTTTTTTTCAATTTTTTTATTTATTTGACTTTATTTGACTTTATTTTCAGTTTGCATCATGTGTACGTCATGACATGTTTTTTATCATAAATAATATCTTAAAATGATTAACCAGAATAAATCCTTGGATATACAGACAGACCGATTAAATTGTTTCTCAAATATGCAAAAATCAGTGGTTGTAAAGTTTCAAATTTAATCTTGCAGACGTTAGTGATATTAACCCACTGTTCACGTAGTTCAACCTGACGCGTTCGTCTTATTATTCGACGACTTTTCAGTCAGATTTTAATCCGTCTAAGCCTTTTTACCAGTTCAACTTTATTTCAAAATTTGACCAAACGCTGTATTTTTCCAATATGTTTATTTTGCACTGATCATTTTATTGTATTCAGTTTAATTTTTCTGACACTTTGGTACCCGACTTTTTATTCATTCTTAATCATTTTGTTTCTAATTTTTAGTCAAAAATAGTCTTCAAATTTAATTAGAATCAATTAAATAATTAGATTCTTATTAATAGTTATTTTAATTTTTTCTTAATCATCAAGTTTTAGAAAAAACATGTTTAGACATTTTTATTTTATTTTAGAAACCATTTTTATTTTTTCCTTATATATACATATATGTCTTTTACTAATTAAGAAAGAAAAAAACATTAAAAAAACACTAAATCAAAAATAAAAAAAATTATTTTGGAAAGAATTAGAAAAGAAAAAGAAATAAAAAAATCATTTTAAAAGGAAAGGGCTTTTTGACCTAAAAGGGGCGGTAGCAATACAAAAACAAAACTAAGAGAACACTCTCTGCCTCTTTCACGACAAATCCTCCGATCTACCACTTTCCTTTCTTTTCCACCACACACCGCCGACCCTCTCTCCAAATTTTCCACCTGCGATTTCCACCCATACTCGCTCACCACCATTCCCATATTCTTCCTCCGCCTCTTTCACATTCCACCTCACAAGACCATAAAATACGCATCTCCTCTCTTCACCGTCTGCTTACTATTCATCATCACCATCAATTTGTCGGCGATAAATCGAATCATGCACCACCGCGCCTAACACAAAATCTCCATTTACCTTCGTGTTTTCTGGCCACCACGTGTTTCTAGCAACAACCACAGCAACACGGCACAAAAGTCTCACGTCACAATTCGGTTTCGATCCGAGCAACAATCAACGCAACGACTCACCTTCAATTTCTCCAATCGCTCCGGTTATCACCCTGGTTAAAGCTCTCAGCCACGTTTGGAGTTTGAAAAGTCAACAACAACAGAGCTCGCATTTGATTCCATTCTGTCGCTTTCAAATTCGTAAAAAATTATGTTGTTGTCTGTTAATTAATTTCATGTGCAGGTTTCAAATCCAGGAAAGCTTGGGATCATTCAGGTCTTGAATTCGGTTTCGATTAGGTAACCATAAATAAAGTAGTAGTGGATATGTGGATTCGATGAAAATGTTGCTGTTGTGCGGTTCGTGACGACGTTTCAAACATTGCGGCAATACTCAGAAATGAACCTGCGATTGTTGCGGTTATAGGTGGTGAGTCTTATTCAGGACTTGGAATCTATTGTGTTATTGTCACAACGGTTCCATTACCGATTACACAACAATGGCACGATGTAGCAGTGTACACATTCCATGAGGTAAGGTTTCAATTCTGAGTTTCTCTTGAGATTGTGTATTAAACTTTCAATGCAACTTTAAATTAACATTCAAGTATCATCTTGCATTTTGATATATGTTACTAGGGCTGGACACCCGTCGGTTTGGGCTGGGCCTGGGCCTAATATGCCAAACCGACCAAAACCATGGATGCATTTATCAAATCCAATTTCGACGTAAATTCAATCGGTTTGTTCGGGTTCGGTTTAATCGGTTTATCGGTTGAATCAGATCGGTTTATTCGGTTAATAAATATTAAATTTTGTCATATAAAATTCTGCTATTTTCTATTTTTTTTTACCTATAAATTTCATACACAGATATGTACATATATCATTAGCATATATAACTTTATAATTTAATTATTCATGGTAAATTTAACTTTATAATTTAACACTTATTTATAATTTAATACAAAAAGACATTCTGTTTTCAATTTTGGTGGACAGCAAGATATATAACTTTTTTTGAAACGACAAAAGATATGTTGATACTATTATTCCAAGCACAAGATGTACAAAGAAATTAACAGTGGAAGCAAGAATTCCTCGTAGCACAGGGTGCTACTGCTACAAAAACAAACAAGGAAATACATTAATACTCCTAAGCATTGCAAGATTAACACCATAAGACAGACCTGCTAGCAAAAGGAAAAAAACATCAAATTAACTTTCATTAAATTATAAATAAGTCATTCAAGTATTCATGGTAAATTATCTGCTGCAGCAAGCAAAACACAACAAAGCCTATCAATATATTACAATTATTCAAATTTAAAGTTTCAGTTTAATGTTTTGAATCTTGTTATACACAAGAGCAGCAGTGACTAAACTAACTTGCATCTTCCTTCAGCCAATATCATTAGCATGTTTCTTCGTTGCTTGCTACTGTTTGTGGCATCAAATATCCCAAGCTATATTGAAATTAAAACTTATGCAAAGAACTTATAAGAAAGACATAAAAACAAAAGTTTGCCGAATAAGAATGAAATTACCTCAACCATTTCTTTCATGTAAGTTATCATATCCTCAAATGTAAGCTTTACTACTTGGCAATTTCTTTCATTTAAGATATCATATCCATAATTGCAAGCTTTGCTACCTAGTGGTACATGACAAATTAAAACTATTTATACAGAAAATTCAACATGGTGTTAACATTACCAAAATTACTAGTGACAACCCAATACCAAAATTTTTAAGTCAGATCTTCTATATTTCTTAAATGCAACACAAACAAGCAGTATGTTATAATACTCACTACAAGCATGTTATAATAACTAGTTAGATCTTCCATAGCATATTCCAACCACTGAAGATAATCTGTAAATATCACTAAAGAAATATCAATTGATACTAAATGGATATTTGAAATGAAGACATGTCAAAATCAATTAAATTGAATTACCATCACTTGAATTGTTATTTTCAGTTGAGGGAAATTGAGACAACCATCACTTAGTGCCCTTCAATGTCTTGTAACTATCCACGTACAACTTGATCCTTTATTTACCTATTTGTAGGACATGTCCAATTTTCTAATTCAATTTCAACCAATATACTTCGATGCAAAAAAACTTTAGTTTCATTTTCCTATTTCCAACAAAAAGACATGTTTTTAAAAGCATGTTATAATAAGCAGAATTTTCTAATTTTCTAATACTCACTACAAGCATGTTACTCAATATGATGATTCTGGTAGGGAGAGGCTTACATCAACAGAGTTCAACACAGTATACATCAACACAGTATATATTTGCACACGATTTACTCAAGCATGTATATCTGTAACAAACTGTAACAAACTTTTCCAGCACAACTCTTCTAAATTAGAAATTTTCCAGCATGGCAAAAATAATTGAGAGTAAGAAGTTGCAGGTCATCAAAAGGATCTATAAAGTAGTAGGAATAAGCATAGCAATATATAAGAGTAAGAAGTTGCAAACCATGTATTATGATTGTGGAATGCTTTTCAACGCTTCCTGATTCTAATCCCACAGCCTTGTTCAACTCAGTTCTGTGACATTAGTGTTAAAACTTGCATCCTTTGTACCTTTTTCTCTCATGTTGCATTGATATTTTATTGTAGCTACACCCGTCTTCATTCCACCTGCTGGAGAAAGAACCACTGAGTATAGAAATCAGAAAAGTGAGTTGTGCTGGAAGAGAACTTACTAATTATATGATGAGAACCTGAAACATAGCAAGATAGGCTTGTGTTGTTGAGTCTAAAAGTGAGTTTCACACATCAAAAAATGAGATTCAAAAAAAGATAGGCTTGTGTTGTTGAGTCCAAGAGTGACTCCCAAATATCCAAAAAAATCACAACTGCAGATAAATTTATAAAATCATATCAGTCTAGTAAAAACTATATAAAATAACCAAATAATCTAATTATATTTTTATACCTAAGAGTGAATTAAACAGGCCCAGCCCGCTCGGGAGCAGTTGCTCCACCAATAACATGAAACTCTGCAATTAAAATATATAAAGAGGCTTAAATATGAAGGGAACAACTTCTCTACCCACCACAAAAAATTGGGTAGTGTACCTTCAACCAATCAATCAATGCCATATCATTTTATTATATTTAATTATTTATTTAATAGTTTAAATTTTGTAGCTTTTCAATGCAATTTACTCTAATTTACTCTATGTGTAACTCTACCCAACTTTTTGAGATGGGTAGATAAGAATTCACCAAATATGAAATATATGCGCATGTATGATCAAATATGAAATATGCCATAGAGTTTGAAATATGCCTTTATTCACTTGCTAGCAACAGTCCTCCACAACATATGAAACAAATTAAAAAAAATGAAAATAAAAACTCTGTGCAAAAACACTTTGGGTCAATGAAATTAACATCATTATTAACTATGATAGTACTACTTATAACTAAACGTAATCTCAAGACATAAGAAAAAACAAATTTTAGACATAAACATTTGATCTTAATGCTGAAAATAATGAACAAATCTGACGAAAATGGAATAGAAGCTAGCATGACCCAAACTACTAAACTTGAGATTGAGAAATGGAATGAAAGAAAAAGAGAATAAAGATGGGTGTATAAAAACTTACATGACAGTCGGTGTTTGGAAGTGGTGGCGGTGAAGTGTTCCGTGGTGGTGATGGTGTTAGCTTGAGGTTGAGAGCTTGTTAGGGTTGATGAAATCGGCGCTCTATTGTTGTTCTGTTGTAGAGGAATCTGAATGAAAGTGAAACCCTAGACAGTCACTAGTATATAAAATTTGAGTTGGGCCGGAATAATATATTGGGCTGAAAATAGAAGCATGTTGAACCGGTCGGTTCCGGATTTCGATGGATTGAAAATAACCAACCGAAACCGACCCACCGAAACCATGTGAATCCAGCACAGTCCAAACCGGTAAACCGAAAAACCGACCCAACCGAACCGTTTCTTCACGGGCCATACGGACTGGTCGGTTTGGACTGGTTCTTCACTTTTCTGTCCAGCGCTATATGTTACTGTGTTTTTAAAATGTTTCGATTATCGATTCGGTTGCATTGTTGATTTTGTTTTGTATGTAATAAACATTGTAAATATTCTGCCTATTGTCCATTACACCCTCCGTCCCATATTATAAGCAAAAGTTACTTTTTAGATACATTAAATAATTAATGTATTTGACCTATATATAGACCAGATACATTAATTATTCAATGTATCTAAAAAATTATTTTTGCTTATAATATGGGACGGAGTAGTATGTGTTAATGCTGCTACTTTGGATATATTGAATTTCCTTCATGATAAGTTGATGATTGTGTCAAGTTGAATTTCTTCATAATTAGTTACTACTGTCTGCGATTTTATCACTGTTGCTGCTTGTAATTTTATGAGGTTCCACTGTTGCTGCTGTTCGACTCATGTCGATTATTCGACGTTTTGGTAACGATTCGAATTGAGTTTGTTTTGGTATTGCGTCATCCATTGTTTCGAGTATGTGTGTATGTTTGCGATTAGATAATGCTCGCATCTTAGTTCTTGTAAATAATTTATAAATGATGTTAATAGTTGCATGATGTTCTTATTGAGTGGAAAGTCGGTTTGGCTGTTCATTTGGTCTTTGAATCACGAGTTGCAGTGTTACCATTGTTTGTTCTGTAAGTGCTTTGTGCTTTGTAGTGTAAGTCTATAATTCTTTAGAATTAGAATTACATTTGATCAAGTTTTGGTATCATAAAATTGGTTTGGAAACTTCCTGCATGCATTCCAATTCCTGTTTTCACAATATGTTATACCAAGGGTGTTATGTGTAATGATTGGTTTGACTATACGTGAACAAGGGATCTATTTCGATTATGTTGAGGCTGTTATGATTATACGTCGAATTCGTTGTGGATAGCATGAATGTGTAATCAGTTGTGAATTACTACTCCGTCCCATATTATAAGCAAAAATAATTTTTTAGATACATTGAATAATTAATGTATCTGGTCTATATATAGGTCAAATACATTAATTATTTAATGTATCTAAAAAGTAACTTTTGCTTATAATATAGGACGGAGGGTGTATGATTCGAGTTTTCGTTATGTTCAATCGATTAACATGATTATTTTCGTATGAGATATTAGTTGTTATTTTGTTGTTGTTTCGATTACATGTTATTAGTAATTGGTGTTGTAATCGATGAGCTACTACCTTTTGAGTGTTTTCATAATCGACGATGTTATACACACTGCATGTAAAATTCTGCTACTGGTGCAGAAAATTCTGCATTTTTTTGTTTGTTTATTTTGCTGTCATCACAGAAGCGCTGTTAAAGCTTTTGTCCTCCCGTGCACATTTTATAGCTGCCTTGAAACAGGCTCTGTTAAAAAACCAATTTTATTATTTTATTGTTTTCTTTTTAATATTTATTTATTTAGTTATTTATTTATTTATTTATTTATTGTTTATAGTTTCTTTCATTCATTTATTTAATTCAACACCAAAGATAATAAAAATATATAAATTATTAATTTTATTAAATATATTTATTTAATTAATTAAATCACTTAATTAATTTAAATATTTGTATTTAATTTAATCAAGAGTACTTTATGATTTTTGCCGTGTGATTGATTCTTGATTTTTTGGTTGTACGATGTCCTTGACTTTCTCATGTTATAATAATATGTATTGACCTTATCTCACTCACACATCCAAAACTTTTTTCAACTAAATCTTGATTTAACAATCGAGTCATTTTTAAACCTTGTAAGTCGGTTGCCTTTTGCAATCACTATCAACCAAGTACAAACCCTTGATCCAACGTCAAGTGGTTTCTTCTCTTGTAAGTCGCAAATTCAAATCTCGATTAACATTGGGTAATTTCTCAAATAAATTCAAAACACGTAATCACTATCAAATCTATCTTATTAAAAATAAAGGGAGGGGTCTTGAATCTTTAAAATCCTCATTAATCGTTTGGATGTGAGATATCTTTTTCGTGTTCAAATGACTGCCCCCTAAAAAACTTTTAATCTGATTAAAACTCAAATCGTTTTTACAATTACTCAAACGAAAAGAAGTGGAATAGAGTCTTATATTTTCTTCCCGAGTGCTTAGGGTACGACGAGTCTTCGTCGTTGTTCAACGCACTCGTCGTCCATTAAAATACCTAACTGTATTCGAATACTATTTTTTATTAAAAGATTAAAAGGAGGGGGTTCGAGTGTTCGATTCTTCACCTCATTGGCTTGAGAGCGGGATGCATTTCTCGTGTTCAAATGAATATTTCCTTAAAATACCTAATTATATCTTAAACATTATTTCTCTAAAGATGAAATAAGAAGGGAGTGGAATCTTTCACTTTTCTCTTTTTCGTGTTTGAGCAATTGACATCTATAAAAAGCACAGAAAACCTAATTATTCGCCCTTGTGCAATCAAACAATTTTTCTTAAAAGAACATGTTTAGTCCCTTCTATCGCGTATATAAACTAGTGCTTAAGTCTCCCCTAGTGAGCAGACAAGCCAATGTTTAGCAGTTAGAATGCGATCTAAACACTCGTTCATTAAAAGACACAAACCAACAACCCGTAGTCCCCCGAACTACTGACACTTTAATTTCTCATTCCTGTTGAGAATACGTAGCACGAGGATCACATTCCTTGGCGAGCCCACTAACAACTAGCCAACCTTTTATCCTGCCCTCGTGCGATCAAGACCCTTTTTAACAAACGATAGCTGAACTACGATTGCTCTGTTTCCTCATTCCCAAATAAGAATACGTAGGCATAGGGGCCCCAATCCTTGACGAGCACCCTAATAATAAAATCAATATTTTTTCCGCACACCCTACTTAACTATTTTGCAAGTATCTTTATTATTCGAAGAAGACAAATAAGCATAAGTTAAACACTCGAAATCACTAATTAGACTAAGAGGTTCTCGTTGAGTACAAAGGATGTGAGGGGGTGTTAATACCTTCACTTCACGTAACCGACTCCCGAACCCGGATATGGTTGCGACGACCATTTTCCTTTCCTTAAAAGGATTTTCTCGATATTTTCCTATTCCTTCGTTGGAATAAATTAAAATTCTGTTGCGACTCTGTTCGAACAACTTTTTTCGCGTCCTTCTCGAGGATTATATTTTCGAGGTACGACACAATCACATTAAGTCTGTTATCCTTTCACACACATGGTAGGGAAATCTGTTAATGACTATGGTCTGGTTTTATCAATTTGTGCACTTTAGCTTTTTTTTTATTCTGCAGGATAAGCCACCGTTGGGCTAAATGACCAGGTGATGGTCACCTAACTTAGAAGAAACATCTCCATTTTATTCATTTAGTTTTTTTAAAGCTCATGATCATTCACTTATTTGCATCATACCTCATCAATCTCCTCAAGGATTGTTGAGCATTCACTACAATCAAGAATTAGGGTTTTGAGCCCTCTTAGAGCACTCAGACAGATCAATCAAGAATTGACATGATCTTCAACTTGTTAAGCCTCTCAAACATCCATGAAGTATCAATAGGTCTCCCATATCAAGAATCAAGCACAAGAGTGCAACATCTCAAGCTTATCAAGCCTCGAGATCCACAGTGTCACCAAATTAGGGTTTTGGTCGACCAAGGCCTCCAGAGAAAATTTTTCATCTGGGCATGAGCCAATACTTCAAAACACGATCCAAAATTCTCAAAGGGACCTTATGAGTCAAATCATCAAGTCAAAATAGCCTCAGAGGAAGCATTCATAAAAAATCAGGAATTAGGGTTTCTTGACCTAATTCACCTCTAATTTGACTTGTGAGGCAAGATATGAACCAAGACCTCAAGACATGATTTGAGGGCCTAAAATACACCACATTGATCCATTTAAAACAATGGATTGATCCAAGAAGCTTGATTCACAAGTTTCAAATTCATCTGGACCACAATTAGGGTTTTGAAGAAAAAGTCAACTGTACCTTTGACTTTGGACCAAGACATGTTCCCAAACCTTGAGACATGATTCAAGACACACTAAAACACCTATGGAATCCATCCATTAGGTTTGAATTAGGTAAGAACTTGATTGCATAGAAGATCCCACAGTTTGGAATTCATCTGACAAAAAGTCAACTGTGCCCAAAATAAAGTTTGACTTTTTGAATTTTTTCACAAATGTGGCTCCCCTAAGTAAAAAACAATGTTAATGCATGGTTTTGATCATCATCCATCAAGAAAAATCAAGAAAAATAGGGTTACTTGCAAAAGGGGCAACCATAGGAAACTTAAAATTTTCTAAGTTATGGAACAAAAGTGATTTGGTACCAACTTTGCAAGGTCATAACTTCCAAACCACAAGGCCTTTTTCTTACATCCAAAGCTCAAATGAAAGTTCACATGACATACTTCAAAATTATCAACTACAAAAGATTCTAAATCCTCATGGATTTTGAGTTATGGATTGATCAAAATCACAAAAACATGAAAATAACAACTTTTTCCAACACTTAGTGAAAATTTTGGACATCATATGTCTTGGATTTTCACTAACTTTGAGGCCATTTTTCACCTTGATCCCAGTTGATTCAAGACCGTTGTTGGACATCAAAGTTAATGTAGGATATACAAGCTTTCCAAAGAGTACCAGAACTCATCCTAATTCAACTTGAGTAGGGAGTTATGAGCATGGAAACATGACACCTCCAAGACTGGTTTTGCAGGACAGTCTTGCACTTGCCCCACGATTTTGTCATTTCCATGACTTGGCAAGCCTTGTTACCATACAAGATAAGTTTCAAAAGTGCAATGAACATGATCTCTGCAGAGCTACAACACCATAGAGCCTTGCAAGTCCAAAACCTCATCATTTGGCATATGACATTCAAAGTTCAAATCCAAAACTTTCAAATTTGTCATAAGGCGTTGAATGGATGCATAGAGCTGGCATGTATCAGTCCACAACATTGAAAATAAGTCAAGATAAACTCAAGCATCAGAAAACCATAGGCCTGCAAGATTGACCCAAGTCAATGGCTAAAGAAGACTTGAGATTCCTTTATGCAACCATTGGACAATGGACTGTACCAGCCACCATTCACTATTTCTGCCAAAACAAACTTGACACACTATAAATAGAGGTAATTTTTTATCAGTTTGAGTACACCAAATCTTGATAACACTTGCTTTCCTCAAAATCTCTTTCAAAAAACCAGAAATGCCTTATTTTGCAAGTCACCATCGAATTTTGAGTTAGAGAGCAATTCCACCACAACTTATGATCTAAACACATCCAATACATCATATATAAGTTGTTCAAACACTCATACTTCATCTGGAACACCAGAATCGTAGACCTCAAAATCCACTTGAGACTTATTTGCAGTTGAGATACCACAAGGTGATCCAAGCATCTCCAATCAAGGCCACACATTTTAACACACTCCATAAGGTATAGTGAAGCTGTCAAAGTCCTTAAAACACATATGTAACACCTCCAACACACAATTCGGAATCCTCTTGCACAAGGAAGCACAAGTAAGCCCGAAACCTTCAGACTCTATACTTCATGCATCATCAATTTATTTTCAAGTTACCAACTTGTTTCTGGTAGTTCATAGAGTGATAACCCTCAATCAATTGCCATGTTTCATTCGTGTTTAGGATTTCATGATAGTTTTTGCAAATTCTAGGGTTTCTGTGTTCATACATGATAACTCTCTCCACACTTAAAAGAAATGAAATTAAATGGTACCATCTTGTTCCTTGTTCAAAAATGAGTGAGATTGGTGTTCGAATCGTGCAAAATCATTGAGTAATTAGGGAGTTAGGAAAGTTTTTGCAAATCTGGGGAAGAATAACACGCGCGAGCAAGAACAAATGTTCTTGGCACCCTTTTTGAATTTTTAAATTTTTGAATTTTTAGTTAATTTTATTAACTGATTCAAAAATTAATTTCTCTCTGGATTTTAATGTTTTTGAATTGATTCTTTTTTTAAAAATTCATAAAAATGTTAAAATATTTTATTCTACAAAAATTTCACAATATATTATTTATTTTATATATTTAATATTTTTGTAAAGAATTTATTTTTATTTGTTTTTAAGCATTTAAAAATATTTCTTTCTCTTGATTTTTCAAATTCAAATGATTTTCAAATCATTCTATGGATGAAATATGATTTTTCAAACATTAATCAGAGGTCACAACTTTTTTTTCACACAGGTTTGATAATTTTGATAATTTTAATTGAATTTTATTCAAATTAAAATGCATTTTTAAATTAAATTAGGGTTTTAATTGTTTTCACCCTCACATGTTTTTTTCAAAAATATGTTGGGACTCTTTGTAGAGGATAAGTCTCATCCCTTTGTAAATAAACCTTTTTGGGCCTCAGTCATTGTATAAGTCCCTATACGATATTAAAAATCTCGGCGCGATCGCTGTTTTCAAAAACAATTTTCACTTGGGCCTCCCTTTGGTTGTAAGTCCCATTTCCTTCATTTTAAACACTTTTGAGGCTCTAATAGAGTGTAAGACTCATCCCTTGTCACACACAAACTTTTTGGGCCTCAGTCATTGTATAAGACCCGATACGATTTTCAAAATAATGGTGCGATCACTATTTTTCATCTGGGCATCTCCTTGAGTTGTGATCCCCAACTCTTGTACAAAAATAACACTTTTGGGCCTCTAATAGAGTGTAAGACCCAACCTCCTTTGTACATAAATAATTTGGGCCTCAGACATTGTATAAGTCCCTCTGTGGTTTTCAAAACTATGACGCGATCGTTGCCTTTTCAAAAAAGAATTCATCTGGGCCTCTCCTTAAGTGTAAGCCCCAAACTTCCTTTTGAAACAACTTTCTTTTTTATTTAGATTCAAATTCAAAGTTTTATCAAAACTTTCTTCAATTTCTTAAATAACTAACCATACACCTGTAGTTATTATGCTTGGGCTTGCACAACTGTAAGTTCCACTATCCTTTCAATATATATACTTGTTTATATATTTCATCTGTATATGTATATGCTTGTATATACTTGCTTAGAGATTTCCCCAGCAGTTAGGTCTAGGTTTAGATCAAACTAGTGGTTACTCTTTTAAATAGTCAAAACTAGTTCCCCATAGGAAATTCTAGTTATAGTCTTGCCTCCTCTTGGGCATATACAATATGGAACAGAGAAAGGCATTATTCCCGGTGAAACTTTTCTCAAGACTGTCCAAATTTAGAAATATATGTGTACAAGAAATTCATTTCCCCGGAGAGGATTAATTCTCGGTGAAACCTCTTTTGAATTTCTTCAAACCCTAGAATTGTTCTGCAAAGAAATGACTTATTCCCGGTGAAACCTTTCTTGAACTTTTCTTAGGTTTGGACCCACAGGCTTCCTAAAAGCATCCCCAGCCTCCTCTTGGACTTTGTACAAGGACCCACACGCTTCTTAAAAGTTCACAGCCTCCTCTTGGGCTTCGTAAAAGAACTCGAAGACCTCCTACAGGTATATGACAAAACTTAGTCATCTCTACTAGTTCAATCCTTTGGAGAGTCAGAATTTCAAAACATCAGACCATTCTAGGGTTGATTCTCATCTCTTAAAACATCAGCCTCCTCTTGGGCATCATACAAAGACCATTCTCTAGCTAAGAGTCAACCTCTTGATACAAGTAGACTTGGAAAGTCTCATCTCCTCTTGAATCTCAAAGAAACCCTCAAGTTTCCTAAAAGCACAGGAAAAAACCCTGATCATTTCATCAATCTCCAGCAGAGTTTGAAACCTCCATAGGTTTTCATACTCAAGGTTTAAACCTTTACCATCAATAAAACCATAACAGAATCAGAGCCTCATGGTCTCTGATATTTCAACTCTTCTCCAAATCCCCAGAAAGAGTAAAACCTTTGGATTCCCCAATACATATTGGACATGCCTCTGGATTTCAACAATCCTCTGCAGAAGCCAGCCTCCTCTTAGGCTTCATATAAGAATTTCCCCAACCAACCTCCTCTTAGGCTTTATATAATGATTTTCCTCAGTAGAGTCAGCCTCAATCTTGGGCTTTGTACAAGACAGATAAAACCCTCCAGTGGAGTCAATCTCTTTTCAGCCTCAATCTTGGGCTTTGTACAAGACAAATAAAACCTCCCTGTGGAGTCAATCTCTTTTCAGCCTCAATCTTGGGCTTTGTACAAGACATATATAAAACTCCCTGAGTAGAGTCAACCTTTTAGCTTCAACCTTGGGCTTTGATCAAGGCACACAAAAATCAACATCCCCTTAGAGGAAATCAAGATTTCCCTCTGTAGGAAGGCATTTCTCTGTACATCACACATCAAAACAGGCAATAAAAAAACCCTAATTTGAGATAATTGCTGTAAGTGACACACTTGTTGATTCAAAATCCAAGTTGTGGTCCCTCTCTTATCCTGGATTATTTACATCTGAGCCAATGTCCTTCTCTTAGCATGAAAGATTCATAAGGAAAAATGGCATTGCTCAATACCGAGTTAAAGTTTCTTCCTTCATGACATCACCCTTATAAAGCAAATTATGGCATTGCTGGATGCTCGTATCCTAGTTAAAGTAATTCCCTTTATAATCAATTTCCCAACATTTATGATGAATAGGTGAGATATCTCCCTTTAGAGATGACAAATTCTCTCTCAGTCAAACCTTAAGCTTCAATCTTGGGCTTTAAACAAGACATAAATACCTTTAGCTTCAATCTTGGGCTTTGAACAAGACACCAAACATTTTTCCTCCCATAGAAATAGGAGGAACTACGATTGCTCTGATTTCCCAGTTTTCTTTACGGGAATACGTAGGCATAAGATTGCTAAATCTTAGCGAGCACAGAAATAAAAAACCTTAGGTCTAGTACCTTCACAAAAACAACAGAAAACCCAAAAAAAAAACCAAAAAAAACTCTCTCAACACTCCCAAAGGAGAAACTTTCCCAACCCACAACAGATAAACACCAGAAAGTATTTAAACCAACAGAAAAACATGCCATAAAAGGTCTATGGATAACCATAATAACCTGACCCCGAACCCCCAATCTCTTAGCATTTGTTAAAGAAAACATTTGCGTGTAAGGTTAGTTTTAGATAGCTTCCCTTTCCTTTCGAGCTTCATAGGACAAATAAGAAATCAGAAAGTAGCACCTAATTCAAACCATTGCGGTAATGTGGTTGCGTCACCGACAAAAATCGCACGATTCACACACTATAATTAGATTTTTGAAAATTGTAATCTGCCCTTGGATCGTTCACAGTGTAATCTTGCTGGCATAATTTTTCTAGATTTTATTTCAATAATTTTTCAAAACTTATTTTTGGAACTAATTTCAATTCAGTACGTATTATTTCTACTATTCTGTTTTTCTTATTTCTATATTGCCTACTATACTTTATATATATATATATATATATATATATATATATATATATATATATATATATATATATATATATATATATATATATATATATATATATATTGTCACTGCTATTATTATGTTATTATTCGGTATGTTTGATTTATATAGTATGAATTTAAATAGCAGAAACTCTTTCGTTTTAGTTATGTCTGGCTAAATTATTAGAGTTCGGAATGTGTGGACCGTCATTTTGACAATGCTCGCATTTAAGTCGCAATTAAATAATTAAGTTGTGATTTATTTAGGATTTATTTTTAAACGGCTATTAAATCAAAATGATTTCCTCAAATCATAATTTAGAGATATTGGTTCAGTTTCGAAAGAAAAGAACCTGTATCTGACTTAGGTAAAAATTTAGATTTTAAGTTAAGTGATGTGCGAAAGCAAGACCTTCATTAAATTGAAAAAATAAATGTTTTCAAAAATAGATTTATAGAGCATAAACGGACACGTGAAAACGAACATCAATGAACTTAAAATCTGGTGTTAGACGAGCGAAAGTCTGTAACATCTTTAAACTTATTTTTCACCTTAAACAACTTTTTAATTAATCAAAAGCAATTAATTTTCAAAAATAAAAAGCTTTACACTTTAACACACCGAACATGTGAAAGCTTCCGTATAGATTTTAGGCTAAAGTTTGGTTCCGGATGCGCGAAAGCGAGCGGTTCCTTTAAATTGATTCTTTTTTTAAGAGAAAATACTATCTCGATTTAATTAATTAACACAACGCTCTTGCGAGTACCATTGATCGATGCAAGCCACATTTTGGTCTCCATTTTATTAAATTTTCAAAACCAACTAGTTTTAAATTCCCTCTTATCAAAATTCATTCCCTTAGATTTACAGAGCAACAATAGATAACGGTAGATTGATATTCGGTACCAGTAGGTTCGATAATCTTTTATATTACTACGATATTTCCTTGCACTTGCGGAGCGTATTAATTCTTACTACTTTCTATCACTTCCCACAAAGTCACTCACAATTTACCAAATTATCACATATCTCATATTACCACTAAAATAGATAATTTAAAAGAATTTTAAATCACTTAATCAATTAAATAAAAGCAACAAAATTCAGTTAAGTAAACTAATTGAATTCAAGTGTTACAACTCTCCCCTACTTATTGAATTTTTTCCCTAAAAAATTACCTGAACCAAACAGCTCTGAATAAGACTCTCTCATCCGACTCTCCAGCTCCCACGTCATACTTCCTCCAGCAGGTCCTTCTCATACAACCTTCACCAAGATGATCTCTTTACCTCTCAAGTGTTTCACCTCTATATCATCAATTCTCAATGGAGATGCCTCTACAGTCAGGTTATCTCTCACTTCCCCCATCATCCATTTGAATCACATGAGATGGATCTGAAACATACTTCTGAAGTTGAGACACATGAAACACACTGCAAATATTTTAAAGAGATGTTGGGAAAGCAATTTTAAAGGCTAGTTCTCCAACTTTCTTCAAAATATGATGTGGATCAACCATGATTGGGACCATGACGGTCTACCCGTCAGGCAGCTAACACCTATTAGCGCCTCCAAAGCGATGACGAACATGGCATCATTAGGGTGACACCCGTTACTCTAAACCAGAAGGTAGAAATTTCATTTTTGCCATTAGAGTTCAAATGAGAACTCTAATTTTACCTCCCTTGACCCTAAATCAAACAACAACATCAAGGGAAATAACATCTAGCATCAATACAACATTTA
Organism: Lathyrus tuberosus; assembly: GCA_022829125.1. Classification (NCBI taxonomy): domain Eukaryota; kingdom Viridiplantae; phylum Streptophyta; class Magnoliopsida; order Fabales; family Fabaceae; genus Lathyrus; species Lathyrus tuberosus. The sequence continues at coordinate 10,841,778 of JALAZF010000041.1, forward strand.
TCCATCAATTAGCATACAATTCACTCACTTAATCATGGGTTTGACATACTTTATTCATCAAACTCACAACACGCATATGAATACACTTTCATACCAATTTCATCAACAAGAACACATAGCTCTTATGGTCAAGTTATCTCTCACTTCCACATCATCCATTTGAATCACATAAGATGGATATGAAATATACTTATAAAGTTGAGACACATGAAATACATTTCTAAAGTTAAGTTATCTCTCACGTAACAAAGAATATTATGCTGAATTGCTAAGTATTCTGCAGGAGGTAACTCCAAGCAAAGTTAAGCATAATGACTTTGTTTGGACAGGCTGCACAGGTAAAGAATTCACAGTCCAGTCCTGTTATAGAAAATTAATGCAAGTATAAGAAGAAGAAGAGCCGCTGGCAGAAAAAACTAAAAAGGCTCTCAATTGCTTGTGGAAAGTTAAGATTCCTTCAAAGATCAAGATTTTCTGTTGGAGGCTTCTATTGGATAAGCTCCCTACAAGAGTTTAACTTATCAGAAGTGTCATCATTCCCGAACTAGAAGGTAATCTCGCACCTTTTGATCACAGCAAAATGAAGATATATGGCACATGGTTTTAAATTGCAGACTGCATCACCTAATGCGGCCGCAAAAATGTGGATGTGGTAGTGTCTGCATCCGCATCAGGACGCAATTGCGGTGTGATTGCAAATCACAATAAAAACCGCATCATAACACCGCAACGACCGCATTAACCCACATCAGACCGCATCAGGCTGCAAGAGATTATACAATGCTCGCAAAAACTATTTGGTCTACCTTCCTTTCTATTTTTATCATAGATTTAAGGTATTTTTTAAAAGGATTAGTGATATTTAAAATGAATGTAAATTATTAATGATATATATATATATGAAAATTTAGAGAGGAAATAGAAGACATGTGAAATATAAAATAAATAATAAAATATAATATTTAATGTTTATAAATATAAGTTCACGCCTAAATGATCGCAACCTGCATTGTAACAATCGCAGTGGCCGCAACTATGATTTTAAATTGCGGTTGCGGTTGCAGCTACTGTGGTTGCGGCTATTGCGATGCGGATTGCGGTCGTTGCGGCGTGAATTTATTTTGTATCAACATAAAATAATATACTTTATTATATGTATTAGGTTTTACATGTCATCTATTGTTGCGGGCTGATGCGGTTCGATGCGGTCGTTGCAGTGTTATGATGCGACCGTTGTGGTGTTATGATGCAGTTTTTAGTGTGATTTACAATCACACCGCAATTGCGGCCTGATGCGGATGCAGACAATACCACAACCACAATATTGTGGTCGCATCAAGTGATGTGGTCCGCAATTTAAAATCATGCCCGCAACTACAATTTAAAATCATGATCGACACCTAATGTTTTTTTTTTGCCCCTTTACATAAGTAGTTTGGAAGCAGGTATATCTTTGACTAGGATCTCCAAAGGAAACAGAGAATGACTCTACTGAGCATTTTTTGAAGTCTTATAAGAATTCAAGAGGCTAACTACAAAGCAGAAGGAAAATGACCTTTGAATGGCCATTGCTTGGTGATAGAATTATAGTTTGACATAACTTAATCGTATAAAACAGATGGTAAGGTGAAAGATATCACTCTAATATAAATTATTTTAATGCTTTATCTCTAACTAATGTGGGACTTTTAAGATTTTCTTAACAAATGGAGCTTGTTGGGCAGGCGAAATAAGAAGTGTACGGAAAAAAGTAGTATTCAATATTAAAATGATATCTAAGATATGGTTAGTAATTGGATCAAGGGAAGAAGTAGATGTAATTTTTATGAATAGCGTAAAAGTTCACCCATTATACTCTACTATAATCATCCATGCTTAAAAAAAAAACTTGAGACGGAATTTAATAAAAATAAATAGTTTTAAATGTTTAAGCTGAGTTGAACAACTGAATGGTATTTAGCCTAAAATAACAATCCACCAAGAATGAAAAGTGAATATATTTAAAAAAAATAAATAATCACAGATATACATTAATAAATTAAATTTGTGAGTCAAACATAAAGTAGTTGTTTGTCTGCATCTCGCTAAGCAACAAGTCGCACTCATTCAACAAAGAATCACTTATAAAAAAAGAGCTTCTTCCATCAAAACCACTTAAATCATTTCGCTCCCTCTTAACTTTTCTACCTTCTGCAGCTTCATCATCAACACGATCATCAGAAGAATGCTTACCGGTGAGCTTCTGCACCACAGACTTAAAATTCATAACATCAGTTTCCACATATTGTGTAGTGATAATCACAATCTTCACTGGCTTCTTCTTAATGCTGCAACCACCATTCGCCATCTAAAACTTCACTTATTGAATAATTAAAGATAGAAAAGATGATCAATTTTTTTAATCTAAGAAATTTTTTTCTCTTACTTTTATTTGAATGTGTTATGAATTATATATATTTATATCAAAGGATGTTGTCATGTAGGGTTGAGTTGACAATTGAGAAAAATGGAGAGCCTTTAGATGATATAAGCTGACCGTTGGTTTATAATATGTGAATGAGTCTGAAATATATATATATATTTTTTTGATGGAAACAAAGAACTTCATTAATTAAAACCAGGAACAGAATTACAAGAGGAATAACATAAGGGAGGTATATGCCCAAACCAAGTCCTAGAACCTATGGTTTTACCAAGACCAACCATTTGGTGAGCTTCCTCATTACACTCTCTAGGAATAAACATTAGAACAGCATTATCAAATTTGTTCAATAAAGAGATACAGTCAGCAACAATAATAGAAATATTAGCAATATCAAGACAGCCATTGATGCAATCAACCGCCTGCTTTGCGTCCGACTGTAACACAATGCACATAACCTTCAAATCTGCAGCAATGCTTAAAGCTCTTCGAATACCCAAGATTTCTGCCGTAAGAGGATCAGCCACACTTGGAAAACTTTGGCATGCAGCCATGAAAATGTTCCCCGTAGGGTCCCTGAAAATGCAACCAAGCGAAACCGAACCCTCCTCAAAACAGCCCGCGTCCGATTGAATGAGCCAGAAATCTTTTGGCACATTCGAAACCGAAGCCACATCAGTGCCCACCTGCTTAACCGAAATCATCAAGGAATTTTCCTCAAAAGCATCCAAAATTTCCTTCGCAACAAGTGCCGGACCTGGCTTGGATTGGTTAAAAACTACCGAATTGCGAACTTGCCAAATCTTCCAAAAAGAGAAACAAAGCAATTGACAGAATTTAAAGTCCTTAATCTTAAAAACACAACACAACCAGTCCAAAATAGATCCCGCAACAGGAGTGCGAATTCCAAGCGGAGATGAGAAGAGAATTCGCTTTACAAAATCACAGTGAAGAAAGAGATGGTGAGAAGTTTCAGGATGTTCGAAGCAAAACGGGCAAGAATCATCAATGTCCATACCTTTGCGCCTTAAATTGGCTTTTAACGGCAGAATATTTTTGGAGAGGCGCCAAAGGAAATTTCGGACTCGGGGATTAACATCTATCTTCCACAAGAGCCTCCAAAAGTCCACATTACCACTTGAGGAGGGACCGGGTTCCTTTGCACGATGACTCGCGGCGATGCAGTGGTAGGCCGACTTCACAGAAAATTCACCATCTTTGACAAAATGCCAAATCAATTTGTCATTGGGCTGCTGGAACGATAATGGAATACTGCAAATACGAAGAACATCCGTAGCGACAAAATTAGCTTCCAGTGCTACCATATTCCAGCATGAACCGTCGGAATCAATAAGTTGGCTAACAGTGGCCTCAGGACCAAGAAGACGAGGAGGAGAGGAAACCTTAAAACCAGGGGCCGAAGGAACCCACCTATCATTTACAACAGAAATGTTCCTACCGTTACCGACCCTCCACCGAGCACCACTCAAAACCACCTCCCTTGAACTCATAATGCTACGCCAAGCATAGCTTGGTTTGAAACCCAGCCGAGCATCTTCAATGTTACATCTAGGAAAATACCGGCCCTTAAAAAATCTAGTCAAAAGGGAATCATCCCTACTCATGAGTCTCCAGAATTGATTTCCAAGAAGGCTGGAGTTGAAGTCGTGAATTCCCCGAAAACCCAAACCGCCCACACCTTTTCCTTGAGAGAGTTTTTCCCAACTTAGCCAATGAATTTTCCGGACGCCATCCTTTGATCCCCACCAGAATTTTGACAGCATAGACTCAATATCCTTGCAAACACTCTCTGGGATACGATAACAACTCATAATATACATGGGAATCGCCTGGGCCATTGCCTTTATCAATACTTCTTTACCCGCACGAGACAAGAACGACTCTTTCCAACCTTTAACTTTTTTCCAAACTCTGTCAGTAACCAACTTGAAAACCTCTTTCTTTGAGCGCCCAAAAACCACAGGTAAACCAAGATACCGAGAATGACTAAGAACCCCTCTACACCCCAGAATAGCCTTGATTTTACCTTGAGTATCCAAGTTCACATTGCCACTAAAAGCGACCTCAGATTTACCAGCATTCACAAGTTGGCCAGATGCTTGTTGATAGGAGTCAAGAATGCCTCTGATTCTGAGGGCCTCTTCCTCATTCGATCTCGCAAATAACAGGCTGTCGTCGGCAAAAAAGAGGTGAGAAATAGTTGGAGAATTTCTGGCCACTTTGACTCCATGAAGACACTTCTTGTTCACCTCCGTCTTGAGCATCCCGGACAAGATATCTGCACAAATAACAATCAAATAAGGTGAGAGGGGATCTCCTTGCCGAAGACCCCGTTCTGGAGAAAACCGGGTACTAGGCTGACCGTTGATGAGAATTTGATAAGAAACTGAAGAAATACACTTTGCAATCACTTGAATCATGGACTCGGGAAATTCCATCTTTCTTAAAACTTCAAAAACAAACACCCATTCAAGTCTATCGTAAGCTTTCGACATATCCAATTTAAGGGCCATTGTTCCTTTCTTCCCCCTCTTTTTATGCTTCATCCAATGAAAACATTCCACGGCGATAAGTGCGTTATCCGTAATTAGCCTGCCCCGAATAAAAGCACTTTGTTCCTCGCTCACAACATCCAGAAGCAATACCTTCATACGATTAGCAATAGCTTTTGTTATCGCCTTCATACAGACGTTGCAGAGGCTTATCGGGCGAAAATCAGCAGGAGAAGACGGGTTCTTCTTCTTAGGTATAAGAGAAATGAAGGTGTTGTTAATAGCAGATGGATCCCCGCCCCTGTTAAGAATCTCCAAGGCAAAATCCACAATGTCTCCACCTACAATTGGCCAATACTTTTGATAGAAGAGAGCAGGAAGCCCATCCGGACCCGGGGCTTTTGTCGGGTGCATTTGGAAGATTGCCGTGCGAACTTCCTCTGGAGTATACGACTTTTCACAGAAAACTTTATGATTAGCAGAGAGTCTTCCAGGAGCTTGCGAACAAACCTGCCCAAAATTAACAGGATGGCAAGAAGAAAACAAACCCCTGAAAAATTTAACCAGAATAGCCTCACAATTATGGTGACCACGTTTCCACAAACCGTTATCATCTTTTAGTCGTTTGATAGTATTGGTACGCCTTCGTTGATCAGCTTTTGAATGAAAAAACTTTGTATTTCTGTCAGCATCCCTCAGCCAAACCGCACGACTCCTTTGTCTCCACAATGTCTCCTCAGTTTTAAGAAGCTTATCACGTTGAATTTCAAGAGCTTTGTACTGCTGCAGTTCAAGAGGATCAATAGCCCATCTTCTATCTTCTTTCAACAAGCCGTCAATTCTCTGAATTTCCTTTGAGACTCTATTTGTTCTGAGATCACGAAAAACATGTTGGATAGAATGAATGGAAGTCAACTTCTGACAGAAGGAAAAACCATTATTGCTCCACAGATTACGCACCAGATCCCTGCATTTATCTTCTTTTGACCAAGCCTCTTCAAACCTGAAAATGTACTTCCTTCGTTCGATCTCACCCTCCCTTTGAATTAGAATACGGAGAGGAGCATGATCAGAACCGTGACGCTCCAGATGAACAACTTTGGTAAGTGGAAAGTACCTTTGAAAGGCTATGGAATACAAAGCTCTATCAAGTCTGCACTGCACATTATTATCACCCTTCCTCCCATTTGACCAAGTAAAAGGATAACCATCGAATTCCACTTCTTTGAGTCCACAACAATCAAGAACGTTCCTGCTCCAAGAGTATTGGGCTTCAGATATGCTAATACCACCCCTTTTGTCTGAATCCTGAGTAATATCGTTAAAATCGCCAAACAGCAGCATCAGATTCCCACCCTCATCCTTCAAATTTTGAACCAACCTCCAAGTCTCTCGTTTTCTAGGCTCATCCGGAAAACCATAGACACCCGCAAACGACCACACCTCTTCGTCATCTTCCTGAATACACAAACCAACTATATGATTTGAAGAGAAAGAAGATATTTGGAGCTCAAGATCATCGTTCCACCACAAACTGATACCCCCTGCCCTGTCTTTGCCCGATCCTCTACAGTCCACCATTTTAGCTACATTGAATCTGAACCTGCTTTTAACCTTAATCACCTCATATTCCTTCAGTCTAGTTTCCATTAAGAAAACCACTTGGGGATTTTCAGCACGAATGAGCCTTGCCAAGGCTCGAACCGGACGAGGACTCCCCAATCCCCGACAGTTCCAAGATAGGATTTTCATTGTGATAGGCGGTGCTGGTTAACCAACACCACCTCTGGTTGAGTTGAAAGCTTGATACCCTCCTCCGATGATTGTTTCCTTTTCTTCTCCTCAAAACTTTGAACATCCACAGGCCCCTCCGTAATCATAACATCAATAAGATTTCTTTTAACCAACATAGGTTTCGAATTACCCGTAATGTTCATCTTAGATGGTTTACTCGTCTTCCTTCTAGTCCATCTTTTCTTTGACACACCTACTGATGGAGCTTGGATTTGAGGAAACTCCTTACCAGTAGAGAGAGCAACAACCCTTAATGATTCTGCAACATTCTTCACATCAACAATAGGTGTTCGACCAGCTGAGCACTCTTCAGGACGTTTCTCCTTCAACACCACCGTTGCCTCAACTTTCTGGACTTCTGGCTCTTCCTCCTTTTCCTTTCCTTTCGAACCATATCTGTTATGGCTGGAGGACACCTCAAATAATTCTCTGCTACACTTACTGGAGCTAGATTCCTTTGATTTGCCTTCATCAAGCACTTTGGGGAGAGGGGATACCCGAAGCCATTGCCCAAAGGAAAGATCCCGCTCTTCGATATCATCATAACCGTCTTCATTCAGTTCTTCCATCACCTCACAATCCTTAATTTGATGTCCCATACGACCACATACGAAACAAAACGTAGGCAACCGCTCATACTTGAAATGGATTCTAAGGGATTTCTCTTTATATTTCACAACAGTGCCACGTTTCAGCGGGTCCTTCAAGTTAACCAACACTTTGATTCGTAAAAATCTGCCGTTTCTATGTGCCATTTTGATGTCTATTTCCTCAAAAACCCCAACAATGTTGCCAATCTTCTTCGCCATTGATTCGGATCTAAGGATGAGAGGGAGCTCATAAATTCTAACCCAGAAAGAAGCATAATGCAAGTCCATATCAGCTGGTTGTTCCTCGCCAGAAATCCGTTTCAGAACTAACAGGGATCTGTCAAAACTCCAAGGGCCCGTTTTTAGAATAAATTCCAAATCTCTCTTGGAAACAAACTTGAATAGAAACAGGTTCTTCCCCAAATCTTGAATCTCCACCGGGTGTTTAAGTCTCCACGCATTGATGATGGTACTCTTAAAGGCCGTGTGTTGAAACTACTATCAGTCCAGAGCTTTCCGGCAAGGGTCCGATGAAAGGTTTCGTCTTCGCAAATTTCATCTGCGGCAACAATCACTCCTTCTTCTTCCTCCTTGGACAACTCAACCAATTTCCATTTCTCCACAGAACCAGCAACAGTGAGGATACCAACAGAAACCTAATCACACGGGTAATCAGAGACGACGAGGGAGCCAGACACGAAAAAGGAAACAGTGAGGTTGCACAACGAGGGCGAACTGAAAAGAAAAGTAACAGAGGAACAGTAGAAATCACTCACACCAAAAGAGGAGAAAGGAAACCAATGAATGGTTGAGGGGCGGATTATGAAATCCGGAAAAAGAAACTCAAACCCTAGAGGGAAGAGGACAAGACACGTTAATTCTAGAGAGAGGGAGGATCATCTCTCTCTAACACGTGGTCCCCCTGAATCTGAAATATATGAAAGTGTTAGATATGGTCAATTTATGTTGCTATCTGTCATGCTCCTTCAACTCAGTTAATTGTGGCCACATAAAATTTTCATGCAGGAGCTATCTTAAATACGTACGCTTTATATTAATTTTGAGACAAATAAAATTATTTATTCCAAAAATAAACTTATCTATGACTCAGTTTTGTTTAGTTGATCTATATAAAACAAATTCATCTCAATTTGATAAAATTAATTTTAAAAATATTTAATACTCAAATTAAAAATATAAATAAAATTATGTTAATGTTAATATTAATATAAAACATGAATATGATAATACTTTTTATTTCAATATTAATGATAATAAAATTATGTTAATGTTAATATTAATAATGTTAGTATTACTAATTGTAATGTTAATATTTTATGTTAATTTTAATATTAATATTAGTATTAATAAAATTATGTTAATGTTAATATTAAAATGTTAATATTACTAACGTTATTGTTAAAATTATGTCAATTTAAATATTTTATTTTAATTTTATTATTAATATTAGTATTAATAAAATTATGTTAATGTTAATCTTAATAATAATATATTTTATGTAAAATATAAAATATAATATAATAAATCTAACTTAAGGATAATGATCAATTTTAGTAAAAATATTAAATTTAAATAAACTATTAAATGTTATAAGAATAATTAAAAATCATTAAATAATTGATTGGTGGAATATACAATACTAATTTTTCGATGTTGAAAGAGATAATCGATAGTCTTTGCTACGATGGTGGAGGTTTCCGAAGGACACAATTGGGGGATACCTGTAAGGTTAGTGTTCTAACACGCAAGTCAGTGAAATCAGATATGAGGGACTTGCAAGTTTGTAACGAGTTATACCTTGGTGTGACATAGAGTCACACTTATATAAGAAAGAAGGTTAGAATTGCCCTTAGTAAGCGCGACGCCTCATGTGTGGGATTATTGGATGGATTGTATTGCCGCCCAAAAGGCCTACTAAGAGAGATCCGAGAGCGAACTCTATTGGGGATCACATGCATGCAAGAAATGAGAACTTTTCGTACTCTTGAACACAGACAATCTCAGACCCTAGCAAATCACACAACGTCCAAATCAATAAGACGATCCATAACATGATACAACACATTCCACGCGAAGCGGTTATAACCACCTTTGTTATATAAATAGAGGAGCACACCATTTTCAGGTATTTCAAATCCATCTTCATTACTCACCATTTTTTATTCTCCTATTGACTTGGGCGATGAAGTGTTAACCTTGCAAGTACACGCATGCATCTTCCTACTAGAAATCTTAGTGCACCAAATCAGAAGTCCAATGCAACAATCAATATCACATTTATGGTTCCCTCGCAGAGCAATGATGTTGTTTGTGGGAATCAACTTTTGAATCTTCTAAACTTCAGTAAGGAACCTTTTGTTCTTGCATCGAAGATTCAGATCTTCAATCATCGAACATGTACAATATGATGCAACAACAAATTTCTTAACTTCTAACTAAAAGGATTATGAGATTAGAAGAAAACATACAACTCAATCTTCCCAGGGGAAGCATAGTACACGATGAAGCTTCACGAGGTTGTCCTATAGTCGTTCTAGATCCAATCCTGGTCAAAGAGACTGTGATTCACGAAGAAGTTCCACTATCTCCTGGTCTCTCTCAATCGAAATACACCAAAATCCTCCCCTAGCTCCTTAGACAGAAGAAAAAACCAAGTTTCATTGGAAATTCCTCATCCAAATCGTTCACTGGTTCTTGATACGAGGAATGGGAATGATCCGAGGTAGCTGCTCCAGTAGCAGAATATAGGAAAAACCTGATGTCGGCTTATATTATTGATAGTAGGATATTGAGATTGCTGGAGAATCATCTGAAGCTATATAACTACGATAGGGTTGGGGATCCCGACAAACATATTAAACTTGTCAATTACCAGCTAGATTATTATCACACTAAAGTACCTGTAAAGTGCAAAGTCATTATAGTAACCCTCACATAAGCTTCCAGGAAGTGGTACAAGTCTCTCCCGAAAAGGAGTATAAACTAATGGGGGACCTTTGTGATGTTTTCATCTATCAATTTACCTCTCGAAAGAAGCAACTGACTACAATGGTGGGACTGAGTGGAATTACACAAGGCAAGAAAGAGATTATGTACGGAATACATTGACAGATCCACCAAAATAGTTGTGGCAGTAAAAGGTGGAGAATATGTAACACCTCAACTTTAGTTTTTTTTTTATTTCTATTAATTTATATTGATTTATTTTATTTATTTAAGTTTTATATGTGCTTTATTGAAATTTTTGATATTTAATTATAATTAGTTAATAAATAGAAAATTCAAAAGAAATAGGTGTTTGGAGTAAAGAGCTAAGGGTGTGGTGAGATTTGAAAATAATAGAATTAATAATTATTTGAGATAATTGAGTTTATTAGAATATTTAAATAATTATTTAATTAGTGTATTTTTTATTTAAATAAATTGGAATTTTAGGAAAATAGAGTTTAGTGAGGATGTGATGGGAAATGAGGGTGAAGTAAGTAAATGAGAGTTTTAGGTTAAATAAATAGATCCTATGAGTGGAAGTTTTGTTAGATTGTGAAATTTAGAAATTGGAAAACGATGCAGGAGGCTAGAGCAATTCGAGGAAGGAAGCGAGCGGTATATCACAAGGGCAAGAGAGTTCAACTATCAAGCAACTTCGAGGTAAGGGGGAAACTCTTTGCATATGGGTTTAGGCAGCCGGATAGTAAGGGATCCTAACCCTCCTATCTTTTCCTTATTAACATGTATCTATGTTGTTGTTTGTGGCCAAAGGGTATGCCTTGAAACCTTCTGCCTTGTTTGTGTTTATTCTCTATATTTATGGCCAAAGGGTTTGACCAAAAACCTTTTTGATTGATTCTTGAGGAATATTATATTGTTTTACTTGAATCATTGTGGATGTCGTATGCCTTGTATAAGGATAATTTTAAATAAATTTTTATGTTTCTCTTTTGGTGCCCTTTTTGCCTTGGTTGTATGTTGTTGATTGATGAGTTGAGGTGACGCCTTAATACGGAAATATAAAATTGCAATAGTTGTACCATATTGTGTATGGTTGTTTATTTGTATGTTTTTAGGCGATTAGAACTCATATAAGCGAAACATGCGAGTTACGAATATGTTCAATAGGGAGAAAACGCAAAAAATCGTAGGCAGACATAGAAGGGGATCGATAGTCTTATTTCATGCATAACTTCAGTTTCGTAAGTCTGTTTGAGGTGATGTCAGTTGTGTTTGAAAGCTAACACAATAATCTTACATCTTTCTTTTGAAGTGAGAAATTTGGGTCTAGGAACGCTATAACAGTAGCAGTTTTCTGATTTTTATACTAGAGACGTAGTCAATTTCAGTCATTCGTTGGGCCTCATATTTCGCGCGTAACTAAAGTTTTGTAAGTCCGTTTGGGGTGCTGTCAGTTGCTTTAGAAAGAGAGTTTAATGATATTTCAAACTGGAGAGCTTCATTATTTTATCATGAGTATGTAATTTTTGGTGCTATTTTGAAGTCAGACATTCTATTTTAGAGTTTCAATCGTCACTACTACGGAAAACACATATAATCACGCCAGAGTTATTACAGATATTCAATCAACCGTTGTAATATGTGATATTTAGACGCATGCATTTTTTTAAAATTTATTTAACCACCTATAACCACGGTTGATTTAATACTCGTTGTGAAAAGGGGCGTATGGCCCTGGGTTCAAATCCCAGCACCAACATTTTTTGGTTATTTATTATTTTTGAAAAATGCTGATAGAACTTTCACCACGGGTATTTAAATCAACCGTGGTTATAGGTGGCACATTTTTTTAAGATATATATATATATATATATATATATATATATATATATATATATATATATATATAACGCTCTTATTTCATTCACTTTTACCATAGATGTACTTAGACAAACTTCATCTTTTGCCTCCAAACTTCTACCATTTACGAAACATTATTCATCCACTAAACCAAACTTGAAAACATCATTTCTTCCACAAACGAAACTCAGAAACATTGCTTCCATTAACGTGTCAGAGTCTGTTCTTGTTAACGATTCTACATGTAAAATGTTACTGTTTAGCGATTCTATTTATTTATTTTTTATTGTTGTTCGTGTTGTTGTTCTTGTTGTTCTTGTTGTTATACTTATTTTTGTTCTTTTTGTTATTGCTCTTGTTGTTCTTGTTATTGTTCTTGTTGTTGTTATTGTTGTTCTTGTTGTTATTCTTATTTTTGTTGTTGTTGTTGTTGTTGTTGTTGTTGTTGTTGTTGTTGTTGTTGTTGTTGTTGTTGTTGTTGTTGTTGTTGTTGTTGTTGTTGTTGTTGTTGTTGTTGTTGTTGTTGTTGTTGTTGTTGTTGTTATTGTTCTTGTTGTTCTTGTTATTGTTCTTGTTGTTCTTGTTGTTGTTGTTGTTGTTGTTGTTATTCTTGTTGCTATTGTTGTTCTTGTTATTATTCTTATTTTTGTTCTTGTTGTTGTTGTTGTTCTTGTTATTATTCTCGTTGTTCTTGTTGTTGTTTTTGTTGTTCTTGGTGTTCTTGTTGTTATTGTTATTGTTGTTGTTCTTGTTCTTCTTGTTATTTTTCTTATTATTCTTGTTAATCTTGTTGTTCTTGATGTTGTTCTGTTAAAATATTTAATATTGTATATTGTGATAAAAGTTATTGTGAGATATTGGATCGAACTCTAGTTAGCATGTCGTCGAAGTCTGCTCACACGTTGTTGTCGAAGACCTACACACTACTACAAAACGCTAAAACAACAACGGCAGGCTTACAACACATCCTTTTATGCTGTTGTAATAGGTTAAAAATTTCGCGCCCATTTAAAAGCTGAGTCATTTAATGACGGTTGAGTGAAACCACCGTAGTAATAAATAAAATGTATCAAGCTTCGATTCCCTGGAACTACATTTTTTCCATTTTTTAGAGTACATTTAGCGTGTGTCAATTAAGTCCATTATTTATAAAATAAATTGTAAATTATTTTACAACGGTTAAGATGAACAACCGTAGTAATAAATGAAATGTAACAAGCTTCGATTCCCTGCGACTACATTTTTTCCATTTTGTAGAGTACATTTAGCGTGTGTCACTTAAGTCCATTATTTAAAAAATAAATTGTAAATTATTTTACAACGGTTAAGATGAACAAACCGTAGTAATAAATGAAATGTAACAGGCTTCGATTCCCTGCAACACATTTTTACCTTTTTTTAGGATACATTTCACTTAAGATTCCACTACGGTTTGTTTCTCCACCGAGATTAAAAGGTTTACTGATAAATTAAAACAAAACTTATTATGTATTTCTTTCATAAGACGCCCTAATCGAACAAGTGAGCCAGCGACGCCCTAACCTTTACACTCTTCAACATCTTCATTCCTTTTTTCTTGGTTTATGCTCAAATATTGTCCGGCTTCATTCATTTGCTTCTTCAGCTTCGAAGTAAGGTACTCTTCAACATCTTCATTCCTTTTTTCTTGGTTTATGCTCAAATATTGACCGTCTTCATTCATTTGCTTCTTCAGCTTCGAAGTAAGGTTCTCTTCAACATCTTCATTCCTTTTTTCTTGGTTTATGCTCAAATATTGACCGTCTTCATCATTCATTTGCTTCTTCAGCTTCGAAGTAAGGTTCTCTTCAACATCTTCATTCCTTCTTTCTTTGTTCATATTGTATATGCTCAAGTCAGAATGAGATGTTTCATATGCTTTACGTTTAGTATTAGAGTACATCTTCATTGATTTTTCTTTGTTCATATTGTATATGCATACGCTCGAGTTTTTGGATTAGATTTTGGTGTGTCATTCACATTATTATACATGTATAAATTTTAGAAGTTGTAATGGATCGTAGTTGGATGAAAGCCAATAGATTAGATCCGGTTTATGAGAACGGAGTTTGTGAATTCCTTGAATACGCTGATAAACATCTTCCCGTCAATGATGGTATCTTTTATTGTCCTTGTGTTGTTTGTGCTAATATCAAAAAGGGTACAAAGAAAGAAATACACAATCACCTTTGTTGTGATGGTATATGTCAAAATTATATAATATGGGCGTGGCATGGTGAGGTGGATAATAAGGAAAGTCGGGCGTCACAAAGTTAAAGAGTGGAGGAAGATGAATATATGGAAGATCACGTAGAGGATATGTTCTGTGATATTGGGGAATCTTCTTTTATGAATGCTCATATTTATGATAATTTATGTAGTGATAAAGACACCCCTTTATATAAGGGATGCACAGAGTTCACACGATTGTCGGCGGTGTTAAAGTTGTTTAATCTGAAGGCAAAAAATGGATGGTCGGATAAAAGTTTCAAGGAAATTACTTGAATTACTACAGCAAATGTTACCAGAAGATAACAAATTGCCGGATCGTTGCTATGGGGCCAAGAAGATATTGTGTCCACTAGGTCTGGAGTATATCAAGATACATGCTTGCCCTAATGATTTCATATTATTCCGGAAAGAGTATGAAGACTTGTTTCAATGTCCGAAATATGGTGTGTCGCGTTACAAGCAGAAGGCTAGCAATGGTGATGACAATGATCACTTTGAAAATGTTAGTAGAAAGCATCCTCCTGCTAAAGTGTTATGGTACTTGCCAATACTTTCACGATTAAAGAGACTTTTTGCTAATTCGAATGACGCAAAGAATCTTAGATGGCATGCAGATGAAAGGATTCGTGATGGAAACATTCGCCATGTAGTTGATGCAATGGAAGAAAATTGATTCGTTGTTTCCAGATTTTGGAGTCGAGCCAAGAAATCTTAGGCTTGGGTTTGCCACCGATGGAATGAACCCCTTTGGTAATATGAGCACTAATCATACTTCGTGGCCTGTTCTTCTCACTATTTACAACCTATCTCCTTGGTGTGCATGAAGCGCAAGTATATACTGTTAAGTATAATGATTTCTGGACCATGACAACCTGGTAACGATATAGATGTTTATCTTAGTCTATTAATTGATGATTTACGACTCTTGTGGGATGAAGGCGTTGAAGTTGATGATGCATATTCTACGGAAAAGTTTAATATGTGTGCAATGTTATTTTGCACAATTAACGACTTTCCGGCTTACGGTAACTTGGCGGGATACAGTGTCAAAGGACATAAAGCGTGTCCTATATGTGAAGATGATACTTGTTATCACCAACTTGAGTTTGGAAAAAAGACCGTTTACCTTGGGCATAAAAAATTTCTAAAACCGGGTCATCCTTATCGTAGATTGCGAAAGGCTTTTAATGGAGAGCAAAAGTTTGGCGAGGCTCCTAAACCTTTAACCGGTGATGAAGTTTATCAATAGCAGGAGTACATTAATGTTGTCCTTGGGAAGAGAGAAAAAGAAAAAGGTGGGAAGAGAGGAAAAGAAAAAGGGGCAGTTGCATAAAATATATGGAAAAATAGGTCTATCTTCTTTGATCTTCCATATTGGTCAAGTCTTGATGTTAGACACTGTCTTGATGTGATGCACGTGGAGAAAAATGTGTGTGATAGTTTGATTGACACACTTCTAAACATTCTGGGCAAGACTAAAGATAGTAATACTTCCCGTCTTGATATGGAGAAGATGGGTATACGAAAACAGTTGGCTCCAATAGAGAAAGGAAAAAGAACTTATCTGCCTCCAGCATGTCACACTCTATCTAAAAAGGAAAAGAAGATGTTCTGCGAGTGTTTGCAAGGTATTAAAGTTATGCAAGGTTACTCATTAAACATCAAGAAACTTGTATCAATGAAAGATCTCAAGTTAATTGGTTTAAAATCTCATGATTGTCATGTATTGATGCAACAACTTCTACCAGTGGCTATCCGTGGGATCCTTCCAAAAAACGTGAGAGTAACTATAACGAGACAGTGTTTATTCTTCAATGCCATATGTAATAAAGTTCTTGATTTCAAAAAATTGGATGAATTAGAAGATGAGGCTGCCATAATCTTGTGTCAATTGGAGATGTATTTTCCGCCATCATTTTTTGACATTATGGTCACTTACTTGTTCATCTCGTAAGAGAAATCAGAATTTGTGGTCCAGTTTATTTAAGGTGGATGTATCCAATAGAGCGATATATGAAGATCTTTAAAGGATATACGAAGAATCATCACCGACCAGAAGCTTCGATTGTTGAAAGGTACATCACAGAAGAAGCTGTTGAGTTTTGTACAAACTATTTGTCGGATGCAGATTCTATAGGAATTCCAAAGTCTCGTCATGCTGACACAGACAGAAGAGGTATTCAAGGTATAAATGTTAGGTCAATGGCTCGGGATGTAGTTATTCAATCACATTTCTATATTTTGAATAATATAGATGAGGTTCAACCTTTCATAGATACTCACAAAAGACTTATGAAGAAAAAATATCCCCGAATGAATGACAAGTTATTGTTGATAGAGCATAAAATAGATTCATGGATTGGTTTAATAAAAGTGTATCTAATGATCCTAGTGCATCCGAGATACTTAGATGGTTGTCGTACGGGCCAAAATTTTGTGTCATTACCTGGAGTGCATACGACATTGGTCATTATACCTTTTATACAAAATCAAAAGATGATCGTAGTACAATGGAAAATAGTGGGGTTATGGTTGAAGCCGAATCGATGTATTTCTCTAGTTCGAAAGATAAGAATCTGGTATTGGCAACTACCGCGTTTTATGGTGTCATTGATGAGATTTGGGAGATTGATTATGTTATTTTCAAAGTGGCTTTATTTAAATGCAAGTGGGTTCCCAATAATAGTAATGGTGTAGACATTGATGACTTAGGATTCACCCGGGTCGACCTTGGCAAGGCATCTTTTAATACAGAACCATTCATCATGGCTTCTCAAGCAAAACAAGTTTTCTATGTTTCTGATCCATCGGACAAATCAGGGAAATGGTCAATCGTTCTCCAAGGAAAATACATTCATCTTAGTGATGAAAGTCTTGATATTCCGTCCACACCTTCTTACACAACACAAGTTCCTACCTCATATGATGAAGTTGATGGAGATGCCGTGCATGCTATACGACTCGATCATGAAGAAGGTATATGGGAAAATTAACAAGTACGCAATTTATTATTTATTCATAATATATTAATTGTATGTTATAGTTTAGAAGTATTTTTACTAACAAGTATAATTATTTGAAATCATAGGTATTTTGAGTCCAGACACCAGGCCAGGAGACAAGACACCAAGAGACAAGATACCAATACACCAAGTTACAATTATGTGAAGTTATGTAATGTGTGTAAACTGTAATATGTATATGTGATATTTTATTTATGTAGGTTGTTTGTTCTGATAAACTGTAATCTGGTATATGTGATATTATGAATATGACACGGTTAATATTATTATGAAAACTGTATCACAAAATGTGAATTGTATTTTTCTGCTGTGCTGAGATATGAAGAACAATAATACAGGTAAAAAAATGGGATTAATTATAAAAGCAGGATGATATTTGTTAATTTAGCTGAAACTTTATCGACGGTTATATTTCCTAACCGTTATAATATCTGGCACGCTGTCCAGCAAAAAATAAATATCAAAACTGTGCTGCTGGGAATCGAACCGAGGACAAGTATATTGATTACAACGGTGTAATGTAAAACCGTTGTGATAGTTAGCGCGCTTTCCTCATTATTACAACGCATACAAGGCTGTCGTTGTAAGTATCATATATACAACAACAATCTACATAACAACGCCCTCGCCCGCGTCATTATATGTCATTCTCAACCGTTGTTAAATGGGATTTTCGTAGTAGTGACATGCTGTAATCGAATTGTGTTCTAGTATATAGGAGATCGAATTGGGCCTTGTGTTATGGATCTAATTGTTTAAGTTAGCTTGTTGATGCTCCGCAAGTGCACGGATTTATCGAAGTAATATAAAAGATTGTCGAACCCACAGAGACCAATGTCAACCTACTGTAATCTATTGTTGCTTTATAAAGCTAAGGCTATGATTAAAATGGTACGAATGGAAATATAAACGCTAATTACTAAAGGTTTGAAAATAACGATAAAACGAGCCCGAAATATGGATTCCATGTTCCTAAGGGACTTGTAGAATACGGGTACTGATTATGACTATATGCCTATTCTGTAGAATATACCGACTTAAAGGCTCCGCCTCACGCTCTCGCGGTCTTAACTAAAGCCGTATCTCTTAATCCCAAGATTTTGTTCTCAATCGCCCGATAACTAAGAAACACTATTTGAAAGCCAACAATATCCTAATCAACATCTAAAGCACTCTCGCTGTATTTAGATATGATGCCTAATTTCTACTATCCGGTTCGCTCCTCACGCTCTCACGAATCTCGGCTCAAACCTTTATATGCTTCTCACTCTCATGACAAAGCAATGTTAAATAACTTCTCACTCTCATGACAAAGCTACTTAAATTATGCATAGAAATTATAACCAAAATGACATACAATCGCGATTTCATACTTAATACATCTACGGAGTCCCGTCGGTAATGACGGTTCTCATATGTCGGACTCAAGACAATTTAACTAGACACGGAATTAAACATAAACAAACTGAACATGATACACATAATAAAAGACAACATGCTTAACAATTGTAAAACAAAACAGTAGTAATAATAAAACGATAAATAAAGAACCTGTAAATTTGCGGTAAAGTAAATCAGAACGAAACGAAAATGGAGACTTGTACTAATTTGATCCAGAAGTACAGCAATGAAAAAAGTACAGATTTGCAACAATCCCTCAGTGTGAGTAATTGTTGCTTTTAACGGTAAATGTATGCCTAAGGAATCAAACTAAATTGCAACAGGCTTCCGCGCTTTGATCCCCCTTTGGAACTGGACTAAGAGGTCTTATTTATAGAGGAAAAATACAGTTACAAGGCCGAAATTCGAATTCTGAGATGGAGGGAAAAGAAACTGCCAAAAACTTCCTGAAACTCCCAAACTGCTGCAAAAAACTGCTCCCGCCACAAACGGCGACCGCCGTATGCCTAATTGCGACCGTCATTGCTTCAAAAGGTGATTTCCCTCTTTTTTTGGGACATGGAGAACGCCTTTCTCCTCTGTAGGGGCAAATGGCGAGCGCCCTTCAGTTGGGGAGGCCAAAACTTGCATTTTTGCTGTTTTTCTTCATTCTTCAGCTCTGTTTTCACTGTTTTTTCCATACTTGCCGATTAAACACCTGTCGACATAAAAACAAAGGAAAACATAATAAATCAAAGCAAATAGTATGAAAGACTCGATAAAATGGTACTAAAAGTGCGCGTAATGAGTCGGAAAATACGATACGAATTCGAGTTATCAAACTCCCCCACACTTAAACCATTGCTTGTCCTCAAGCAATTAACCAACACGGTAAAAAGAAAATAAGCACGGTTCGAAAAATAGGCACAACAAGACTCTAATCATACGTGGCTGCTAGGCTAATGTTTGATTGATAGGTACTAAATAGTGAAAACAAGGATATCGTAACGACACATTTCCACATTTGCGGACAAAGACTCCCTTCCCATGCAATACCAATTCAAATCATGACATTATAACTCGACCTACATCCTTCATCCTATTTCACCTCTTTTACATTCTCGCGCAATCACATTAAGCCTGTTATCCTTTGTACTTACATGGTAAGCGAACCTGTTTGTGTTATATGATCTTGACATTCATTTTTTTTTTCTTTTTCGCACATTATGTTTTCTTTTGCTTACGAATTTCAAGAGTCCGAACCTTTAGGATAAATGGTCGGGTGAGGACCACCTAACTTAGCGGGAACATGTCTTTCATTCGTTTTTTTTCTTTTTTCTATAAAAATCACATTATTCAAATTTTTGAGATCAACACATATTTGCATCGGTTCGTTACTTAGTTTGTACACAAGGATGGTGATGACTGCTAGTATAAAATAATCAAGAGGCTACTTCTAAGATGCTAGGCATAAGGTCTTGGCATAATATCTATTTAAATCAATATCACATACTTAGGGAATCTAAGGTGTAGGAACGGTACCGATATTTACAAAACTTTCCCAAGTCTACCTAACACAGCCTAAACAACCTATATACTTTCAGAATGTCGTGCCATGAATCGAAACAAAAATAGTTGGAGGTTAAATTTTTTTAAAATTTTGGGGAAATTGAATAACAAGTGAAAACCACCCATAAAGACTCGATAACACATGCAAAGACTCGACAAAACATTAAAAACAAATAAGATTCCTAAAAGCAAAAAATAAACTAAAAAACAATAAATCAAACTGAAAAGCGATAAATGTAAAGCGATAAAGTTCCTCCCCCATACTTAAACCAAAAATTGTCCTCAATGTTTTGATAAAAGATAGAAAAAGGAAAGATAGAACCTGTGTGAATGCTACTGCGTGCCAAATCTTCTCTGATCCTGCTCTTGTTGTCCCTGTCTTCGCTGACCATTTCTGCTTCGGGGGTGGGCATTTTGAGATACATTCCTTTGTGCAGTTCTTGAACCAGCTCATCATATTGCCCGCTTCCAGATGAAGTACCTGCAAAAAGTGTTAGAAAAATATGGTGCGGTGTGTGCAGGTGGAACATGACCATACAAAGAACGAGGAAGAGGTGAGTTACTGACGGGAGACACATGCTCTCTCCTATCATACTCATCATTGGTGGCACCACCAGCAGCGACATTCGTAGGAATGTCCGTGGGCACCAGCTCATCTCTAAGATCGTGACAAGCGATACATTCTTTATTTTCTGCAAACTCAAACAAACAAACATAACAACTTAAAATAAAAAACCTCGTGGGTTGCCTCCTACTCAGCGCTTTATTTAACGTCGATAGCTCGACGGCTAATAATCTTCGATTTCCATGGCCACTTATCAAGCCATCTCACATATCCCTCACCTTTTCTTTTCTTTCTTCTGTGGGGTGGTTCATTCTTTTCTTTTCTTTCGTCGATGAGCGAAGACAAAGTTTTAGCTGAGCAGTTGGATATGTTCAACAAGATGATTCTTGATCTTGAAAATATTGATGTGAAGATCGATGACGAAGATTAAGCAGTGTTGTTGTTGTGTGCTTTGCCCAGAACACATGCTCACTACAAAGAAATTCTCTTGTATGGAAGGGAGTCCCTGAGCTTTGAAGAAGTTCAATCAGCCCTGTATTCTAAGGACCTGAACGAACGAAAAGAGTGTAAACCTTCGATGGTTGGTGAAGGTTTGGCCATTAAGGGAAAATTCTTGCGAATAGATGGTAAGTTCGACAAGAAGAAAGGTAAAAGTCAGCAAAAGTCTCATAATGGCGAAACATCTGGTATTCGATGCTATCATTGTAAGAAGGAGGGTCACACAAGAAAGGTGTGCCCTGAACGCTTGAAAGCTCATAGAGGTAAGGATAATGGCAACGCAGCCATTGTTCAAGATGACTTCGACTCATCTGATGTCCTTGTGGTTTCAAGAAGCGACTCAAGAAAATAGTGGATTATGGATTCAGGTTGCACTTGGCACATGACTCCAAATAGAGAATTGTTCGAGGAGCTATGTGATCAATATGGTAGATCAGTGTTGCTGGGAAACAATAAAGCTTGCAAAATTGCAGGCATTAGATCTGTGAGATTCAAGCTCCATGATGAGTCAATAAGGTTATTGACTGAAGTCAGGTATGTACCTGATTTGAAGTGAAATTTGGTTTCTCTTGGTGAATTCGACAGAAAGGGATATGTTTTTCAAGGAGAGAAAAGTATCCTGAGAGTCATGAAGGGGTCGAAGGAAGTCTTGAGAGGCGTGAAGAAACAAGGCTTGTATACCCTTGAGGCTGAAGTTGTAAGTGGTTCAACAAATGTTACATCCACGAAACCTTTGTCGAAGACAAAAATTTGGCACATGAGATTGGGCCATGTCAGTGAAAGGGGTCTTGTCGAATTGGGGAAACAAAGTCTACTTGGAGGAGACAAAGTCGAAAAGCTGAAGTTTTGTGAACCCTGTGTACTTGGAAAATCTTGCAGAGTGAAGTTCAACAAAGGCAAACAAAGAACTCACGGGTCCCTTGATTACATCCATACTGATTTTTGGGGGCCTGCAAGGTGTCCATCACATTCAGGAGCAAGGTATTTTCTATCCATAGTCGATGATTATTCCAAAAAGTTGTGGGTATTCATCTAGAAGACTAAGGATGAAACTTTTTAGAATTTCAAAGTTTGGAAGACTCTGGTCAAAAATCACACTGGCAGAAAGGTTAAGAGGTTGAGAACCGACAATGGCCTTGAATTTTGCAATGAGGCGTTCGACAGCTTGTGTGATGCCTCAGCTATTGCAAGGCACAAAACTACTGCAGGTACTCAACAAAAAAATGGTTTGGAAGAGAGGTTTAATCGAACTATTTTGGAAAGAGTTAGATGCATGTTGACTAGTGTTGGGTTAAAGAAGGTGTTTTGGGCTGAGGCTGTTTCGACAGCAACATATTTGATAAATAGATGTCCTTCGATTGCGTTAGATATGAAGACACCTGAAAAAGTTTGGTCGAGACATCCACCTAGTCTCGGCAGACTGAGAGTATTTGACTGCTGTTAACCCTCATTTTCGAAGCTAGAAAAATCAAAGCTATTGTTAAGTTAAAAAAAAAAATTATTTTTAACATAAGAAAGGTTTTCGACCCAGTGTTGATATGGCCTGAGCCGAAGCAAGGTTTTAGGAATCTCAAAAAAATGGCTAAGTGTTGGGAAAGGTTTCGACCATGGGAATATTGAAACACGCGCTGCAGTTGTTATACTAAGGCTGGAGGGAATTTCCAATGTTTGAATTTCAAATAGGAGCAGTTGTGAACGTGGGAACAGTTGAGGCCAAGGAGAAGGCGCCAAAGGGACACGTTTGAAGCAATAACCACCACTTAGTAGTTATTTCTTAGCACTATAAATAGGAGTTAGTTCTATGTAATAAGGGTGTTCATATTTTTGTATAAGTTACTCAAAGAAACTCAAAGTACCCGTGTGTAGAGAAACGAGTTCGTGAGAATGTATGTAATATAACACCACCCTTTATTTCTTCATTAAGGCAATTTATCTTCATCATGTTTAAGCTTCAAGCATTTACTTTCCATGTCTTTACGTTTTCCTGAATTTTACTTTTCATGTCAAATTTACTTAAAGTCTTGTTTTTAAACTTTCATTTAAACTTCCTGCATTTACTTTCGACTGCACCTTTATATTCAAGCATTTACCTTTAAAGTCTTTATTTTCAAGAACGTGGAGTTCATCTTTATTTCTTGTCTTTTATCTTCAAAGTCTTTTATTTTTAAAGTCATTTATCTTTCCGCATATTTACTTTCGACAGCACCTTTACATTTCAGTCTTTATTTTCAAGAACGTGGAGTTCATTGCATTTTATTTTCAAAAGCGTTTACATTACTGCATTTACCTTTAAAGCCATTTATTTTCTTGCCCTTTACTTTCGACAGTCATTTACTCTTTCTGCACCTTTTACATTCAAGAACGTGGAGTTCAAGCACTTTTACATTTCTTGTTGTTTACTTTCGACAATTATTTATCTTCCTGCACTTTTATTTTTCAAAGTTATTTACCTTTTTGTCTTTTACATTCGACGCCTTTAAATTCTGCATCATTTATTTACAGCCCTTTACATTTCCAAGCCTTTACTTTGCAAGTAGTCGAACGTGGAGTTCATGTAGTTTTCTTTTACTGTCGAACGTGGAGTTCAATTTACATTTCTTGCATTTATCATTGTCAGTTACATTTTCCCTTAAATTTAGCACATGTCCTAGGATTTGTGTGGTCGATCCTGCAAGTTAGTCAGTTTTATTTAAAATTGATAGACCAGAGGTTGTTTACCAAAATTCGCAGTAAACAACTGCGTGGCCTATGCTCACATTAGGCAAGACAAGGTCAAACCTAGAGCTCTGAAATGCATGTTCATGGGATACCCTGAAGGAGTCAAAGCTTATAGGCTATGGTGCCTAGAGCCAGGTCACAGGAGGTATATCGCCAGTCGAGATGTAGTTTTCAATGAAGCTGAGATGGCTTTCAAGAAAACTGATGATGCTGACGAAGAGATGGAACAGGGAGAGATTCCTATTGAGGTGGAGCAAGTTGGTGCTAAATTGTGTATCCCAGATGAAGTCAAAGAAGAAGCAGAAGATGCTGTCGAAGATGAGGAGACTGATAATGACTACCTACTAGCAAGAGACAGGTCAAGGGGAGTCATCAAGCCACCTCAGAGACTTGGGTATGCAGATCTTATAGCTTATACCTTAATCTCTGCAAGTGAGGTTCTCGACGAAGAACCTATAGACTATAAGGAAGTTATGAGGAGTCGAAAGAAGATTAAATGTCTGAAGGCCATGGATGATGAGATGAAATCTCTTCATGATAACAATACATGGAAACTTATCAAGAAACCTACTGGAGCCAGGTTAGTCAGCTATAAATGGATTTTCAAAGTTAAGGAAGGGATCGAAGGAGTGGCGTCGAAGAGATACAAGGCAAGATTGGTCGCTTGGGGGTTCACATAGAAACAAGGTGTCGACTTTAATGATGTGTTCTCTCCTGTATGAAGCACAGGTCCATTTGAATGTTGCTTACCACAGTGGCACAGTTCGATCTTGAACTGTAATAGATGGATGTGAAGATTGCGTTCTTGTATGGTGATCTAGATGAAACAATCCTGAAGAGGTAACCTGAAGGGAATGTCGAAAATGGGAAGGAAGATTATGTGCGCAAGCTGAAGAGATCTTTATATGGACTGAAACAATTTCCTCGACAGTGGAATAGGAGATTTAACAAGTTCATGGCACGCATAAGTTTCATTAAAAGTCAGTTCGACCACTGTGTTTACTTCAGATTTCGACCTGGTAATTCATTTGTTATTTTGTTGCTTTACGTGGTTGATATTTTAATAGCAAGCAACAATGTTGAAGATGTAATGAGGGTGAAGGCTGAACTCAATAGGGAGTTTGACATGAAGGATTTGGGAGATGCGTCTAGGATTCTTGGGATTGACATCCGAAGAGATAAAAAGCAGTCGAAGTTATGCTTATCTCAAGAGGCATACCTACGGAAGATTCTCGAAAAGTATGGTATGTCAAATTCAAAGCCTGTTGTGACTCCTACAAACCCTCAATTCAAGATGAGTATAGATCAATGTCCTTATACTGATGTCGAAAGAGCTTATATGAATAACATTCCATATGCTAATATAGTGGGTTCTTTGATGTATGCTATGGTCTGTACTAGACCCGACATAGCATATGCAACAAGTCTTGTAAGCAGGTACATGGAGAATCCTGGAAAGGCACACTGGCAAGCATTGAAGAGGATTCTAAGGTACATAAATGGGTCTCTGAATAGAGTCCTAATTTATGGTAGAGCCTTAGGTGAAGATAGTAAAGCAGCAATCGAAGGATATATCGACTCTGATTATGCAGGTTGTATGGATTCCAAAAAATCTATCTCTGGATATGAGTTCACTATGTTTGGCACAACAATAAGTTGGAAAGCAACACTTCAGAAGGTTGTTGCCTTATCAACCACTGAAACAAAATATATTGCCCTCACTGAAGCTGCGAAAGAAGCATTGTGGCTTGAAGGTTTTGTAAAGGAGCTAAAACTTCAAGGTCAAGTTATCACTGTTAAATGTGATAGTCAAAGTGCAATACACCCGTCGAAGAATTTAGCCTATCATGAGCGAAACAAGCACATTGATGTAAGGCTGCATTTCGTCAGAGGGGTAATCGAGTGTGGAGAAGTCCAAGTGCTGAAGGTTTTGACAGATCATAATGTTGATGATAAGATCACCAAGACATTGCCTAGTTGCAAGTTTTTCCACTGTATGCAGTTGATAAAGCTGCATGAAGAAAGCTAGTTTATTCCTTGATGTTATAGAGTTAGATCCAAGGTGGAGATTTGTGAGGTATTGGATCACACTCTAGTTAGCATGTCGTCGAAGTCTGTTCACATGTTGTTGTCGAAGACCTACATGCTGTAGTCGAATTGTGTTCTAGTATGTAGGAGATCGAATTGGGCCTTGTGTTATGGATCCAATTGTTTAAGTTAGCTTGTAATGGGTAATTGTTAAAAAGCCCATTAGTTTAGTATGTTAGGTTTATTATAAATAGCATACTACTTCATAAGGTGTGGCAAATCCTTATTAGGTTGAGAGAGGTTAATTGTTGGTATTCACTTGAAATCTTTGAACCCTATTGAGAAAGTGAATAGTAAAACAGATTTAACAAATTTTCTATTCTTCTTCCTCTTTTCTCTTCCTTTGTGAACCCTAATAGGGTTTCTTGTGTTTGTTCAAGTTTTTTCTTCTTTTCTACCCTTGTGGATTTCTGGGTGTTCAAGAAACCAAATATACTTTGTTATTCCGATATCGTTTTTCACAACAAATTGGTGCGGTGAGCGTGAAGAAGATGCCTTCAACAAAGTATGAAATTGAAAAGTTCACCAAAGTGAACGATTTCGGTCTGTGGCACTTGAAGATGAAAGCCCTACTGGTTCAGCAGGGGTGTTTGGAAGCGTTGAAGGGAGAGGCAGCCATGGACGTTGCGTTAACGAAAAAAGAAAAGACGACCATGATAGAGAAATCCCACAGCGTAATATTGTTGAGCCTTGGTGATAAGGTTCTTCGACAGGTATCAAAGGAGACTACGACATCGGGGTTATGGTTGAAACTTGAAAGTTTGTACATGACCAAATCTCTGGTGAATCGACTCTACCTGAAGCAAGCTTTGTATTCATTCAAGATGAGTGAAGAAAAAGTTTTGGCTGAGCAGTTGGATATGTTAAATAAGTTGATTCTTGATCTTGAAAATATTGATGTGAAGATCGATGATGAAGATCAAGCACTGTTGTTGTTGTGTGCTTTGCCCATAACACATGATCACTTCAAAGAAATTCTCTTGTATGGAAGGGAGTCCCTGAGCTTTGAAGAAGTTCAATCAACCATGTATTCTAAGGACCTGAACGAATGAAAGGAGCATAAACCTTCGATGTTTGGTGAAGGTTTGGCCGTTAAGGGAAAATTCTTGCGAAAAGATAGTAAGTTCGACAAGAAGAAAGGTAAAAATCAGCAAAAGTCTTATAGTGGCGAAGCATCTGGTATTCGATGCTATCATTGTAAGAAGGAGGGTCACACAAGAAAGGTGTGCCCTGAACGCCTGAAAGCTCATAGAGGTAAGGATAATGGCAACGCAACCATTGTTCAAGATAACTTCGACTCATCTGATGTCCTTGTGGTTTCAAGCAGTGACTCAAGAAAATAGTGGATCATGGATTCAGGTTGCACTTGGCACATGACTCCAAAACAGAGAATTGTTTGAGGAGCTATGTGATCAAGATGGTAGATCAGTGCTGCTGGGAAACAACAAAGCTTGCAAAATAGTAGGTATTGGATCTATGAGATTCAAGCTCCATGATGAGTCAATAAGGTTATTAACTGAAGTAAGGTATGCATTTGATTTGAAGAGAAATTTGGTTTCTCTTGGTGAATTCGACAGAAGGGGATATGTTTTTCAAGGAGAGAAAAGTATCCTAAGAGTCATGAAGAGGTCGAAGGAAGTCTTGAGAGGCGTGAAGAAACAAGGCTTGTATACCCTTGAGGCTGAAGTTGTAAGTGGTTCAACAAATGTTACATCCACGAAACCTTTGTCGAAGACAAAAATTTGGCACATGAGATTGGGCCATGTCAGTGAAAGGGGTCTTGTCGAATTGGGGAAACAAAGTCTACTTGGAGGAGACAAAGTCGAAAAGCTGAAGTTTTGTGAGCCCTGTGTACTTAGAAAATCTTGTAGAGTGAAGTTCAACAAAGGTAAACAAAGAACTCACGGATCCCTTGATTACATCCATGCTGATCTTTGGGGTCCTACAAGGTGACCATCACATTCAGGAGCAAGGTATTTTCTATCCATAGTCGATGATTATTCCAAAAAGTTGTGGGTATTCATCCAGAAGACTAAGGATGAAACTTTTGAGAATTTCAAAGTTTGGAAGACTCTGGTAGAAAATTAGACTGGCAGAAAGGTTAAGAGGTTGAGAACCGACAATGGCCTTGAATGTTGCAATGAGGCGTTCGACAGCTTGTGTGATGCCTCAGGTATTGCAAGGCACAAAACTACTGCAGGTACCCCACAACAAAATGGTTTGGAAGAGAGGTTTAATCGAACTATTTTGGAAAGAGTTAAATGCATGTTGACTAGTGCTGGGTTAAAGAAGGTGTTTTGGGGCTGAGGCTGTTTCGACAGCAACATATTTGATAAACAGATATCATTCGACTGCGTTAGATATGAAGACACCTGAAGAAGTTTGGTCGAGACATCCACCTAGTCTTGACAGACTGAGAGTATTTGACTGCATGGCCTATGCTCACATTAGGCAAGACAAGGTCGAACCTAGAGCTCTAAAATTCATGTTCATGGGATACCCTGAAGGAGTCAAAGCTTATAGGCTATGGTGCCTAGAGCCAGGTCATAGGAGGTGTATCGCCAGTCGAGATGTTGTTTTCAATGAAGCTGAGATAGCTTTCAAGAAAACTGATGATGCTGACGAAGAGATGGAACAGGGAGAGATTCCGATTGAGGTGGAGCATGTTGATGCTGAATTGTGTATCCCAGATGAAGTCAAAGAAGAAGCAGAAGATGCTGTCGAAGATGAGGAGACTGATAATGACTACCTACTAGCAAGAGACAGGTCAAGGGGAGTCATCAAACCACCTCAGAGACTTGGGTATGCAGATATTATAGCTTATGCCTTAATCTCTGCAAGTGAGGTTCTCGACGAAGAACCTATAGACTATAAGGAAGTTATGAGGAGTCGAAAGAAGATTGAATGTCTGAAGGCCATGTATGATGAGATGAAATCTCTTCATGATAATAACACATGAGAACTGATCAAGAAACCTGCTGGAGCCAAGTTAGTCAGCTATAAATGGATTTTCAAAGTTAAGGAAGGGATCGAAGGAGTGGCGTCGAAGAGATACAAGGAAAGATTGGTCGCTAGGGGGTTCAATCAGAAAGAAGGTTTCGACTTTAATGATGTGTTCTCTCCTGTATGAAGCACAGGTCCATTCGAATGTTGCTTACCACAGTGGCACAGTTTGATCTTGAACTGAAACAGATGGATGTGACTATTGCGTTCTTGTATCGTGATCTAGATGAAACAATCCTGATGAGGTAACCTGAAGGGTATGTCGAAAATGGGAAGGAAGATTATGTGCGCAAGCTGAAGAGATCTTTATATGGACATAAACAATTTCCTCGACCGTGGAATAGGAGATTCGATAAGTTCATGGCAGGCATAAATTTCATTAGAAGTCAGTTCGACCACTGTGTTTACTTCAGATTTTGACCTGGTAATTCATTTGTTATTTTGTTGCTTTACGTGGATGATATTCTAATAGCAAGCAACAATGTTGAAGATGTAATGAGGGTGAAGGCTGAACTCAATAAGGAGTTCGACATGAAGGATTTAGGATATGCGTCCAAGATTATTGGGATTGACATCCAAAGAGATAGAAAAGCAGTCGAAGTTATGCTTATCTCAAGAGGCATACCTACGGAAGAATCTCGAAAGGTATGGTATGTTGAATTCAAAGCCTGTTGTGACTCCGACAAACCCTCAATTCAAGATGAGTATAGATCAGTGTACCAATACTGATGTCGAAAGAGCTTATATGAATAGCATTCCATATGCTAATATAGTGTGTTGTTTGATGTATGCTATGGTCTGTACTAGACTCGACATAACATATGCAGCAAGTCTTGTAAGTAGGTACATGGCGAATCCTGGAAAGGCTCACTGGCAAGCATTAAAGTGGATTCTAAGGTACATAAACGGGTCTCTGAATAGAGTCCTAATTTATGGTGGAGCCTTAGGTGAAGATAGTAAAGCAGCAATTGAAGGATATGTCGACTCTGATTATGCAGGTTGTATGAATTCCAAAAAATCTACTTTGGATATGTGTTCACTATGTTTGGCACAATAATAAGTTTGAAAGCAACACTTCAGAAGTTTGTTTCCTTATCAACCACTGAAGCAGAATATATTACCCTCACTGAAGCTGTGAAAGAAGCATTGTGACTTGAAGGTTTTGCAAAGAAGCTGAAACTTCAAGGTCAAGTTATAACTGTTAAATGTGATAGTCAAAGTGCAATACACCCGTCGAAGAATTTAGCCTATCATGAGCTAAACAAGCACATTGATGTAAGGCTGTATTTCGTCAAAGGGGTAATCGAGCATGGAGAAGTCCAAGTGCTGAAGGTTTCGACAAATCATAATGTTGCTGATATGATCACCAAGAATTTGCCTAGTTACAAGTTTTTCCACTGTATGCAGTTGATAAAGTTGCATGAAGAAAGCTAGTTTATTCCTTGATGTTATAGAGTTAGATCCAAGGTGGAGATTTGTGGAGATTATAGAGTTAAAATGCCGTCGAAGTCTGCTCACATGTTTTTGTCGAAGACCTACATGCTGTAGTCGAATTGTGTTCTAGTATGTAGGAGATCGAATTGGGCCTTGTGTTATGGATCCAATTGTTTAAGTTAGCTTGTATCCTAAGTTATCTTGTAATGGGTAATTGTTAAAAAGCCCATTAGTTTAGTATGTTAGGTTAATTATAAATAGCATACTAGTCTCTCTTCATAAGGTGTGACAAATCCATATTAGGTTGAGAGAGGTTAATTGTTGGTATTCACTTGTAATCTTTGAACCCTATTGAGAAAGTGAATAGTAAAACAGATTTAACCAATTCTCTATTCTTCTTCCTCTTTTCTCTTCCTTTGTGAACCCTAATTGGGTTTCCTGTGTTTGTTCAAGCTTTTCCTTCTTTTCTACCCTTGTGGATTTCTTGGTGTTCAAGAAGCCAAATATACTTTGTTATTCCGGTATCGTTTTCACAACAGTTATAAATGTTGACATACCTTTCACAACGGGTATTTAAAACAACCATGATTATAGGTAGCACGCTTTTCAATTTTTTTACAACAGTCATACGACCGTGATTATAAGTAACACATATACAACCACACGCTACGTAACAATAGTCGGTCCTGCGTGATAATATGTCTTCTTTAACCGTTGTTGTATGTGTTTTTTTAGTAGTGTGTTTGATTGGTTGAGTTGAATCAAGAAGGTTGACTTTTGAGTAGTTGGTGATTTTAATGACCTGTCATAATACTAAACCCATTAATAAATAGATGCACTAAATATAAATATCAGGATGAACGAAAAAGCATTATATATATATATATATATATATATATATATATATATAGTTTGCAGCAAGAATAGTTATCAAGACCAAATGCATCAACTAAACATATAAATATCATAACAGTAGCAACAACGAATGCAAACAATAATATTAGCAAGTGCAGTGAAATAACAAAAGAACTTATAATGAGAAAAATTGATAAATATATTGGAACCTGCAAATAAAATTTGGAAACAATAAAATTCTGAAATTGAATTCTAAAAATAATTTCGGCAGGATTATGATCCAAGTGCGTATAGAAACTTCCTAGATTCAAATGCTAAGGTGCGGCAGTTCCTTAATGTGAGAAACAACTACTTTTATGATGGGGAATTTTTCTACTTAAAATTAATAATCTAAAAACTTGGACAATGAAAAGCTAAGACATAAGTCTATTTATAGAGCTAGGAACTGGTGAAAACGTCTAAAATCGTGTTGGAGGAGTCGGAGAATTATCGATTGAAGTGGGAGAGGGCTTGGTCTTTCTGTTGCTATTTTTCTAGCTTCAAAGCCCATGGCGTATGCCATGGCCTCATGGCGAACGCCATGAATTCAAAATGGGAAAAATGTTGTCTTCAAGGTCGATTGTGAATGCCATGACCTCATGGCGAATGCCATGAGCTTAGAAACTTGGTCTTTTGACTTTTCTTTGATGCCATGTGGCTCCCATGACTGCCATGTCATGGAAAACGCCATGGCAAGCGCCATGGTGAATGCCATGCGTGACGAGACTTGCTATTTTCTCTATTCTTCTTCTTTTTCGTCCCGATTTCTAGCACAGATACTCCTCTTTGGCAAATATCTGAAACACACATAATATACTAGCATAACAACATAAAAGGGAGATACAATAAGTTAAAATGACACGTGCATCGAGTAAAAAAACGTGATGTGATTCGTGGTTATCATACTCCCCCATACATGAACCTTTGCTTGTCCTTAAGAAAGTTAATAATATAAGTGAAAAAATTACATTTTAGTTCAAAGACTCAAAGAAATCGCAGCACTCAAATACTAATACGTGGTTACAAAATCACTTTTGACTAAAATTGGCTTGATAGGTACTACTTGTACACCAAGGGTATCGTAAGAACACAATTCCACATTTGCGGTTAAAATTCTCCCTCATATGCAAACCAATCTGAATCTTGCCATTCTGCCTAAACCTAACCCACTCATTCCTTTTTCATCCTTTTTCATTCTAGTGCAATCACATTAAGCCTATTATCCTTTCACACACATGGTAGGGAAATCTATTAATGACTATGATCTGGTGTTATAATTTGTGCACTTTGGCTTTTTTGATTAATTCTGCAGGATAAGCTACCGTTGGGCTAAATGACCAGGTGATGGCCACCTAACCTAGAAGGAACATCTCCATTTTATTCATTTAAATTTTTTAAATCGCATGATCATTCACTTATTTGCTTCAACTTCCATACTTAGTGTGTGTCTTAGGATGGTACTGACTGCTTAGATAAACTACTTAAGGATTATTAGAAAGCAAGTACTCAAGGTTATGGCATAACATGTATTCAAATTGATATCCATATTTGGGAGGCTTGGGGTTGTGGAACGATACCTATTTTGCAACAATTTTCCCAAGTCTTCTCAATCTAGCTTCTCTTTCATTTATAGCCTATATACTTTCTAATCATGCTATCAATCGCAAGACTTATCAAGGAAAATTTTTCGTTATAGCTCAAGAAACTGGGAAATTCAATTAACAACAAGAAACCACACATAAAGACTCGACAACACATGCTTTGACTCAACTAACATATCAATTAAATTAAAAATGGTAAAATCCTATATGCACAACTGCTTTTTTCTATTATAATTGTACCATTTTGCATCCTATATGCAAACCGTTGTGAAAGAAACAAATGATTTTTGCTATTCCAATTTCACCCTCCAATGGATCTTTTATTTGCCAATATAAAAGAGATTTGAAGATTGGGAGAAGCTACTAATAACTAGTTGCTCAAGCATGTTGCTTACTCTATTAAATATACACAAACTTTGCTGAAGTAAATATTATTTTCTGTGTAAATTCTTTGTAAACACACAAAGGAGTTTTTTCTCGTTATTTGTGTGAGTTTTTCTTTATATTAACTTGTGTGAATCTACTTTTTAAGAAGCATTCTTTGTAAACACATCTTGTAAATCTCAATATTATTTGAATGGTTTCCTTGAGTGACTAGAGTTTAGTTAGATATACTTGAGAAGACAAAGGCGGTTGTCTTTGTGGTGTCTGTAATCAATTTCAATTATAATGGATTAAGTTCTTATTTAGAAGGCAAAATCACCTTGGTAGGGTGTACTGGAGGTAGCTTCGTTAACAATGAACCAATATAAAAATAACTTGTTATTTTGATTGTTCATTTTTTGTTTGTTGAGTTAGTTTTGAAAAAGCTTTTGTTTTTAGAAACCCAATCCAAACCCCTATTTCTTGTGTTTCTCGCCACCTTCAATTTGAATCATAGCAACAGTTCTAGTCTTGATAATATTATCAAACACTTAACAGTGTCAGATAAAGATCCAGTGTGAAACACAATGACTACTATTTCACCACCAGTTGCTCAAACAAATGATAGAGATCACTACAATGCTAAACCTCATGTTTTTGATGGAGATAAATTTGCATACATTCTAATGTATATTTTATGTGTTTTGTTACATCACGATGGTATTATATGTGCATTTCA
This sequence comes from Lathyrus tuberosus, assembly GCA_022829125.1. Taxonomy (NCBI): domain Eukaryota; kingdom Viridiplantae; phylum Streptophyta; class Magnoliopsida; order Fabales; family Fabaceae; genus Lathyrus; species Lathyrus tuberosus. The sequence goes on from JALAZF010000041.1 coordinate 10,876,052, forward strand.
GGTACAAGGTAAATGGAGACCTGTGCAAGCTAAAAAGGCAAAGAAACAGGACACAACGAGGCAAATCTGATGTCATGACGAGATCATAGCAAGTTGACACCCGTCAGCCTTCCTTGATGCCCGTCATCCAGTGGAAATATGGAAAAAGAAGGGCTGACACCCGTCAACCTACCCTCACACCCGTCAGCCAGGGGAAAATGGAATAAAGAAGAAAATCGCAGGACTGACGTCCATCAGCCAGCTCGTTTCCAAAATTTTCTCCCACTCTCTCAAACTTGGTTTTCCACCTCTCACATTTTCTCCATCACTTCCACTCATTGTGCAACAATTATTCTACACGAATTTCAGCTATAAAATACACTTTGGAGTTCAGTTTTATCATCTAAGCTTAATTATATTTTTAGAAGAAAAATCACTTATTTTTCACACTGAGAGATAAGTGCACACTATAATTAGATTTTTGAAAATTGTAATATATCCTTGAATCGTTCATAGTGTAATCTTGCTGTCATAATTTTTCTAGATTTTATTTCAATAATTTTTCAATACTTAATTTTGAAACTAATTTCAATTCAGTACGTATTATTTCTGCTATTCTATTTTTCTTTATATATATATATACTTACTGTAGCTGCTATTATTATTATTTTTATTATTGTTATTATTCGTTATGTTTGATTTATATAATATGAATTTAAATAACAGAAACTCTTCAGTTTTAGTTATGTCTGGCTAAATTATTAGAGTCCAGAATGTGAGGACAGTCGTTTTGACAGTGCTCGCAAGTCTCAATTAACTAATTAAGTTGAGATTTATTTAGGATTTATTTTTAAACTGTTTTTAAATCAAAAGGATTACCTCAAATCGTAATTTAAAGATATCAGTCTAGTTTCGAAAGAAAGGAACATGTATCCGACTTAGGTAAAAATTTATATTTTAAGTTAAGTGATGTGCAAAAGCAAGACCTTCTTTAAATTGAAAAAATAAATGTTTTCAAAATTAGATTTATAGAGCATAAGCGGACACGCGAAAGCGGACATCAAAGAACTTAAAATCTGGTGTTAGACGAGCGAAAGCCGGTAACATCTTTAAACTTATTTCTCACCTTAAACAACTTTTTAATTAATCAAAAGTTATTAATTTTATAAAATAAAAAGCTTTACACTTTAACACGCTGAACATGCGAAAGCTGCCGTATAGATTTTAGGTTAAAGTTTGGTTCCGGGTGCGCGAAAATGAGCAGTTCATTTAAATTGATTTTTTTTAAGAGAAATACTATCCCGATTTAATTAATTAACAGAACTCTCTTGCGAGTACCATTGATCAATGCAAGCCATATTTTGGTCTCCATTTTATTAAATTTTCAAAACCAACTAGTTTTAAATGCCCTCTTATTAAAATTCATTCCCTTAGATTTACAGAGTAACAATAGATAACGGTAGATTGATATTCGGTCCCTGTGGGTTCGATAATCTTTTATATTACTACGATATTTCCTTGCACTTGCGGTGCGTATCAATTCCTACCACTCTCTATCACTTCCCACAAAGTCACTCACAATTTACCAAATTATCATATATATCATGTTATCACTAAAATAGATAATTTAAAAAGAATTTTAAATCACTTAATCAATTAAATAAAAGCAACAAAATTCAATTAATTGAATTAATTGAATTCGGGTGTTACAACTGTCCCCTACTTATAGAAATGTTTCCCTAAAAAATTACCTGAACCAAACAACTCTGAAGAAGACTCTCTCATCCGACTCTCCAGTTCCCACGTCATACTTCCTCTAGTAGGTCCTTCCCATACAACCTTCACCAAGATAATCTCTTTACCTCTCAAGTGTTTCACTTCTCGATCATCAATTCTCAATGGAGATGCATCCACAGTCAATTTATCTCTCACTACCACATCATCCATTTAAATCACATGAGATGGATCTTAAACATACTTCTAAAGTTAAGACACATGAAACACACTGCAAAGATTCAAAAGAGATGATGGTAAAGCATTTCTGTAGGCCAGTTCTCCAACTTTCTTCAAAATATGATAAGGATCAACCATGCCTGGAGAACATGACGGTCTACCCGTCAGGAAGCTGACATCTCTCAGCGCCTCCAAAGCGATGACGAACAATACATCATTAAGGTGGTAACCGTCTCTCTGAACTAGAACATAGAAACTTCATTTTTGCCATTAAAGTTCAAATAAGAACTCCAATTTTATCCCCCCTGATCCCAAACCGAACAAAAACATCAAGTTAAATAACATCTAGCATCAGTACAACATTTATCCAACAATTAACATAAAATTCACTCTCTTAATCATGGATTTGATATAATTTATTCATCATACTCACAACACGCATATAAATATACTTCCATACCAATTGCATTAACAAGAAAACATAACTCTTATGGTCAAGTTATATCTCACTTCCACATCATCCATTTAAATCACATGAGATGGATCTGAAACATACTTCTAAAGTTGAGACACATGAAACACACTACAAAGATTCGAAAGAGATTGTGGTAAAGCAATTCTGTAGGCTAGTTCTCCAACTTTCTTCAAAATATGATAAGGATCAACCATGCCCGAGGACCACGACGGTCTACCCGTCAAGCAGCTGACGCCCGTTAGCGTCTCCAAAGCGATGACGACCAGAGTGTCATTAGGGTGACGACCGTCACCCTAAACCAGAAGGTAGAAACTACGTTTTTGCTATTATATTTCAATTTAGAACTCCAATTTTACCTTTCCCGACCCCAAATCGAACAACAACATCAAGGAAAATAACATCTAGCATCAATACAAAATTTTCCCATAAATTAACATGCAATTCACTCACTTGATGGATTTGACATACTTTATTAATCAAACTCACAACACGCATATAAATACACTTTCATACCAATTCCATCAACAAGAAAACATAACTCTTTTGGTCAAGTTATCTCTCACTTCCACATAATCCATTTGAATCACATGAGATGGATATGAAACATACTTCTAAAGTTGAGACACATGAAACACACTACAAAGATTTGAAAGTAATGATGGTAAAACAATTATGTAGGCTAGTTCTCCAACTTTCTTCAAAATATGATAAGGATCAACCATGCCTGGAGACAATGACGGTCTACCCTTCAGGCACCTGACGCCCGTTAGCGCCTCTAAAGCGATGACGACCAGAGTGTCATTAGGGTGACGCCCGTCACCCTAAACCAGAAGGTAGAAACTACATTTTTGAAGTTCAAATCAGAACTCCAATTTTACCTTCCCAGACCCCAAATCGAACAACAACATCAAGGGAAATAACATCTAGCATCAATACAACATTTTTCCATCAATTAACATGCGATTCACTCACTTAATCATGGATTTGACACACTTTATTCATCAAACTCACAACATGCATATGAACACACTTTCATACAATTCCATCAACAAGAACACATAACTCTTATGGTTTAACAATGCCCGAAAATCACATAACGTAACACACAATCATATAATTATAGAATTCATATCATGTTCTTCATTCATTCATCAAAAGGGAAAAAAGTTGTGAAAAACCTAATGGAATTAAGGATTTTCCTCTACCCAATCATGTAATATACATAATATTAGGAGTAATCCCCCTATTACCTTAGATTTTCCAGCAATAAAACCTTAAATCTCTATTAATGAAGTTTCTCCTTAAGCTCTTTCTCATAGCCTCTTCTCCTCCCAATTATGTTTTTCTCACGTAATATTCTCAAACCCTTACTAACTTCTTCTTATTAGAGCCCTAATCTCTCCAATTATTGACTTCTTACCTTACCCTAACTTATTCCCCTATTCACCAAAATATCCCACCTAACTCTAATATTATTTTAATAATAATACTAATAACATTTTACCTTACTCTCTACTATTTTCTACTTCTCTATGTTATTCCAATAAATAAAATAAAATAACTACATTCTAATTATTTTAACAATAATTCTCATTATTCTAATATTATTAATTCTATTATTTACATAAATAACTAGGACTATGCACCACCAACCAAAAACATCAAATACATATTAATCATCCAAACACCACCCAATACACATAAAAATCGATTTTAAACTATTAAATATACGTCAATTTAAAATATATAAATAAATTAGAAAAACATGGTGTTGCAAGTAGGTATTTTGAAATGTGTATGGAGAGTTTCAGAGGAGGATTTTTTCTACACAAGACAGGAGGAGAAGGGTGAATGAGTCGCTATGGTGGAAGGACCTAACAAAATTAGGGGGAGGTGGATCAGGAAGAAGACTGGTTCTTTAAGTTTATTTCATGTAAGCTTGGTGATAGGAGATTAACAGTCTTTTGGAAGTCTTTGGTGGGTAGGATCTCAAGCTTTATTTAATCAGTATCTAGAATTATATGCCCTTTCCTCAAATCCAAATGGCAATTAGCGAATATGAGGCAGTGAAGAGAGTTCCTATAGGAGTGGGTGGTTATTCGGTTAAAAGAAAGTAAGACAGACTTTAATGATCTTAACAAAGAATATTATGCTGAGTTGTTGGCTATTCTGAAGGAGGTAACTCCAAGCAAAGTTAAGAAGGATGACTTTGTTTGGACATGCTGCACATGTAAATATTTCACATTTCAATTCTGCTATAGAAAATTAATGCAGGTAGAAGAAGAAGGGTCATTGGCAGACAAAACTAAAAAGGCTCTCCATTGCTTTTAGAAAGTTAAGATTCCTACAAAGATCAAGATTTTCTGTTGGAGGCTTCTATTAGATAGGCTCCCTACAAGAGTTCAACTTATCAGAAGTGTCATCATTCCTGAGCTAGAAGGTAATCTCTGCACCTTTTGTTCACAACAAAATGAAGATATCTGGCACCTGTTGTGTTTTTTGCCCCTTTACATAATTATTTTGGAAGCAGGTATATCTTTGACTAGGATCTTCAAAGGAAATAGGGAATGACCCTACTGATCATTTCTTGTAGATTTATAAGAATTTAAGAGGCCTAACTGCAAAGCAGAAGGAAAATGTCATATGAATGGCCATTGCATGGAGCTTGTGGGGCAGGCGAAATGATATGTTGTTCAACAATGAGATGTGTATGGAGAAAAGTACTCCCTCTGTCTCAAAATAAGAGTCTTTTTAGCCAAAAATTTTTGTCTCAAAATAAAAGTCATTTTACGTTTTCAATGCAACAATCATTAATTTTTACCAACTTTACCCCTAATAATTATTATCTACACAACTTTTAAGACAGTACATCACATTACACCTTTATGACAACCAATGTTAATTAAGGGTAATTTTGTAAAATTGTTATATTTAATTAGTCAATCATTACTTTTCTTAATCTATGTGAAACAACCTTAAAAGACTTTCATTTTAAGACGGAGGGAGTAGTATTCAATATTAAAATGATGTTTGAGATGTGGTTAGTAATTGGAGAGATTCTACCTGACACCCCCCATTTCATACCTGGCACTCCCCCATATTTTCAATATTCCAAAAATACCTCTGTTACTATTTACCTAAAAAATTTACCATTTTTACAAAATTTTTCACTTTTTTCTACCTTAAGATTTTAAAATTTCCGGTAGTTGTTTATAAATTTCCGGTACACAGATTTTTGCAAATTTTAGAAGTTCCCGTGTTTGTATTGGAAATTTCAGAAATTCTAGTATATATTACCGAAAATTTGTAAATATTTGGTATTTTTTTTACCAGAAATTCCAAAATATCCGGTGAATATCATTACAAATTTGACATCAATACCGGAAATTTTGAAAATTTCTGGTACGTAGCAAAAACTTTTGGGAATTTCAAAATTTCTGGTATATCGACAATTTCGTCTGCACTTGAAATTTTCGGTAACAGAGCTTCTAGTTTAAAAATGCTTGCTTTGTGTGGTCCGGAATCGGCAGGGTCATCTATGGATTCGTGTAGCAATTGCACGCAGTTCTTCACCATAGACAAGGTGTGTTTTTTATGTAACAAGTTCAAATTTAATATTTTCGTTGCGTTATATGATATTGATACTATACTTTTTATGTAATGTAAATGACAAATAGTTCATAGCCGAGATGAAGTATTAGCTTAGGCACAACATATAGGTAAGCAACATGGTATTATAGTTGTGACTGTTCATTCTGATACTGCAAATGGCCAGCGAGGTTGGAAGGATAAATTGATTATGGGTTGTGAGAGAGGAGGAAATTATAAAAGAAAAATACGTCTGAAAGTATTCAATCTTCAAACAAGGATGTCCTTTATAGTATAAAAGTGAAATGTCCTTTTAGGCTGAGATCTTCGCCAAGTGGTATTGGTTGGAGGGTGAATTTTAGGTGTGGGTTTCACAATCATAAACTATTTGAGGAGTTAGATATCCATGACATATTGGGTCGTCTAAAAGATCATGAGAGACAATTTGTGAATAACATGACGAAGTACAAAATGGCTCCACAGTACATAGTTTCTTCCTTGAAGACAAAGATCTAGAAAACCTCACCAGTGTTACCCAAGTGTATAAAGCTAGAGCTACGTAAAATGCGAGCAAGAGAGGTTCATTGGCGAAAATGAAAATGTTGTTAAGTCTTATTCATAAAGAAAAGTACATGTGCTGGACAAGAAATAGGGGAGACTCAAATGTTGTTGCTGATATCTTCTGGACACATCCTGATTCAGTGAAGTTGTTGAATATGTTTCACTTGGGGTTGATTTTTGATTGTACATACAAGACCAATAGGTAACGTGTATCTTGTTCATACCTTGGTATCATTTTGACATACTTTAATTTATCAGATATTTGATTATTTAAATCTTGAACATATAGGTACCGGTTACCATTGTTTGAGATTGTTGGCGTTACGTCAACAAAGTTGACGTTTTCGGTAGGGTTTTCCTATTTGGAACATGAAAGGGAGGAGAAATTCATATGGGCACTAGAGAAGCTCAAAGAGTTGTTTTCTTCTGAGAAATTGCTACCCAATGTTGTTGTGACGGATCGAGAACTTGCATTGATGAATGTAATTCAAGTTGTGTTTCCAAATTCAACATATATGTTATGTTTGTTCCACATTACCAAAAATGTTAGCATGAAACGTAAGGAGTATGTTAAATCAGAAAGACATGAACATGTCATTGATATATGGAACAACAACATGTATGATAATAGAGAAAGTGAGTATCTCGCACACTTGAAGCACTTTGAGACTGTTTCTGTTGATATACCTTTGTCTGTTAAGTATGTGAATGAAACATGGTTGACACCGTATAAAGAAAGGTTTGTGGCTTCTTGGACTAACAAAGTCACTTATTTAGGGAACACAATAACGAACAAGTATACCAACTTATTTTCGATGTTCTTACTAAGCATAATTTAAACTATTGTTTAATTATGGTTTACTTATTGTGGTTTAGGGTAGAGTCTGCTCATTGGAGACTGAAAAACAAGTTGACTTCAAGTCGGGGAGATTTATGCCGAAGTTGGGATGCTGTGAACACCATGATGAAGTTGCAGCTAGGTTCAATCAGAGTGTCGCTTCAAAAAAGTATTGTCAACATTGAGCATCAGTATAACACTCCATTCTATGATTACTTTCACAGTTTTGTTTCAAGGCAGTGTATACAACACATAGGGAGAGAGCTAGAAAGGGTAAAACTTGTTGGTACAAATAAGGTTATTTGTGGTTGCTTCATTAGATCTACACATGTTTCCAAATACAAGGCTTGTCTGATCCTTTAGAATAAATTCATGTTTTTTGGAATAAATTACACATTCAAGAGCATGATAACGACCACGAGGATAGTGGCACAAAGATGGATTTAGAGGCAGAATGTGAAGAGTTGAAGACATATTTCAATTATTTGGATATTGTAGGTCAGAGTGTCTTGAAGAAAAAAGTGTGGGAACTAACACATCCAGCCACAACTTCTATGAGTCCATTGCCGGTGAAGTACAAGCCAAAGAGGGGAGTTAAGAAGAGCATAAAGGGTGAAGAGAGTGATGTGCATCGTGATCCCTCACAGTGGGAGTATGTTGAGGCCTCGCAGGGGAGTCAGACTACAAAGAGATCATGCACAAACCCAACAGGAAGTCAACCTTCTACATGTCCGGTCTAAGTCAACCTTCAAGTATGTCGGGTCAAAGTCAAGCGTCAAATGTATCTTCTAGACATCTTTACTTGTCTTAGTTTCCTGGTTTCTTGCATCTATACATTGATGACATTGTTGATGTGGGCGACGATGGAAATTGTGGTTTTCGGGCTATTGCAGCTTTACTTGGATGGGGCGAAGACGTTGGTCCGGACTCAGTGGATACTCAAATTTATCAACACCCAAAATTGTTTTCCAAATTGTTCTGTGACACTGTTGCTGAAGTTAGGAATTCCCTAATAGTATAACACTTGAGAGTGCAGGGTAGAGATAAATGGATGTCGATTCCTGATATGGGTTACCCTATTGCGAGTAGGTACAATGTCGTATTTGTCTCCTTGTCACAAAGACTTAACATTACCTTTTTCCCTCTTACCATAGCTCCATCTATGTATATGAGTATGCATAAAATCATTGATGTTGGCTTTGTAAACGACAATCATTGGGTTCGGGTAAAATTAAAACCTGAAAGTCCATTGCCTCCCGTCACTGACCGTTGGAGACAGAACTATACTGAAGAAGTAAAAGCATGACAATCAGCATATGCAGGGCGGATTAGACACTGGAAGGAATAACTTAGAAAGTCATCTTAATTTTCTATGTAATCTTGTGGATATTATGTATTTATTATATGTGAAACCATTTATGCAGGGCGATGTGGGCAAAATATTGAAATTATGCGTTTTTTTTAAGTTCTGGACTAATACCGAAAATTTCAGAAGTTCTGGACTAATACCAGAAATTTTAGAGATTCTAAAATTTCCGGTATATCGGAAATTTCAGAGATACTGAAAATTTCAGTATACCAGAAATTTAAAATTTCCGGAATATTTCTCCTGTTTACAAAACTATTAAAAATCCAGTATACCACATACCGAAAATTTCAACATTTTCAGTATTAATTTCTGAAAATTTTGAAATTTCTGATATGTGTGTCAAATGCTAGAGGATCCACGGTAATTTAACGAAATTTCTGGTATATTGGTGAAATTTCCAGTTTCCATCTGGAAATTTTATATTTCCGAGAATTTTGTAAGGGGTTAATATAGAATTTTTGCTACAAATGACAGTGTGTCAGATATAAGTGAGGGATGGCAGATAGAATCCTCTCGTAATTGGATCAGGGAAAGAAGTACATGTAATTTTTATGAATAGTGTAAAAGTTCATTGGTTTTCTTAAACCAGTGCTTTGTATTTGGGCCAGACTACTCATTGTACTCTACTTTAATCATCTTGGCTTCTAAAAAAAACTTGAGACAGAATTTAATAAAAATAAATAGTTTTAAATGTTTAAGCTGAGTTGAACAACTGAAATACCAGAATGGTATTTAGCCTAAAATAACAATCCACCAAGAATGAAAAGTGAATATATTTTTAAAAAATAAATAATCACATTAGTAGTCACATACACATTAATAAATTAACTTTGTGAGTCAAACAAAAAGTGGTTGTTTGTCTGCATCTCTCTAAGCAACATGTCACACTCATTCAACAAAGAATCACTTATAAAAAAAGAGCTTTTTCCATCATGACCACTTTCACAAGCAGCCACATAAAAACCACTTGAATTATTTCTTTCCCTCTTAACTTTTCTTCCTTCTGCAGCTTCATCATCAACTCGATCTTCAGAAGAATGCTTACCGGTAAGCTTCTGCACCAGAGACTTAAAATTCATGGCATCAGTTTCCACATATTGTGTAGTGATAATCACAATCTTCACTGGCTTCTTATTGCTGCAACCATTACTCGCCATCTAAAACTTCACTTTTGGAATAACTATAAACCTAGAAAAGATGCTCAATTTTTTTAATCCCAAAAAGTTTTTTATTCTACTTTTATTTGAATTTGTTGTGAATTATATATATTTATAATAGTGGATATGGTCATGTGTAGGGTTGAGTTGACGATTGAGAAAAGTGGAGAGAGTCTTTAGATGATATAAGCTGACCGTTAGTTTGTAATATGTGAATGAGTCTGGAATTATGAAAATGTTAGATATGGTCAATTTATGATGCTATCTGTCATGCTTCTTCTACTCATTTAATTGTGACCACACATTTTCTTGTAAAAACTATCAAATTTGAGAAATAAAATTATGTATTCCAAAAATAAAATTATGTATGACTCACTTTTGTTTAGATGATCTATGTAAAAAAATTCATCTCAATTTGATATAATTCAATTAAATTTATTCTGTTAATTTAAAAATATTTAATACTCAAAATAATACATTCATCTCAATTTGATATAATTCAATTAAATTTATTCTGTTAATTTAAAAATATTTAATACTCAAAATAAAATTATAAATAAAATTGTGTTAATGTTAATGTTAATTTAAAACATAAATATAATAATATATTTTATGTTAATATTAATGTTAATAAAATTATGTTAATGTTAATATTAATAATGTTAATATTACTAATGTTAAAATTATGTTAATGTTAATATTTAAGTTAATTTTAATATTAATATTAGTATTAATAAAATAATGTTAATGTTAATATTACTAATGTTAATGTTAATATTAATAATAATATATTTAATGTAAAATATAAAATATAATATAATGAATCTAACTTAAGGAAATGATCAATTTAAGTAAAAATATTAAATTTAACTAAACTAATAAATGTTATATAAATAATTAAAAATCAATAAATAATTGATTAGTGGAATACACTATACTAATTATTTCGATGTGGAAAGAGGAAATTGATAGCCTTTGCCGCAGTGGTGGAGGTCTCTGATGGACGAAAAGGGGATACCTACAAGATTAGTGCTCCACTACGCGAGTCAATGAGATCAGATATGAGGAACATACAAGTTTGTAATGAATTGTAACTTGGTGTGACATAGAGTCACACTTATATGAGAATGAAGGTTGAAATCTCCCTTCGTGAGCGCGACATCCCACGTGTGGGATTGTTGGATGAATTTTGTTCTAGGCCGCCCAAAAGGCTTACTAAGAGAGATCCAAGAGAGAACTCTATTAAGGATCACATGCAAGAAATGAAAACTTTTCGTACTTTTGAACACAGTCAATCTCAGACCCTAGCAAACCACACATCGTCCAAATCAATCAGACGGTCCCCAATATGATACAACACATTCCACACGAAGCGGTTATAACCACATTTGTTATATAAAGAGAGGAGCACGCCATTTTATATGTAATTCAAATCCATCTACATTACTCACCATTTTTCATTCTCTCATTGACTTGGACGTTGGAGTGTTAACCTTGCAAGTACACCCATGCACCTCCCTATCAAAAATCTCAGTGCACTGCATCAGAAGTCCAATCACACATTTATGGTTCCCTCGCAGAAAAATGATGCTGTTTGTGGGAATAGACTTTTGATTCTTATAAACTTTAGCAAGAAACCTTTTGTTCTTGCATTGAAGATCAGATTTCAGATCTTTAATCGTCAAACATGTATAATATGATGCAACAACATATTTCTTAACTTTGAACTTAAAGGATCATGAGATAAGAAGAAAACATACATCTCAATCCTCATTGGGGAGGCATAGTAGACGAGAAAGCTCCACGAGGTTGTCCTATAGTCGCTTCAGATCTAATCCCGACCATGGAGACCACTATACATGAAGAAGTTCTACCATCTCCTCGGTCTCTCTTGACCGAAATACATCAAAATCCTACCCCAAACTCATTAGAGAAAAGAAAAAATTAAGTTTCATTGGAAATTCCTCATCCAAATCGTTCACTGGTTCTCGATACGAGGAAAGGGAAAGATCTGAGGTAGTTGCTCTAGTAGCACAATATAGGAGAAACCTGACGTCTGCTTATATTCTTAACAACAGGATACTGAGATTGTTGGAGAATCCTCCAGAGCTATCTAACTAAGACAGGGTTGGGATCCCGACAAACATATCGAGCATGTTGATAACGATCTAGATTATTATCACACTAAAGTACCTGTCAAGTGCAAACTCATTGTAGTAACCCTCACACGAGCTTCCAAGAAGTAGTACAAGTCTCTCCCAGAAGGGAGTATAAACTATTATGGGACCTTTGCAATGTGTTATATATTAATTTATCTCTCACAAAAAGCAGCTGACCACAATGGCAGCACTTAGTGGAATTACACAAAGCAAGAAAGAGACCTTGTAGGAATATATTAACAGGTTCACCGAAATAGTTGTGGTAATAAAAGGGGGAGAAGACGGTTTAAAGTGCTGAACGTTTAATAAGGGCTTGATAGAAGATTGTATGTTTCGGCGAAGTTGGGGCTAGAAGGGGCTAACAGCATAAGAAAATTGATTAACCAGGACCGACCATACATAAATTGGGGGGAGGATCTCCTAGATGATTAGAGGACCCCAGGAAAAGTCAAGTGCATGATAAATTTTATGATAAATAGGCTATCTGTCAGAGAGATGATAGAGAGCATGGGTCCCGATCAAGAGGTTCCTCTTATACCCATTTGAACACTTCTAGAGAAAAAGTTTGGCGTGAGTGCACCATTACCGAATTCAAAGATGTTGTCATCAAGCCTCCTTGTCCGCTTAAAACGTCAAATAAAAAAGACACATTAAAATACTGTCATTTCCACAAAAGTCACGACCACCACACTAATGACTGCATCCAACTAAAGGATTCCATTGAAGAATTGAGAAAAAAAGGGACGTATAACCGAATACACCCAGGACGATAGTAAGAAATATAATTGGGGAGGAAGTGGGAACCCTCGAAATTGAGAAGGTTCACCTAAGAGAAAGCGGTCTCCCTTTAAGGAAGAGACATCCCCGACAAAGTTCATTGAGGTTGTGGCTGGTAGAGAAGATACATTCCGAAGGGTGAGGTGTTTGTTCATTGCTTCTGTAATATGTGTTGTTCTGCAATCGAACAACCCTTTGAAGGGTATTTCTAAATGGTGCATAACTGAGATGATGGTCGTTAGTAAAGAACAAGGAGAAAACTTGGCTAAAAAGCCAGATGGGCACATCCTTGAATTCTTAAAAATTGAAAAAGTGGAGGGAATTCTGAATGATATCTTCCATGTGGCCATACCGACCACCTTGGCCAACTGTGATATCTCTAGAGTTATCATCGGTGGTGGAAGTTCCTGCGATATCATGCATGTTAAACTCTTTGAAAAACTGGGAATGAAGAAGGAAAATCATTAGTCATATGAGAGCTCTGAGTTGCAGGCTTTCAATGGAACTGTGTGTTAGGTCAAATAGTATGTTCATCCAAGTCTCACTTCGGGTAGTAGGAAGAAAATAAAATTTGAATATTAATATAAATAGAGATAGTTAGTTTTAGTTTTCCACACAACAACAAAATGTAGTATTTTGGGTGTATTGGAGATTTGGATAGTTGTGTGTCTAGAGAAGGTTTTTTTTTTTCCGTTTAAAAGAGTTTGTTGAGAGGGTTTTCTATTTTTCCATTCAAAAAATAGTTTGTTGAGAGAGTTTGCAATTTTTTCGTCCAAAAATTGTAGTTAAGAGTGAGTTTGTAATTTTCCATCTAAAAATTGTAATTCAGAGAAATTTTATAAGTATTTCGTTCAAAAATTGCTGTTTGGAAGGTTTGCAAATTTTCCCTTAAAAATTGCAAATTAACGAGAGAGTTTGTAGTTTTATTTTATAAAGATTTGAAGTTGAATAACGAACTTATGTGTTTTATCTTAGATTTTTTTACTCTTTTTCTTTTCTTGGGTATGTTTTTGCGTGAGTAGAAATTTGTTTTTTTTTTGTTATTTTCCCAACAACTAGTATCAGAGTTAAGGTTCTGATCAAGGGAGGAAGGAAGAGTTACAAAAAATTCTGATCAAGAGAGTAAGAAGACAAAAAGATTGAAGAGTAATAATTTTTTTAATTAGGCTAATCATTATAATTATAATGATCGTTTTGAAGATGAAGTTGAAGGTCAAGTGAAGATATGTATGACTTTGGATGAAGGGAGAATTAGTTGGTTCAAATAGTATATTCATCCCAGTTCCACATCGGGAAGTAGGAAGAAAATAGAAATTGAGTATTAATATAAAGGCTTAATACCCTTTTTAGTCCTCTAACTATAGGGGTAGGTCCAATTAGGTCCTCTTTCTTTTAAAAGTGTCAAATTGGTCCCATACGTTTTTAAATAGGTCCACGTTTGTCCTTGCCGTTAGAAAAGTTAAAATTTCACTTAAAATGTTGATGACATGGCATGGATGTACTGATGTGTATGTTTCTGAATGGGGATGTGGCACAGTTTATATAAGTCAATTTAGAATTGTGGCTTATTTTCCTTAAGTCATTTTAGTTCTGCACACGAATGCGAAGCATAGCAGACGAAGACGAAGCATAGCAGACGAAGACGAAGTATAGCAGACGACCGAGGGTGAAGATGAACACAAAGATTCCCAGACATACGATTGAAGACGAAGCAATATACTGGATAGTGGCTATGTTACTTTCGTAAAATTTTTTGTTTTTTGTAGTCTAGGGTTTGTGTGTAGAAATTAGGGTTTGTTGCTGTTGTACCCTAAATTTTACCCTCATTTTTTGTTAGTTGATGTTTTATTTATTGTTCTCTATTTTAACTCAATATTTATTTTAATATCTTTATCTGTCTTTATTTTAATTTATATTCAATGTGGCCTATTTTTTTTCATTTATATTTAAGTTGTTTTATTTTTATTAATTTAAATTAATCTTAATTTAATTTTAATAATTAGTTTAAATAGTTAGATTATTTATTCATTTAGTTTATTTTTCTAACTAATTTTAATTTAGAATATCAATTAGTTTATTATTATTTTTATTAATCATATTATTAATTCAAAATTAAGAAAAAAAGAGAAGCATTATCCATTTTCACATCAATTATCCATTTATCTTTAACCATAAACCATTTTTTCAATTTTAGTCCAAATCCATTCAAGATTCAATTTCTTTTTAATTAGAATTCAAGTCCAATTCAAATTTCATGTCCATAAGTCTAGGCCAATTCCAAAATACGTCTTGTGCCATTCTTGCCAAGGAATAAGAATTTGTTGTTTGGTCCATTAAGTGAACAGTGCTTGTGTGTTAAAAAGAGCATGGTACGATTTAGTTTCTATACTTTGCCACTTGAACCAAAATCTGATCCCAAGCTGAAGTGCATTGTACTTGACTAATCAACACTTCCATCACCCTTTTCTGTCACCAGCCCGTGTAAAGAGGAACCCAAGTACAACTTTTGCACTTTGCAAATTGAGCATGTACTAGCCAAAAGCTTAAACCATTGTGTAATCTACTGTTGGAACTACGTTCAAGAAAGATGAATGTTTGAGAGAAGAAGAAGGAGAAAGAGAGAGAAGAAAATAAGAAGAGATTAGGGTTTGAAACTTTGTAAAATTTTATTATGAAGCTGTTGTTCAAAAATACAAAGTAAAAGACCCTTTATATAGGCTATCAAAGCCCAGACCCACAAACTAACATTTCGACTGAACTCTCTATCATCTATATTCGACTCTGTCGAATACAGCTGACTTACAACACTACAACTATACAACATTTCGACTTCGCCAAAACCTATAAGTCCTTCGACTTCGACAAAACCTGAATTACATCTAACACACCACCTAATTCATGTTTTCGAGACTTCTCATCCCAATACTCTTCTTTAACTCGTCGAATATGATTTTCTTCAAAGGTTTGGTAAGTATGTCAGCTAGTTGAACTTCAGTCTTGCAATATTCAAGATCCAGCTTCCCTCTGTTCACTTGATCCCTGAGAAAATGATACCTTCTTTCTATGTGCTTACTTCGACCATGACATATAGGATGATTGGCAAGATCAATAGCTGACTTGTTGTCTACAAACAATTTCATCTTCCCAGGTTCCTTGATCTTGAGTTCTTCGAGCAACATATCTATCCATGCTGCCTGACATGCTGCATACGATGTAGCTACATACTCAGCTTCACATGATGACAAAGCCATAATTCTTTGTTTTCTCGAACTCCAAGAGATTGGAGCTCCTTCGATCATGAAAATATAGCCTGCAGTACTTTTCTTCTCATCTTGGTCTCCACTGAAATCTGAATCAGTATAACCATATACCTCCACATCTTTCGACTTAGACCTATTTCGACATGGCATCAGCACACCATGATCAATCGTACCCTTAATGTATCTCAGTACTCTCTTTACTGCAATAAGATGACATTCTTGGGGTTTCTCCATAAATCAACTTAACAATCCAACACTTTGACAAATGTCCGGTCTTGTATTACAAAGATACCTCAAGGATCCAATAATTTGTTTGTACAGTGTCGAACTTACAAACTCATCATCAGTTACCTTCTTTAACTTTGCTCCTGTTTCCAATGGAGTTGTCGTAGCTTTACAGTCAATCATCTTGAACCTCTTCAAAATATCTTGAGCATACTTCTTCTGGTGCAGGAACACACCTTTAGCTGTGTCTTTGATTTTCCATTCCTAAGAAATATGACAAATTCCCTAGGTCGGACATTTCGAACTCTTGCATTAGCTTCGACTTAACTTTTCTTATCTCAGCTTCATTTGCATCTGTAATTAGCAAATCATCAACGTACAGGCATAAAATGATTCGACTATCATTGTCAACATCATTTATGTAAACTCCATGCTCAGACACACACTTTGTGAAACCTGCTTCGATTAGGAAACTATCTATTCTTTTGTTCCAAGCCCTTGGGGCTTGCTTCAATCCATAGAGAGCCTTCCTCAATTTGTACACCTTCGACTCATGCCCTTTGATCTCAAATCCTGGTGGCTGACTGACATAAACTTCTTCCTCCAAAGGTCCATTCAAAAATCCTGATTTTACATCCAACTGATGTATCTTCTATTCTCTATATGCTGTAGTCGAAATAATAATCCTGATTGTTTCCATCCTAGCCACTAGCGCATAGACTTCGTTGAAATCAACACCTGGTTTCTGCAGAAATCCTCTCGCCACTAGTCTTGCCTTATGCTTGGCAATTTCACCATTTGGCCTTCGTTTCAGCTTGTAAACCCATTTCACATCAATAGGCTTCTTGCTGGCTTTTTCGACAAGTTCCCAAGTATTGTTCTTTTCAATTTCCCTGAGTTCCTCCTTCATGGCTTCACACCAATTCGAATAATTCATGGCTTCATCCAAGTTAATTGGTTCTGCTTCAGCCATTATCATTGCTTCTTCTATTAAGTCACCATCTGCATCGATTGCATTATCTGGAAATCTCTCATATCCAGCTAACCTTGTCGACTCAGCTCTTGTTCTAGTTGATCTTCTGACATTCTGATCAGGAGGTTCTTCATTTCTACTTGTCGTGGCCTCAGTTTGTTGGTCTTCTTCAAACACCGTCGGAACTGTCTCTTCCATCTGTCGACCAGTATCCTGTCGAACCGACCATGACTCCACTCCCAATTTTGATTTTCATCTACCAGAACATCTCGACTGATCACAAATTTATCATCTTCTGGTGAATATAGTCTATATGCACCAGTCGAATGATAACCTATGAGCACCATGGTTTGACATCGATCATCTAGTTTTATTCTCAGTTGCTTAGGAACATGCTTAAAACATATTGATCCAAAAACTCTAAAATGACTTACATTTGGCTTCTCACCTGTCCAAGCTTCATAAGGAGTCTTCTCGACTAACTTCTTCGTTGGACATCTATTCAGAATGTATACTGCTGTCAAAGCTACTTCAGCCCAAAATCTCTTTGGCACCTCTTTAGCCTTCAACATACTTCTCGTCATATTCAGTATACTTCTATTCTTTCTCTCAGCTATCCCATTATGTTGAGGTGTATAGGGTGCAATAACCTCATGCTCTATACCTTCCTCTTCACAAAATCTAGCAAACTCTCAAGAGATATATTCACCACCACCATCAGTTCTCAGTTTCTTTAGCTTGTAGCCACTTTGCTTTTCGACAAGCAACTTAAACTTCTTGAACTTTGTGAATACTTCATTCTTACTTTCGATCACATAAATCCACATATATCTGGTGAATTCATCAATGAAAGTTAAGAAGTAACGCTTTCCACCATTCGACCTAACTTCAAAAGGTCCACATACGTCAGAATGAACAAGTTCCAACTTTCCTTTCGACTTAATTGGCAAATCATGTTTGAATGCTTTTCTAGTCTGCTTTGCTTTGCAGCATTCTTCACACACATGATTTGGTTCCTTCACCTGAGGTAAACCATACACCATCTTCTTCTGATTCAGCATACCCAAACTCCTGAAGTTTAGATGCCCATATCTATGATGCCATAGCCAATTCTTTTCCTCTTCTGTAGTTGACGCAAGACATTCATGATTAATCATGTTAATCTGAACATTAAAAGTCTTGTTATCAACCAATGGTGCTTTCAGTATCAACCTACCATCAGCATGATACACCTTCATTTGATTATTCTCCAGCTCCATATTATGTCCTTTGGCAAGTAATTGACCTATACTTATCAAGTTACTTGTCATAGAAGGCACATACAACACATCAGTAATGCTGACTTTTCTACCATCTCTCTTCATTACAGATATGTTTCCTCTTCCACCTGATGTGACACATCTACCATCTGCAAACTTTATCACCTTCTTAACTGATTCATCAAGCTTCGCGAACCAGTTCTTATTACCAGTCATGTGGTTGCTGCAACCTGAATCAAGATACCACAAATTTGTTTCATCATCATTCGACTGAGTGTCTGCCATTAGTAGCACACCTTCAGAATCACTATCTTCTGCCTGTGCATACTGTGCTTTGTCACTTTCTTTTGCTCGTGCTTCCTTATTCTTTCGACAGTCTCGAGCATAATGACCAAAACTTTGACAATTGTAACACTGCATGTCTTTCATGTCAACTTTCTTCCCAGAATACTTATTGCCCTTGCCTTTCTTTGTCGAATCATCATGATTCTTTGAACTCTTGCTTGACTTCTCATCACTAGCAAGATTCCTTCCCTGCTTCACCCTCCCAGATTTCTTTGTGAATTTCGCTTGTAGTGCTTGGTCCGATACCTTTTCTCTTTCTGAATCTCTTTGCTTCAATCTCATCTCATGAGCTTCCAACGAAGCCTGTAGCTCTTCAACCTTCATCTCAGCGAGATTCTTGGACTCTTCAATTGACACTACAATGTAATCAAAATTTTCAGTCAGAGATCTTAGTACCTTCTCAATCTTCTGCAAATCTGTGATTGTTTCTCCACAAGACTTCATCTGGTTCGTCAGCATCACCAATCTTGAAAAGAACTCCGAAACTGATTCATCTTCCTTCATCTGAATCATTTCGTATTGCTTTCTCAAGGTTTCCAGCTTCACCCTCTTCAGTTTCTCATCACCTCCATACAAGTTCTTTAACTTGTCCAACGCTCCTTTTGCTGATTCCTCTTCAATAATTTTCTCAAACACATTCGGATCCACACACTGGTGAATCAAGAACAACGCTTTACCATCTTTCTTCCGTTGATCCTTGTACACAGCTTTCTGTTCATCAGTAGCATTTGCCCCCAATTCAGTTACGCCATCATTCACGATTTCAACCACATCTTGAAATCTGAAGATAACCCTCATCTGCGCAACCCACCGTTGGTAGTTTTCCCCTTTGAAAACCGGTAGATTCGCTGGGAATTGTGTGGACGTTGTTGTTCCGTTTGCCATTAGATTCTCTCTGAATCGCAACCAGTGCTCTGTTATACCAATTTGTTGGAACTACGTTCAAGAAAGATGAATGTTTGAGAGAAGAAGAAGGAGAAAGAGAGAGAAGAAAATAAGAAGAGATTAGGGTTTGAAACTTTGTAAAATTTTATTATGAAGTTGTTGTTCAAAAATACAAAGTAAAAGACCCTTTATATAGGCTATCAAAGCCCAGGCCCACAAACTAACATTTCGACTGAACTCTTTATCAGCTATGTTCGACTCTGTCGAATACAGCTGACTTACAACACTACAACTATACAACATTTCGACTTCGCCAAAACCTATAAGTCCTTCGACTTCGATAAAACCTGAATTACATCTAACATCTACCACTGTGCTCTAATATCTGGGATCTCCCCTTTTCTTTTCTGATCTTTAAACCATAAAAGAGGCTGCAACAAGCTTCACATGGCTCGAGAAGGATGGGCAAGCGAGTAGTAGCAGGTTGGTATTTTTCTCCCTTGTATTAAACCAATACCCTTTGGTTTTCCAGGCTTTTAATCAAACGGCTTCCCCTATAAGAGGAGAACAAGGGAAGCAATACGGGGGGAGGATGGTTTTCACAAGAACAAACCAAGAAACAAAAAACATCAACAAACATCAATATTCTCACTACATATCTTTGTGCAACCAACAATCATAATACCAACTCTGAGCTTTCAAACCACCACTGCCATAAAAAAGGAAAACATCAGAGCAACACTTTCTCATACCATCAATACATCAATGCACCACACCAAATATTATAGTTGACGAGTCACTCTTTGCAACCAAGACAGTGCACTAACAGGATATCATTTCAGAAGGAAAGGAGTGGAGGTTAGCAAAGTTCTGAGGCCTCCATGCTTGGATTCTTCATACTCCGTGCAGCTTAAGGGCAACAATAGTTATTTTCTTTGCATTATAACCCACCACCAGCAGCGGGAGAAATGTGTCGGTAACAAATTCGAACTCTTTTACATTACCATGTGTTACCGTGTGTTATATATGTAGTTCTTGATACGTAACTGGTGTGTTGTTGTCGGCGTTAATGTTTGATAATGACATGAGCTCTTACTTATTTAACAAGTTCTGCATGTATTCCTTTGAGTGTGAATTAATTTTTACTAGATAATGTATTGATAGCTTGGTAGTATGAAAGGTAACAATGCTATGAGAACATGTTGCGTGCTTTATGGGGGTATATATGTGGAGCATAGGTTTTATGTTAAATAACAAAGTTTGCTATGTTTGTGTAAAACAACTCATGTTTGTCGTTGTTGCTTGGTTTCATCCTACCATATATGTGTGCTTTTCACTGTAGTCTAGGTCTAAGCATGCAGTGCTATTTTGTTTACTCTACTTGATGGTGATAAAAATTGATAGTGTTGCATTCATACAAGGAAACAGTCTGCTACCTGAGTGTGCTTGTGTGTGATGTAGAAAGTGTTGTATGGAAATGTGATGTGTGCTGTTGTCACACCCTAATTTTTGACCCTAAGATCTTCGTTCTGCTCTTTGCATAGCATATTAGGTCATTTTCTTTCGTGCATAACTAACCGTTTTATTTAGTTTCGTCTGTTTGTTTATCTTTTTAGGACAGGTGTTGCTGCTGAGAGCTAGAGGTCTCAGAGGCGGTGTTGTGTGTGTGTTTGTGGAGTTTCTCTGGCCACTGCAAGATGTGTATTGGACTCCTATGTGACTGTGACCTTTCCCTCTCTGGTCCCCAAACCACTACCAAGCCCTTTCTTCCTTCAGACTCCTCATTTTTCCCCCAAAGGTTAAGTCTTTATACTCTCTGATATGAAATTTGATCCCCTGAAGACTGGTCACTGGTTGTGTGGTAAAGTTACTGCAAGACGGCATCTTCCCCCTTTTGTCAACTCCTCAAAATTTAAGAATTGTGTTTGCTTATTGATGTTATGTTCTTTAAGTAAAGAGGTTCAATTTGGAAGGAAGTAGAAATTTGAAACCCGAAGTACAAGTTCAAGGCTTCAAATTAATTATTCAAGATTCAAGGTTGGTTCTTGAGAGTTTCAAGATAAGTGGAAGAATTGGAAATAAGAACTTTGTTCAAAGTTCAAAAGTTTTAATATTCTATTCACAAGCTAAGCCCATGATTAGATACACAAGGTTCTGGTTCTAAGTACAAACTTGTTACAAGTTGTGTACATAAGGTGAATGGAACAACGTGATAAGATGTTCCCTGAGTTGACAAAGGCTTTAGAGTTAATTTAATTTTGAAACGTGGTTTCATGCTTCTTTATGATATCAATACTCCAGAATTACATTAATCACTAATGATGATTGGATAAAAACAAGGTGACATGCTTTTAGTTGTGCCAGAAGGGGTCTATATCGTTAGGCTTGGTGATGAAGTTTACACTAAGCAAAATTTGAGATTCCCCTTACCCAACTAATTCAACGATACATGCTCAAACTTTGTGACAAATGATTCCAAAAAGACTCAAAGAACATTACAAGCATTTCAAGTCACAAAATTTTGTTTTCTGCTCAATCTTTAAGGTCCCTATTACAAAATTTTTCTAAAGAAGCATAATTCAGATCTATCAGAATCCTAAACACCAGAATATCCATGAGTCCTTTCGTTTTGTCATGCTCAAGCCAAGATTTACAACATGTCGCCGTAACCTGTCAAAGAGATCAGTTCCCAACAATTAATTCCTAACACGGTTGAACCAAATAATGCTAACGTTCCAAACACTTTGTATCGCAACTGTATAATTGGATTCAAATTCAAGGAAAATTCAAGGACATATGCAAATAATCTCGAGTTCCGGAGCAAATACCACAAAGAGAAATCATGTGAATCCCTCTCAAGAGCAACCATAAAGTGGCACAGTTTTTCTAAGCTAACGAGTTGTTGTTGCAAGAGTTCTCACTTTCGCAACCTGCACGACGTCTTCCATTTAAGGACGGTTCACAGTCTACCGCAGTTTCGATAAGCTCCATGTTCACATAAGCTCCCCGAATCTCTGTCAGGTCATGAACAGCTTCATATGAGTTCTTCGTGAAAACAAGTTCAGAGTCATGATCTTTAGAGTAACCGACAGCTTCCGAAACAAGAAAAGCAAAGCATACTAATGGCTTCATGGAAGGATGAAAGATCTCAACTCTATACTCTAAAATCCACGCCAGAAACATGTCTAACCAAGCTACCAACACAGAATCCTGCACCTACAAAACACACCATATTCATAACCAATGAAGGATAAAGTAACAAAACACACTATCTATCGATAACATGAAGTCCTAATACTCAAGTACGTTGGCATGTGCATCCACACTGTAATATCCTGACAGAATAAGTTTTGAAGAGATTGTTTATCTGCGCTTAACTGTGATAGGACTCTTTACAACGTGTTTTCCATCTGTCTATTGCAAGTCCCCAAATTGGTATTTTCTCTCTGGGTCCCGCGGCCAGCTTTCGCGTTATCATCGCACCTGCTTCACAAAAGTCACAGTAAGAATAATAGCACTATACATGCCTACACGCTACTGTCACAAGCTCGTTCCAAAATGAATGAAGCTGATTAAGCATAGCTTGAAGACAGACGTCATCAATAAAGAGAAATTACTGGAAGAGTGCCAGCAATATTAAAAAATGATAAAAATAGGAAGTTCATCAATTATGCAATCACAAAAAACCATCAACATAGCCATACGAAATCACAGTGGAGAGCCGAATTCATTTCAAAAACAACCTCACCATCTTAAATGCAGCCGGAAGCAAATTGATTTTGGAGCTTCATACATATATCTTCGCTTAAAATAAGCCCAGATCGAATGAAACATAACCGTCTAGGCAAACAGAGGGATAGATGTACCAACTAAAAAAATCGATCCTGGCAGGAGAATTTTAGACTCTGGTGTACTTTGTCCCCTGTTAACAATCAACAAAAGTAGACGAACCAGAAACGGAAACCAGTGGAATTCACGGCTATTCTCTTTCGCTGGGCTGAAGAATGTGACAGAACTTCTATGAGACTCCCAATCAACATGTCAGACTCCTGTCGCCATTCAC
Organism: Lathyrus tuberosus; assembly: GCA_022829125.1. Lineage (NCBI taxonomy): Eukaryota > Viridiplantae > Streptophyta > Magnoliopsida > Fabales > Fabaceae > Lathyrus > Lathyrus tuberosus. Next base: position 10,899,918 of record JALAZF010000041.1, read on the forward strand.
TGTCAAACCACAAATTTCATTACCCTCAATTACACGATTTAAGCCAAAAAAAATTCTTAAAACTTTCTTAGAAAGAGAACAACATGTTACCTCCACCATTAATCTTCAAGCATCCGTCCTGAGTCAAAGCTTCGTCTCGTGTACCCTCCTTGCACATCCATGCTTCCCAAGCCTCATACAATGAAATTAAGAGGGAAAAAGGGATGCCAGAAATTGTGAAAACCATGGAAAGTTGGTTTTGAAATGAAATAAAATTTCATCAAAAGTCATTAGTCGTGAAAAACACTAAAAGAAAGTTTTAGAAAGTTCCAAACCATGGAAAGAGATCGAGGAATTCACTGAAGCAGTTAAACAATTGGATACCAAACATTCCTGATCAAGCATAATGGAAATGAAATTTGTCATCACAAACAAAGAAAGAACTCCCTATTTTGGCCTCAGAATATTTTTGAATCAGAGAGATTTCATCATCTTCAAAATTAAGAATTGAGGGCAACATCGTAAAGACGCCGCCAACATCAATTCCTTCCAATTTGGATCAATCAGAGCATTCAACTCAATGATTACAAGAGATCTTATCAAAAACGGACAATTTTTTGGATCTTCCAGACTAAAACCGTATCACAAATTCAAATTTCAAATACAAAAAACTTTCCAAATTAGCAAACCAAGTGAATCGTATCAAATTACCCAAAATAATTCAAAACTTTCTAAAACCATTCACTAAAGACACGTTGGAAAACAGTCAGCAACAGGGCATCAGAAAAATTCAAATCACAATTAGATCGTATCAGGCCATTCAAATATTTCAAAAACCTTCTAAATCCAACCAAATCAGATCAAATCATTTAACACATTATGAATTAGCATTCAAGATTTTCAAGTTCCCTAATTCATCATTGGCCTATAAAAAGGGACAAGGGTTTGGCAGAAGAGACATAGAAAAATTGACGGAAAAACAACGAGAATCCCACGCATTCTAAACAATACGATCGAGGCTCAGAACACCGGAAGTGCTCATCATGGCCCAAAGAACTCAGAGATCACAACAAGCGTATACGAAGGCACAAATAAAGAAGGATACCACCTGGAGCATCACGAGGATCCATCTTCAGCTCACGCGCCGCCGTTAAAGCCCCATCGGAGGGTCTCCGATAGGTAAACCTAAAACCACCCTTTCTTCGTCATGTATCTTGCGTTGATTCTTCATATTTTGTATTCGACATCGTCAATTTGTGATTACCATGTTCGATTGCCATTTGCATGTAACTCTGGGTTTAATTTGGGATTTTGGGGTTCATGGTTTTTCTGGGTAGATTGTGAGAACGGCTGGGATAGAGTAATGATTTAGGGTGATAAATCATTGGGTTTGAACAGATTATAACAAGGAATCGGAGGGTAGGAGAACGAGAGAGAAGAAACGAGAGCGATAGAACGAGAGAGAAAGAGGTGGTTTGATAATGTTTCAGCATTTCTGGTTCTTTCTGAGTTTATTGGTTTCCCTGATCCTGTGTGCACACTCATGTTTTTTTGCCATGCGCCCTTTTTTTTTAAAATCAATTAATCTTTTTAAAAAGTAATCAATTAATCTGTTTTCTAAAAGGTAAAACATTAAACTTTTTTTTTAAAAGTAAAACGTAATCTGTTTTTTTGTTATAAAATAAAATTTAATTTGTTAAAAATAAAATATGAAACATAATTTGTTATAAAAATAAAAGACAATATGTTTTTTTTTTGTTATAAAAATAAAATATAATTTGTTATAAAATTAAAATGTAATTTGTTTTTTTGTTATAATAACTTAATATTATGGTTCTTTTTTATATAGCAATCTAATTTAGTTTTCATAATATAATTTTAATCTTAATAATAACTCGTTTTTTATATAAATACATCATCATAAAAAAAAACATATAATTTTCATAATAAATTTTCGGGTGCAAATTTCTTTTTTTAATAAATTTTTAATAAGAGTTTGTTTTATATAAGGTCATTTAAAATTAATCATCGTTTCAACATAAATAATAATCCTTTGATTTATATCATGTTTCTTTTCCAAATTAAAATAAGCTTATAACCTCTCATATCGTGTTCGTCTCTAATTGCATGCTTAAACCTCGTTGATTCCGCAAATACATATATGATGCATGATTTGAATGTCTTGTTTGAATCATTATTTTATGTTTTTTTACTTTTATAATATAATTGCATGAATTATTATATCTTAATTTGTTATTAACTTTTAAATTATTTATATCGGTTATATCCCCCTTTAAATCCAAAGGAAGGTCACTAATATTGACTAAACCGTCATAAGACTAACTCTTAGATCCCTTGGCCTTAAATCCGGAGTTTTCGTACTCCATGTCTCGTTATAGACACTTAAGAACCTTAGCTTTAGGATCGGAGTTTTTATACTCCTAGTAAATGTCCTCCATGAACATTTACAAACCTACCCCTCTTGGACCATCCTACAACTTTAGAGTCATCGTACTCTATGTAAGGTTTTGCCCAAAATCTTACTTCCCTCTTGGAACCTTGCCCCGTCAAGAAGTTCCTCTTCTTAGAACTACGCATACTCTGATTCTACACCCGAGGTTACGTAGGCGTAAGGTGCGATGCCTTATCGAGTATACTTAGATACTAACCCCTAGGGTTCTCAACCTTTTGCATAGTACCCTTAGCAAGCGGAATATAAAAAATAAAAATAACATAATAAAACGAGAGGCTCCCGTAGAGTACTACGGACGTTTAGGATGCTAATACCTTCCCTAGGCGTAACCAACCCCCGAACTTTAGATCTCCTCCCCTTTAGGTTTTTGACCTTGAACCGTTCCTTTGGATAAATCAAAGTCGGTGTCGAAATAAATGTGATCCTAGTTCATTAATAACTATGGGATCTAATTTTCACCGCGACAGAAATGGCGACTTCACTTGGGATAACTTATAATGTTTTGTTATTATTGAGGGTTTCCCCTAACTCGTTTATTTATGTTATTATTATTATTTGCTTGCTTGGTTTTCTTTTTGTGCAGGTTTGGGTACTTAGTGTGGTGAGACAAAGTCCTACACCCGGACTAGAGTGAAATTAAGATAAGAAAACGGTGAGACTTCAATTATACTTTGAGGGAGTCGATTCCTGAAAAAGTAAATTGAGACTTCACCACTCAGTCTAGGCCCTCTCGAATAAAATATTTGTCTAACGAGTTCATTCGTGAAGACGATATGGTTTCAATCTAAAGGCCCTCGGGACTGGGGACCGTAGTTACCTTTAACCCAACTTGGCCTATTAGGGCGTAGTGCGGGGACTATGCGGGAGTCTATTTCTGCGATAGTTGCTACGCGATACTACACTCAGACGAGATTCTCTTGAGAATATTATTGACTACCAAGTGATCTGGAAAATCGATAATATCCGAAAGATGGATTGTAGACTCTGGGAACTTTGTAGAACCCGTTCGGCAGGTACATTTGAAACTATAGTACACTCCTATGGGATGGGTAGACCTTGACTCCATGCTATGACCTTTCAAACCTAGGACTCTTTGCTTGAGTGTGCTTTGTGTTGCATACATTCATAAGCATCATGTCATAAAGATTCATGGGACTTGACTATATCTATAAACTTTATAGGGATACTATGGATACTGAAAGAAGGAATACCAAGAAGTACACTTTTCAAATTCCTGACTTGGATGATCTAAAGAGATTGGGAGCTTTGATAACAAATGAGGAAAATTTTCGAAGAAAGCATGGAAGACTTTTTTATGTGATGAATACAAATGTTGATCAAGGGCTACTTTTTACCTTGCTCCAGTTTTATGATCCACTGTATCACTACTTCACCTTTCCAGATTACCAACTTATACCTACACTTGAAGAGTACTCTCAGATAATTGGGTTACCTATTCAAGACAATTATCCCTTTCCTGTCTTCACAAATAAACCTGATGAAGAGGAAATCGCTAAGCATACATATTTGGATGTAGCTGACATTAAAGCTAATATGATTGCAAAAGGGAAAACTTCCTGTTTTACTGCAGAGTTTTTGGTCACCAAAGCCCGATATTATTTTGACCATCAAAATAAGGAGGCTTTTGAAGCAGTTTTCGCCCTACTCATCTATGGTGTTCTTTTATTCCCAAGTTTCAATAATTTCGTGGACCTCAACGCCATCAAAATTTTCCTGAAGAAGAATCCGATTCCGACCTTATTAGCTGAAGCTTATTATTCCGTTCATACGAGGAATGCTTGTGGAAAGGGAATGATTACTTGTTGTGTTCCTCTGTTTACAGGTGGTTTATTTCGCACCTGGCTAAAACGCGTGACTTTTGGAATCCCAAGAAGGGGTGGTGGTCATAAAAGATAATGTCTCTCACTCATTCCGACATCGGCTGGAATAATCACTTACCTGATAAAGTGGTTATTATAAACAACTGTGGAAATTTTGGTAATGTACCCCTCCTCAGCCTTGAAGGGTTAATCAGCTACAATCCAGTTTTAGCGCGAAGACAACTAGGGTTCCCTTTAAGAGACAAGCCTGACAGCGCCTAAGTGGAAAACATTTATTTCAAAAACGAAAAATTGAGCAAGGATTTAAGGGAACAAGTTTTAAGTGCTTGGGATCAGAAGATTAAGAAGGATTTGCATAATTTAGGGAAGCCTGATTGTGTCTCTCTGGAACCTTATCTCCAATGGGTTCGAAGAAGGGCCGTTGAGTTGAAGATGCCTTATCGTCGTCAAGATCCAATGGTTCTAAAAGAAAAACCGATCTTATACTTTACATCTGATGCTGACAAGTTGAAAATTGCTTTAGAAAAATCTCAACAAATGGAAGAGGCTTGGAAGAACAAGTACCATATAGCTTTGGAAGAGAATGCCGAACTTCAACAGCAACTCAAGGCGAAGGAGGAAGAATTCACTTCATTCAAACAAAGAAAAGCACAAGAAGAGTTACCTCATCCTAAACCTCAATCAACACCTTGGAAGTTAATGGTTGACAAGCTTATCTTGGAGAAGAGCAAGATAGAAGAGGAAAACAAGAAGATAGAAGAGGAAAACAAGAAGCTCAAGACAAGGCTTTTAGGAGAATCTCCTTAGATCTTTCTTAGTTTTTATTTAACTATTCCGTTATGCTTTTTGAAAAGTGTGCTGAATCATTGTAATGAATTTTATTTAATTAGCAGTTTCGTCTTTCGGTATTCTAGACATTAATTTTTTGTAACCGACTTTTTATGATTAATAAAATGTGTTTTTTTTCTGATATCCCATAATGGTTATAAATAGTCAAGTTCCATGAAACTTTTGCATATCATCTCATTCGCATTCTTTCTTTCCTTTGTTTTCCTTCAAAGAACTCAAAATTGTTGTTTTTAGATATCGTAAAATGGATTTTGGAAGGAAAGTAACTTGGCCATACGCCTTCTGGGTCCTTAATGTGGAACAATTAAGGGAACTAGGAGGTCAGATAAAGGATCCGAAAGCCTTCACTGCAAAGCATGGACAAATCCTCTCTCTATTGTAGGTCCGAGTAGCTGCTGGTTTATTGGAGATGCTGGTTCAACTCTATCATGTAATCTACCATTGCTTTATCTTTCAAGATTTCCAGTTGATGCCCACATTGGAAGAATATTCCGCTCTATTGGGAATTCCCGTCAAAGACTCACCTCCGTTCCGTGGTGGAGAAGGAAGACCCAGTCAGGAAGACATCACAAGAGTGACCCGCATCAAACTGTTGGAGATCCAGACTCACATGATGGTCAGAGGAGGAATTTTCCTGCTCAGTTCTTATTCGAGAAAGCTCGATAATTCGCTAACAAGGGGAGTACTGAAGCCTTTGAGAACTTGTTCACGTTACTAGCTTATGGTTTGTTCTTGTTTCCTAATGTCGAAGATTTTGTCGATGTCCACGCAATCAGAATTTTCATGCTCAAGAATCCTGTTCCAACACTATTGGCCGATGCCTACCACTCGATTCATTCAAAGATTCTGAAAGGAGAAGGCCAGCTTGTTTGCTGCACTGCTATCCTCTATAGTTGGTTTATTTCGCACCTACCGAGGTCCGTGACCTTTTGGGATGTGAAAGACGGTTCTGAATGGCCCGTTAAACTCATGGCTCTTACTCACTTGGACATTGTTTGGCATAATCCAATGTACGGAGGAATTCCCATGATTCACAGCTGTGGAGATTTTTCCAATGTGCCACTCCTTAGCACAAAGGGATGCACTAGTTACAATCCTATTCTCGCCCGTCGCCAACTTGGACATCCGATGAATGAAATACCTGATCCAGAGAACCTAAAAAGAATCTTCCTCTATGATGGAGAGGACCTTCAGCTGAAGATTCAGATCACGTTTGCTTGGCGTCGCATCAACAGACAAGGGATGACTGCGACAACAAACCCTAACTGTACAGTTACGGAATCTTACCTGGAGTGGTCACGCAAACGAGCTCTCGTTCTGACAATGCCGTACCCTCGACCCAAGCCTCCCGTAGTGGAATCAAATGAAGTTTCGAGGTTGAAAGCAGAAGTAGAGAAGCTGACCCTAGACAAGTTTATATTGCAGGAAAGGATTGACAAGTTGATGGAAGAACTCAGTGAAAGGAAGGGAGCATCATCCAGTAGATCGAAGCCCTAGTTCCCTTTTATATTTGTTTATTATAATAAAGCCCTGAAGGTGTATCGTTGTTATGAAAGTTTAAATTTTTAAATAAAATAAATTTCCGATTACGATATTTAAAATACGCTTTTGAGTTCCTTGAAATGCATGTCACATCATGCTGCATCATACGCATCTTTTACATTTGCATTTGCATTCCAGGTTCTTATCTGTGTCTCCTTTCAGAGGGCAAGCTGAGTCATCGATACAATACTCGAGCCGGTCGCAAGAAGAGAATGGATCAACTCGAACAGGAAAACAGAGCACTCCGGGAAGAGGTTTCAACACTGAAAGAAAGTCTAGAGAAGATTAATGGGATGATGGAAGCTTTGATGGCTGCTCAGAATCAGCCATCACATAGTACGACATCACACAACACTGTTATCTCTGAGATACTATCAGCCCCGATCCCAGTGGTGCCCGCTACAAATGAAGTTCAGTATTCGATGCCTCCCGGATACCCGTGGGGTACGCCTCATAACTTTACTCCAGCTGGATACCACCCACCTGTGTCTCAAGTTATTGCCACAACTGCTGTAATGACTATGCCACCACCCGTGGTAAATGCTACCCCTTTTCATCTGGAAGAACCCGTGTTTCATGCTGACCCTAGTGAGAGTGTCGGAATGGAAGAACGAATGGACGATTTCCAGGACCAGTTTCTAGAAATGAAGAAAGAAATCAAGGCCCTTCGTGGGAAGGAGTTGTTTGGGAAGAGTGCCTCTGAGCTATGCTTGGTTCCTAATGTTAAGATCCCTCCAAAGTTCAAACTCCCAGACTTGGAGAAGTATAAAGGAAATTCTTGCCCACATAGTCACATAGTTATGTACGCCCGGAAAATGTCTGCTCATAAGGATAATGATTCCCTATTGATACATTACTTCCAGGACAGTTTGACTGGCGCAACCCTTAAGTGGTACATGGGGCTAGATAGTTCCAAGGTCCGCAGTTTTAATGACCTCTGTGAGCTTTTTATCAAGCAATATAAATATAATGTCGACATGGCACCAGATAGAGACCAGCTGAGAGCCATGGCCCAGAAGGAAAGAGAGAATTTTAAGGAGTACGCCCAGCGCTGGCGTGAACTCGCTGCTCAAGTTACTCCACCTCTGGAGGAGAAGGAGATGACTAGAATTTTCCTGAAAACACTGAGCCCGTTTTTCTATGAGAGAATGGTAGCAAGTGCCTCTAGCAATTTTACTGAGATGGTAAACATAGGGATGCGTTTGGAAGAAGGTGTCCGCGAAGGAAGATTGGTTAATGAAGGAAGTGTTTCCCACAATGCCAAGAAATATGGAGGTAACTTCGGGAAAAGGAAGGAACAAGAAGTAAATGTTGTGCATCAAGGACGACCAAAAAGAAGAAGGTATCAGCGACCTCAACATATCGCTGCTATATCTCCCTTCACCAACACTACTGCTTATCAACCACAGTCTCGTCTCTCATTCAATAAGAAAAACGTGTTCAAAGACAGTTTGATCCGATTTCGATGACCTATGCGAAATTGTATCCATATTTTATACAAATGAATATGGTGCAGACACGAGCTCCGCCAGCCATACCAAGGGATCTTCCGTGGTGGTATAAGCCTGAGACTCGTTGTGCTTTCCATCAAGGTGCGCCCGAACACGACATCGAAGACTATTTTCCTTTGAAACACGAAGTACAAAGACTAATGAGACAAGGTGTCTTGTCTTTTGAAAACTCTGGACCTAATGTGAAAACTATAAGCTCAGACTGAGACAATCTCCTTAAAGCTTTAGTTAATTTACTACTTTTCGCATGTAATGCTATTTGTTTGTTAATGCATTTGTTATTTGCGCATAAGGACTTGTTTGTTTTGAATGATTAATGCGATAAATAATGTTTGTCTTGAAGAAGTCCATTCATTTCACTCCTTTTAAAATGCTTTTTCTATTTTATAATGCCAATACCACCCCAATCTCTTGCCTTGGCAGAGAATTGGATGGAGGATGATGAAACCACAAACGTAAGATCTCTTGTTGTATGCTTTTAAATAATACTCTGCTGGTGATATAAGGCATTGTTTCAAATCCCTAAACATCGGAGGTATAAGGAGATAGACCCTCGTTAAACCCTTTTGAGCCTTTGAAGTAGGAGTTTTCTTCTCCAAATAAAAAAAACCCTAATTCTTAACCTGGGGTAGGGATATTAATTAACAAAAAATGGAGTGAACATTACGAAGATTGGGTGGGTACAAAAGACTTTGAGCCTTTATCCTTTGTTTCTTAAACCGTGAACTAAGCCACGATACAACCCTTAAAAGACCTAATTGAAGCAGGGTTTATTTCAAAGGCATGCTCATTAGGATATCGTTTCCTGACTCTTATGAGATATGCTCAAATTAGTGTTGGCATTATAAAATCGGTAGTTCAACCACCAAAATATTTTTAAATAAAAACTTCAAGACAAACATATGTTGCATTAGCAGTTTCAGAATTAACATTTTTCTGCTTGCTAATATTGCTTGACAGTGCTCCTAGTGAAAGTATTGGGATGGAAGAACGAATGGATGAGTTCCAGGACAAGTTTTCAAAAATACAAAAAGAAATCAAGGCCCTTCGCGGGAAGGAGCTTTTCGGAAAGAGTGCTTCTGAGCTATGTTTGGTTTCTAATGTTAAGGTTCCCCCAAAGTTCAAAGTCCCTGAGTTTGAGAAGTATAAGGGAAATTCTTACCCACATAGTCATATAGTTATGTATGCACGGAAAATGTCTACTCAGAAGGATAATGACCCACTGCTGATACATTATTTCTAGGATAGTTTGACTAGTGCAGCCCTCAAGTGGTATATGGGGCTAGATAGTTCAAAGATCCGCAACTTTAACGATCTCTGTGACTATTTTATTAAGCAATACAAATATAATGTCGACATGGCACCAGATAGAGACCAGCTGAGAGCCATGGCCCAGAAGGAAAGAGAGAATTTTAAGGAGTACGCCCAGCGCTGGCGTGAACTCGCTGCTCAAGTTACTCCACCTCTGGAGGAGAAGGAGATGACTAGAATTTTCCTGAAAACACTGAGCCCGTTTTTCTATGAGAGAATGGTAGCAAGCGCCCCTAGTGATTTTACTGAGATGGTGAACATGGGAATGCGTTTGGAAGAAGGTGTCCGTGAAGGAAGATTGGTGAGAGAAGGAAGTGCTTCTAGCAATGCCAAGAAGTATGGAAGTAATTTTGGGAAAAAGAAAGAACAAGAAGTAAGTGTTGTGCACCAAGGACGGTTGAAAGGAAGATATCACCAACACCCGCAGATCGCTGCTGTGACCCCAGTTATCAATGCTCCAGCTTACCAACCACAGTTTGCACAACCTTATCAACCATCACCTCAAACCCCGTCTGCTTCACCACAACAACAATATCGTCAGCAAAATCAGCAATCTTCTCAACAAGCCCGACAGCCGTTCAACAGCCCCAATCGTGTGGTCAGGAAACCAAATTTTGATCCAATCCCTATGTTATATGCAGAACTCTTTCCAGCATTGTTGCAAAAAGGCCATATCCAGACTAAGTCCCCACCAGCGGTGCCTAAAGACCTTCCTTACTGGTACATAGCTGATCAGTTTTGTCCATATCATCAGGGTGCGCCAGGCCATAATATCGAGAATTGCTATGGATTGAAAGCCGACGTTCAGAGATTGGTTAAAAGTGGAATCCTAACATTCAAGGATTCGAACCCAAATGTGCAGAGTAATCCTTTACCGCAGCACGGAGTGACCAATGTGAACATGATCCAAGAGTGTCTTACAGATGAGGATGAAGAGGTATTTGTGATAGTTCCCCACATCAAAGATTTGGAACGAATTGAGTTTACTTATGATAGCCTGAAGCCTGTTGCTAATCCTCTGGTTATTAATGTACAAGGTAGTAGATCAGCTGCTGCAGACACCATCTAAAATATCCGTGTTACAATTGCTGATGAGCTCCGAGGCCCATAGGCAGACATTACAGGGAGTACTGGAGCAGGCATACATTGACCACGATGCAACTATAGAGCAGTTTAGTGGAATAGTGGTTAACATTACTGCGTGCAACAATTTGGGATTCTGCGAAGAAGAGTTACCTGAAGAAGGGAAGAAGCATAATTTGGCTATGCACATTTTAATAAACTGCATGAATGACATGTTATCTGGAGTTTTGGTTGATACTGGTTCTTCGTTGAATGTGATGCCAAGGACGACTCTCGCAAGGCTGACTTATCAGGGACCACCAATGAGGCCGACCGGTGTTATTGTTAAAGCTTTTGATGGTTCGAAGAAGACCGTGATTGGAGAAGTGGATTTACCCATGACTATTGGGCTCAGTGTTTTTCAGATCACATTTCAGGTCATGGACATTCATGCCGCCTACAGCTATTTACTAGGCAGGCCATGGATACATGAGGTTGGAGCGGTTACATCTACCTGTCGCGGTGAAAATTGGATACCATAGCTATTGGTTAACTAGGATCACATATTTAATGTCACCACCGGTCTTTGATTTTATCCAAAGGAAGGGAAAAAAAACTGAATTCCCACAATGCAATGCAAATGCACTAAGATTCTAAGTTCGGGGGTTGGTTATACCTAGGGACAGTGTTAGCATCCTAGATATCTGTAGTACTCTACAGGAACCTCTTGATTTATTTATGTTATTTGTTATCTGTTTTTCTAAGGGTTTAAGGGTAGGTAATTCACAATTTAATTATTCCTAAGTGTGCTCGACAAGATATCGTATCTTATGCCTACATATCCTGTCAAGAGGGGATCAGAGCATTTGTAGTTCTTCATTAAAGATACTAAACGTTTTAAAGGTTTAGGAAAAGAAGATGAGTCAACATCTTAAGAAAGACCACCACAGTTTTTTGAAAATGTGTGTATGTTGTGGGGCATGGGATTGTATGTCCCTTTCTTTGAGATGATTAACATCTAATTCTCTTGTATGGAGAATCAGGTAGGCTAAAGTTTGATTAAAGAAATCAAAGTTTGTGGGAGACTAACCTAGGAAATCTATCCCAAAATTGTCTAATTGCCTTATCTTAAGGTGACGATTATGAATGCAAATGATATGCACCATGCACAATAACATGGTTATTATGCATGGGATTTTCCTTTGGATATTAATGTGGTTAAATTATGTTATTTAGGCGATGGTGCTAGCTGAGTGATGCTAGACTTGTGTCTGGTGACCAAAAGGTTGAATGCGATGCGCGAAGGCGATCGACTTACATGGGTAGAAAATGGGCTCGACGTTGGATCGAGAATTTTGATATTGTTTTGAAAAGGTCTGGACAATAGCAAATAAGCATACAAATGGAAATAGGACATCATAAATATACAAGTGATAAAATAACGATAGTTAAGATATGATACAAGTTAGAACCTTGATGTGAGATAACATAATGGAAGTAACATAAGCATGAAGATGGCAATATGTTTCATGATAAGATATGGATAAGATGAATATGCTTCAAGTAGAATGATTAAAATGATATCAACATGCTTCAATCTTTAAGAAGACAAACATGTAGAATGATAATTAGGATGACAATCAATATGCTTCAATCTTTAGGAAGACAAACATACAGAATGATAATTAAAGGATGATGATAAAGAAGAGTGATATTCATGCAAAAAGGTCAAAGACATGACAAGTCAACATGGATGGATTAATTCAAGGATTAAACAAGTCATTAGTGGAATAACACTCATAAAACCACAAAAGATGCTCATAAATAAATGTTAATTAATTAAATAACAATTAACAACATCAATAAAATTAACAATACAATTAAGATATATTGATAATTTAAAGATTAACAACTAAAAAAAATGATTAGCAATTACCAATTAAAATGCAAGTTAATTTGAAAAAATTTAAATGTTAGCACAATAATTAATAATCATACATAACAATTGATTAGTTAGAAATACCACATATTAATTAATGATAAAATAAATAATTAAGGGACAAACTACAAAAATAAATGTTTTTAGAGTTTTTGAATATATAACATTTTAAGCAAAATAAATAAAAGAGGTTTTAAAAGAAAAGATTTTGAAGTTAGAAAAAAAATTTGAAATAAAACGTAGGGGGGTGCATCCAGTAGTTTGAACCATTAAAAAAACAAAGGGGAAGATATGGGCCAAGAAACCGGGGGTGTGGATAGTGGAGAAGGCGCAAGGCCCATGGAAGGAGGAGGGAGGCATTCAGGCGAAAAAAATAAAAGACCAAAAGGTTGATCCGCAGGATCGAACCTTGGTCATTGGGGTGAAAGGGTATTGGCATGGCATATGGTGAACCGTTGGGACGGCAGTACATCCGTTAATAATCACGCAACCATTAATTAATATACTCAAACAAGTCATGAAAATCAAAAGAATACAACACACGCGCATATGCTTCAGTATATATATATATATATATATATATATATCAATTAGTCAAAGTCAAATAGATCATTATCTATCAAACACCAATCATGCTGGAGCAATCACTTGACCATGCTCCATACTTACTCATGCAGCTATGCGGAAAAAAACATCCGTGAAATAAGATGACAACGCAGTGGTAATACAAATACTTCTTCCATCATTATTTCATCAACCCTCACCAAAAGACACGAAATAAATTCCCTCATTCGACTACTCGGATCAAGAAAAATAGATAGAACAGCACAAACACGAAACGCAGTCGAGGTTGGGATGGAGATAACATGGCATAAAGGGTTTCAAAAAAAAAAACTACATGCCTCTCTTCATACCATGAGTTTAAAAACTAAGCCAGCCAAGTAGCAACATGAGAAAGCTTGCGCAAAATACAACATTATATAGTAGTTATAAATAGACGACATTTAAATGGTTCAGACATTCTTACAGAGTATAAAGAAACATGTAGAATCAAAGCATACTAACTATATACCGCGTTGTAATGTACTAACACAATAAACACCAACACACAACAACAAGATAAAACGCATGGTTAAACATAACTGAATGACAAATGCCTGCACACCTGATTATGATACCTCAGTAGAACACAACACACATAATTGCATAGTTTATATATATACTAGAGGGGGATCAAGTAGCACGAAGTCACGATGGACAATCATCACATACTCCGAAAGTGTTCACACGCAGGATACCAATTCACACATGAGACATATGGACAAATTATACAAGTGATCAACTAAAACCAGAATGCATAACAACATCAATGTTATATAATGCCAATATGAATGCGATGTTTGATCTAACACAACAACTAGAACAACACTCGAAATACACTATGTTAGACACATGGCACAACAGAGCAGTACATAAGTAGAAGACGCTATCAAGAGTGGAACAGTAAGCATGGTAACATTAACATCTTTAATCACACAAGCTTGCAACTACGATATCCAACATATTTAATGCAAGCACACGTGATATAAGTTTAAATTAATGAAACTTAACACTGATAAGCCGGAGCTTTTTTCAAAGAAGAAAACAATCTTAACATGAGATTTAAAGTATTATTCATGCCATACACATACAACATGATATTAAAATAGCCAAGGAAGCATTAAGCATAACATGTTCATCTTAGCATGTAGATAAGCATATTAAGAGGGAGTTTAAGAACTTACCTGGTTCCCAAAATGAGTGGCAAGAATTTATTCCCCTCCCAGCAAGCTCGTGCACCAAAGAGGTGAAAGTTTCCTTTTTCAGAGAGATTTTAGTGTTGTTTTGTTCTTCTATTTTCGAATGAATCCCTTCTGAGGAAGTTGGGGCCTCCTTTTATAGGTGAGTTGGTGTGTTGCAGTCTTGGATGCAGTAAAGGCATGCCCTCTGCAGGATACTACACGCATTGGATCATTCTTGTGCCAAGTAAAAGCTGGCCATGCAACTTATCTTTGGTGTGAGTCAGACAAAAAAGTTCTTGGAGACAACATGCTATGGTGTAGGCTTTTTTCAGTTAGACATGCATTGGTGAGGTGAGATTTGCTACACGATAGTTCTTGGTTTAATGCACCAAATGAAATGACTTTTGAACTCTTTGAAAGCTAGTACAAGGTAGAGTGATTTTGACAGATTGAGATTGAGTTTAAAACATGTGAAATAAATCGTGACAATGTTTGGTGTAACAAAGAGATAAAAATCTGAAGTTTCTCAAGTGTGTACATGTTTCAATATGCCATCTTTGGAGTTCCATATCTTGATGACCATTCCATCAATTCTTGAGATTTTTGGCTCTATGAAGAGTGGACATTTGATAGATTAAGTCTTATGTGGAAAACCAATTGAGATGAGGCTTGTACCAATAAGAAAAATGGGCCATAAAGTCGTGCACATGAGAAAACGAAAAAGGACTTAGAAAAATTTCTAAGTTATTGAATTTTGATATTTTAAGACACCTAACTTCAAAGCATCATAACTCGAGTTTGGCTTATCCTATTGGGATGTTCCACATATGGTTGGAAAGCTCTCAACAAGCTCTACAACTTTCATTTGGGACTCAAGACTTGAATCCAAATGGAAATGGGTGAAAAGTGGTGTCAAAGTTGAGAAAAAGAGTGATGTAAAGTGCTGAAAAAAATTTCTAAGTGTTTGGCCAAAATGTCTTGTAAGCTTCATAACTCAAAATCTAAGCATTTTTAGACAAAAAGTCATATGGAATGAATTAAGGATCTTGATGAGAGCTTTCCAATGAGCTTTGAGTCGTTTAATTTGAGTGCACGGTTTAGGAGTTATAGTTATTTCAAATCGGGCTATTAGGGGAAAAACGTCGTATACGAAGTCGTTCGCGACCAAAACCCTACTTATCTTGCAAGAAACCTCATGAAACCTTACATGGATGCTTTGGATACTTCAAGAGACAACATATGATGATTAAAACCATTAACACTCCATTTGAACCAAGATTCAAAAGATTATGGTTTCAGTCAGATCTTAATTCTGACTGTGAATGCACTGAGGCCAAATCTTGTAAGTTTGCTTCTTACTTCCCATCTAAAGGTCTTAGGAGACTCTTGAGGGTGTTGATAAACTAAGGGAATCAATAATTAGGGTTTAGGAGATCGTCTTGATGAAGAATCAAAGCTGTTGGCTGATAAGCGTCACAGGAACCCTAATTTTGAAGTATAGCGGGATTGAGGCTCAAATTCTTCCTGTTGAGGATCAATGAAGCATGGATTCTTGTTGAGTGGAGTCCCTTGAATATAAATGACCTCAAGTGGTAGGTGGACCACACAAATCTTGACTTGATAGAGTCAATTTCTCAATGATTTCTTCAGAGCAAAAATCCTTATTCCAAAGTTCTTGTACTGGAGATCTTTTGTTGATTTGACTTGCTTCAAAACAACTTGGGGAACTTCGTGGTGATATGTAAACCTAATTTGAACACAAATAAACAAACTATGAGATATGGGTTAGCTCAACCAATGCAGAGATGCTTGACCTAAGATGCACAAATGAAGATGACATCTTAGGGTCAAAAATTAGGTTGCGACAGATGCCCCTATTTAAGTTTCTCCTATTCGGAGATATGGAGATTGGAATCTTCGTCTCGACAAGATAGGAGAGACTTAAATACAAACATGGACAAAATTTTTGGCCCTAAAATGCCGCCAAATGCACATGATATGGAATGATGCAAAACGAAGGAAAACAAAAAGAAACCCGACAAGGGACGACTCAGCGAGATACGACTCAAATGGGAGAAGGTCTAACTCCACTGGGGGAAAGAGACTACCAACTGACAATCACAGGGTAGCTTAAGCACTTGGCGAGAACTTGCAAGGAACAGGATAACTTACCACCACCTGGTAGCCTAAGCCATGGTATCCAATTGCAACAAGGGCGTACATTACCTACTATCACACACGATGGCCTAAGCGAGGTAAGTACAAAAGGAAAGATGACCTACTACCACCACGGTAGCCTAAGCGATGCATCTGACCCAAAAAGGGGTGTGTTACCTACTATCAAGCACATGATAGCCTAAGCCAGGTAAGCACAAGAAGGAAAGATGACCTACTACCACCACGGTAGCCTAAGCGAAGCATCTGACCAAAAAGGGGTGTGTTACCTACTATCAAGCACATGATAGCCTAAGCCAGGTAAGCACAAGAAGGAAAGATGACCTACTACCACCACGGTAGCCTAAGCGAGGCGTCTGACCAAAAAGGGGGTGTGTTACCTACTATCAAGCACATGATAGCCTAAGCCAGGTAAGCACAAGAAGGAAAGATGACCTACTACCACCACGGTAGCCTAAGCGAGGCATCTGACCAAAAAGGGGTGTGTTACCTACTATCAAGCACATGATAGCCTAAGCCAAGTAAGCACAAGAAGGAAAGATGACCTACTACCACCACGGTAGCCTAAGCGAGGCATCTGACCAAAATACAGACGTATTACCTACTATCACACGATAGCCTAAGCAGAGGTAATAGACTGAAATAAGCTTCAACGATCAAGATGATGATTCAGGTTCTCTTGATAACTTCTGGGGATAGACAAACTGTCTAGAAAAGGGACCTCCATTTGTCGTAGAAATCTTTGATAACCGAACTGCTCAAATAAAGAGCAACTACTTGTCGTCTGGGTGTAAATCCCTTGAAAATGTGGTAATCATCAGAGAAATAATTCGTGTCTTCCATAGAGATCTTCAAGTAAACTCTTCTTGGGAAGACAAAGTGCGAAATAAATGCACGCTTAATCCAGATTCAATATCTCTGAAATATCCAAAATCGTGGTGGTTAGGGGCCAAAGTTCAATCTAGGAAATAACTGGAGAGAAACGGTCAAACAAGGACTCCATCCATTGAGAAATGAACTCAACGGGTTTATCTCTATCCAAAAATGGAAAAGAGACCTAAAGCAACCACCTCCCACGAGGATCGAACTTAGCGGGAAATTAGAAAGTATGTGCTTTACCTGCCTAGGGCTGACGACTCTACTTGGAGGGAGCGGACGAACCCAGATCACTTGGGGGATAAACACGACCAAAGTGACAGAACAAAACAAACAACACAAAATGCAAGATGCAAAAATGCCACATGCCATGAATCTAAATGCAAGGATGCTATGCCATGCTCATGCTTATGCTGATGCTGACGACAACACGAACGACAAACGGGAGACGAGAACAAGCAATTCGATACGAATACTCGGCCAATCTTGGCAATACAGCAGCATCGCTGGGGATGAAAGGCAAGCCCTTCCTTGGGACCGAATCCTGCCTCACAGCTTCTCTGGGGAAAAGAGAACACTCCGCTTGGGATGAGCATCGCGACTTCACTCAGGATAGTCAAGATGAACCTTGGATTCCACTGAGGACGAATTAAACTCATGATCGAAGATACTTTACGGGGGATAAAATAAATATCCATTGCGAGCTGAAGTAATTGGAATGAGCGTTGTAACTGGATAAAATAAACATCCACTTTATCGGGGAAGTTTGGATCAATATAGTAGTTGGAAATGTTGAACCTAAAATTCCGAGGGGGAGAAATAAACATCCACCTTCACTGGAGAAGATTACGATAGTAAGAAAAATTCCAATAATGAGTGAAATAAACACTCGCTTCGCTGGAGGAAGCTTACAATGGTAAGAAAAAGAATCCGGTAATGAGTGAAATAAACACTCGCTTCGCTGGAGGAAGCTCACGATGGTAAGAAAGAATCGATAATGAGTGAAATAAACACTCGCTTCATTGGAGGAAGCTGAAAATGAGATTCCGAGGGGATGAAATAAACACCCACCTTCGCTGGAGAAGACTATGATAATCAGAAAAATCCAATGACGAGTGAAATAAACACTCGCTTCGGAGAAGCTCGGGTCAAAGTCGCGAGCCGAAGATGTCGGAGTTGAGACTTCATGGGGATAAATAAGTATCGCCGTGAACTGAAGTAGTCCTGAATGGAAGTTGTAGCCGGATAAAATAAATATCCATTTCATTGAGGAAATGTCGGAGATAAAGATTTCTTGGGGATGAAATAAACATCCGCTTTCACTGGTGAAGATCGAGATAGTTCAATGAGGAGTGAAATAAACACCTGCTTCGTTGGGGAAGGTCGAAAACCGAAGAAACTTAACGGGGATAATCGCGATTACCTGGAACAGAACTTACTGGGGTATGGCCACATTACCTGGGATAAATACCCTTTGAGCCATGGCTTATGGAGACTGTTAATATCCCTTGTTGTGTCCATAAATCAAAGTAATCCGCTCATGAGACAATTTGAAATTTATTATCAAAGATAAAAGTCATTTTGCAGGATGAAAACAATTTACCAATAAATGATAAAATCGCAACTTTATTTCATAAAATGGTGATCAGCAAATTGCGTGATCCCATATGTTATAACAATGTTGGAAAGTGGTGATAACAGAAATTACATCAAAAACAAAACAATGCTATTTCTTGAGTTCCTATGTTCTAGGCCTCTTGGAGGTCTCGACTTTACTTGTCGCAGTAAGCTTCGATGAACTGAACTGAGCCTGCCTTTTCTTCATCTCTAAGTATAATACTTCTTGACTGCATCCACGTTCACAGGACGAGTAATCTCTTCCCCATCCATAGTTGCTAACATCACAGCGCCCCCTGAAAGGACCTTCTTGACGACATAAGGACCATCATAGTTGGGAGCCCATTTCCCCTAGAATCAGTAAGGAAAGATTGGATCTTCTTAAGCACAAGGTCTCCCTCTCTAATCTCGCGAGGTCGAACTTTCTTATCAAAAGCCTTCTTTATCTTCTGCTGATATAATTGTCCGCGACACAAAGCCGCCAACCTCTTTTCTTCAATCAGGTTCAACTGGTCATACCGGTTCTGACACCACTCAGCCTCTGAGAGTTTCGCTTCCATTAGGACTCTCATGGAAGGGATCTCTACTTCCACTGGGAGTACAGCTTCCATACCATAAACAAGCGAAAAAGGTGTTGCCCCTGTTGACGTGCGCACTGAAGTACGGTACCCGTGTAGAGTAAATGGGAGCATCTCATGCCAGTCCTTATAAGTGACTACCATTTTCTGGATAATTTTCTTTATATTCTTGTTTGCTGCTTCAACCGCCCCATTCATTTTTGGCCGATACGGAGAAGAGTTGTGATGCTCAATCTTGAATTCCTCGCACAATTCCTTCATCATCTTATTATTTAAGTTCGAACCATTATCGGTGATGATTTTATTTGGCACACCGTACCTGCAAATAAGTTGGTTCTTGATAAACCTGACGACCACCTGTCTGGTAACATTTGCGTAGGAAGCGGCTTCAACCCATTTGGTGAAGTAATCAATTGCAACCAATATAAAGCGGTGTCCATTAGACGCTTTTGGTTCTATCATACCGATCATATCAATGCCCCACATGGAGAAAGGCCATGGAGACGAGATAACATTCAGAAGAGTCGGTGACACATGAATTTTGTCGGCATAGATTTGACACTTGTGGCACTTCTTGGCAAACTTATAACAATCAGATTCCATCGTTATCCAATAATAGCCTGCTCTCAGGAGTTTCTTTGCCATAGCATGTCCGTTAACGTGGGTACCAAAAGATCCTACATGAATTTCGGTCATTAATGTATTCGCTTCTCGCTTATCAACACATCTCAGCAAGACCATGTCGAAATTCCTCTTGTAAAGCACATTATTGTTCAAGAAAAAGTTGCCAGCTAATCTTCTCAAAGTTTTCTTATCTTTGTTAGATGCCCCAAGCGGGTATTCTTGCTTCCGGAGAAACAACTCAATATCGTAATACCAGGGTTTTTCATCAATAACTTCTTCCCCTGAGAACACATAAGCTGGTCTGTCAAGGCGCATAACATCAATCTTGGGGCAATCGTTCCAGCGGTTCACCACAATCATAGAAGCCAGAGTTGCCAATGCATCTGCCATCCTATTCTCGGTACGAGGGATGTGGTGGAACTCGACTCTGTTGAAGAACGGAAGTAGTCTTCTTGCATAATCTCTGTACGGAATCAAATTGTCTTGTTGGGTCACCCATTCTCCTGTAATTTGGTATATCACTACAACAGAATCACCATACACGTCTAAATTCTTGATTCTTAAATCCATTGCCTCTTCCAGGCCCATGATACATGCTTCATATTCGGCTTCATTATTTGTACATGGAAAAGTCAATCTTGAAGTGAAAGGGATGTGGGATCCATGATGAGTCACAATAATTGCCCCAACCCCTTTACCGTAGCTATTGACAGCACCGTCAAAAATCAAACCCCACTGAGAATCCGGTCCAGTCCCTTCATCTGGCAATGGTTCTTCACAATCCTTCATTTTCAAATACATCACGTTCTCATCAGGGAAATCATCCTCCACAGACTGATGGTCTTCAATGGGCTGGAGAGCTAGGTGATCCGCTAAAACACTTCCTTTAATTTCCTTCTGAGTGTGATATTTGATATCATATTCGGATAACAGCATCTGCCATCTGGCAATCCTTCCCGTCAAGGCTGGTTTCTCAAAAATGTACTTAATGGGATCCATCTTAGAGATCAGCCAGGTGGTATGATTTAGCATGTATTGGCGCAACCGTCGAGCAGCCCATGCTAAGGCGCAACAAGTCTTCTTTAACATTGAATATCTAGATTCACAGTCAGTGAACTTTTTGCTGAGGTAATAAATGGCATGCTCCTGCTTCCCGGATTCGTCTTGTTGACCGAGCACACATCCCATAGAATCTTCTAGAACCGTTAGATACATGATCAAAGGTCTGCCCCTAACCGGAGGAATCAGAATAGGAGGCTCCAGGAGATACTCTTTAATACTATCGAATGCTTTCTGACATTGTTCAGTCCAAACATAACCTTGTTCTTTTCTGAGAAGCTTGAAAATGAGTCCACAAGTAGCGGTCATATTAGAGATGAATCGAGAGATGTAGTTCAAACGCCCCAGGAACCCTCTGACCTGTTTTTCGGTAGTCGGAGCCGGCATTTCTCGTATGGCTTTAACTTTACTTGGGTCTACTTCGATTCCCTTTTGGCTAACAATGAAACCTAGCAGTTTTCCTGAGCGGACACCAAATGTGCACTTGTTAGGATTCAAACGTAGCTGATACTTCCTCAAACGCCGAAACAACTTTAACAGGTGTTCGACATGGTCTTCTTCAGTCTTGGACTTGGCTATCATGTCGTCTACATAAACTTCGATTTATTTATGCATCATATCATGGAAAAGAGTAGTCATAGCCCTTTGATATGTTGCACCAGCATTCTTCAAACCGAACGACATAACTCTGTAACAAAACGTGCCCCAGGGTGTGATGAATGATGTCTTCTCCATGTCTTCGGGAGCCATCTTGATTTGATTATAACCTGAAAATCCGTCCATAAAAGAGAAGACCTTATACCTTGCGGTGCTGTCCACCAACACGTTAATATGAGGCAATGGAAAATCATCCTTCAGACTTGCTTTATTCAAATCTCTGTAGTCAACACACATTCGAACTTTACCATCCTTCTTCGGCACAGGCACGATATTGGCTAACCACTGCGGATACTTAGATGTAGCGAGAAAACCTGCATCAATCTGCTTCTGTACTTCTTCTTTAATCTTCAAGGCCATATCAGGGCGAGTCCTTCTGAGCTTTTGTTTGATCGGCGGACATTTTGGCTTCAAAGGTAGACGGTGCTCCACTATAGCAGTGTCAAGACCAGGCATATCTTGGTATGACCAAGCGAACACATCAACATATTCCTTAAGTAATTCAATCAACCTTGCTTTCACCTCAGTCACAAGCAAAGCTCCAATCTTCACCTCTTTACGGAGTTCCTCTGTACCCAAGTTAATAAACTTCAACGGCTCTTCGTGAGGCTGAATAGCTTTGCCTTCATTCTCGAGTAGACGGGATATTTCCTCAGGGATCTCTTCTTCCTCTTCTTCGGCTTCGAACACAGGAAACTCAAAGTTCGGAGAAGGCATTGGATGATTGTTTTTGATGTTCAGTTCGTGCAATAGTCTGCACATGTGATGTGATTTTATTTTAGATATTAAGTAGATGAAAGTGCGCACGAACGTGCACAGTGATTTTAAGAAAAATTGTGATTACCACTTTCCTTAGAGTAATAACAAATGGGAACAAAAAAAATAGGAATGCAAAATGATAACTTCATTGATGATAATGATTTCAAAATAGAAGCCCTAACACAAAATCACCTTTGCCTTGGGCAGAGCAAAGGGAATTATTTATAGTAGAGCCCACACACAAATGTCATCGCCTTGGGCAGAGCGAATATACTAAAAACAAACAACAAAATAATTACTTTGATAATGGGATCACAATAGGAATGTTGACAGTACTCCAATTTCGGGTCATTGCCCCATGCGTCACGAAATTAGGCTGATCTTCGGCAGACTCATCTTCAAGGGTGGCACTGGCTTCATATTTGGGTCCTTGGTCTCCTAGTGGAAGAGGAAAGAGAGGAATGACGGCATCTTCAGAGTCTTTCTCCATAATATTTACCCTTGGTGAATGGATAGTCCCTCCGCTGTGAAACACGTTCTTGATGGGGAGAATAACCATATTTTCTGTAGGGGTCTTCTCAGAATTGTTACCTTTGAAACCCAAACCTTTCTTGTTCTTATTTTCGGGCAACACCAATACTTGTCCCCACTTCCCTTGAGAGCCATTTTCCATAACTCGTTGTGCATCCTTAAAAGATGCCATGGAAACTCCATTATTCTTAGTATTATTAACAATCGAGAGGGCTTGAAATGGAGTCCCTACCTCCTCGTCCGCATCAACGTAGGAAAAGGAAGAAAGATGGCTTACCACCAAAGCCCTTTCCCCGCAAACTATGACTAACTGTCCATCGCAAACATATTTCAGTTTCTGGTGGAGTGTAGATGTGACAGCTCCCGCATCATGTATCCATGGCCTGCCTAATAAGCAACTGTAGGAGGCATGAATGTCCATGACCTAGAATGGAACCTGAAAAATACTGGGCCCGATAGTCATGGGCAAATCCACTTCTCCAATCACGATTTTCCTCGAACCGTCAAAAGCTTTGACAACAACACCACTTGGCCTCATGGGTGGTCCCTGATAAGTCAGCCTTGCGAGAGTTGTTTTTGGCATCACGTTCAATGAAGAACCAGTATCAACCAAAACTTCGGATATCATGTCATTCATGCAGTTTATGGAAATGTGCAGAGCTAAGTTATGTTTCCTTCCTTCTTCGGGTAACTCTTCTTCGCAGAATCCCAGATTATTGCATGCAGTAATGTTACCCACTACTCCACTAAATTGTTCCATAGTCGTGTCGTGGTCAATGTACGCCTGCTTGAGTACTCCTTGTAACGGCTGCCTATGGGCCTCAGAATTCATCAACAGTTGTAGCACAGATATTTTGGATGGCGTCTGCAGCAACTGATCCACCACCTTGTATTCACTTCTTTTGATCATTTTCAGGATCTCATCCGATTTGTCTACAGAATCATTCTTACCGGACTGCCCCAGGGTTGCGTCCTTCGCAACTGGTTGTTCAGAAGGAACCTCCTTAGTTGGTGTAGTGAAAACTCGACCACTTCTCGTAATCCGACTAACATCAGCGATGTTGACTACAGATGATGGATTAGACAAAGGTGCCTCCTTACCATTTTCAAGCATAGTGGCATTATATCTGTAGGGAATAGCCTTACTGGAAGTGTAAGGAACTGGACCAGGTACATTAATAACTAGAGGAGTTGTAGCAGTCTTCCGGCTGTCATAAGTGAACTCAATTCGTTCCAGTTCTTTGATATGGGGAACTATTACAAATACTTCTTCAATTTCTTCTGCGGAACATTCTTGGATCATGTTTACATTGGCAGCCCCGTGTGGTGGTAGGGGATTATTCTGCACATTCGGGTTCGAATCCTTGAAAGTTATAACTCTGCTCTTGACCAATCTTTGAACATCAACTTTCATTCCATAATAATTCTCAATATTATGGCCCGGCGCTCCCTGATGAAAGGGACAAAAATGATCTCCTCTATACCAATAAGGAGGGTCCTTGGGCACTGCTGGCGGTGGCCTAGTCTGGATATGACCCTTTTTCAACAATGCTGGAAAAAGTTCTGCATAGGACGTAGGAATTGGGTCAAAATTTGGCTTCCTCACCATACGATTTGGGCTATTGAATGGCTGTTGGGTTTGCTGAGAAGATGGCTGATTTTGCTGACGGTATTGCTGTGGCGGAGCAGGTGGAGTTTGAGGTGGTGGTTGGTGATGTTGTGCAAACTGTGGTTGGTAAGTTGGAGCATTAATAACTGGGGTCACAGCAGCGACATGCGGGTGTTGCTGATACCTTCCTTTCGTCCGTCCTTGGTGTACAACACTTACTTCTTGTTCTTTCTTTTTCCCGAAAGTACTTCCATACTTCTTGGCATTGCTGGAAGTGCTTCCTTCTCTTACCAATCTTCCTTCACGAACGCCCTCCTCCAAACGCATTCCCATGTTCACCATCTCGATAAAGTCATTAGGGGCGCTGGCTACCATTCTTTCATAGAAAAACGGGCTCAGTGTCTTCAGGAAAATTCTAGTCATCTCCTTTTCCTCCAGAGGTGGAGTAACTTGAGCGGCAAGTTCACGCCAGCGCTGGGCGTACTCCTTAAAACTTTCTCTTTCTTTCTGGGCCATAGCTCTCAACTGGTCTCTATCTGGTGCCATGTCGACATTATACTTGTACTGTTTGATAAAAAACTCACAGAGATCATTAAAGCTAAGGACCTTTGAACTATCTAACCCCATGTACCACTTAAGGGCTGCACCAGTCAAACTATCTTGGAAGAAGTGTATCAATAGGGGATCGTCGTCCTTATGAGCCGACATTTTCCGGGCATACATAACTATGTGACTGTGTGGGCAAGAGTTCCCTTTATACTTCTCCAAATCAGGGAGTTTGAATTTTGGAGGAATCTTGACATTGGGAACCAAGCACAACTCAGAGGCGCTCTTCCTGAACAACTCTTTTCCACGAAGGGCCTTGATTTCTTTCCTCATTTATAGGAACTGATCTTGGAAACCGTCCATTCGTTCTTCCATTCCGGCATTCTCACTAAAGTCAGCATGGAACACGGGCTCTTCCAGATGAAACAGAGTAGCGTTTACCACGGGTGGTGGCGTAGTCATCACAGCAGTTGTAGCAATAACTTGAGAAATAGTCGGGTGATATCCAGCTGGAGTAAAGTTAGGAGGCATACCCCACAGATAACCAGGAACTTCGTTTGTAGTGGGCACCACTGGGATTGGTGCTGATATTACCTCAGAGATAACAGTGCTGTGTGATGGCTGATTCTGAGCAGCCATCAAAGCTTCCATCATTCCGTTGATCTTTTCTAGACTTTCTTTCAATGTTGAAACCTCCTCCCTGAGTGCTCTGTTTTCCTGTTCGAGTTGATCCATTCTTTTCTTGCGACTGGCTCGAGTATTGTATCGGGGCTTCAGCTTGTCTTTCTCTTAACAACAACTCTGACTGGTAAAAAAACACGGGTGAGGACTCGGAACACAAAGGAATGCGGATGCAAATGCTAATGATGCGTATGATGCAGTATGATACAACATTCACTTCAAAGAACCCGAAAGTGTAATTAAATATCGTAACTGGAAACTTCTTCATTGAAATTTTAAGGCCTTTGTTACAAACGGTACACCCTCAGGGCTTTTAGTACAATAAACAACAGAATACAACAAAGAGGAACTAGGGCTTCGATCCGCTGGATGATGCTCCCTTTTCTTTACTGAGTTCTTCCATCAACTTGTCAATCCTTTCCTGCAATATGTACTTGTCCAGTGTCAGTTTCTCCACTTCTGCTTTCAGCCTTGAAATTTCATCTGGTTCCACTACAAGAGGCTTGGGTCGAGGGTACGGCATTGCTAGAGCGAGGGCCCGCTTGCGTGACCACTCCAAGCACGATTCTGTAACTGTGCAGTCAGGGTTTGTTACTGCAGTCATTCCTTGTCTGTTGATTTGACACCAAGCAAATAAAATCCGCATCTTCAGCTGGAGATCTTCTCCTTCATAGAGAAAAATTCTTTTCAGGTTCCCCGGGTCGGGTATCTCAGTCATTGGATGTCCAAGCTGGCGACGGGCGAGAACAGGGTTGTAACTGGTGCACCCTTTCGTGCCAAGAAGAGGCACATTGGAAAAATCTCCGCAACTGTGAATCATGGGAATTCCTCCGTATATCGGATCATGCCAAACGATGTCCGAATGAGTGAGAGCCATGAGTTTAACGGGCCATTCAGAGCCATCCCTCACATCCCAGAAGGCCGTGGTCTTTGGTAGGTGCAAAATAAACCACCTATAGAGGATAGTAGTACAACACACGATCTGACCTTCTCCTTTCAGGATCTTTGAATGAATCGAGTGGTATGCATTGGCCAACAGTGTAGGGACAGGATTCTTGAGCATGAAAATCCTGATAGCATGAACATCAACGAAATTCTCAACATTCGGAAACAGGAATAGACCATAAACCAGTAACGCGAAAAGATTCTCGAAAGCCCTAGTTTTTCCTTTGTCGGCGAACTCCCGAGCTTTCTCGAATAATAATTGAGCAGGTAAACCGTCGATTCCTCCTCTGAACATCACGTGAGTCTGGATCTCCAACAGCTTGATGCGAGTCACTCTCGCAATGTCTTCCTGACTGGGTCTTCCTTCTCCACCGTAGAACGGGGGTGAATCTTTGACGGGGATTCCCAATAGAGCAGAATACTCTTCTAAGGTGGGCATCAACTGGAAATCTTGAAAGATGAAGCAGTGGTAGATTACATGGTAGAGTTGAACCAATGTCTCTAATAAACCCTCAGCTACTTGTACCTGTAATAAAGAGAGAATATGCCCGTGTTTTGTGGCGAAGGCATCTGGATCCCTTATCCGACCTCCTAGTTCCCTCAACTGTTCGACATCAAAAACCCTGAAGGTGTATGGTACCGTTCCTTTCCTTCCATGATCCATTTTGCGATATCTAAAAACAACAAACTTTGAGTTCTTTGAAGTGAATGAGAATGAGAATGCAAATGCAATGAGATGCAAAAGTTCTTGGAATTTGAGTATTTATAATCGTCATAGAATAGCAACGGACATGATTTCATTAATCATACAAAATTTGTTACAAGTGAAAGAAACGGGAATTAAAAATTCGTAAGGAAAACATTACAACCGTTGATATTCTTACAAGAGTTTTTAACAATAATTAAATAAAGGCTAATAAACGACCTGAGGAGATTCCCCCAATAATCTTAGCTTGTACTTCTTAATCTCTTCTTCCATTCGGGACTTCTCGAGAACCAGCTCATCTATTATCGCTTCCCACGAAGTAGACTCAGGGTTTGAGGGACTCGGGTCTTCTTGTAACTTCCTCCTTTTGCAAGAGAGAACTTCCTCACTTTTTGCCTCTAGTTGTCTTTGAAGCGCTTCATTCTCTTCCACAAGCACCTCACACTTATCCTTCCAAGCATTCCCTATCTGCTGAGCTTTCCTTAAGGTGATCTTTAATTCCTCTGTCTCAGATGTAAAGATGAAGACAGGTTCTTCATTCAAGACCATAGGCTCTTGGCGACCATAGGGCATCCTTAGTTCAATAGCCCTTCTTCTGACCCATTGTAGGTAGGGGTCCATGGAGACACAGTTATGCTTCCCCAAAGCATTCCTATCTTTCTTGTGTTTGTCCCTCCAAGCTTTTAAAATCCTGCCCCTCAATTCCTCCTGCTCTTCGTAATCCTTGGAGAAAAATCCTTCTGTATGAATACCAAGAGGCTTGACCTTCAAAGGGTAACCGAACTGTCTGCGAGCTAAGACCGGATTGTAACTGGTTATTCCTTGTATGCCAAGAAGAGGCACATTCCCGAACTTTCCATAGCTATCAATGATCACAACATCCTCGTACCTATAAGGGTTATACCAATCAACGTCAAAATGAGTAAGGGCCATGATCTTCTTAGACCACCATCCCTTTTTAAGGTCCCAGAAAATGTTAGCCTTGGGCAAGTGCGAAGTAAACCACTTGTACAATAAGGGTACACAGCAGGTGATCTATCCTCCTTTGGCATGCTTCGAATGTATGGCGTGATAAGCTTCAGCTAACAAAGTAGGGACAGGGTTCCTCTTCATGAATATCTTGATAGCATTGAGGTCCACATAGTCCTTGAGATTGGGGAACAGAAAGGTACCATAAATCATTAAAGCATATATAGCCTCAAAGGCAGCCATGTCAGAACGCCTGGCATAATGATAAGCTTTCTCCACCAGAAATTTCATAGGCAAAACAGAAATCCCTCCTTTGGTAGTCATATTCCCTCGTATGTCTGCTAACTCCAAATGTGTCGCCTTAGCAATCTCTTGTTCCTTAGGGTCCTTACCAAAAATGGGAAAAAGGAGACTTATCCAAAATAGGTACACCGGTCAGACATGCATATTCCTCAAGAGTCGGCACCAGTTGGTAATCAGGGAATGTGAAGCAATGATATACCAGATCATAAAACTAAAGTAGGGTGGAGAGAAGTCCTTGATCAACCCTCACCTTCAACAAAAACAAAAGCGCCCCATATCTACGCTCGAATCCTTTTGGATCAACCAACAGAGTCTCTAACCTCCTTAGGTCACTTGTGTCAAAACTCTTGTAAGTATACTTCACGGTGTTCCTTCTTTCATTGTCCATGGTACCCTACGACGTAAATAAAAGACTCAGACTCCACGAACTTGAACGAAAATGATGCTTATGTATGCATGTATGCACAAACACACAAACAAAAGGGCACACAAACAAGCAAACAAAGATTCCTAGGTTCAAAGGAGCATGAGTAGAGTCAAGGTCTACCCATCCCATAGGGTGGTGTGGTTTCAGAATGTACCTGCCGAACGGGTTCTAAGAGTTCCCAGAGTCTACGACCCATCTTTCGGATATTATCGACTTCCCAAATTACTCGGTTAGTCAATAATATTCTCAAGAGAATCTCGTCTGAGTGTAGTATCGCGTGACAACTATTTGGAAATGGACTCTCGCATAATCACCGCACTACGTCCTAAAAGGCCAAGTTGGGTTAAAGGTGCTACGGTCCTCAGTCTTAAAGGTCCTTGGTCGAAGTTAATACCGTTTTCACGAATGTACTCGTTCAAACAATATTGAGTTCAAAAGAACCTAAACTGAGCGATGATTTTCTCAATTTGACTTTTCAGGAATCGACTCCGTCAAAGTACCCTTGACCATATCATCTCCTATAATTATACTCATGTCCGGGTCTAGGACTCCTCACCACTCAAAGTGACAACCCAAGCAAGCATAACAAATAACATAATTAAACAAGTTATGGGGAACCCTCTTATGAGCTTTCCCCAGTGAAGTCGCCATTTCTGTCGCGGTGAAAATTGGATACCATAGCTATTGGTTAACTAGGATCACATATTTAATGTCACCACCGGTCTTTGATTTTATCCAAAGGAAGGGAAAAAAAACCGAATTCCCACAATGCAATGCAAATGCACTAAGATTCTAAGTTCGGGGGTTGGTTATACCCAGGGAAGGTGTTAGCATCCTAGATATCTGTAGTACTCTACAGGAACCTCTTGATTCATTTATGTTATTTGTTATCTGTTTTGCTAAGGGTTTAAGGGTAGGTAATTCACAATTTAATTATTCCTAAGTGTGCTCGACAAGATATCGTATCTTATGCCTACATATCCTGTCAAGAGGGGATCAGAGCATTTGTAGTTCTTCATTAAAGATACTAAATATTTTAAAGGTTTAGGAAAAGAAGATGAGTCATCATCTTAAGAAAGACCACCACAGTTTTTTGAAAATGTGTGTATGTTGTGGGGCATGGGATTGTATGTCCCTTTCTTTGAGATGATTAACAGCTAATTCTCTTGTATGGAGAATTAGGTAGGCTAAAGTTTGATTAAAGAAATCAAAGTTTGTGGGAGACTAACCTAGGAAATCTATCCCAAAATTGTCTAATTGCCTTATCTTAAGGTGACGATTATGAATGCAAATGATATGCATCATGCACAATAACATGGTTATTATGCATGGGATTTTCCTTTGGATATTAATGCGGTTAAATTATGTTATTTAGACGATGGTGCTAGCTGAGTGATGCTAGACTTGTGTCTGGTGACCAAAAGGTTGAATGCGATGCGCGAAGGCGATCGACTTACATGGGTAGAAAATGGGCTCTACGTTGGATCGAGAATTTTGATATTGTTTTGAAAAGGTTTGGACAATAGTAAATAAGCATACAAATGGAAATAGGACATCATAAATATACAAGTGATAAAATAACGATAGTTAAGATATGATACAAGTTAGAACCTTGATGTGAGATAACATAATGGAAGTAACATAAGCATGAAGATGGCAATATGTTTCATGATAAGATATGGATAAGATGAATATGCTTCAAGTAGAATGATTAAAATGATATCAACATGCTTCAATCTTTAAGAAGACAAACATGTAGAATGATAATTAGGATGACAATCAATATGCTTCAATCTTTAGGAAGACAAACATACAGAATGATAATTAAAGGATGATGATAAAGAAGAGTGATATTCATGCAAAAAGGTCAAAGACATGACAAGTCAACATGGATGGATTAATTCAAGGATTAAACAAGTCATTAGTGGAATAACACTCATAAAACCACAAAAGATGCTCATAAATAAATGTTAATTAATTAAATAACAATTAACAACATCAATAAAATTAACAATACAATTAAGATATATTGATAATTTAAAGATTAACAACTAAAAAAAAAAATTGATTAGCAATTACCAATTAAAATGCAAGTTAATTTGAAAAAATTTAAATGTTAGCACAATAATTAACAATCATACATAACAATTGATTAGTTAGAAATACCACATATTAATTAATGATAAAATAAATAATTAAGGGACAAACTACAAAAATAAATGTTTTTAGAGTTTTTGAATATATAACATTTTAAGCAAAATAAATAAAAGAGGTTTTAAAAGAAAAGATTTTGAAGTTAGAAAAAAAATTTGAAATAAAACGTAGGGGGGTGCATCCAGTAGTTTGAACCATTAAAAAAACAAAGGGGAAGATATGGGCCAGGAAATCGGGGGTGTGGATAGTGGAGAAGGCACAAGGCCCATGGAAGGAGGAGGGAGGCATTCAGGCGAAAAAAAATAAAAGACCAAAAGGTTGATCCGCAGGATCGAACCTTGGTCATTGGGGTGAAAGGGTATTGGCATGGCATATGGTGAACCGTTGGGACGACAGTACATCCGTTAATAATCACGCAACCATTAATTAATATACTCAAACAAGTCATGAAAATCAAAAGAATACAACACACGCGCATATGCTTAAGTATATATATATATATATATATATATATATATATATATATATATATATATATATATATATATATATATATATATATATATATATATATATATATATATATATATATAAATTAGTCAAAGTCAAATAGATCATTATTTATCAAACACCAATCATGCTGGAGCAATCACTTGACCATGCTCCATACTTACTCATGCAGCTATGCGAAAAAAAACATCCGTGAAACAAGATGACAACGCAGTGGTAATACAAATACTTCTTCTATCATTATTTCATCAACCCTCACCAAAAGACACAAAATAAATTCCCTCATTCGACTACTCGGATCAAGAAAAACAGATAGAACAACACAAACACGAAACGCAGTCGAGGTTGGGATGGAGATAACATGGCATAAAGGGTTTCAAAAAAAAACTACAGGCCTCTCTTCATACCATGAGTTTAAAAACTAAGCCAGCCAAGTAGC
The DNA here is from genome assembly GCA_022829125.1 of Lathyrus tuberosus. Taxonomy (NCBI): domain Eukaryota; kingdom Viridiplantae; phylum Streptophyta; class Magnoliopsida; order Fabales; family Fabaceae; genus Lathyrus; species Lathyrus tuberosus. The sequence continues at coordinate 10,932,371 of JALAZF010000041.1, forward strand.
AACATGAGAAAGCTTGCGCAAAATACAACATTATATAGTAGTTATAAATAGACGACATTTCAATGGTTCAGACATTCTTACAGAGTATAAATAAACATGTAGAATCAAAGCATACTAACTATATACCGCGTTGTAATGTACTAACACAATAAACACCAACACACAACAACAAGATAAAACGCATGGTTAAACATAACTGAATGACAAATGCCTGCACACCTGATTATGATACCTCAGTAGAACACAACACACGTAATTGCATAGTTTATATATATACTAGAGGGGGATCAAGTAGCACGAAGTCACGATGGACAATCATCACATACTCCGAAAGTGTTCACACGCAGGATACCAATTCACACATGAGACATATGGACAAATTATACAAGTGATCAACTAAAACCAGAATGCATAACAACATCAATGTTATATAATGCCAATATGAATGCGATGTTTGATCTAACACAACAACTAGAACAACACTCGAAATACACTATGTTAGACACATGGCACAACAGAGCAGTACATAAGTAGAAGACGCTATCAAGAGTGGAACAGTAAGCATGGTAACATTAACATCTTTAATCACACAAGCTTGCAACTACGATATCCAACATATTTAACGCAAGCACACGTGATATAAGTTTAAATTAATGAAACTTAACACTGATAAGCCGGAGCTTTTTTCAAAAAAGAAAACAATCTTAACATGAGATTTAAAGTATTATTCATGCCATACACATACAACATGATATTAAAACAGCCAAGGAAGCATTAAGCATAACATGTTCATCTTAGCATGTAGATAAGCATATTAAGAGGGAGTTTAAGAACTTACCTGGTTCCCAAAATGAGTGGCAAGAATTTATTCCCCTCCCAGCAAGCTCGTGCACCAAAGAGGTGAAAGTTTCCTTTTTCAGAGAGATTTTAGTGTTGTTTTGTTCTTCTCTTTTCGAATGAATCCCTTCTGAGGAAGTTGGGGCCTCCTTTTATAGGTGAGTTGGTGTGTTGCAGTCTTGGATGCAGTAAAGGCATGCCCTCTGCAGGATACTACACGCATTGGATCATTCTTGAGCCAAGTAAAAGCTGGCCATGCAACTTATATTTGGTGTGAGTCAAACAAAAAAGTTCTTGGAGACAACATGCTATGGTGTAGGCTTTTTTCAGTTAGACATGCATTGGTGAGGTGAGATTTGCTACACGATAGTTCTTGGTTTAATGCACCAAATGAAATGACTTTTGAACCGTTTGAAAGCTAGTACAAGGCAGAGTGATTTTGACAGATTGAGATTGAGTTTAAAACATGTGAAATAAATCGTGACAATGTTTGGTGTAACAAAGAGATAAAAATCTGAAGTTTCTCAAGTGTGTACATGTTTCAATATGCTATCTTTGGAGTGCCATATCTTGATGACCATTCCATCAATTCTTGAGATTTTTGGCTCTATGAAGAGTGGACATTTGATAGATTAAGTCTTATGTGGAAAACCAATTGAGATGAGGCTTGTACCAATAAGAAAAATGGGCCATAAAGTCGTGCACATGAGAAAACGAAAAAGGACTTAGAAAAATTTCTAAGTTATTGAATTTTGATATTTTAAGACACCTAACTTCAAAGCATCATAACTCGAGTTTGGCTTATCCTATTGGGATGTTCCACATATGGTTGGAAAGCTCTCAATAAGCTCTACAACTTTCATTTGGGACTCAAGACTTGAATCCAAATGGAAATGGGTGAAAAGTGGTGTCAAAGTTGAGAAAAAGAGTGATGAAAAGTGCTGAAAAAAATTTCTAAGTGTTTGGCCAAAATGTCTTGTAAGCTTCATAACTCAAAATCTAAGCATTTTTAGACAAAAAGTCATATGGAATGAATTAAGGATCTTGATGAGAGCTTTCCAATGAGCTTTGAGTCGTTTAATTTGAGTGCACGGTTTTGGAGTTATAGTTATTCCAAATCGGGCTATTAGGGGAAAAACGTCGTATACGAAGTCGTTCGCGACCAAAACCCTACTTATCTTGCAAGAAACCTCATGAAACCTTACATGGATGCTTTGGATACTTCAAGAGACAACATATGATGATTAAAACCATTAACACTCCATTTGAACCAAGATTCAAAAGATTATGGTTTCAGTCAGATCCTAATTCTGATTGTGAATGCACTGAGGCCAAATCTTGTAAGTTTGCTTCTTACTTCCCATCTAAAGGTCTTAGGAGACTCTTGAGGATGTTGATAAACTAAGGGAATCAATAATTAGGGTTTAGGAGATCGTCTTGATGAAGAATCAAAGCTGTTGGCTGATAAACGTCACAAGAACCCTAATTTTGAAGTATAGCGGGATTGAGGCTCAAATTCTTCCTGTTGAGGATCAATGAAGCATGGATTCTTGTTGAGTGGAGTCCCTTGAATATAAATGACCTCAAGTGGTAGGTGAACCACACAAATCTTGACTTGATAGAGTCAATTTCTCAATGATTTCTTCAGAGAAAAAATCCTTATTCCAAAGTTCTTGTACTGGAGATCTTTTGTTGATTTGACTTGCTTCAAAACAACTTGGGGAACTTCGTGGTGATATGTAAACCTAATTTGAACACAAATAAACAAACTACGAGATATAGGTTAGCTCAACCAATGCAGAGATGCTTGACCTAAGATGCACAAATGAAGATGACATCTTAGGGTCAAAAATTAGGGTGCGACACTACCCTACACCAGAAGTTGAAGTATGTTTGTGACGGACAGCTAGTCACAGTTTTCGGAGAGAGAGCTCTAGTGGTGAGGCAACTCTCTTCCTTTTCTTATGTTGAGGCGGAAGAAGAAGTGGGGACTCAATTTCAAGCCCTCTCGATTGCTGACAACAACACTAAGAATAATGGAGTTTCTATGGCCTCTTTCAAAGACGCGCAGCGAGTTGTGGAAGGTGGTTCTCCAGGGAAGTGGGGGCAGGTGCTGGAGTTGCCCGAAAATAAGAATAAGAAGGGTCTGGGTTTCAAAGGTAACAATCTCGAGAAAAATCCAATAGGAAATATGATTATTCTCCCTATCAAGAATGTGTTTCATAGCGGAGGAACTATCCATTCGCCAGAGGTAAGTGTTGTGGAGAATGATTCTGAAGATGCTTTCATTCCTCTCTTTCCTCCTCCACCAGAAATCCGCGGACTTGAATATGAAGCCAGTGCCATCCTTGAAGATGAGTCTGTCAAAGATCAACCTAATTTTGTGACGCATAGGGCAATGGCTCGGAATTGGAGTGCTGTTAATGTTCCTGTTGTGATCCCTTTATCAAAGTAATTGTTTTTTTGTTTCATTTGTCTTAGTTATTCGCTCTGCCCAAGGCGATAGCATTTGTGTGTGGGCTTTACTTTTCATAATTCCCTTTGCTCTGCCCAAGGCAAAGGTGATTTTGTGTTGGGGCCTTTGTTTGAAATTTGCTATCATCAATAAATTATCATTTTGTTTTCCTGTCTTTTGTTTCCGTTTATTATTACTTTAAGGAAAATGGTAATCACAATTTTAATCACATTTGCACGTTCGGGCTCACACTTTCACTTACTCAAAATCTAAAATAAAATCACATCACATGTGCAGATTATTGCACGAATTGAACATCAAAAACAATGACCCAATGCCTTCTCCGAACTTTGAACTTCCTGTGTTCGAAGCCGAAGAAGAGGAAGAAGAGATCCCTGAGGAAATATCCCGGTTACTTGAGAATGAAGATAAAGCCATTCAGCCTCACAAAGAGCCAGTAGAGGTTATTAATTTGGGTACAGAAGAATCCCGTAAAGAGGTGAAGATTGGAGCTTTACTCATGTCTAGTGTGAAAGAAAGGTTGATTGAATTACTCAAGGAATATGTTGATGTGTTCGCTTGGTCTTAACAAGATATGCCTGGTCTTGACACCGCTATAGTGGAGCATCGTTTACCTTTAAAGCCAGAATGTCCGCCGGTCAAGCAGAAGCTCAGAAGGACTCGCCCTGATATGGCCTTGGAGATTAAAGAAGAGGTACAGAAGCAGATTGATGCAGGTTTTCTCGTTACATCTGAGTATCCGCAGTGGTTAGCCAATATCGTGCCTGTGCCGAAGAAGGATGGTAAAGTTCACATGTGTGTCGACTACAGAGATTTGAACAAAGCTAGTCCGAAGGGTGATTTCCCTCTGCCTCATATTGACATGTTGGTGGATAGCACCGCAAAGTATAAGATTTTCTCTTTTATGGATGGATTTTCAGGTTACAATCAAATCAAGATGGCTCCCGAAGACATGGAAAAGACATCATTCATCACACCCTGGGGCACATTTTGTTACAGAGTTATGCCGTTTGGTTTAAAGAATGCTGGCGCAACATATGAGAGGGCTATGACTACTCTTTTCCATGATATGATGGATAAAGAGATTGAAGTTTACGTAGATGACATGATAGCTAAGTCCAAGACTGAAGAAGACCATGTCGAACATCTGTTGAAGTTGTTTCAGCGTTTGAGGAAGTATCAGCTACGTTTGAATCCTAACAAGTGCACATTTGGTGTTCGCTCAGGAAAGCTGCTGGGTTTCATTGTTAGCCAAAAGGGAATCGAAGTGGATCCAGATAAGGTTAAAGCTATACGAGAAATGCCAGCTCCGACTACGGAAAAATAGGTCAGAGGTTTCCTGGGGCGTTTGAACTACATCTCTCGGTTTATCTCTAATATGACTGCCACCTGTGGACCCATGATCTTCAAGCTTCTCAGAAAAGAACAAGGTAATGTTTGGACTGAACAATGTCAGAAAGCATTTGATAGTATTAAAGAGTATCTCTTAGAGCCTCCTATCTTGGTTCCTCCGGTTAGGGGCAGACCTTTGATCATGTATCTGACGGTTTTAGAAGATTCCATGGGATGTGTGCTCGGTCAACAGGATGAGTCAGGAAAGCAAGACCATGCCATTTATTACCTCAGTAAGAAGTTCACCGATTGTGAATCCAGATATTCAATGCTAGAGAAGACTTGTTGCGCCTTGGCATGGGCAGCTCGACGTTTGCGCCAATACATGCTAAATCATACCACTTGGCTGATCTCTAAGATGGATCCCATTAAGTACATTTTTGAGAAACCAGCTCTGACGGGAAGGATTGCCAGATGGCAGATGCTGTTATCTGAATATGATATCGAATACCACACTCAGAAGGCAATTAAAGGAAGTATTTTAGCGGATCACCTAGCTCATCAACCCATTGAAGACCATCAGTCTGTGGAGGATGATTTCCCTGATGAGAACGTGATGTATTTGAAAATGAAGGATTGTGAAGAACCATTGCCAGATGAAGGGCCTGAACTGGATTCTCAGTGGGGTTTGATTTTTGACGGTGCTGTCAACAACTACGATAAAGGGATTGGGGCAATTATTGTGACTCCTCATGGATCTCATATCTCTTTCGATTCAAGATTGACTTTTCCATGTACGAATAATGAGGCTGAGTATGAAGCATGTATCATGGGCCTTGAAGAGGCAATGGATTTAAGAATCAAGAACTTAGATGTATACGGCGATTCTGCTATTGTAATATACCAAATCACGGGAGAATGGATGACCCAACAAGACAATTTGGTTCCATACAGAGATTATGCGAGGAGACTACTTCCTTTCTTCAACAGAGTCGAGTTCGACCACATTCCTCGTACCGAGAATAGGATGGCAGATGCATTGGCAACTCTGGCTTCTATGATTGTGGTGAACCGCTGGAATGACTATCCTAAGATTAATGTTATGCGCCTCGACAGGCCGGCTTATGTGTTCTCAGTGGAAGAAGTTATTGATGAAAAACCCTGGTACCATGATATTGAGTTATTTCTCCGAAAGCAAGAGTACCCACCTGGGGCATCTAACAAAGATAAGAAGACTTTAAGAAGACTGGCTGGTAACTTTTTCTTGAACAATGATGTGCTTTACAAGAGGAATTTCGACATGGTCTTGCTGAGATGTGTTGATAAGCGAGAAGCAGACATATTAATGACTGAAATTCACGAAGGATATTTTGGTACCCATGCTAACGGGCATGTTATGACAAAGAAACTCTTGAGAGCAGGCTATTATTGGATAACAATGGAAGCTGATTGTTACAAATTTGCTAAAAAGTGCCACAAGTGTCAGATCTATGCTGACAAAATTCATGTACCACCGACTCCCCTGAATGTTATCTCGTCTCCGTGGCCTTTCTCCATGTGGGGCATCGATATGATCGATATGATAGAACTGAAAGTGTCTAATGAACACCGCTTTATCTTGGTTGCGATTGATTACTTCACCAAATGGGTCGAAGCCGCTTCATATGCAAATGTTACCAGACAGGTGGTCATCAGATTTATCAGGAATCAGCTTATCTGCAGATATGGTGTGCCGAGTAAAATCATCACTGATAATGGTTCAAACTTAAATAACAAGATGATGAAGGAATTGTGTGAGGAATTCAAGATTGAGCATCACAACTCTTCTCCATATCGAACAAAGATGAATGGAGCGGTCGAAGCGACAAACAAGAATATAAAGAAGATTATTCAGAAAATGGTGGTCACTTATAAGGACTGGCACGAGATGCTCCCGTTCGCTCTACACGGATATCGTACCTCGGTGCGCACATTAACAGGGGCAACACCTTTTTCGCTTGTTTATGGTACAGAAGCTGTACTCCCAGTAGAAGTCGAGATCCCTTCTATGAGAGTCTTGATGGAAGCAAAGCTCTCAAAAGCCAAATGGTGTCAAAGCAGGTATGACCAGTTGAATCTAATTGAAGAAAAGAGGTTGACGGCCTTATGTCGCGGACAATTATACCTGCATAAGATGAAGAAGGCTTTTGATAAGAAGGTTCGACCTCGCGAGATCAAAGAGGGAGACCTTGTGCTTAAGAAGATTCAATCTTTCCTTACCGATTTTAGGGGAAAATGGGCTCCTAACTAAGATGGCCCATATGTCGTCAAGAAAGTCTTTTCGGGAGGTGCTGTGATGTTAGCCACCATGGATGGAGAAGAGATCACTTGTCCTGTGAACATAGATGCAATCAAGAAGTACTATATTTAGAGGCAAGGAGAAGTTGACTCAGTTCGGTTCGTCGAAGCTTACTGCAACAACTAAAGTCAAGACCTTCAAGAGGCCTAGAACACGGGAACTCAAGAAATAGAATTGTTTTGTTTTTGATGTAATTTCTTTTATTACCACTTTCCGACATTGTAATAACATATGGAATCACGCAATTTGCTGATCACCATTTTATGAAATAAAGTTGCGATTTTTATCATTTATTGGCAAATTGTTTTATCTTGCAAAATGATTTTTTATCTTTTGATAATAAATTTCAAATTGTCTCGTGGGCAGATTACTTTGATTTATGGACACTAAAAAGGATTTTGACAGTCTCTATAAGCCATGGCTCAAAAGGTATTTATCCCAGGTAATGTGGCAACTCCCTAGTAAGTTTCACTCTAGGTAATCACGACTATCCCCGGGGAACTTCTTCGATTTCGACCTCCCCCTGCGAAGCGAGTGTTTATTTCACTCCTCATTAGACTATCTCAATCTTCACCAGTGAAGGCGGATGTTTATTTCATCCTCTCGAAGTTCTACCTCCGACATTTCCAACCACTATTAATCCAAGTTTCCCCGATGAAGTGGATATTTATTTACAACTTTCATTCCGATTACTTCAGCTCACAGTGGATACTTATTTTACCCCCCATGAAGTCTTTTCGTTGAGTTTGATTCGTTCCCAGTGAATCTTTCTCATCCCCGGCGGAATTACAAGGTTCATCTTGACAATCCTAAGTGAAATCACGATGTTCCTCCCCAAGTGGAGTGCTCTCTTTTCCCCAGAGATGCTTTGAAGTAGGATTTGGTTCCATATATGGCTTTCCATTCATCCCCAGTGATGCTTCTATATTGCCAAGATTGGGCGAGTATTCGTATCGAGTTGCTTGTTTGTGTCTCCCCTTTGCTTCTCGTTGTTGTTTTGTCAGCATAAGCATAAGCATAACATGGCATCCTTTCATATAGATTCATGGCATGTGCGCATTTTTCATCTTGCGTTTGTTTGTGTTGTTTGTTCTTTCACTTTGGTCGTGGTTATCCCAAGTGATCTGGGTTTTGTCTGCTCCCTCCAAGTAGAGTCGTCAGTCCTAGGCAAAAAAAAAACGTATCATTTCTAATTCCCCACTGAGTTCGATCCTCGTGGAGGATGGTTGCTTTAGTCTTCTTTTCCATTCTTTTGGATAAAGATAAACTCAGTTGAGTTCATTCCTCACTGATTAGAGTCTTGATTGACCGTTTCTTTTTAGTTATTTCCTGAATTGAACTTTGGTCCCTGACAATCACAAATTTTGGACATCTCTAGGCTGTTGAACCTAGACCAAGCGTGCATTTATTTTGTACCCTACCTCCCCAAGAATATATTCAAAGGTATCTATGGAAGACAAAGTTATTCCTCCAGCAGAATTACGGGATTTGAATCCAAACAGCAAGTGGTAGCTCTTTATTTGAGCTCAGTTTTATACCTGGATGACAAACGACAGTCTCCTCAAAGCGTTTTGTCTATCCCCATTGAAGTTATCAAGGTTATTTAATTTTTGAAGACTTTATAAGCACTCTCTTTATTTGAGAATCTTTATTAATTCTATGTGGCATTCTCCTCAATGAGCCCACAATACAATTTGCTTCCACCAAAGTTCGGCGAAGATTTCAAATGATAGTTCCCTTTATTCAAGAAGACATATATTACAGGACAACCGACCCGCATCTCTTTGAAGATCCCTGATGAAAATTCCAAGATCTCGGCAATGGACTCCCTGGTTTATTCCCAAACTTTGGACAACAATTATTTACTAACTGGAATATTTAAAAAAGCTGGATCATCACCTTGATCGTTGAAGCTCATTTCTGATCTATTACCTTTGCTTAGGCTATCATGTGATAGTAGGTAATATGATATCTTTTGATCGGACACCTTTGCTTAGGCTATTATACATTTGATAGTAAGTGATCCTTCTTTTGGTCAGATACCTTTGCTTAGGCTACCATGGTGGTAGTAGGTCATCTTTCCTTTTTGGGTTTACCTCTGCTTAGGCTATCATACATTAGATAGTAGGTAATACACCTTATCTTTGATCGGACACCTCTGCTTAGGCTACCGTGGATGGTGGTAGGTGATCCCTCTTTTGGTCAGATGCCTTTGTTTAGGCTACCGTGGTGGTAGTAGGTCATATTTCCTCCTGCATCTACCTTTGCTTAGGCTATCATATGTTGATAGTAGGTAACGCATCCTTTTGATTGGACACCTCTGCTTAGGCTGCCACAAAAGGGCAGTAGGTGATCCTTCTCTTTCAGTCTATTACCTCCGCCTAGGCTATCATGGATAGTAGGTAATATGTCGTTATGTTGGTCAGATGCCTCTGCTTAGGCTACCGTGGTGGTAGTAGGTCATCTTTCCTTTTTGTGCTCACCTCTGCTTAGGCTATCATATGTTTGATAGTAGGTAACCCACTTTTCTTTCGGGCCTGACACCTATGCTTAGGCTAACGGTTCTGGTAGTAGGTGATCCCTTTTCTTCAGTCTATTACCTCTGCTTAGGCTATCATGTGTGATAGTAGGTAATATATGCCCTTTATTTTCAGTCGGATACCTTCGCTTAGGCTGCCAGTTTTTGGTAGTAGGTTATCCTCCGTTTCAGGTTTCTACCTTATGTTTAAGCTACACTTGTGATTGCCAGTCGGTAGTCTCTTTCCCCAGTGGAGTTAGATCTTTCCCCGTGGTGTCTTGTCTCGCTGAGTCATCCTCGTCGGATTTTCTTTTGTTGTGTCTTAACATCAGTTATCCCTTGTGACGTTATTCTTCACATGATCCTTGTCTTGCATTTCATATATTTTCATATCATATCATGTGCATTTGGCGGCATCTTAGGGCCAAAAATTTGTGCGTGTTTTTTATTTAAGTCCCTCCTATCTCGTCAAGACAAAGATTTCGATCTCCATATCTCCGAATAGGAGAAACTTAAATAGGGGCATCTGTCGCACCCTAAATTTTGACCCTAAGATCTCCGTTATGCTCTTTGCATAGCATATTAGTTCATTTTCTTTCGTGCATAACTAACTGTTTTATCTAGTTTCGTCTGTTTGTTTATCATTTTAGGACAGGTGTTGTTGCTGAGAGCTAGAGGTCTCGGAGGCGGTGTTGTGTGTATTTGTGGAGTTTCTTTGGCCTTTGTAAGATGTGTATTGGACTCCTATGTGACTGTGCCCTTTCCCTCTCTGGTCCCCAAACCACTACCAAGCCCTTTCTTCCTTCAGACTCCTCAGTTTTCCCCCAAAGGTTAAGTCTTTATACTCTCGGATATGAAATTTGATCCCCTGAAGACTGGTCACTGGTTGTGTGGTAAAGTTACTGCAAGACGACATCTTCCCCCTTTTGTCAACTCCTCAAAATTAAGAATTGTGTTTGCTTATTGATGTTATGTTCTTTAAGTAATGAGGTTCAATTTGGAAGGAAGTAGAAATTTGAAACCCGAAGTACAAGTTCAAGGCTTCAAATTAATTATTCAAGATTCAAGGTTGGTTCTTGAGAGTTTCAAGATAAATGGAAGAATTGGAAATAAGAACTTTGTTCAAAGTTCAAAAGTTTTAATATTCTATTCACAAGCTAATCCCATGATTAGATACACAAGGTTCTGGTTCTAAGTACAAACTTGTTACAAGTTGTGTACATAAGGCGAATGGAACAACGTGATAAGATGTTCCCTGAGTTGAAAAAGGCTTTAGAGTTTATTTAATTTTGAAACGTGGTTTCATGCTTCTTTATGATATCAATACTCCAGAATTACATTAATCACTAATGATGATTGGATAAAAAACAAGGTGACATGCTTTTAGTTGTGCCAGAAGGGGTCTATGTCATTAGGCTTGGTGATGAAGTTTACAATAAGCAAAATTTGAGATTCCCCTTACCCAACTAATTCAACGATACATGCTCAAACTTTGTGACAAATGATTCCAAAAAGACTCAAAGAACATTACAAGCATTTCAAGTCACAAAATTTTGTTTTTTTCTCAATCTTTAAGGTCCCTATTACAAAATTTTTCTAAAGAAGCATAATTCAGATCTATCAGAATCCTAAACACCAGAATATCCATGAGTCCTTTCGTTTTGTCATGCTCAAGCCAAGCTTTACAACATGTCGCCGTAACCTGTCAAAGAGATCAGTTCCCAACAATTAATTCCTAACACGGTTGAACCAAATAATGCTAACGTTGCAAACACTTCGTATCGCAACTGTATAATTGGATTCAAATTCAAGGAAAATTCAAGGACATATACAAATAATCTCGAGTTCCGGAGCAAATACCACAAAGAGAAATCATGTGAATCCCTCTCAAGAGCAACCATAAAGTGGCACAGTTTTTCTAAGCTAACGAGTTGTTGCTGCAAGAGTTCTCACTTTCGCAACCAGCACGGCGTCTTCCATTTAAGGTCGGTTCACAGTCTGCCGTAGTTTCGACAAGCTCCATGTTCGCATAAGCTCCCCGAATCTCTGTCAGGTCATGAACAACTTCATATGAGTTCTTTGTGAAAACAAGTTCAGAGTCATGATCTTTAGAGTAACCGACAGCTTCTGAAACAAGAAAAGCGAAGCAAATTAATGGCTTCATGGAAGGATGAAAGATCTCAACTCTATACTCTAAAATCCATGCCAGAAACATGTCTAACAAAGCTACCAACACAGAATCATGCACCTACAAAACACACCATATTCATAACCAATGAAGGATAAAGTAACAAAACACACTATCTATCGATAACATGAAGTCCTAATACTCAAGTACGTTGGCATATGCATCCACACTGTAATATCCTGACAGAATAAGTTTTGAAGAGATTGTTTATCTGCACTTAACTGTGATAGGACTCTTTACAACGTGTTTTCCATCTGTCTATTGCAAGTCCCTAAATTGGTATTTTCTCTCTGGGTCACGCGACCAGCTTTCACATTATCATCGCACCTGCTTCACAAAAGTCACAGTAAGAATAATAGCATTTTACATGTCTACACGCTACTGTCACAAGCTCGTTCCAAAATGAATGAAGCTGATTAAGCATAGCTTGAAGACAGACGTCATCAATAAAGAGAAATTACTGGAAGAGTGTCAGCAATATTCAAGAAAGATAAAAATAGGAAGTTCATCAATTATGCAATCACAAAAAACCATCAAGATAGCCATACGAAATCATAGTGGAGAGCCGAATTCATTTAAAAAACAACCTCACCATCTTAAATGCAGCCGGAAGCAAATTGATTTTGGAGCTTCATACATATATATTCACTTAAAATAAGCCCAGATCGAATGAAACAAAACCGTCTAGGCAAAGAGAGGGATAGATGTACCAACTAAAAAAATCGATTCTGGAAGGAGAATTTTAGACTCTGGTGTACTTTGTCCCCTGTTAACAATCAACAAAAGTAGACGAACCAGAAACGAAAACCAGTGGAATTCACGGCTATTCTCTTTCACTGGGCTGAAGAATGTGACAGAACTTCTATGAGACTCCCAATCAACATGTCAGACTCCTGTCGCCATTCACTGTCAAACCACAAATTTCATTACCCTCAATTACACGATTTAAGCCAAAAAAATTCTTAAAACTTTGTAAGAAAGAGAACAACATGTTACCTCCACCATTAATCTTCAAGCATCCGTCCTGAGTCCAAGCTTCGTCTCGTGTACCCTCCTTGCACATCCATGCTTCCCAAGCCTCGTACAATGAAATTAAGAGGGAAAAAGGGATGTCAGAAATTGTGAAAACCATGGAAAGTTGGTTTTGAAATGAAATAAAATTTCATCAAAAGTCATCAGTCATGAAAAACACTAAAAGAAAGTTTTAGAAAGTTCCAAACCATGGAAAGAGATCGAGGAATTCACTGAAGCAGTTAAACAATTGGATACCAAACATTCCTGATCAAGCATAATGGAAATGAAATCTGTCATCACAAACAAAAAAAGAACTCCCTATTTTGGCCTCAGAATATTTTTGAATCAGAGAGATTTCATCATCTTCAAAATTAAGAATTGAGGACAACATCGTAAAGACGCTGCCAACATCAATTCCTTCTAATTTGGATCAATCAGAGCATTCAACTCAATGATTACAAGAGATCATATCAAAAGCGGACAATTTTTTGGATCTTCCAGATTAAAACCGTATCACAAATTCAAATTTCAAATTCAAAAAACATTCCAAATCAGCAAACCAAGTGAATCGTATCAAATTACCCAAAACAATTCAAAACTTTCTAAAACCATTCACTAAAGACACGTTGGAAAACAGTCAGCAACAGGGCATCAGAAAAATTCAAATCACAATCAGATCGTATCAGGCCATTCAAATATTTCAAAAACCTTCTAAATCCAACCAAATCAGATTAAATCATTTAACACATTATCAATCAGCATTTAAGATTTTCAAGTTCCCTAATTCGTCATTGGCCTATAAAAAGGGACAAGGGTTTGGCAGAAGAGACACAGAAAAATTGACGGAAAAACAACGAGAATCCCACGCATTCTAAACAATACGATCGAGGCTCAGAACACCGGAAGTGCTCATCATCGCCCAAAGAACTCAGAGATCACAACAAGCGTATACGAAGGCACAAATAAAGAAGGATACCACCTGGAGCATCACGAGGATCCATCTTCAGCTCACGCACCGCCGTTAAAGCCCCATCGGAGGGTCTCCGATAGGTAAACCTAAAACCACCCTTTCTTCGTCATGTATATTGCGTTGATTCTTCATATTTTGTATTCGACATCGTCAATTTGTGATTACCATGTTCGATTGCCATTTTCATGTAACTCTGGGTTTAATTTGGGATTTTGGGGTTCATGGTTTTTCTGGGTAGATTGTGAGAACGACTGGGATAAAGTAATGATTTAGGGTGATAAATCATTGGGTTTGAATGGATTATAACAAGGAATCGGAGGGTAGGAGAACGAGAGAGAAGAAACGAGAGCGATAGAACGAGTGAGAAAGAGGTGGTTTGATAATGTTTCAGGATTTCTGGTTCTTTATGAGTTTATTGGTTTCCCTGATCCTGTGGGCACACTCATGTTTTTTTTGCCATGCGCCTTTTTTGTTTTAAATCAATTAATCTTTTTAAAAAGTAATCAATTAATCTGTTTTCTAAAAGGTAAAACATTAATCTTTTTTTTTAAAAGTAAAACGTAATCTGTTTTTTTGTTATAAAATAAAATTTAATTTGTTAAAAATAAAATATGAAACATAATTTGTTATAAAAATAAAAGACAATCTGTTTTTTTTCTGTTATAAAAATAAAATATAATTTGTTATAAAAGTAAAATGTAATTTGTTTTTTTGTTATAATAACTTAACATTATGGTTCTTTTTTATATAGCAATCTAATTTAGTTTTCATAATATAATTTTAATCTTAATAATAACTCATTTTTTATATAAATACATCATCATAAAAAAAAACATATAATTTTCATAATAAATTTTCGGGTGCAAATTTCTTTTTTTTATAAAATTTTAATAAGAGTTTGTTTTATATAAGGTCATTTAAAATTAATCATCGTTTCAACATAAATAATAATCCTTTGATTTATATCATGTTTCTTTTCCAAATTAAAATAAGCTTATAACCTCTCATATCGTGTTCGTCTCTAATTGCATGCTTAAACCTCGTTGATTCCGCAAATACATATATGATGCATGATTTGAATGTCTTGTTTGAATGCTATTTGTTCACCTTATATGTTGGAGTTTAAATCATGATTTTATGTTTTTTTACTTTTATAATATAATTGCATGAATTATTATATCTTAATTTGCTATTAACTTTTAAATTATTTATATCGGTTATACCCCCCTTTAAATCCAAAGGAAGGTCACTAATATTGACTAAACTGTCATAAGACTAACTCTTAGATCCCTTGGCCTTAAATCCGGAGTTTTCGTACTCCATGTCTCGTTATAGACACTTAAGAACCTTAGCTTTAGGATCGGAGTTTTTATACTCCGAGTAAATGTCCTCCATGAACATTTACAAACCTACCCCTCTTGGACCATCCTACAACTTTAGAGTCATCGTACTCTATGTAAGGTTTTGGCCAAAATCTTACTTCCCTCTTGGAACCTTGACCCCGTCAAGAAGTTCCTCTTTTTAGAACTACGCATACTCTGATTCTACACCCGAGGATACGTAGGCGTAAGGTGCGATGCCTTATCGAGTATACTTAGATACTAACCCCTAGGGTTCTCAACCTTTAGCATATTACCCTTAGCAAGAGGAATATTAAAAATAAAAATAACATAATAAAACGAGAGGCTCCCATAGAGTACTACGGACGTTTAGGATGCTAATACCTTCCCTAGGCGTAACCAACCCCCGAACCTTAGATCTCCCCCCCTTTAGGTTTTTGACCTTGAACCGTTCCTTTGGATAAATCAAAGTCAGTGTCGAAATAAATGTGATCCTAGTTCATTAATAACTATGGTATCTAATTTTCACTGCGACCACTGTGCTATGTTGTAGTACTTCAACTTGTTTATACAGTGTTGTGTCGCATGTTGTGGCCTGTGTAGTTAAATGTGCATGATAAGACGGTAGTGCATTAATTCTACGGTGTTAGTCTTGTGGTTAATGTTACACTTTAGCTGTGCGAGCTATTTGTTGTTTTTATCAGTAGTGTGTGTGTTAGAGTGTGTAATATGAGCTGTACGGGTGATATATCGTAGTATGTTATACTTCTGTGAATTTGTTGTAGCATATTGTGGCCGTGCTTGTCGTATTGTGTGCATAGTATCATTGCGTTGGGTGTTTAGTTGTTGTGTAGTGTTATGTGGTGCGTGTGACTCTGTGCCATGTATATGTAGTGTTATCGTGTGTTATGTCTTTTGTTGTGTTGTGTCGTGTGTATGTGATTGCATAATAATGTCTTTAGCTAATATTGCTTATCTTATCATTGCATTTGTTTGTTGAGATCATGTGTGAATAATTTTATTGTTATCGTTCGTTTTAGTTGCGTGTCTGTATAAAGCTATACTTTTTGTATTATATGCATGTTGTAGCTACCTATTTTATGTTCTTACTTTTGTTAGTATGTGTGTGTTATTATGAGTATCATATGTTCATATATTTTTGTCTTAGTTGCAATGTTATGTTATGTGGTAATATAATAGTGTTTGTGTGTATGCATGTGCCACGGCGTCACAGTTTTATTGTGTGTTTTAAACATGGCCATCCATACTTGTGTTGTATAATAAAATGAAATGGAAGCATATATTGTTTGGATGAAACAACCGTCCCAACGGTAGCACACTTGCCTTGCCTTTCACACACCATGCCTGGGTTCGATCCTGCGGATCAACCCTTTTTGTGTTTTTCTATTTTTTTCGCTTACTTAATATATGATGTTGCGCTGGCCTCATGTTATCACGCTGCACACACAGCGCAGTTGGCCTGTGTTTTGGGCTGCGTTCACAGGGTCCTGGGTTCAATCCCTAGGAGTGCATTTCTCTTAATTTTTACTACTTGTTGCTTTTTTTTATAATTTATTTTCAAGTTTATATCTCCATTTTCAATACCATAACTTGTTCTTTTTTAATCCTTTTCTCCCCATTCCTTTTGCTATGTTCTCCTAATTAAATTTTCTTTCTAAACATAAAAGAAAATTGATAAAATATTTATTCTTGAGCCATTTTATTCTTGATAAATTGAAAGTATCTTTTTGAGGTCTTTATTGCACTTCTTGATGCATCTTGCCATGTTATCTCCATTTATCATGTTTGATCTTTATCTAACATATATATTTCCACTTTGCATTGTTATCTTGACTTTATTTCATCTCATAAATTTATTCATGTATTAGTGCATTATCTTACTTGAATCATTAACTGTTATCATTTAGGATCTTTATAACTGTTATTATCCCCATTCCAAAGGAAGGTGATTAATGTTGACTCTTAAAGTCATAGCCCCCATCTTACCTTAGTAGCCTCATAAGAGCTAAACCCTATTTCTTGGCCTCATCAGAGCCATGGTGTAGCGAGCGATTTTGGACGCGGTTCTTAAGCGCTGGTCGCTCTCTGCGGTTGAGCTTAAAACTACAGGTCGATTCATTTTTTATCCTATTGTGAGCTGAATAAGGAAGGGAAATAGATGTCTCTAATTAACCCTGCTTGCATACTGAGTTTAAACAGCGGTCTGTTAGGTTACGGATGCTATCAATGTGGGGGGGCCTTTGTACTGGTTATTTGTATTTTCGCCAATACTGTTCTTTCTTTCTTTTTTCTAAGCAAAGGGTTTCTGGCGGGGAATAAGGATTAGGATGTTAGGACTGGTGCTTTTGAAATACTGCTTTTAATTGATGGAGATATGGGATTTGGGTTTTTTGTTGATTGCGCTCGCTAAGATCGTTTCTTTCGATCTTATGCCTACGTATTCCCGTTTACCGAAACAGGGAAATCAGAGCGTTCGTAGTTCCTCCTATTCTATGGGAGGAAATGGGTGTTTTTGGTGTCTTGTTCAAAGCCCAAGACATGAAGCGAAAGGTGATTTGTATCTTGTTCAAAGCCCAAGATGTGAAGCTAAAAGGTCTATTTGTGTCTTGTTCAAAGCCCAAGACGTGAAGCTGAAAGACCTCGACTTTAAAGAGAATTTGTCATCTCTAAAGAGGGGAGAAGGAGAATTACTTTAACTGGGATACGCGGATCCGAGCAATGCCATAATTTCTGAAGAAAGGGTTTTAACCTGAAGGAGAAGACTTTAACTCAGTGTAGAGCAATGCCATCTTTCTTTAGGAATTTCTCATGCTAAAAGAGGGACAGTGGCATGGATGTAGATGATCCAGAGGCTTGCCGCTTACAGCGATTAGATGAAGGGAAAGGAGTTATTGATGTTTGTGTACTGTGAACGAGGCACAACTTTGATGCTAAAAGGTTGATTGGATCAACCAGTGGTTTTCTTATACAAAGCCTAAGAGGAGGCTAATTTCCGCTAGGAAAATCATTATACAAAGCCTAAGAGGAGGCTAATTTCCGCTAGGAAAATCATTATACAAAGCCTAAGAGGAGGCTATTTTGTGTCTCGTACAAAGCCCGAGAGAGAGGCTAAAAGTTTTGACCCAGTGGGGCATATCGTTATACAAAGCCTAAGAGGAGGCTAGCAAAGAGTTCGACTCTTGCTTAAGGGATTTATATCTCGTACGAGGCCCGAGATGGAGGCAAAAAAAAGGGGTGATTGACTCAACGAGGGAATCTTTTGTGTCTCATACAAAGCCTGAGAGAGAGGCTAAAAGGTTGTTTTGACTCCACTGGGGAGAATTTTGGTATCTCGTACGAAGCCCGAGATGGAGGCTATTGTAATTGTTTCAGTTGAGTGACAGATCCAATATACTGATTTAAAAGAGAAAATCAGTTCTTATATGAGTAACACTGTACATAGGGATTTAATTTGAGGATCAGGGATATTTCCTTTTCTTTGAGGAAACGGGAAATCCAAAGGGTATTGAGACTATCCGAGTCTGCGGGTTTCCTTCCTATTTAACGAAGGGTGCTTGAGAATGTCTTTGAGACTTAAGGAAGTTAGACTGTCCAAGTCTAGAGTTTTATCTTTTGTACTATGCTTCGAGAAATAGTAGTAGACTCTATGAAAGGATTGTTCTATGGCGATGACTAGGTTCTGTTCCTATACCTCTAGGAGGTCGTCGGGACAATTTGTACGAAGCCCAAGAGGAGGCTGGAAACTTTTAAGAAGCCGACGGGTCCTTGTACGAAGCCCAAGAGGAGGCTATCATTCTCGGAGGAAGAGATCATTATACGAAGCCTAAGAGGAGGCTCTGAATACTTCTAAGAAGCCATAGGGTCCTTGAATAATGCCCAAGAGGAGGCTAGGTTGCTCATAGGAAGCCTGTGGGTCCTTGTACGATGCCCAAGAGGAGGCCGATGCTTTTAAGAAGCCCGTGGGTCCCAAACCAAAGAAAAGTTCAAGAAAACTCTTTTAAAGATAAAACCACTGGTAAACGTGCGAGGTTTACTATCCAGCAACTTTTATCTTTTCAAGAGAGTTTGAACAGTTCGGAGGTTTGAAGAAATTCAAGAGAAGTTTCACCGAGAATAATTCATCTCTGGGGAATAGAATTTCTTGACGATTCCTAAGGAGGACAGCTGAAGAGAAGACTGTATCTGGTGCTCCTATTGGGGATCTAGGCGTCTATTTCTACGAATAAATGAAACGGCGTCACCTAGTTCTAGACGTAGTTGTCGGGGAAACTCGAAATATCTATACTATTATTACACAGTAGATATGAGTTTATGAAAGGAGACTTACAGTGAGCAGCCCCACAATACAGTTTATAATATGAAAGCAGTAAATGAAAGCGATAACCACTTACTCGGTTGTAGTGCTTCCATGCTGTTTGGTTAGTTGTTCAACAAAGAAAGATAAAAACAACAGTATATTCAAAATCAAAGGAGAAAGTGCTTTGAAAAAAAAAAGATTTGGGGCTTACAGCTCAAGGAGAGGCCCAGGGTTTTATCAGTGAGCGCACTGTTTGACTTTGTACATCGGGACTTATACAAGTGACTGGGGCCCAAAAAGGTTTTCTGTACAAAGGGATGGGTCTTACACTCTCTCAAGAGGCCCAAAAAGGTTTAAAGAAAAGAGTGGGGCTTATAACACGAGGGTAGGCCCAGATGGTTTTTAATTTTAAACGGGCGACGATCGCACCGTTTACTTGTACAGAGGGACTTATACAATGAGTGAGGCCCAAAAAGTTTTTGTACAAGGGGGGATGGGTCTTACACTCTCTCAAGAGGCCCAAAAAGGTTTAAAGAAAAGAGTGGGGCTTATAACACGAGGGTAGGCCCAAATGATTTTTCGTTTAAAAATGGCGATCGCGCCGAGGTTTTCTTTTAACGCAGAGGGACTTATACAATAAGTGAGGCCCAAAAATGTTTTGGTTAAAAGGGAGATTGGGTCTTACACTCTAATAGAGGCCCAAAAGTTTTGAATGGGTCTTATAGCTCAAGGAGAGGCCCAGATGATTTTTGAAATGGCGACGATCGCGCCGTTTGTTTTTTGACGGTATCGGGACTTATACAATAAGTGAGGCCCAAAATGTTTTGGTCAAAAAAAGGGTTGGGTCTTACACTCTAATAGAGGCCCAAAGTGTTTTAAAAATGATTTATGAGGGTTGAATTAATCCAAAACCCTAATTTGTTTTCAAAATGTATTTAATTGAATAAAAATTCAATTAAAATGATCAAAAATTGTTTAACACATGGAAAACAAATTGTGATCTTGGATTAATGCTTCAAAAATTAAGTATTGACCTCCAAGTCGTGACAGTAAGAGCAAATCAAATTCTGGGTTGGAGGTGTTATAAATGAGTTGTGATGATCTGAACAGCTTCCCTACACCATATGGAGTGTGTTTGAAAACTTGGATTGAATTGAAATGGACTGGATCAGTTTATGGCATCTCAGCTGCAACTTCACTTCAAACTTGTGTGGATGGCAAGTGATTTTGAGATTTTGATGTTCCAGATGTTATGTGAGTGTTTGATCAGCTCATATGTGATGTATGTGAGGTGTGTGAGTGATTGATTTGTGCAGAATTGCTCTCAAACTCAAAACCCGATAGCTACCTTGCTAAGAAAGGCATTTTTGCCAAGAGAAAGAGATTTTGAGGAAAGCATCTGTTAGATGGCTTTGGTGTACTCAAACTGACCATAATTGAGCTCTATTTATAGTAGAGCAAGTTTGTTTTGCAAGGAATAGTGCATGGCAGCTGGTAAGTAGGTTTCCTCAATGTTGGCCAATGGAAATGAAAGTCTCCTCTAGCCATTGACTAGAGGTTAGGGCACAGAGCTTTGGTCCCCTTGGTCTTGGATAAGTCTTGACTGATTTCAGATGAGAATGGCTCAGTCCATGCCACCTTGATGGTTCCATTGAATGCCTCATTCCAAATTTGAAGTCTTGTCCCTATTTTGACAACTCTAGGTTCAACATGATATTCCTTGTTCCTTGGACCTTGGAGGCTTGGCTCAGTGATTGTCCCCTTTGGATTCAATCCTCTGAGGTGTCCAAGTGGATTGGAGCAATTGCAATTGGCTGATTTTGGCAAATCGAGCCAAAATGCAAATTCTGCCTTGCCTTGACAGATTTCAGCAAGGCAACTTGCCAATGTTGTATCTCATGATGTAGGTTGAATTTGGCAATGTTCTTGGCCATTTTGGAAAGCCCTAACATGATACAACAACTGTTTGAACAAGTTTGGTTTTGATCTCTTTTGATTCCAAGTGAAAAATCCCCCTACATTTGGCAAAAAGTGAAGCAGAATTCTGACTTAGTGAAAATTTCACTAAGTGTTGGAAAAAGTGACTTTTTCACTTTTCAGCCACTTTGATCACTCCATAACTCAAAATCCTTAATGAATTGGAATGACTTGTAGTTGAAGTTTTTGTAGGTGATAGTGAGGGCTACAAATCCATCTTTGGATGAGAAAAAATGGCCTTGTGGTTTAGGAGTTATGGTCCTCCAAAGTTGGTACCTTTGCCACTTTATTTTTAACTTAGAAAAATTTCTAAGTTTTATGGTTACCCCTTTTACAAGTTATCTCACTTTTCTTGATTTTTCTTGATGAATGATGATTCAAATCATACATTAACATCATTTTAGGGTTAAAAATCCATTTTGGTGAAAAATCTCAAAAAGTCAAAGTTGACTTTTGTGCACAGTTGACTTTTTATCAGATGAATTCCAAACTATGCAATTCTTCAGGAACTCATGTCCTTGACCTAAATCAAACTTGATGGACATGTTCCATGGGTGTCATAGGGTATATTGAGGCATGTCCTAGGGTTTGGGAGCATGTCCTGGTCAAAAGTCAAAGTTACAGTTGACTTTTTCCTTAAAACCCTAATTGTGGTGCAGATGAAAATGAGACTTGTTGCTCAAGCTTCTTGGATCAATCCATTGTTCCAAATGGATCAACATGGTGTATTAGAGACCCTCAAATCATCTCTTGAGGTCTTGGCTCATGGTTTGTCCCAAAAGTCAACTTAGGGGTGAATTAGGTCAAGAAACCCTAATTCCTGATTTTTGATGAATGCATCCCTTGAGGAAAAATTGACTTGATGCATGGGTTCATGAGGTTCCATGAAGTATATTAGGTCATGTTTTGGATCATTGCCTTGTGCCCAGATGAAAATTTCCATCTGGAGGCCCTGGTCGACCAAAACCCTAATTTGGTGACACTGTCGATCTTGAGACTTGATCCACCTAGAAGGGAGCAGCCTTGTGCTTAATCCTTGAAGTGGGAGTCCTTTTTGATCCTTTGTGGATGTTTGAGAGATTAGAAAATTTGAAGATCATGTCATTTCTTGATTGATCCTTTGTCTAAACACTCAGAGGGCTTGAAACCCTAATTTTGCTTGTAGTGGATGCTCACCCATCTTTGGGGAGACTGATGAAGCATGATGGTTCATCCATATTGTGATGATGATTTTCACAATGATGGGAAATCTTAGTGGTCAAAATTTGGGGTATTACAGATGCCCCTATTTAATCTTCTTGGACCCGAAGGTGTGAATGACGAAGGGATTCGAGCATTCGGGGTGCAAGAGGATTAAATATCGGAATATCCAAAATTTTGATGGTGGTTATGAATGGTAGCTTACACATTCATCTTCTTTAGCTAAGCAATGATGCTTAGAAAAGGTAAACTTCCCCTCGATCCTGGTCTTCAGCCAAGGAACTGGTCTCAGTTTTCTTTTGAAATAAACCTCCCCTCGTTCTTGGTTTCCTACCAAGGAACTGGTCTTAGTTTCTGATTTAAACCTCCCCTCGATCCTGGTTTCTTACCAAGGAACTGGTCTTAGTTTCTGATTTAAACTCCCCCTCGATCCTGGTTTCTTACCAAGGAACTGGTCTAAGTTTCTTTTGTCAATAAACTTTATTGACAAGGGACGCTATGTGTAGCGGTTTTCCTTCAAACTTCTCGCCGAATTTTCCTAGGGAGATGCCATTTGAGTGGAAAAAGTTTGGCTGTCAGACTTGCTGGGGAACCCATTCGTCTGAGTTGTAGAGTTGTACAAACTTCTCTATTGGAGACGCCATTTGTTTCTACTGGGGAAAGCGAGTCTCTTGAGAGACTGCTTTCGTTTGGGATCTTTCATCATACTTTTCTCGGGATCTTCCCGGAGAAACGCCATATGATGGGGTCCAATTTTGAGGTGTCGATGACTTTTTCATCAACGACTTTTCAGAGAAATACTGATGTACTGCCGAATCTCTGATCACGAGGCTTTCTCTGTGGATTTTCCTTAATCCGGGAAAGCAAGGATATCATCTTCAATGGCGAAGAGTGATGCTCATTGAGAGTTTTCTCTGGCTTTTCAGAGGTTCAAGTTATCAAAGTGGCCAAGTGCCGACTCTGATCTAAAGATACACTGGTGGCGAGATTGTGCAGACGCAACACTTCCTGACGAGGAAAGAACTGACAAACTCGATTGAGAAAACTGTTTATCACTAGGGGACAAGACTGACTCAAGTGATAGTGATGCAATATGAAATGTGAATGCAAATAAAAAATGCATGAAGTATGTATGTTTATGCTGACAAAACAGACGCGACATACAGACTAATGGATGAACACAATTGGATACTCGGCCATCGCGGGGCAAAGAAGTACCGTTGATTCAAAATAGCAATTCCACCTTGCTTAGGAGAGATAGTCCACGCGGGGAGCTATGTTGATCGGGCTTAGGAGATGAGAACTCGGCCGAGGCGTGTCAGACGAAACAAGGTCTCTGACACAGTTGATCCCTTCATTCAGGCATACTGGCTTAGAAGGAGTACTTTGATTCTGCACTTTGAGGTTCGATTACTTCTGGAGAAGCGACCGATATTCTTCTGATGTTCAACAGTCACAAGAAATGCCATCTTTAATTTAAAAGCAGAAAAAGTTTTAACAAGTAAATTCATTTTTGTTTTATTTCAAGAATCGATGATTAAGTTTAAACAACGTCGTTCTGTAAAGCTAAAGCAAGTTAAGAATTACAAACAAAAGCACAAAGGCTCAAATATTATTTATAAGATGGAGATCAGCCAAACGCGTGATTCCAAAGAGTATATACAACGTTAGAAAATGGTAATTTACAGGGAAAAGGGTTACGTTGAAACATAACGACGACTATCCTTCTACCAACTTTGAGTTCGGTACATCCTGAGCTTCCGTCGAAGATGACCTTTGACTGGAGATTTCCTCCGATAGATGATGCTGTAACTGCTGCTGCTGAGGGACTTGCCTCTGTTGAACATAGTTACTTGCCATTATCCCTAATTTTTGCCTGGATTGTACTATGAGATTTCCAATCCATCGGGATGATTCTTTTTTTTCCATGTCTCTAACTTTTGCCTGGACCGCCCTTTCGGGTTTTCAATCCACCGAGACGTTTTTTTTTTTTAGTTTAGGCGAAGTATTTCTTGACTACATCAACATTCGTGGGGTAGGCAAATTCCTCTCCGTCCATGGTCGCAAGTCTCAAGGCACCGCCTAAGAAAGCTTTCGTGACCACATAGGGGCCATCATAATTCGGGGTCCATTTGCCCTGGGAATCAGTGAGAAATGATTGTATCTTCTTGAGCACGAGGTCTCCTTTCCTGAAGACACGAGGTCGGACCTTTTTGTCAAACGCCCTCTTCATTCTTTGCTGATACAACTGACCGTGGCATAGTGCCGTGATTCATTTTTCCTCGATCAGATTCAATTCATCGTGTCGACTTTGACACCATTCAGCTTCGGTGAGCTTAGCTTCCATCAATACCCGAATTGATGGGATCTCTACTTCTATGGGAAGCACTGCCTCCATGCCATATACTAGAGAGAAAGGGGTAGCCCCTGTTGAAGTACGGACAGATGTGCGATAACCGTGAAGAACAAAGGGTAGCATCTCGTGCCAATCTTTATAGGTTACAATCATTTTTTGAACAACCTTCTTGATGTTCTTGTTAGCCGCTTCTACTGCTCCGTTCATCTTGGGTCGGTAGGGAGATGAGTTATGGTGTTTAATCTTGAACTCTGCACACAACTCTTTCATCATCTTATTGTTCAAGTTAGATCCATTATCGGTAATGATCTCGCTTGGAACACCATAACGGCAGATGATATTGTTTTTGATAAATCGGACCACCACTTGTCGGGTTACATTGGCGAATGACGCTGCTTCGACCCACTTGGTGAAATAGTCAATGGCTACCAGGATGAACCGATGTCCGTTTGAAGCCTTGGGCTCAATCATACCAATCATATCGATTACCCATATGGAAAATGGCCACGGGGAAGAAAGAACTTTGAGATGTGATGGCGGTACATGAATTTTGTCGGAGTATATCTGACACTTGTGACACCTCCTCATGTACTTGTAGCAGTCGGATTCCATTGTCAACCAATAATACCCGGCCCTGAGAATTTTTCTCGCCATTGTGTGTCCGTTGGCATGAGTGCCAAAGGATCCTTCATGAATTTCTTTCATGAGCATGTCTGCTTCTGGTCTGTCGACACATCGGAGCAAGACCATGTCAAAATTTCTCTTATAAAGAGTGTCACCGCTCAGGAAGAAGTTTCCGGCCAATCTTCTGAGGGTTTTCCTGTCTTTTCTGAGTGCCCCAGATGGGTACTCTTGTTTCTGAAGGAAGCATTTGATATCGTGATACCAAGGTCTGTCGTCTATGACTGCTTCAATCGTGAAGATGTAAGCGGGCCGTTCAAGGTGCATGATGTCGATCTTAGGTATGTCATTCCATCGACCTACAATAATCATGGAAGAGAGAGTGGCTAATGCATCAGCCATGTGATTCTCATCACGAGGGATGTGATGAAAGTCGACTCTGTTGAAGAAGGGTAACAACCTTCTTGCATAGTCTTTGTAAGGAATCAATCCTGATTGGTATGTGTTCCAATCTCCTGTGATCTGGTTGATAACCAAGGCTGAATCGCCGTATACGTCCAAGTTTTTGATCCTTAAATCAATCGCTTCTTCGAGACCCATAATACATGCTTCGTATTTGGCCTCGTTGTTCATACATTTGAACGTAAGTCTGGCAGTGAAAGGAATGTGGATACCCTGAGGGGTAACAATGATTGCCCCAATTTCGTTTCCATAATGATTAACTGCTCCGTCAAAGATAAGTCCCCACTGGGAACCTGGTTCTGGCCCTTCACTGGGTAGAGGTTCATCGCAATCTTTGATTTTTAGATACATGACATCTTTGTCTGGGAAGTCAAACCCGATTGATTCTTGATCGTCAATCGGTTGATGAGCCAAATGATCGGCTAAAATACTTCCTTTAACGGCTTTCTGAGCATGGTACTCTATGTCATATTCTGATAGTAACATCTGCCAACGGGCAATCCTTCCCGTGAGAGCAGGTTTTTCGAAAACGTACTTGATTGGATCCATTTCGGAGACCAACCAAGTAGTATGACGAATCATGTACTGGCGAAGACGTTTGGCTGCCCAAGCCAAAGCGCAACAAGTTTTCTCAAGCATTGTGTACCGAGTCTCGCAGTCGGTGAATTTCTTGCTTAGATAGTAAATGGTAGACTGTTTCCTTTTAGTTTCGTCTTGTTGGCCAAGTACACATCCCATTGAGTCCTCTAGGACTGTGAGGTAAATGATTAGTGGTCTTTCTTCCACTGGAGGTGATAGAATCGAAGGATTCAACAGATATTCCTTAATACTGTCGAAGGTAGTTTGGCAGTCTTCTGACCAAACGCAATCCTGGTTCTTTTTCAATAACTTGAAAATCGGCGCACAAGTCGCGGTCATAAGGAATATGAATCTAGAGATGTAGTTCAAACGTCCCAGGAATCCTCTGACTTGTTTTTCAGTTTTTGGAGAAGGCATTTCTTGAATGGCCTTGACCTTGTCAGGATCAACCTCAATCCCTTTCTGGCTGACGATGAACCCTAGTAGTTTCCCTGAACGGACACCGAAGGTGCACTTGTTAGGATTCAAGCGGAGCTTGAATTTTCTTAGACGTTCGAACAATTTTGACAGATGTTCAACGTGCTCATCCTCTGTTTTTGATTTTGCAATCAAATCATCGACATATACCTCGATTTCTTTGTGTATCATGTCATGAAACAGAGTAGTCATGGCCCTTTGATAGGTTTCCCCGGCATTCTTCAAACCGAACGGCATTACCTTGTAACAAAGGGTACCCCATGGGGTAATGAACGAAGTTTTCTCCATGTCTTTCGGCGTCATTTTGATCTGGTTATAGCCCGAGAATCCATCCATGAAGGAGAAAACTTTGAACTTTGCTATGCTGTCTACCAGCATGTCAATGTGTGGTAAAGGAAAGTCGTCCTTTGGACTTGCCTTGTTTAGATCTCTGTAATCAACACACATTCTGACCCTTCCGTCCTTTTTGGGAACGGGTACGATGTTGGCTAGCCATTGAGGATATTCAGAGGTAGCGAGGAAACACGCGTCGATCTGTTTCTGTACCTCCTCTTTGATTTTGATGGCCATGTCCGGGTGAGTCCGTCTCAACCTTTGCTTTACTGGCGGACATTCCGATCTTAGCGGTAAGTGATGTTCCACGATGCTGGTATCCAACCCTGGCATATCCTGATAGGACCAAGCGAATACATCGGGGAATTCTTTGAGAAGTTTTATCAAACCCTCTCTGGCAGTTGGACTGAGCAATGCTCCGATCCTGATTTCTTTTCTCTCTTTTTCTGAACCCAAGTTTACCGTTTCCAACGGCTCTTTGTGAGGTTCGATGGACCTTTCCTCTTGTCTGAGTAGTCGGGAGATCTCTTCTGGAATTTGGTCGTCATTTTCTTCTTCAGCCTCGAATACCGGGAATTCAAAGTTGGAAGAAGGCATCGTATCGTATGTTTCAACGGGGTATAAAACAAGCAATCTGCATGACGCGATGATTCGTGTTTAGAAAAGATAGAGAGAATGCAAGTGTGTGCAGTGTTTTGATTTTACTGCTTGTTTTTATTATTGAATGTTTTTTTTAGGATTACCATTTTCTAAAAAAGCAAAAAGAGAAAACAGCAATTAATGCGGAAATTACAGAACGACGTTATTTTATTAATGAACAAGTCGAATCTTGAAACTACAGCCCTATAAAACAAAACTCTGTCGCTTTGGGCAAAGCGAAGAAGGAAATTTACAGAAAGCGAGCCCTATCAAAACATCCGTTTCACCTGGGCAGGGTGAAAGGTTAAAAGATGGCAATTACTTTGACTGACGAACGACCTTCGGAACCTCGACAGCAACCCATTGGCGGCGAACTCCTTGGTGAATCACAAAGTCTGGTACCTTCCTTGATTTGTCTTCAGAAATGACGCTGATTTCTGGTGGAGCAGGATCATTGGAATCTATCTCCCAGGCAGAATTGTCGTAGGAGGATTCCTCTGTTGCATTTTGCATAGCATTTGTGCTCTCAGCTGTATCTCCCCATCCAGTTGACTGGATATCTTCGAGCCTGATACGAGAGCTTTCGGGAGCAGTGTACTTGACCATATAGTCGTATTTTCCACTTGGTTGTCCCAAAGTGTCCCAAACTTCTTTGGAACTGGAGAAGTCATCCCTCTCGATGACGTTGACCTCAGGAAAAGCATAGTTGATGAATTCTAGTCCTGCAAACATTGCGAATTCATCTTCATGTTGAGTAGTTTCCGAATGACCTGAATGTTGATCCCATGACATGGCGGGGACACAGGTATTCTGTTCAATGATGCTCAGCTGAGTTTCATTACTCGGCTGACTTTCTTGCCCCAAGTTTCCTGGGTAAGGCTGCCACATTGGCAGACCATCCATCGGGCCATAGTAATTGCGATCAAAGTTTTCTTTCATCAGAGTGTCTTCCTCTAATGAATTTGGCGGAGCACATCATCCTTCCGGATCACAATCTCCGTAGATCATTTCGACATCTGATCTTGGTATAAATCTCGGACTTTCTGTAGGAAAGCAAAAAGGCATAGGCACCTCTTCCTGAGACATATAGCCGTCCTTGTTAAGGTAGGACTTCCATTCTTCATCTGTGTCAGAGGGATCTTCCTCATTGATAGCATGAACTGTCTGAGACACTGGGTGGAGAAAACCTCCACTGTGGAAGAAGTTTTGAAGGGGATGAAGACTTTCATCGTTGGCGGCTGTCTGAGTACAGGTCGCAGAAAATCCAAGACCCTTCTTTATTTTATTGTCAGTGGGAATGACAAGCCGTCCCCATCCTGTCGTATCGGTACTCTCGACCGCTTTGATAGCATCTTTGTATGAAGAAATTGAAGTTCCTTCTTCGGATTGATCGTTCTTGCTCACCGATAGTGCTTGGAACTGAGTTCCAATAACCTCCTCGGGTTCCACACAAGTAGATGATGATAAGTTGCTCACAAGCAAGGCTTGATCCCCACAAACCATGACAAGTTGATCGTTCTTGACGAACTTTAGCTTTTGGTGGAGGGTTGAAGTAACCGCTCCAGCCTGATGTATCCAAGGTCTTCCTAATAAACAACTGTATGTTGCCCGGATGTCCATGACCTGGAAAGTGATTTGGAAAGTGTGAG
Source organism: Lathyrus tuberosus (assembly GCA_022829125.1). NCBI lineage: Eukaryota > Viridiplantae > Streptophyta > Magnoliopsida > Fabales > Fabaceae > Lathyrus > Lathyrus tuberosus. Next base: position 10,961,995 of record JALAZF010000041.1, read on the forward strand.
GACCAATAGTTATGGGAAGATCAACTTCGCCGATAACTGTTTTTCTGGATCCGACGAATGCTTTGACGACGACCTCGCTGACTCTCATCGGAGGGCCCTTGAATGATAATTGCATCAAGGTGGACTTCGGCATAACATTCAGGGCTGACCCTGTGTCTACCAATACGTTGGCTAAAGCATCGCCCTGGCAGTTAACTGTGATATTGAGCGCCATGTTATGACGGCGACCCTTTTCAGGTAATTCCTCATCACTAAATCCCAAATTATTGCAGGAAGTGATGTTAGAGACAATGTTATCGAATTGTCTGATTGTTACATCCTGTTCCACAAAGGCTTGCTCCAAGACTTTCTGTAGAGCCTCCCTGTGGGCTTCTGAACTGAGTAACAGTGATAATACTGAGATCTTTGAAGGAGTCTGTAACAGTTGATCAACAATGTTATATTCACTCCTTTGGATGAGCATTAGCATCTCATCTTTGTCTTTTGAAAAGTCGGGATTACTAGATTGACCGACTGGTGGATCAGGAATTTCTTCCTGAAGTTCCTTTTCTTTGTTGGATTCTCCAACCCCTCGGTTGAAGATTCGACCGCTCCGTGTTACACAACTGATGTCTGCAATATTCACGACGGAGGGTAATGGAATTTCCTTTCCATTTTCGATTATTGTTGCACCGTATTTGTAAGGGATCGCCTTAGCTGATTCATACGGTAATGGCCCCGGTAGATAGATGACTATGGGAACCTTCTGATTTTTCTGACCATCATAAGTAACCTCGATCCGTTCCCGGTTGGGAACTCTAGATTCGTCAAGTAGAGGAATGATGGCAAAAACATCCCTGATCTGGTGATGACCAGAGATCGTGACAACATCCTCAACTTGATTGGCAAGGTAGTTCGGCGACCAAATGATGGGTCCAGAACCCGGATATGGATGAATTTCTCCATGATCGATCTGACCCTGAAGAGCTGCTCTTACAAGGTAACACCCTTGGTTACTTTCCGAACAGACGCTACAACTGTCATAGTTGTGTGGCGGCACCTGGCCACGCCCACTTTGAATGCAATGCAACCTCACTAGGTTACCTTCCATTGATCGGACATCCTGACTTTGACGACGAGTAGGATTCCTGTTATTGATACTAATCTGCTGAGTATCTTCGTCCATATAGATTGGCATCCACCAGTGATTTAACAAGTGCTGAAGTGCCTCCTGGACAAGGGTACAACCTCGATCGTTTTCGCAACCCGCTTTACAGCTTTGATAATCATGTGATATTAAGAATCCGAGTCGGACCTGCTCAGCATGTAACTCTACCAGGTTAGTATTCATTATGCGAATATCGAAGATCTGAACCATGTTGATTTGATAGGAGTTCCTATCATGGTAGTCTTGGATCCATCCAAGATCCATCTGACGCTGGAGGGCCTCTTGTATGAAAGAGCATCCCTGTTTATTTACCGAGCAAATCAGACAGGAACTGTAATCGTGCCGCGGCAGATTATGATACTGGCTTTGCCTTTAGTGCATCGCCACCAAGTTGACATTCATCACACGGATGTCGTGGTTTTGAATGACGTTGGAATTCATGTAAACCATGTTAACTCCACGAACTCGGTGCTCTTGGATCCATCCAAGATCCATTTGTTCCTGTAGAGCTGCTTGCACTACCGAACATCCTTGGTTATCTTTAGAGCAGATATCACACTGGTGATAATTATGAGGTGGCACATGGCCATATCCACTCTGTCTACAATGCATCCTGACCAGATTGGTCCCCAATAAGAGTACATCATGAATTTGATAGACATTGTTAGTCTCTTTCTCAATCAGATTGACTGCAGCTTTCTCGTGTTGAGGCAGCGGGTTCGTAAGAACATTAGGATTCGTATCTTTGAAAGATAAGAGCCCGCTCCTAACAAGCTTTTGCACGTCGGATTTGAAATTGCGGCAAGTCTCAATGTTATACCTTGAACCTCCTTGATGATAAGGACATGTTTGATCCGCTTTAAACCAAAAAGGCAGATTTTCCGGAACTGAAAGGGGAGACTTAGTCTGGATGTGCCCCTTAGCCAGCAGTAACGGAAATAGCTCTGCGTACGTTACGGGTATAGGATCAAATCCTGGTGGCCGTGTTGTACGGTTGTTGTTATATGGAGGACGAGCCTGCTGAAGAGGCTGTTGTGTCCTTTGTTGGTCAGGTTGGCTCTGCGCAATCTGAGGTTGATACATAGGAACAGGCGCGGGGCCGATAGCAGGAGTAACAGCTGCTACTGGCTGATAACGTCGCCTTTGCTTTCCGAGAGAGATATTCCCAATATCTTGCTCTTTTTTCTTAGGGAGAGCACTACCGTATTTTTTAGTATCGCTCGTCGATCCAGTGTCTTTTACCAAACGTCCTTCTCGGACGGCTTCCTAAAGACGTACGCCCATGCCGACCATTTCGGTGAAATCACTGGGCGCACTGGCAACCATTCAGTCATAGTAAAATGAGCTTAAGGTCTTTAAGAAGATTTTTGTCATCTCTTTTTCCTCAAGAGGTGGACAAATTTGAGCGGCAATTTCACACCACCTTTGAGCATACTCCTTAAAGGTTTCCTTTTCCGTTTGCGACATTGATCTGAGTTGATCTCTGTCGGGTGCCATGTCCAAATTGTACTTGTATTGTTGGACGAAGGCAGTACCAAGATCTCTGAATGTACTGATCGTAGTACGGTTTAAACCCATGTACCATTTGAGTGCGGCACCGGTCAAACTATCCTGGAAGTAATGAATCAGCAGGTCCTGATTCTCCGTCTGAGCTGACATCCGCCGAGCGTACATCACCAGATGGCTTTGAGGGCAAGAGTTACCCTTGTATTTTTCAAGGTCGGGCACTTGGAACTTGTGCGGGACTTTCACATTTGGGACCAAGCAGAGGTCTGCGGCGTCCTTTCCAAATAGATCCTGACCGCGAATGGCTTGCAGCTGTTTCTGCATTTCCAAGAACTGTTCCTGGAATTCCTCCATTCTGTCAAACATAGTTTCCTTCTTATCAGAAGATGTCTGTGGAATCTGTCCTTCCGGGACAGTGTGCACCACAGGGGGTGGTACCGTGACTACGGTAGCAAGTCTTGGTGCCTCCCGAAGTTTGTAACCTTCAGGAGTCTTGAGTATGCCCCTGGCATCTTCGCTTTCCCGAAGTTTGTAACCTTCAGGCCCAGCGGCTTCTGTTGTGATTCCCTGATCTTCAGTGATCGGCGGAACATATCCTTCCGGGATATAGTTAACATGCATGCCCCAAGGACGATCTTTCGGTATCTGATACCTAGGATCATACTTTTCTATGATGGGCGTTGAGGTGATCTCTGAGATCACAGTTCTTTGTAGCTGAGCTTCTGCCATGGCTTGCATGTCGTTACGAAGCTTTCTCATATCCTCTCTCAGAGCATCGATCTTTTCTTTCAACTCTCTGTTTTCTTCCTCAAGATCATCCATCTTTTTCTGACGATTGGCCCGAGTGTTATACGAATGAGACAGTTTGACTCTAGAATCGAGACACAAACGTGAGATTCGTAGGTAAGGAGAATACACGATGTGAGAATGATGAATGCAATGATTATATTAATTGTTGTTTTTTTGGTTTAATCAAAATAAACTTCGACAATTAGATTGCAAATATCAAACAGTGGGGAAACCCCTTTTTATTGAAATTCAAAGGATTACAGAAATGGAAATATAGTAGATTACAAAGTGCAGAAACAGAAACCTAAACTAATGGGTCCCGAGTCCTCTCTGAAGAGAAATCGGGTGCTAATTTTGGTATCTTCCTTTTCTTTGACCGGGGCGCTTGGGCCGTTGTCGGGTTGTCATTCCTTTGCCAAGTGAAAGGAGTGAGCAAATTCCTTTGGTCATCTTGATTCTCTACAGCATGTTGCTCCAAAATTTCAATCAGAGCATCTTTCTCTTTTAGTAGTTGCTGTATTTGGATACACTCTACGTCGAGGGTGCGGTACTTGTTCTTCCAAGATCTTCTTTCCTTTTGAACTTTGTTGAGAGTAACCTGAAGCCTTTCAGTTTCCGTCATGAAGTACATGACAGTTTCCCTCGGTGGAATAATTCCGTAACGAGGATAAGGCATCTTTAGCTTGAAAGCTCTAGTTTGTACCCAATGGAGATAAGGCTCCACCGAGACACAGTCCGGTTTTCCCAGAGACTCTCGTCCTTTCTTATGAACCTGTTTCCAAGCATGCACTATTTCCATCTTTAGTGCTCTGTCATTTTCTCCTTCTTTGAAGAAAAGACCTTCCAGATGAACACCCAGTGGGATGTGTCTCATCGGGTATCCAAATTGACGAAGAACCAATATCGGATGATAGTTGATTCCTCCTTTAGTTCCTATGAGGGGTACGCTGGGGAAGTTTCCACAACGGTCAATGATTCTGATTCCCTCATAAATCCTATTACACCAATCTATATCAGAGTTGGTGAGAGACATGATCTTCTGTGACCAACGTAAGACACTCTTGCAATCCCAAAAAGCGGGACTTGGGCAAGTGAGAGATAAACCACTTGTAAAGCAAAGGTACACAGCATGTGATCTCCCCTCCGCTGTACAAATTTCCTAAGTGTACAGAATGATACGCATCTGCGAGCAAAGTCGGCACAGGGTTTCCAATGAGAAAAACCTTAATAGCGTTGATATCGACGAAGTTATTGATGTTGGGAAACAAAAATAACCCGTAGGTGAGCAAGACAAAGATGCTTTCAAAAGCAGTCCCGTTCCCTATACTAGCAAAGTACAGAGCCTTCTTGGTTAGGAACTGGGCTGGAAAACCTTGGATGCCACCCATAGTAATCATGTGAGTCCTGACCTCAGACTCGTCCAAATGAATTGCTCTTGCAATAGTCTGATTCTTTGGAATTTCTTCCAGTCCAGAAAATGGAGCTCGATCAGTGATATGTAAATTAGTCAGATGAGAATACTCCTCCAGCGTTGGTGCCAGCTGGTAATCCGGGAATGTGAAACAATGATAAATTGGACCGTAGAACTGAATGAGCACGTCCATGATCCCCTTAATCACATGGACTCTTAACAGTGGTAGCAAACCGCCGTGCTTGGCTCTGAAAGCCTCTGGGTTAACGATCATCCTTGCTAACTTTCTTAAATCCCCTAGTTTTGGAACCTTGAAGGTATACTGGTGAGTTCTCCTTCTACCGAAATCCATTAGCGTAATCTTTTTCTCTGATATTTGCAATTACAGTCTTAGTTTAATTTGAAAAACAGAGAGACTAGAAGAGAAGGTTTTTTGAATGTTTTAATGTTTTTTAAATGAATGCATGAATGCAGCACACAAAAACATAGAAAAAACATGGGGTCAGAGGGTCGTTGTCATGAAGTCAAGGCTCTACCCATCCCCAAAGGTTTATACTAGGGTGATTTTTGTACCTGTACTCATTATCATCAGCTCCTCCCAGGAAAGCAAGACAACAAGCGGATCGCCAGCGAGTTGTGTACAATCTTAGAGTAAGTGCTATTCACCGAGAATAGATCACCAGCCTCAAATGAGGGTAGTATCGCGTAACAGCTATTTCCGATAGCTTCCGCACTACGAAAAAGGTTGGCTTTTCTTAAGTGTATACTCAATCTCACCACATGCGGCATCACACGCATTCCCAGTAGCAGAAAAATAAACACGTATAACAATTAGGAAAAGCAGTATATATATTTGTCCTAATCATCCTAGACTTATAAAGCTATGAATCTTAAGTTCCTGACAGAAATGGGTTCCCCGACGGAAGCCCCAATCTGTGGTTCCCTGCCTAAGAGATGGACCAGCATAGGTCAATCTTTCTCTTCGGTAGAGTTCCCATTTTCCGTAGAAAACGGGGATGATGCCCTAAGGCAGAAAAGATCTTGGCAAAGACTCCCCAGCAGAGTTGCCATTTTACAAGGAAAACAGACAGAAATAAAAACATGCCCCACGGTGGGCGCCACTTTTCTGTAGCGAGCGATTTTGGACGCGGTTCTTAAGCGTTGGTCGCTCTCTGCAGTTGAGCTTAAAACTACAGGTAGATTCATTTTTTATCCTATTATGAGCTGAATAAGGAAGGGAAATAGATGTCTCCAATTAACCCTGCTTGCATACTGAGTTTAAACAGCGGTCTGTTAGGTTACGGATGCTATCAATGTGGGGGGGCCTTTGTACTGGTTATTTGTATTTTCGCCAATACTGTTCTTTCTTTCTTTTTTCTAAGCAAAGGGTTTCTGGCGGGGAATAAGGATTAGGATGTTAGGACTGGTGCTTTTGAAATACTGCTTTTAATTGATGGAGATATGGGATTTGGGTTTTTTTGTTGATTGCGCTCGCTAAGATCTTTTCTTTCGATCTTATGCCTACGTATTCCCGTTTACCGAAACAGGGAAATCAGAGCGTTCGTAGTTCCTCCTATTCTATGGGAGGAAATGGGTGTTTTTGGTGTCTTGTTCAAAGCCCAAGACATGAAGCGAAAGGTGATTTGTATCTTGTTCAAAGCCCAAGATGTGAAGCTAAAAGGTCTATTTGTGTCTTGTTCAAAGCCCAAGACGTGAAGCTGAAAGACCTCGACTTTAGAGAGAATTTGTCATCTCTAAAGAGGGGAGAAGGAGAATTACTTTAACTGGGATACGCGGATCCGAGCAATTCCATAATTTCCGAAGAAAGGGTTTTAACCTGAAGGAGAAGACTTTAACTCAGTGTAGAGCAATGCCATCTTTCCTTAGGAATTTCTCATGCTAAAAGAGGGACAGTGGCATGGATGTAGATGATCCAGAGGCTTGCCACTTACTGCGATTAGATGAAGGGAAAGGAGTTGTTGATGTTTGTGTACTGTGAACGAGGCACAGCTTTTATGCTAAAAGGTTGATTGGATCAACCAGTGGTTTTCTTATACAAAGCCTAAGAGGAGGCTAATTTCTGCTAGGAAAATCATTATACAAAGCCTAAGAGGAGGCTAATTTCCGCTAGGAAAATCATTATACAAAGCCTAAGAGGAGGCTATTTTGTGTCTCGTACAAAGCCCGAGAGAGAGGCTAAAAGTTTTGACCCAGTGGGGCATATCGTTATACAAAGCCTAAGAGGAGGCTAGCAAAGAGGATGACTAGGTTCTGTTCCTATACCTCTAGGAGGACTGTTCTATGGGGATGACTAGGTTCTGTTCCTATACCTCTAGGAGGTCGTCGGGACAATTTGTACGAAGCCCAAGAGGAGGCTGGAAACTTTTAAGAAGCCGACGGGTCCTTGTACGAAGCCCAAGAGGAGGCTATCATTCCCGGAGGAAGAGATCATTATACGAAGCCTAAGAGGAGGCTCTGAATACTTCAAAGAAGCCGTAGGGTCCTTGAATAATGCCCAAGAGGAGGCTAGGTTGCTTATAGGAAGCCTGTGGGTCCTTGTACGATGCCCAAGAGGAGGCCGATGCTTTTAAGAAGCCCGTGGGTCCCAAACCAAAGAAAAGTTCAAGAAAACTCTTTTAAAGATAAAACCAGTGGTAAACGTGCGAGGTTTACTATCCAGCAACTTTTATCTTTTCAAGAGAGTTTGAACAGTTCGGAGGTTTAAAGAAATTCAAGAGAAGTTTCACCGAGAATAATTCATCTCTGGGGAATAGAATTTCTTGACGATTCCTAAGGAGGACAGCCGAAGAGAAGTTTGTATCTGGTGCTCCTATTGGGGATCTAGGCGTCTATTTCTATGAATAAATGAAACGGCGTCACCTAGTTCTAGACATAGTTGCCGGGGAAACTCGAAATATCTATACTATTATTACACAGTAGATATGAGTTTATGAAAGGAGACTTACAGTGAGCAGCCCCACAATACAGTTTATAATATGAAAGCAGTAAATGAAAGCGATAACCACTTACTCGGTTGTAGTGCTTCCATGCTGTTTGGTTAGTTGTTCAACAAAGAAAGATAAAAACAACAGTATATTCAAAATCAAAGGAGAAAGTGCTTTGAAAAAGAAAGATTTGGGGCTTACAGCTCAAGGAGAGGCCCAGGGTTTTATCAGTGAGCGCTCTGTTTGACTTTGTACATCGAGACTTATACAAGTGACTGGGGCCCAAAAAGGTTTTCTGTACAAAGGGATGGGTCTTACACTCTCTCAAGAGGCCCAAAAAGGTTTAAAGAAAAGAGTGGGGCTTATAACATGAGGGTAGGCCCAGATGGTTTTTAATTTTAAACGAGCGACGATCGCGCCGTTTACTTGTACAGAGGGACTTATAAAATGAGTGAGGCCCAAAAAGTTTTTGTACAAGGGGGGATGGGTCTTACACTCTCTCAAGAGGCCCAAAAAGGTTTAAAGAAAAGAGTGGGGCTTATAACACGAGGGTAGGCCCAAATGATTTTTCGTTTAAAAATGGCGATCGCGCCGAGGTTTTCTTTTAACACAGAGGGACTTATACAATAAGTGAGGCCCAAAAATGTTTTGGTTAAAAGGGAGATTGGGTCTTACACTCTAATAGAGGCCCAAAAGTTTTGAATGGGTCTTATAGCTCAAGGAGAGGCCCAGATGATTTTTGAAAAGGCGACGATCGCGCCGTTTGTTTTTGACGGTATCGGGACTTATACAATAAGTGAGGCCCAAAATATTTTGGTCAAAAAAAGGGTTGGGTCTTACACTCTAATAGAGGCCCAAAGTGTTTTGAAAATGATTTATGAGGGTTGAATTAATCCAAAACCCTAATTTGTTTTCAAAATGTATTTAATTGAATAAAAATTCAATTAAAATGATCAAAAATTGTTTAACACATGGAAAAGAAATTGTGATCTTGGATTAATGCTTCAAAAATTAAGTATTGACCTCCAAGTCGTGACAGCAAGATCAAATCAAATTCTGGGTTGGAGGTGTTACAGATGAGTTGTGATGATCTGAACAGCTTCCCTACACCATATGGAGTGTGTTTGAACACTTGGATTGAATTGAAACGGACTGGATCAGTTTATGGCATCTCAGCTGCAACTTCACTTCAAACTTGTGTGGATGGCAAGTGATTTTGAGATTTTGATGTTCCAGATGTTATGTGAGTGTTTGATCAGCTCATATGTGATGTATGTGAGGTGTGTGAGTGATTGGTTTGTGCAGAATTGCTCTCAAACTCAAAACCCGATAGCTACCTTGCTAAGAAAGGCATTTTTGCCAAGAGAAAGAGATTTTGAGGAAAGCATCTGTTAGATGGCTTTGGTGTACTCAAACTGACCACAATTGAGCTCTATTTATAGTAGAGCAAGTTTGTTTTGCAAGGAATAGTGCATGGCAGCTGGTAAGTAGGTTTCCTCAATGTTGGCCAATGGAAATGAAAGTCTCCTCTAGCCATTGACTAGAGGTTAGGGCACAGAGCTTTGGTCCCCTTGGTCTTGGATAAGTCTTGACTGATTTCAGATGAGAATGGCTCAGTCCATGCCACCTTGATGGTTCCATTGAATGCCTCATTCCAAATTTGAAGTCTTGTCCCTATTTTGACAACTCTAGGTTCAACATGCTATTCCTTGTTCCTTGGACCTTGGAGGCTTGGCTCAGTGATTGTCCCCTTTGGATTCAATCCTCTGAGGTGTCCAAGTGGATTGGAGCAATTACAATTGGCTGATTTTGGCAAATTGAGCCAAAATGCAAATTCTGCCTTGCCTTGATAGATTTCAGCAAGGCAACTTGCCAATGTTGTATCTCATGATGTAGGTTGAATTTGGCAATGTTCTTGGCCATTTTGGAAAGCCCTAACATGATACAACAACTGTTTGAACAAGTTTGGTTTTGATCTCTTTTGATTCCAAGTGAAAAATCCCCCTACATTTGGCAAAAAGTGAAGCAGAATTCTGACTTAGTGAAAATTTCACTAAGTGTTGGAAAAAGTGACTTTTTCACTTTTCAGCCACTTTGATCACTCCATAACTCAAAATCCTTAATGAATTGGAATGACTTGTAGTTGAAGTTTTTGTAGGTGATAGTGAGGGCTACAAATCCATCTTTGGATGAGAAAAAATGGCCTTGTGGTTTAGGAGTTATGGTCCTCCAAAGTTGGTACCTTTGCCACTTTATTTTTAACTTAGAAAAATTTCTAAGTTTTATGGTTACCCCTTTTACAAGTTATCTCACTTTTCTTGATTTTTCTTGATGAATGATGATTCAAATCATACATTAACATCATTTTAGGGTTAAAAATCCATTTTGGTGAAAAATCTCAAAAAGTCAAAGTTGACTTTTGTGCACAGTTGACTTTTTATCAGATGAATTCCAAACTGTGCAATTCTTCAGGAAATCATGTCCTTGACGTAAATCAAACTTGATGGACATGTTCAATGGGTGTCATAGGGTATATTGAGGCATGTCCTAGGGTTTGGGAGCATGTCCCGGTCAAAAGTCAAAGTTACAGTTGACTTTTTCTTTAAAACCCTAATTGTGGTGCAGATGAAAATGAGACTTGTTGCTCAAGCTTCTTGGATCAATCCATTGTTCCAAATGGATCAACATGGTGTATTAGAGACCCTCAAATCATCTCTTGAGGTCTTGGCTCATGGTTTGTCCCAAAAGTCAACTTAGGGGTGAATTAGGTCAAGAAACCCTAATTCCTGATTTTTTATGAATGCATCCCCTGAGGCAAAATTGACTTGATGCATGGGTTCATGAGGTTCCATGAAGTATATTAGGTCATGTTTTGGATCATTGCCTTGTGCCCAGATGAAAATTTCCATCTGGAGGCCCTGGTCGACCAAAACCCTAATTTGGTGACACTGTCGATCTTGAGACTTGATCCACCTAGAAGGGAGCAGCCTTGTGCTTAATCCTTGAAGTGGGAGTCCTTTTTGATCCTTTGTGGATGTTTGAGAGATTAGACAATTTGAAGATCATGTCATTTCTTGATTGATCCTTTGTCTAAACACTTAGAGAGGGCTTGAAACCCTAATTTTGCTTGTAGTGGATGCTCACCCATCTTTGGGGAGACTGATGAAGCATGATGGTTCATCCATATTGTGATGATGATTTTCACAATGATGGGAAATCTTAGTGGTCAAAATTTGGGGTATTACACATGGAATTATAACTAGCCTTAGGAAAGAGGTCTTACACTCTTGGTGATATTCATCCTAATGAATACTCACTTTCCCTATTGACTAAAACATAACATAGGACCATTATAACTAGACTTAGAGAGTTCTTATACTCTACAATGAGGTCATACTCATTTCCCCTCTGAATATTGACCACAGCCAATCATTCAGTAGAAGTAGAACTACACATACTCTGATTCTATACCCGAGGATACGTAGGCGCAAAGTGCGATGCTTTGTCGAGTATACTTAGATACTAACCCCTAGGGTTTCAACCTTTAGCATAGAACCTTTAGCAAACATAAGATAAATATTAACAAGAGGTTCCCGTAGAGTACTACGGACGTTTAGGGTGCTAATACCTTCCCTAGGCGTAACCAACCCCCGAACCTTAGATCTCCCCCCTTTAGGTTTTTTAACGATCTTGAACCTTTCCTTTGGATAAATCAAAGTCGGTTGTAAAAGAAAATGATGCAAGTTAATTAATAGCTTGTTATCCTATTTTCACCGCAATAGAAATGGCGACTTCGCTGGGGAAAGTTAGACCTATTGCTGGTCCCTTCCTAAGAGGGTTAAGCCTATCTTGTATTCATGTTATTTATGTTTGTTCAATTTACTTATATCTGCTTATATACCTGTCATATTTTCCTATATATTTGTATATCTGTTCTATGGGTTGACATGGTATCTATGAGTGAGATAAGTCCTAACCCGGACTTGAGAGAACACATTTGTTTAGGAACCGTGGACATAGTCAAGGGAACTTCGAGGGAGAAATCCCAAAGGAGGGAACTTGAAGTCGACACTCAGTTGAGGCCCTCTCGGAATTGGTATATGTTGAATGAGCAATCGTGAATGCGTTACTACTTTCGACCTAGGAGCCCGTGATACTGATGACCTTTAGTTACCCTTTACCCCCACTTGGCCTATTTAGGATGTAGTGCGATGACTATGAGGTAGTAATCCTAAATGGTTGCTACGCGATACTACACTCAGACGAGACTCTCTTGAGAATTTTATTGATTACCGAGCAATTGGGAAGTCGATAAAATCCGAAAGATGGGTTGTCGACTCTGGGCACTTTTTAGAACCCTGTTCTGCAGTTGAGAACCCATAGTACTTACCTATTGGGATGGGTAGACCATGGCTCCATTCAGGAGACCCCAAAACCTAGGATTTGTATGTCTTGTTGTGTGTACATATGTCTGTGCTCGTGTGCTTTATGCATCTCTACATTCAAGCATTTATTAGCCCTTTGGTTTCGAGGAACTCAAATGTTTATTCCCTTTTCAAAGATCAACAGAGCTTGGACTTTAAAAAACAAAAACTTCTTCTATTTCCAAAAAAAAATTTCCCAACTTGCCTTTCAGTTCCTTAAAACCATTTGGCTTGCATTAGCATCTCATTTGCATCATGTCATAGCATGTTCATTTCCTCTCTGTCTTCGTCTCATGTCACCGTTTTCCCTTCAGAATCGTCACCCGAGCCAAACTCGACAAAGGATGTCTGAACAATACTGTGAAATGGACAGAGTCAACAATGAATTGAGTGAGCTTCGAGGAGGAGTGGGGCAGATTCTGGAAGCAATTCAAGTTATGAGTGCAAGGATGGATACACAAGCGACGGTGGTCTCCGAGATTATCACTACAACTGTAGAACCTCCCGTTACTATTGTGAACCCCACTTTAGGCATGCCCTTTAACTTTATACGTGCTCCGGCCGTCACTTCTACTCAACAAGCTGTTCCCTTGGTTAATGAGGCTTTTCAAGCTATTCCTACCTTCACTCTAGCAACAGTGCAAGCTCAGGTGCGCCCAATTTTTCAGAATCCACATCCGGTTTATGATCATGTCAATATGTCTGAAGAAGGGGATAATCGACATGAAAGGTTGAAGGAAATTGTAGAGACAATGCGGAGGAAATTGGAAGCAATGAAGAGGAGCAATGTATCTAATACTAATGTTAAAGACATGTGCTTAGTCTCAGGCTTGGTAATCCCACCCAAATTCAAACTACCCAATTTTGACCTATACTCTGGTGCGACCTGTCCTAAGTCGCATTTGGTCATGTATTACCGACGAATGGCTGCATTTATGGATAATGATAAGTTGATGATCCACTGCTTCCAAGATAGTTTGAAAGGAGCTGCTGCAAAGTGGTATTTGACTTTGGATCAATCTAGGATCCGTTTTTTTCAAGATGTATCTGATGCTTTTGTAAAGCATTACAAATATAACATGGACCTCGCGCCAGATCGTAGACAATTATTGAGCATGTCACAGCGCGATACCGAGTCTTTTAAAGAGTATGCACAAAGATGGAGAGAGATGGCTTCACAGGTAGAGCCACCTTTATCTGAAAAAGAGTTAACTGATTGGTTTGTCGACACGGTGAGACTGAAATTCTACGAAAGGATGATCAGTAGCGTGTCTGCTAATTTTTTTGATATTGGGGCTGTGGGGATCAAAGTAGAGCTTGGTCTGAAGAGTGGGAAAATGACCAAGAGAGCTGGTAGTCCAAGCGACGATGCCAAGAAATCCTTCAAAAGGGAAGGGGATACTAATGTGGTGATGACAAATAAAAAGAGGAAGAATTAGTACTGGAAACGTTAGCAGCAACACCAATGCTATCCTGTTCAGAAACCTTATGTGGCCACCATTACGCCAACATTCAACCACCAAGCTTCTGTTTATCAGTCGGTTCCTCAAGCACCACTGTATCAACGAGCACCCAAAGCTCCTGCTTATCCACAACGGACTCAAGTTTCTCGTCAGAACATTCCAGGTAAAAGAAAGGGTGGAAGGCCTCGGATTCCTCCCATTCCTATGTCGTATACAGCATTGTATCCTGCTTTGGTGCAACAAGGATTAATAACTCCAAGGTCGTTAGGCCCATCTCCTGATCTGCTTCCACCTTCTTACAATCCCAATGCTCATTGTGCATTCCATGAAGGTGCACCAGGCCATAATTTGGAAGGTTGTTTTGCTTTGAAGCATATTGTGAAGGACTTAGTGGAGAGAAACATTTTGTCTTTCGATGGCTCATAGCCTAATATCAAGAACAATCCTTACCCGTTCATAAGATAAGTAATATCAAGACAAAGAGGGATTAGATGTCTGTGATTGAGCCTCTCTTTGATTTTCTGTATTTGATTCCCTAAAGCTGGCAATCTTTTGGCTGTTTCAGCAATTTTATTGTATTTCCTTTGCACTTTGAATTTGTATTTGCTCATAAGCTTTGTTGTTTTTCAAGTTGGTAAGATTAATGAAGTGTTTATGCATCTTTGGATTAAGTCCATTCGTTTCACTTATATACTTTTATCGCCATACAAAAAAATATAATATCTTCATCTTATTTCTTTCCATTTATCAAACTTATTATTAAGCAAGGATTAGGGAGGATGATGAAAACCTCGTGTTCATAATTGCTGTGGTATGCTGCCAATTAAACCTTGCCGATGATATAAGGCATTGTTTCAATTCCTAAACACTGGAGAAATAAGGAAGATAATCCGTCGCTAACCCTTCGAGCCCAGAAGTAGGCGTTTTCTTTTCTTGCACAAAAAACCCTTAAATCTCAACCTTGGGGCAGGGTAGTTCTCTATTTAATTTGGTTATGCAATCAAATGCAAGCGCTTCATGCAGGACGCCAATCAGTTTTATCATCAATTCATTCCTAGGAACGTAAATGTGTAGCTTGAGTTAGCTGAGTGTAGGATTGGAGTTCATCGCGAAGATTGGGTGGGACAAATAAATTTTGAGCCTTTATCTTTTGTTTCATAAACCGTGAACCAAGCCACGTTACAACCCTTAAAAGACCTAATTGAGGTAAGGTTGTTTTGAAAGCATGCTACAACAAGGTTGATTAACCTGACTCCTAATAATCTTTGTTATTTGCGTGTGTTGATCACAACCTCTGTCATTCTGTAAATGACTAGATTCACTTTGTTTTTTATTTGATCATTCCACCGTGTGCGTTTCATCAATAAAACTTTGATTTCAAAAGCTCGCATGGATATCGCATTGAAATTGCCAATTTTTGATGAACAATACTTGTTTGTAAAAACAATTCAATATCAAAGAAATCCCATCAAATGCAGCCAGCTAGGGGATTCGACTTAATAAATCAAGCTCAGTCAGGGGCAACCAAGTGGAAAGATTTGCCGATCTACTGAACCAGGGGCAGAACTCGTCAAAGTTCAAAATACTGAAACAAGTCTTCTCCAGGACATCTTATGACAAGTGTGGACTCCAGTGACTCATCAGCGGGGGCAAGATTTGTTCCCTAATCGTTTCTACTACAGTTTGAGTATCACGAATACAGTTGAACTGGGGCAGTCATGTCAAGGCTCATGAACCTTTTCAAAAGTTTGAAGATATTGAAGCATCTGTGAAAACCTTTTGATGACTTACCCTCACAGACCAGTTAATCAGGGGCAGTCAGGTCGAGATTCGGTAAATCCCTAAAAGGCCAATTAGGCTGGGACATCTCTTTCACAGATCAGCCAGTCTGATAAGCAAGTTCAAGGACCATGTTGTGTGAATACAGTTAATCTGGGGCAGTTACGTCGAGATCTCTCCAAGAGTTTGAAGATATTGAAATACCTTGTATGTCAATTCTTCTATAAAATCCTCTTGTTATCATCTTCCGACAGACCATATAGCCTGGGGCAGATAAGATTTGAAGACGATCATTATACCAGTAGGATGCAGAACTACTTTGTTCTTGTGATATCCTTTGCTAGCTCCCCAATAAGTTGTTACTTCAGCTAATCTTGACATTTCTCCATGGATTCTTCTCCAACAAAGAAATCAAGCTCAGAATGGCAATCCTCATGATGTTATACCTCAAATGGAATACTCTTTTCACCAGCGAAGTTGTTGATTCTTTTTCATCCCCAGTATTGGTCCAACCTGTTGAGTTTGGCTGGGTATCCTTGTTGAGATGTTTATTTCATCTCCAGTCTCGCTTCCTTTTGTCTGTTTTGTCAGCATAAGCATAAGCATGGCATAAGCACTCATATGCATAGCATTTTAGCATTTCTGTTTCCTTTTCTGGTGTTTTCCTGTTTTGGTTCACTTTGGCGGTTATTCTCCCCAAGTGACTGGGTTTGTCTATTCTCTCCAATAGAGTTGTCAGCCCTAGGCATAAAGTGCCCATCTGATCTGAATTCCCCACAGAGTTTGATTCTCGTGGATGATTGTTGGTTCAGTTATCTTTTCCACATATGGATAAGATAAGTTCCCATTTGAGTTCATTCCTCAATTGGAGTCTTGTTTAACCGTTTCTTTCTAGCTTGTTCCTAGATTGAACTTTGGTCCCTAGCAGGTGTGCTTTTTACCTATCTTTGAATGTGCATTTATTTTGCACCGTTTCTCGCAAGAAGAATCTTTTACAAGATCCACATTAAAGACATAATTATTTCTCCAACAGTGTTGTGATATCAACATATCTCTGAAACAACAATCTCTTAAAGAAGCTTGGCAGTCTCTTATAAGCAGCATATCTACCTCAGGTACTATTTAACCTATTCGCAACCGTAATTGGGTATTCCCCAGGAAGCCTTATCTTCAGTTATGCTACTCCGGTGCTAACCTATCGTTTTCTAGATACCTTTATTGGGGCCCATTTCTTGGTTCAATCTCCAATAAGGTTCTTCTTTTTCCAAAGTGCCAACCGGTCATACTTGAACCCGTTGTTCCATCACTATGATTGTCTTTTCCTAGTGAAGACCGTTTTTTCGGTTCAACCTTCATTGCGGATTCTTTCTAGAATGTCATCTAGTCGCGTTTAACCTTGATGATCAATCATTCTAGACACCTTTATTGGGGCCCATTTCTTGGTTCAATCTCCAATAAGGTTCTTCTTTTTCCAAAGTGCCAACCGGTCATACTTGAACCCGTTGTTCCATCACTTTGGATGTCTTTTCCCAGTGAAGACCGTTTTTCGGTTCAACCATCATTGCAGATTCTTTCTAGAATGTCATCTAGTCGCGTTTAGTCTTGATGATCAATCATTCTAGATACCTTTATTGGGTCCCATTTCTTGGTTCAATCTCCAATAAGGTTCTTCTTTTTCCAAAGTTCCAACCGGTCATACTTGAACCTGTTGTTCCATCACTTTGGATGTATTTTCCCAGTGAAGATCGTTTTTCGGTTCAACCTTCATTGCGGATCCTTTCTAGAATGTCATCTAGTCGCGTTTAGCCTTGATGATCAATCATTCTAGATACCTTTATTGGAGCCCATCTTTTGGTTCTACTTCCAATAAGGTTACTTTCCAGCTCCTACCGGTTTTTCCTCATAAAGCAGATTATTTTGTTATCTCAACCAATTCTTATTTGAGTACTAGAGTCTATTCTTGGCTCATTAACCTTGTTTCCTTTTAAACTCCAGTTGTTTATCTTCAGTTATCGTAAACCGTTTGCTTATATCAGGTTATCTTGAACCTGTATTGCTCATTCCAGGTGTTTTTTTATCTGGCGCGCAGAGTTCGTCTCTGTCTTTTCTGGCTTTTCTTGAATATCCCGTTTGAACTCTTCAGTATAAGAAATCCCCAGAAAATCTTTTTCGGGTGTCTATCTTTTTGTTTCAACTGATCTCTAGTGGAGATCATGCCTTCTTTCTGGTTTCTTGCCCAGTAAGATTGTGCCTTTTCCCCAGTGTCGTCTGGTCATGTTTGAACCTGTAGTCTATCTCCCCGGATCTTTCCCCAGTGGAGATTGTCTTTTTGTTTTCCCCAGTGTTTCTTTGGCGTCTCCCCGATGAGTCTCTTGCGTTGGTTAGCCTGTATCCCCATGAGGTGTTTCTCATGGATACTAACCTTCCTCCTTCCCCAGTGAAGCTTATCTTGTGTTTGCTTCCTGTCTGTCCTTTGGCGCCTTGTTGTGTCTACATCTTTGCATCTTCTTTGGCATTTTGGCATCATGTCTGTTGCATTGCATGTCTGCGCATATGAGGGTAAAATTTTCGGTTATCTGTATTTAAATATCTTTCACCTTTGATCCCATGAGGATCTTCATCTCTCGTGTCGTCCGGTGAAGATATTTAAATAGGGGCAACTGTTGTACCCCAAATTTTACCCTCATTTTTCTGCTAGTTGATGTTTTATTTATTGTTCTCTATTTTAACTCAATATTTATTTTAATATCTTTATCTGTCTTTATTTTAATTTATATTCAATGTGGCCTATTTTTTTTTTCATTTATATTTAAGTTGTTTTATTTTTATTAATTTAAATTAATCTTAATTTAATTTTAATAATTAGTTTAAATAATTAGATTATTTATTCATTTAGTTTATTTTTCTAACTAATTTTAATTTAGAATATCAATTAGTTTATTATTATTTTTATTAATCATATTATTAATTCAAAATTAAGAAAAAAGAGAAGCATTATCCATTTTCACATCAATTATCCATTTATCTTTAACCATAAACCATTTTTTCAATTTTCGTCCAAATCCATTCAAGATTCAATTTCTTTTTAATTATAATTCAAGTCCAATTCAAATTTCATGTCCATAAGTCTAGGCCAATTCCAAAATACGTCTTGTGCCATTCTTGCCAAGGAATAAGAATTTGCTGTTTGGTCCATTAAGTGAACAGTGCTTGTGTGTTAAAAAGAGCATGGTACGATTTAGTTTCTATACTTTGCCACTTGAACCAAAATCTGATCCCAAGATGAAGTGCATTGTACTTGACTAATCAACACTTCCAACACCCTTTTCTGTCACCAGCCCGTGTAAAGAGGAACCCAAGTACAACTTTTGCACTTTGCAAAGTGAGCATGTACTAGCCAAAAGCTTAAACCATTGTGTAATCTACCACTGTGCTCTAATATCTGGGATCTCCCCTTTTCTTTTCTGATCTTGAAACCATAAAAGAGGTTGCAACAAGCTTCACACGGCTCGAGAAGGATGGGAAAGCGAGTAGTAGCAGGTTGGTATTTTTCTCCCTTGTATCAAGCCAATACCCTTTGGTTTTCCAGGCTTTTAATCCAACGGCTTCCCCTATAAGAGGAGAACAAGGGAAGCGGTACGGGGGGAGGACGGTTTTCACAAGAACAAACCAAGAAACAAAAAACATCAACAAACATCAATATTCTCACTACATCTCTTTTTGCAACCAACAATCATAATACCAACTCTGAGCTTTCAAACCACCACTGCCATAAAAAAGGAAAACATCAGAGCAACATTTTCTCATACCATCAATACATCAACGCACCACACCAAATATTATAGTTGGCGAGTCACTCTTTGCAACCAAGAGCAGTCCACTAACAGGATATCATTTCAGAAGGAAATGAGTGGAGGTTAGCAAAGTTCTGAGGCCTCCATGCTTAGATTCTTCATACTCCGTACAGCTTAAGGGCAACAATAGTTGTTTTCTTTGCATTATAACCCACCAGCAGCAGCGGGAGAAACGTGTCGGTAACAACTTCGAACTCTTTTACATTACCATGTGTTACAGTGTGTTATATTTGTAGTTCTTGATACGTAACTGGTGTGTTATTGTCGGCGTTAATGTTTGATAATGACATGAGCTCTTACTTATTTAACAAGTTCTGCATGTATTCCTTTGAGTGTGAATGAATTTTTACTAGATAATGCATTGATAGCTTAGTAGTATGAAAGGTAACAGTGCTATGAGAACATGTTGCGTGCTTTATGAGGGTATATATGTGGAGCATAGGTTTTAAGTTAAATAACAAAGTTTGCTACGTTTGTGTAAAACAACTCATGTTTGTCGTTGTTGCTTGGTTTCATCCTACCATATATGTGTGTTTTTCACTGTAGTCTAGGTCTAAGCATCCAGTGCTGTTTTGTTTACTCTACTTGATGGTGATAAAAATTGATAGTGTTGCATTCATACAAGGAAATAGTCTGCTACCTGAGTGTGCTTGTGTGTGATGTAGAAAGTGTTGTATGGAAATGTGATGTGTGATGTGCTATGTTGTAGTACTTCAACTTGTTTATACAGCGTTGTGTCACATGTTGTGGCCTGTGTAGTTAAATGTGCATGATAAGACTGTAGTGCATTAATTCAGTGTGTGTTAGAGTGTGTAATATGAGTTGTGCGGGTGATATATCGTAGTATGTGATATTTCTGTGAATTTGTTGTAGCATATTGTGGCAGTGTTTGTTGTATTGTGTGCATAGTATCATTGCGTTGGGTGTTTAGTTGTTGTGTAGTGTTATGTGGTGCGTGTGACTCTGTGCCATGTATATGTAGTGTTATCGTGTGTTATGTCTGTTTGTTGTGCTGTGTCGTGTGTATGTAATTGCATAATAATGTCTTTAGCTAATATTGCTTGTCTTATCATTGCATTTGTTTGTTGAGATCATGTGTGAATAATTTTATTGTTATCGTTCGTTTTAGTTGCGTGTCTGTATAAAGCTATGCTTTTTGTATTATATGCATGTTGTAGCTACCTATTTTGTGTTCTTACTTTTGTTAGTATGTGTGTGTTATTATGAGTATCATATGTTCATATATTTTCGTCTTAGCTGCAATGTTATGTTATGTGGTAATATAATAGTGTGTGTGTATGCATGTGCCACGACGTCACAGTTTTATTGTGTGTTTTAAACATGGCCACCCATACTTGTGTTGTATAATAAAATGAAATGGAAGCATATATTGTTTGGATGAAACAGCCGTCCCAACGGTAGCACACTTGCCTTGCCTTTCACACACCATGCCTGGGTTCGATCCTGCGGATCAACCCTTTTTGTGTTTTTCTGTTTTTTTCGCTTACGTAATATATTATGTTGCGCTGGCCTCATGTTATCACGCTGCACACACAACGCAGTTGGCCTGTGTTTTGGGCTGCGTTCACAGGGTCCTGGGTTCAATCCCTAGGAGTGCATTTCTCTTTATTTTTACTACTTGTTGCTTTTTTTTTCAAGTTTATATCTCCATTTTCAATACCATAACTTGTTCTTTTTTAATCCTTTTCTCCCCATTCCTTTTGCTATGTTCTCCTAATTAAATTTTCTTTCTAAACATAAAAGAAAATTGATAAAATATTTATTCTTGAGCCATTTTATTCTTGATAAATTGAAAGTATCTTTTTGAGGTCTTTATTGCACTTCTTGATGCATCTTGCCATGTTATCTCCATTTATCATGTTTGATCTTTGTCTAACATATATATTTCCACTTTGCATGGTTATCTTGACTTTATTTCATCTCATAAATTTATTCATGTATTAGTGCATTATCTTACTTGAATCATTAACTTGTTATCATTTAGCATCTTTATAACTGTTATTATCCCCATTCCAAAGGAAAGTGATTAATGTTGACTCTTAAAGTCATAGCCCCCATCTTACCTTAGTAGCCTCATAAGAGCTAAACCCTATTTCTTGGCCTCATCAGAGCCATGGAATCACAACTAGCCTTAGGAAAGAGTTCTTACACTCTTGGTGATATTCATCCTAATGAATACTCACTTTCCCTATTGACTAAAACATAACATAGGACCATTATAACTAGACTTAGAGAGTTCTTATACTCTACAATGAGGTCACACTCATTTCCCCTCTGAATATTGACCACAGTCAATCATTCAGTAGAAGTAGAACTACGCATACTCTGATTCTATACCCGAGGATACGTAGGCGCAAAGTGCGATGCTTTGTCGAGTATACTTAGATACTAACTGTAGCACCCCAAAATTTGCCTACACTTTTCTAACTCAAGTGGCTTATGCTTCATTTGCATTTTAGCTAGGTCATCGGGTACATACATGCATATCATTTGGCTTTGTGGTTATGGGATCAATGTTCTCTGTTCAAGCATCGTCAGGTTGCAACAGACGTTTATTTCGTCACTCGACATATGCGCAAAGTATTTCTCCGGGTTACAAAATCAACGGGTCAGCAAAGCTCTTATCAAACATAATTTTATCATGTCAAGAATCTCAGAGGAAGTTAAAGTTTTCAGTCGATTCAGAACAGTTTGAGCAGAAAAGCAGTGCACTGTCTGTCAAATTTGAAAAATTCATAACTCTTGCTCTGGAACTCGTTTTGGCTGGATATTCAACAGTTAGAACCGTCTTGGTATTCTCTACAACTTTTATGTTCGGCTCGGAAGTCAATTCATCAAGGAAAGTGGTGGGAATTATTTGTTTCTGGAATTTCGGTTTCGCTGGATAATTGTGTCAGCGGTATTCAAAAGGGCTTAACTTCTGATTGGATCATCATTTCTGAGCTATTCCTATGCCAAAAAGTTCCATATTGAAATTATTTGCAACTTTTGTGTTTGGACCGAGGGCTGATTCTTTGAGGAAGATCTCTGAACACGCGAGTTTTCAGAGTCGATACAGTGCAAAAAACAGTGAAAAATAGTGCTGAACCGGTGTATTTCGGACACTAAAAAATTCATAACCCTCAGCTCGTTTATCGGATTGATGTCGTTCCGGTGCTTAAAATTTCGTTTAGATGTTATCTTCGTTCCGTGAATTCATTTTGGGTCAGGTCCGAGCGGAAGGACCCCGAAAATGTGAATTACCAGTGGGGTTCTTTGATGCAGTGCACTGTCTGTCAGATTTTGTAAAATTCATAACTCGATCAATTTTCATCGGATTGCGTCCGTTCTCGAAGCGTTGGTTCACAAATTTTATCATCTTCAAGTTTCAAGACAAGCTCGAGTTCGAACGATGCTCCGAAGATCATCGTTTTGGTTTATTTCGCAAAACGGAAGTGTTGAACCGAAGAAAAAGACTGAAAGTTGTTTCACGGGAAAATGCATATCTCGCTCGATTTTGTCCGATCGCGCTCATCTTTTGACACGAGGTCACTGACTCATAGATCTACAACTTTGCTGACAAAGTCGAGTCGAGATTATGCTCCGAAGAGGTTGACCTCGTCACGTTTTCGAGTAGCGGACACCAAATAAGCTGAAAAAACAACTTATTCAGTGACGTCTTGCAGCTTAAACATATCGATCGCACTCGATTTTGATTGTATGACGTCCGTTCTTTTTGCGTTGCAACCGTGATTCAGAGGCGGACGATGTTGTGGAAGGCTCAGAGTCGAAATTTCTTGCCGAAGACGGTGTTATTTTCACTTAAGCCAAAATTCTACCTTTTGCCCTTCATTTTAGACTCCACTATATATTCAAAACTCTCTCTCATTTCCCATAATTTTCACTCATTCTCACAAACACCAAAAACTCTCTCAAATTTTTCTCTCAACTCTCACAAGATCAAAAAACAAAAAGCTCATACACTCATTGGAAAACACACGTGATTTTGAGGAGAACAAAAGTTTGAACCCTAATCCTTCTCTCATTCGGATCTCACAATCCACAAAGGCTTTGGGCGAAATTCTTTCACAGTCTTCATCCTTGGAATCCATAGAGCACAAACCACCCATCGTTGGAAGCTAAAAGCAAGGATACGGACTGCTTGATCTCAGGTGAACGGAGAAGACGTCCGGAACCCTAGTTCCGGCATCTGGTTCAGGCTTCGGCGAGTTTAGGGTTTGGAGGTAGGAGACGAAATCTTGACCGTCCAATTGTTTGATCCCACGGTCCATATGATGCCACATCTTTTAATTTTTGTTTTTATTTGATGATTTACATATGTGTCATTCCACACTAACTACTATACACCCTCTGTTTCTATTACTTTTTATTTTTTATTTTTTTCTTCTTTTTTTCGTTTTTGTTTTAATAATTAAAAATAATTCCGATTATTCAAAAATTCCAATAAAAATCATGAACGTATTTTAATGTTTTATTTAATTATTTTTTAATTTTATTTTAATTTTTCATTTGTTTTGATAATTAATTCTGATTTTCTTTTCCAAGGTGTATTCCATGTTTACCCTTGTGGTTAATGCTTGTGTTTGATGACTTTGCCATGCCTTCTTGAGCCGATTTTTTTGTCATGTATTTACACTTAAATTATGAATGTTTGAATGTCATGTTTCTGTCTTGGTGATCAATTTTTTATTATTTTCCATGTGGTTCTCTTTGCTCCTCGATTATTGCTTCATTAGCTTGATACGTGTGATGTTTGGATCCATTTGGTGATGCAATTTTGTGGTTCTTGGTGAGACCTTTTTCATATACATTCTTGATGGATATGACGTGATTTTCAGAATTTATTCAGATTTTTATAAGGCATGCTTCTATTTTTGGTTGATATTTACATGTGACTCAAACTTTGAATGGAATGTTTTGGGTACGTGACCTAGTTTGGATCTTTTTGACCCTTTGTGTTTAAGTGAAGCTTGGAATGATTATATGTTGTGATCATATACTGACTTGGTTTGTTTGTGGCTTTGAAATCATTTTCATTTAATCATTTTTCTGTTTATGGGGGATTTTCCAAGTTGACAATGTTTTGACACAACTCTTTGGATGTTTTGAACTAGTTTCTTTGAGATGCCTTCTCATAAGATCTCATAAATGTTTGGTGACTCTTATTTACTTTGAATGACATGTGTGAGGTTCTGATCCTCTTGATATGGTTTCCATTAAATGACATTTGCTCACTTCTTGCCTCACATGATCTTTTGTTGCTTGCATGAATGACATAAGTGAACGTTTTGCCTAGTTTTGGCACATGTTTTGAGTGTGACGGATGATGTTCCTTCTTTGATGATTTGAGCTTACTATGACATGAAGTGCTTGCTGCCCTACCTTGTTTCTTATCTCTTGTGTCATCTTCTTCTTCATCTCCCTCACTTCTTTTCTTCCCTTTTGGATCTCAAGACTTGTTTAAGTCTTGGATTCACTTTTGCGTGTTCCCTTAGGGTTTCCTAGTCCAACTTAATCCTTGATTAAGCTTGGAGTAGGATAAACATTAGGATTCAAACCATGCATGCTAACTTAGCTAGATGTTCCCCTTTCAAACTCAACCTTAGGGCCACTTTTGCTTGATAACATTAGGACTCTTAGTTTCCCTTTAGAGTTTCCTTTGTGTCTTCTCTCTTCTCATCTCAAAACTTCTTGAAAACACTTAATAAGGATAAAGTGTATTGCGCACGAGCCTTAAGCGTGGGGAATGAGAAATTAGGTGCTTCCTCTCATCTTTCTAGAGTGCTTGGCGAGCGTCCTGTCTTGGGACGATTCGTTAAGTATTCGTCCCTGTGCCCTAGGCTTTGGTGCAATGCAAGTTATGAACTAACTCAAGTCACTTCTGTCTTAAAAAATACAGACAAATTTCAAACCTTTTTGTCCTTCGGGAATGTCAAACTAAAGGCTAATTTCAAAAAGGGCACGTTACTTTCCGTCTGAGTCGCAAACAGGCATCGACCCTAACTGCCGGACGCAAACTTAACGTCGCTCATAAAAAACAAAAAAAGAACTTGGTCCGAACTACATTGACTCTGAATTCCCCATTGCATAAAGGGGGTACGTAGGCCTAGGACGACGACGTCCTACCGAGTCTGTCTTTGTCTTCCCCTTCTCCGGCTTAGTACAACCCTAGATGATAGGATAACTCACCCTTAGATTAGACAACAAGCGTGGATCCCATCGAGTACGATGGACGCGTGGGGTGCTAGCACCTTCCTCTCGCATAACCGACTCCCGAACCTAGGCTATGGTTGCGATGACCATTCCTTTCCCTCTTCCTCAGGTTTATGTGGTGTTCCCTTTCCCCCTCTTGGGATAAATTTACACGGCTGGCGACTCTGTTTTCCGCGCCACTCTCGCGTTTGTACCTGGATGAAAATCCTGGGAGCGACATCTAGCGACTCTGCTGGGGACTCTGGTTGACCTATGCTGGTCCATCCCTAAGCGAGTAAATCCTAGCGCTTGCTTTTCTTTGTTCTCTTTGGGTGTTTTTGTTTTTTGTTTTGCTTTATTTGTTGTATTTTATTTTTACAGCTTTTTACTGCATTGCATTTCATTTTTATTACTGTCATACTGGATACTGCTGTGTTGTGCTGGCTGTTTCTGTTTTGCAGGTTGGGTTGTTCTGAGAGATAAGCCCAATACCCAGGCTTGAGTACACCCTAGGACTAGAGTGGAGAGTAGTGGGACCTACGTGCCCGCTTGGTACGTTTGTGTGTTCACGAAATTCACAACCAGACGAGGCTATCTTGGGACGCATTCTAACGTTTGTGTCTTGCGCATGTTAGGATGTCGATCTAGAGAGCTGTCGACTCTGGTGACCGATCATCGAGGACCTTAGTGGAAACATCCCTCTTTAGTGGTGACAGTGGCAGACCACACTCTGTGGCAAACCCATTCGTACCCGAGGGCCCACTTTGGAACTCGCATAGGATGGCCCCTATCTTTTGAAGAGAATCAGTGGAGGCACTCCTCGATTGACGATAGTACTGTACCCCGAGGGATGAATGTACTATTTTTTCTCGACCTCAGTGCCAGAAGCTGAGGACGTCCTGTTTTGGAGAATCAGTTGAGGCCTCCTCGATTGATGATGATGCCAAACCAGAAATGGTGAACGTATCATCATTTCTCGACCTGAGAGCCCGGGATACTGAACATCCTAGTACCCACACGTGAGAGGGGATGGGTGTTTGCAGGTTTGCAGGTAACCGAAACCTTCAACCTACCCGTTTTTTTTTGGATTTCTCATCAATGTTTGATAATCTGGGTTCCTGGTTATCTCAGTGGTTCGATATTTTGGAATTCTGGTTTTTTGGGTTGTGGTTCTCGTTCAGTTAACAGAACAGCACATCCAGCAGTGTTGCCTTGATCCCATGTTTGCATGAGCATATCATTTTTCTTGCATTCTGACATGTTTGACATTTTTCAGGGCTTGCATCTTACTCTTGATTCCGGTTTTCTGATGTTACCTTGGCATGGATATCCAGAGAAAGAAGACTGTTGCCTATTCGTTCCCAGATCCGACCTTGACATTGATTCACAAGCTGATTAGTATAGCTGGTCCCGGAGTTCGTACAGAGTTCAGTGGAGGGTATGGGAGACTTCTGAAGTTTGTCTACAATATCTCCAAGTATGAGAAGGATGTCATTCATACACTTCTTCAGTTTTACAATCCGTCTTTGCGTTGCTTCACTTTCCCAGACTACATCTTGGCCCCAACATTGGAGGAGTTCTCATTTATTTTGGGAATCCCCATCAGGCATGACATAGTGTTCTTTTCTGAAGAACACCCCGGGATAAAAGAAATGGCTATTGCTCTTCATATTGGTGAATCCGTTCTGAGCAGTAATATTGAGGAAAAACAAGGAGCTAAGGGTTTCTTATTGAAGTTCTTGTTTGATCAAGCTTGCATACATGTTAAAGAGAAGAATTGGACTACTTTCCAAGCTATTCTGGCTATGTGCATCTATGGGATTGTCCTGTTTCCCAATGTTCCTGATTTGGTGGATATGCATGCTGTCAGAATCTTTATTTCAAAGAATCCTATACCTACCTTGCTAGGTGATGTGTATCACTCAGTCCACTACAAGAATGAAAATAGGCGGGGAAAAACCGTGAGTTGTTGTCCACCGCTCTTATCTACTTGGTTTCTGAGCCATCTCCCCGAAACTGGCGCTTTCGTTGATACGAGAGATTCTCTGAAGTGGTCAAAGAGGTTAATGGGCTTGACTGCTGACAACATTGTCTGGTTCAATCATGACTTGCTAGGAATAGAGATTATTTGCAAGTACGGAGAATTCCCTAATGTACCCTTGATAGGGAGTAGAGGTGGAATTAACTATAATCCTTCCCTTGTTATCAGGCAGTTTGGTTATCCTTTGAAAGGTCCACCTGAAGAGCGAGATGTCAGAGAGTCCTTATTCTTCAATGGTACTGAGGATCAAGAGATGATAAGGAGGATTGTGAATGCTTGGAAGCAGGTGACCAAGAGGGGAAAAACTTCATTCGGGAAATGTAACAACCGGGCTTTCCCTTCCTATAAAGAGTGGATTAAGAAGAGAGCAGAAGAGGAGCTTCTTCCCTTCCCGGTAGAACCACCATCTTACCCCTTGCTGATTGAGCCTCCTACCACAGTTGAGATAGAGAAGTTTAACAAGTTGTGGGCTGAAAAGGAAAAGCTGCGAGAAGAAAACAGTGAGCTACAAAGAGAGATTTATCAGTTGAAACATGAGCGGGGTGAAGCTGTTCATATCGCCAAGTTGAACACAGAGCTTCTCGCTAAGGCAGAAAAGGAGCTAGTTGACATGGTCACAACTAGACAAAGGATGAAGTAAGCTTTAGATGGTATCAGTAAGGTTCTCGAGTCTAAGAAGGAGGAATTGGACAAGGCTTTGTTAAAAATTCACAGGTTCAATGCTCACCGAGAAACTGCAATGGCTGAGAATAAGAGAAAGGAAGACGATTACCTGGCTCAGATTGATCAATTGAAGTCGCAGCTCAAGAAGAAAAACGCTGAGATCTTATCAGGGGTATTCCAGAGACAAGCAGTCGAGGGTCGACTCAATGAAGCCATAGCCTCCATAGAGGAACTGAAGGTCCAAGCTGGAGTGAAGAGATCTAGACATGAGGGATCTAGCATTGATGGTGTTTCTAGAGAAGACGCTTGGGAGTTACATTGCCGATACTTGGAAGGGATCATGCATAGGAGAGACATTCTCATTCAAGAGCTAATTCAGAGACCGAAGCATCCCGACACCAAAAAGCTGTTCAAAGAAATTCAAGACTGGAGCAAGAAGCATAATGGATGGGGGGGATTGACACTTGTAGACTTTGATGACATGCCGTAGTTTTCTATTTTCTTTCATTATTCTACCAGACAAAATCAGAAAAGACTCATGGATCAACTATAAAATGAGATGACTGAGATGCGGACCTGCATGAACTAATTCATGGATTTAATGCAAGGGGTTGCTCAGGGCCAAGAGCAGTTAAGAACTGTTGTCCAACCACTGATTGAAAGGATTGATGACGAAGCTGTCCTTCATGGAGGAGTCCATACTGGTGTTACTGGTACTAATGTTCAGAATGGCCCTCTGGGCGGAGGTATTACTATTTCTGGTGTTGTGATCCCTCCGGGCGGGGCTGAAAATGTCGGGGGAGGTGGTATTGGTGTCTGTGCTATTCATGGCCGTCAGTTTGATGATATTCAAGATGATGCATTCTCTGTGCCAGGTAGGGATGCTGGTTCCCAGATTGACACTGATCAGAGATTCAGGTTGATTGAGGAACAACTGAGGGGTATTGCCAATCAAGATTCTGTGGGTATGGATTTAGAGGATTTGGGGCTGGTTCCAGGCGTTGTTATCCCGCACAAGTTTCAGACGCCTACCTTCGAAAAGTACAATGGTATAACTTGCCCAAAGACTCACGTCAGGGCATACACGAGTAAAATGGTTGCTCACACAAAGAACGAAAAGTTGATGATGCATTGCTTTCAAGATAGCCTATCTGGGGCATCCCTGGAATGGTATATGCAGCTAGAGAGGAAAGACGTTCGTAGTTAGAGAGACCTGGCAGGGGCATTTATTAGACACTATCAATATAACACTAATATGGCTCCCAATCGTACACAGCTGCAGAATATGTCTCAAAAGAGCAATGAAAGCTTTAGAGAGTACGTCCAGAGGTGGCGTGAATTGGCTTCCCGAGTTCAACCTCCGATGTTGGAAAGAGAGCTCGTTGATATGTTCATGGATACGCTTCAGGGGCATTATTATGAGAAATTGGTTGGATGTTTGTCAGCTGGATTTTCAGGTCTCGTATTGGCAGGAGAAAGAGTTGAAAACGGCATCAAAATGGGAAAGATTCAAGTTGCTCCCGGTTATTCTGAAAATGCGAAGAAACGTTACAGGGGAGAAGAAGGAGAGACTAATGTCGTTCAGTACCAACAACCTTATGCTCCTCAACAACAGAAGTATCAGCGTCAGAATCAGCATAGGCCGCGCAACAACTTGGAAAGAAGGAATGCTCCTCTTCATCCAGTTCCCATGTCGTACAGTCAACTCTTGCCACACCTGGTTCGAAACTCATTGGTGGAGCCTACGACTTTGAAGCCTATTCCAGAACCATACCCTCCGGGGTACAATCCCCATGTGCAATGTGGATATCATGGAGGATCTATGGGGCACTCAACCGAAGATTGCAAAGCCTTCCAAGCCAAAGTGCAGCAATTGATTGACAAAGGGTACATATCATTTCCAGAAGGAGACTTGGTTGTGCATGTCGACCTCTCATCTATTTGAAGACTTCAAGGGTCATCTCCTAAAGCCAGCAGTCCAAGCGGAGTCAAGTCTTCTCAACAACGGCAGTCATCAGTTTCTTTATTACATTTTCATTTGTAGTTTTTTCATTTCTCGTTAAAGCATTGTATGCATGTAGAAATTTGTTTGTTTTTAATGACGATCATAATACAATGAGCATGTTTTCCTTGAAGTAATCCGTTCGTGTTCACTCTTAAATGTTTATATGCACTGCAATACCAATTTTCTTGTTTAGAACTCTTGAGGGAGGATGACGAAATAAGAGCGCAGATTTCTAATGGTGTGCATTTGGATGAAACCCTGTTAAGGATGTACAGGCATTGTTTCAAATTCACAAACACTGGAGATATAAGGGAGATAGACCCTCGTTAACCCCTTTGAGCCTTAAAGTGGGAGCTTCTTTCGTACAAAAAAACCCTCATACTTAACCCAGGGGCAGGGTAGGCGTCAGTTAGTTTGACCGAGCGTTCAAATTCCAAGGAGAGTGTGCATCCGAGGATCCATTACCTCCCATTCCGCTAGCAAGAGGTTAAACCACAATGGTTATCCATCAACAATCAAGGAGTGAGGCAGTCACAACCCTTTCAAGCAAGTAAGACAACCAGTGTCACACGCTTTGTTCAAAAAGGGGAATAAAATAAAAAAGAAAGCCCGCTAAGTTGAAACTTGAAAACAAGCGACTTAGGTAAAAGTTAGGGCATCCCGCTGGATTTAAAAATCGAAAAAAATACTCAAAAGAGCCAGTCCAGGCAAAAATTAGGGATCAAAAAAGCAAAAGAAAGAAAAACCGAAAGGCGAAAAGGATTACAAAGGAAAATCCTCGATAAGAACAAATTCGCGTGATTACAGACACAAAAGATAAAAAGGGGTGACTGTCATTCAAAAACCCCTTAGGTGCCAAACCATTAGTGGCATAGGTTCCTTGAAGATCATAAACCTTTTGAGAGATGAGCGTTTGGTTCAGATTAACTGAACATAGGACTGGAGGACATCACGAAGAGTGGGTGGGCACCGATAAATTTTGAGCCATAAATTCTTTTTCTGAAACCGTGAACCAGACTATGTTACAACCCTTAAAAGCCCTAATTGAAACAGGGTTTATTCCGAAAGCGTACTTCAACAGGATAGCGTTCCTGACTCCTATGAGTTGTGCTAATAAGATTGGTTGGTATTACATGTGCGCATTGTTTTGCCATTCAAAAATCAAGGTCGCATCCCAGCTAGTGATTCGTTCATGAAGCTTGGCAGCGCATTTTCAATAAAACTTCAAGGTTAACATGAGTGTTGCATTAGAATTGTCATTCTCATAATAAACATTCTCTGCTTGCATGTGTTCGATATCAAAGAAGCTTACACGATGAACGACAGTCGAGAAGCTCGATCACGCCAAGTTGAGATGGTGAAAATTCCGAAGGACAATCATGTCAAGGGGTATGTAGCTAAGAGACTGTACACAGCTTAGGGATTCCCATTAAATGGTGATAAGGTGCAGCTAATCTGGAGCAGTCACGCTAAAAAATCTTCTTAAAGCAGCCAAACAGGGGTAATCAGGTCGATTTGATGAATCTCGGTAAGATCAGTCAGGGGAAAAGTTTCTTCAAGACTTGGGGCAGGCCATCCCTAGAGCGTGAGAAATTATCCACTCCTGAAAGTGGTTAATTGAAAGCACCTCCTCAAGGTACTAAAGCAGAGTATTTTTAAGTCATTACGACCCCTTTCGAGGTAATGTACGTCATGGATTATGAAGACTGGGGCAGTTATGTCGAGATAGGATAAATCTCTCCAAGAGTTTGAAGACCCTGGGGCAGTGCGAATGCCCGGTCTTCTATAAAATCCTCTTGAGATGATTTCTTCCGTTAGACCTGGTGGTCTGGGGCAAGTGGAAAGTTTAAAGGGCCGTTTACGACCTTAGAAACAAGTCAGGATTGGATGGCAACAGGATTGTATTTCCCCAGTAGTTTGCTCTCCCCAGGATTGAGATTGCACTTTCCTCAGCAGAGCAGACCTTCCCCAGCAGGAGACTTGGGAAGTATTTTCTCCGGATCAAGATGTTATCTCCCCACAGAATCAGGTGTTCACTTTCCCCAGCCAGTCAGGAAGTGTACTTTCACCGACAACGTTATGTTCTAATCCCTAGCAAGGTGAGAGTAAAGTCATTCTCCCATCAGCAGGCTAGGTTCAGCAGTATCCCCAAGCAGGATGGTATTATGGGCTGTTTTCCCCAAGCAGGATGGTATTATGGGCTGGCATCCCCCAGTAGGTCCTAAGCCCGTCTGTTATTGGCAATCCTCAGTAACAGACTTCTGGTTCTGTTATTGGCATTCATTCTTAATTCCCCCAGCAGAGGAGGAATCTCAGGTTCGACGTCACCTTCAGTAAAGGACATGTGTAATCCCCGGTAGTGTGTTTCTTTTGGGATTTCATCCCCGACAGAAGTTGTGGATCCAAAGAGTCAGTCAGTGTGATCCTTCTCACCGGAGCTCTTGGATTCAGAGGACAATTTATTTTTGTCATCCCCAGCTGAATTGGTCTTTTCTCTCCAGCATTTATTTTGTTGGAGAGACCCCTTTTGCATATCATAAGCATTTGCATTGCATCCTCAAAAGCGTAGCATTTCCACTTCGTATGGAGCATTACGGTAAAATTCAGACATTTGCATTTGAAGCATAAGCCAGGTTTGATACTTTCTTTGCCAGTTCTCTTTCTCAGCAGAGACAGCATGACTCAGGAGATTTTGGAGGGACGCGTTCCTCATACTTGTGCTCCCCGGCAGAGTCTTTTATTTAGACTTCTCCTTCCCCAGCGGAGTTATCTTGCCTGTGGATTTTGAGTTCGTTAGGAATTTGCCTTGGATTGGCCAATTTCCTTTGTAAATCCAGTTCTCGTCTGGTAGTCAATTCTCGTCTGACTTACTTGGTGAAACCCAGTTCTCGTCTGGTAGTCAGTTCTCGTCTGACTTATTTTGTAAATCCAGTTCTCGTCTGGTAGTCATTTTTCGACTGACTTATTTGGTGTAAACCCAGTTCTCGCTTGGTAGTCAGTTCTCGTCTGGTAGTCAGTTCTCGTCTGACTTATTCTATAAATCCAGTTCTCGTCTGGTAGTTAGTTTTCGACTGACTTATTTGGTGTAAACCCAGTTCTCGCCTGGTAGTCAGTTCTCGTCTGATATCTCTTTGATAAATCCAGTTCTCGCCTGGTAGTCAGTTCTCGTCTGACTTATTCTGTAAACCCAGTTCTCGCCTGGTAGTCAGTGCTCGTCTGATATCTCTTTGGTAAATCCAGTTCTCGCCTGGTAGTCAGTTCTCGTCTGACTTATTCTGTAAATCCAGTTCTCGCCTGGTAGTCAGTTATCGTCTGACCTATTGTTGCGGGAGTTAGTTCTCGTCTGACTTATTTCGTGAAACCCAGTTCTCTTTATCAGCAGAGATAGCAATCTTTTGAAGATTTTCTTCGTCAGTTCCCTTTATCAGCAGGGATGGCATATTTCGAGATTCCTTTGTCAGTTCTCTTTATCAACAGAGATGACATAACCCAGAAGTTTTGTTTCACGTTATCCCCGGCGAAGTCCGCTTTATGTTGGTTATCCTTTGCAGATACAATTGAGGTTGTATTCGTTTTGTGGGTGTGATTGAGGTCGTATTCATGTTTTCTTTGTGGGTAGAATGATTGAGGTCAGTCTTCCTTTGAGGGTACAATTGAGGTTGTATTCGTTTTGTGGGTGCGATTGAGTTCGTATTCGTGTTTTCTTTGTGGGTAGAATGATTGAGGTCAGTCTTCCTTTGAGGGTACAATTGAGGTTGTATTCGTTTTGTGGGTGCGATTGAGGTCGTATTCGTGTTTTTTTTGTGGGTAGAGTGATCAAGGTCAGTCTTCCTTTGAGGGTACAATTGAGGTTGTATTCGTTTTGTGGGTGCGATTGAGGTCGTATTCATGTTTTCTTTGTGGGTAGAGTGATTGAGGTCAGTCTTCTGTTGCGGGTACAATTGAGGTTGTATTCGTTTTGTGGGTGAGATTGAGGTCGTATTCATGTTTTTGTAGGTGCGATTGAGGTCGTATTCATGTTTTCTTTGTGGGTAGAGTGATTGAGGTCAGTCTTCCTTTGCGGGCACGATTGAGGTCGTATTCGTCTTATTTTTGGGGCATGATTGAGGTCATACTCCTTATTTTTTAGCACGCTCCATTTCGTTATTCTCACCATTAGCAAATTTCAGGTTTCTTTTGGTATTCAATCTCCGTGAATCCTTTGAACGCATGACAACCATTGCTATCATACCTTCAGGACCAAGTTGATTGAATAGGGGCATCTGTAGCACCCCAAAATTTGCCTTCACTTTTCTAACTCAAGTGGCTTATGCTTCGTTTGCATTTTAGCTAGGTCATCGGGTACATACATGCATATCATTTGGCTTTGTGGTTATGGGATCAATGTTCTCTGTTCAAGCATCGTCAGGTTGCAACAGACGTTTATTTCGTCACTCGACATATGTGCAAAGTATTTCTCCGGGTTACATAATCAACGGGTCAGCAAAGCTCTTATCAAACATAATTTTTCATGTCAAGAATCTCAGAGGAAGTTGAAGTTTTCAGCCGATTCAGAACAGTTTGAGCAGAAAAGCAGTGCACTGTCTGTCAAATTTGCAAAATTCATAACTCTTGCTCTGGAACTCGTTTTGGCTGGATATTCAACAGTTAGAACTGTCTTGGTATTCTCTACAACTTTTATGTTCGGCTCGGAAGTCAATTCATCAAGGAAAGTGGTGGGAATTATTTGCTTCTGGAATTTCGATTTTGCTGGATAATTGTGTCAGCGTCATTCAAAAGGGCTTAACTTCTGATTGGATCATCATTTCTGAGCTATTCCTATGCCAAAAGTTCCATATTGAAATTATCTGCAAC
This sequence comes from Lathyrus tuberosus, assembly GCA_022829125.1. NCBI lineage: Eukaryota > Viridiplantae > Streptophyta > Magnoliopsida > Fabales > Fabaceae > Lathyrus > Lathyrus tuberosus. The sequence goes on from JALAZF010000041.1 coordinate 10,997,089, forward strand.
TTTTGTGTTTGGACCGAGGGCTGATTCTTTGAGGAAGATCTCCGAACACACGAGTTTTTAGCGTCAATACAGTGCAAAAAACAGTGAAAAATAGTGCTAAACCAGTGTATTTTGGACACTAAAAAATTGATAACTCTCAGCTCGTTTATCGGATTGATGTCGTTCTGGTGCCTAAAATTCTGTTTAGATGTTATCTTCGTGCCGTGAATTCAGTTTGGGTCAGGTCCGAGCGGAAGGACCCCGAAAATGTGAATTACCAGTGGGGTTCTTTGATGCAGTGCACTGTCTGTCAGATTTTGTAAAATTCATAACTCGGTCAATTTTCATCGGATTGCGTCCGTTCTCAAAGCGTTGGTTCACAAATTTTATCATCTTCAAGTTCCAAGACAAGCTCGAGTTCGAACGATGCTCCGAAGATCATCGTTTTGGTTTATTTCGCAAAACGGAAGTGCTGAACCGAAGAAAAAGGCTAAAAGTTGTTTCACGGGAAAATGCATATCTCGCTCGTTTTTGTCCGATCGCGCTCATCTTTTGACACGAGGTCACTGACTCATTGATCTACAACTTTGCTGACAAAGTCGAGTCGAGATTATGCTCCGAAGAGGTTGACCTCGTCACGTTTTCGAGTAGCAGACACCAAATAAGCTGAAAAAACAACTTATTCAGTGACGTCTTGCAGCTTAAACATATCGATCGCACTCAATTTTGATCGTATGATGTCCGTTATTTTTGCGTTTCAACCGTGATTCAGAGGCGGACGATGTTGTGGAAGGCTCAGAGTCGAAATTTCTTGCCGAAGGCGGTGTTATTTTCACTTAAGCCAAAATTCTACCTTTTGCCCTTCATTTTAGACTCCACTATATATTCAAAACTCTCTCTCATTTCCCATAATTTTCACTCATTCTCACAAACACCAAAAACGCTCTCAAATTTTTCTCTCAACTCTCACAAGATCAAAAAACAAAAAGCTCATACACTCATTGGAAAACACACGTGATTTTGAGGAGAACAAAAGTTTGAACCCTAATCCTTCTCTCATTCGGATCTCACAATCCACAAAGGCTTTGGGAAAAATTCTTTCACAGTCTTCATCCTTGGAATCCATAGAGCACAAACCACCCATCGTTGGAAGCTAAAAGCAAGGATACAAACTGCTTGATCTCAGGTGAACGGAGAAGACGACCGGAACCCTAGTTCCGGCGTCTGGTTCAGGCTTCGGCGAGTTTAGGGTTTGGAGGTAGGAGACGAAATCTTGACCGTCCAATTGTTTGATCCCACGGTCCATATGATGCCACATCTTTTAATTTTTGTTTTTATTTTATGATTTACATATGTGTCATTCCACACTAACTACTATACACCCTCTGTTTCTATTACTTTTTATTATTTTTTTTCTTCTTTTTTTCGTTTTTGTTTTAATAATTAAAAATACTTACGATTATTCAAAAATTCCAAAAAAAAATCATGAACGTATTTTAATGTTTTATTTAATTATTTTTGAATTTTATTTTAATTTTTCATTTGTTTTGATAATTAATTCTGATTTTCTTTTCCAAGGTGTATTCCATGTTTACCCTTGTGGTTAATGCTTGTGTTTGATGACTTTGCCATGCCTTCTTGAGCCGGTTTTTTTGCCATGTATTTACACTTAAATTATGAATGTTTGAATGTCATTTTTCTTTCTTGGTGATCAATTTTTTATTATTTTCCATGTGGTTCTCTTCACTCCTCGATTATTGCTTCGTTAGCTTGATACGTGTGATGTTTGGATCCATTTGGTGATGTAATTTTGTGGTTCTTGGTGAGACCTTTTTCACATACATTCTTGCTGGATATGACGTGATTTTAAGAATTTATTCAGATTTTTATAAGGCATGCTTATATTTTTGGTTGATATTTACATGTGACTCAAACTTTGAATGGAATGTTTTGGGTACGTGACCTAGTTTGGATCTTTTTGACCCTTTGTCTTTAAGTGAAGCTTGGAATGATTATATGTTGTGATCATATACTGACTTGGTTTGTTTGTGGCTTTGAAATCATTTTCATTTAATCATTTTTCTGTTTATGGTGGATTTTCCAAGTTGACAATGTTTTGACACAACTCTTTGGATGTTTTGAACTAGTTTCTTTGAGATGCCTTCTCATAAGATCTCATAAATGTTTGGTGACTCTTATTTGCTTTGAATGACATGTGTGAGGTTCTGATCCTCTTGATATGGTTTCCATTAAATGTCATTTCCTCACTTCTTGCCTCAATTGATCTTTTGTTGCTTGCATGAATGACATAAGTGAATGTTTTGCCTAGTTTTGGCACATGTTTTGAGTGTGACGGATGATGTTCCTTCTTTGATGATTTGAGCTTACTATGAAATGAAGTGCTTGCTGCCCTACCTTGTTTCTTATCTCTTGTGTCATCTTCTTCTTCATCTCCCTCACTTATTTTCTTCCCTTTTGGATCTCAAGACTTGTTTAAGTCTTGGATTCACTTTTGCGTGTTCCCTTAGAGTTTCCTAGTCCAACTTAATCCTTGATTAAGCTTGGAGTAGGATAGACATTAGGATTCAAACCATGCATGCTAACTTAGCTAGATGTTCCCCTTTCAAACTCAACCTTAGGGCCACTTTTGCATGATAACATTAGGACTCTTAGTTTCCCTTTAGAGTTTCCTTTGTGTCTTCTCTCTTCTCATCTCAAAACTTCTTGAAAACACTTAATAAGGATAAAGTGTATTATGCACGAGCCTTAAGCGTGGGGAATGAGAAATGAGGGGCTTCCTCTCATCTTTCTAGAGTGCTTGGCGAGCGTCCTGTCTTGGGACGATTCGTTAAGTATTCGTCCATGTGCCCTAGGCTTTGGTGCAATGCAAGTTATGAACTAACTCAAGTCACTTCTGTCTTAAAAAATACAGACAAATTTCAAACCTTTTTGTCCTTCAGGATTGTCAAACTAAAGGCTATTTTCAAAAAGGGCACGTTACTTTCCGTCTGAGTCACAAACAGGCATCGACCGTAACTGCCGGACGCGAACTTAACGTCGCTCATAAAAAACTCAAAAAGAACTTGGTCCGAACTACGTTGACTCTGAATTACCCATTGCACAAAGGGGGTACGTAGGCCTAGGACGACGACGTCCTACCGAGTCTGTCTTTGTCTTCCCCTTCTCCGTCTTAGTACAGCCCTAGATGATAGGATAACTCACCCTTAGATTAGACAACAAGCGTGGATCCCATCGAGTACGATGGACGCGTGGGGTGCTAGCACCTTCCCCTCGCGTAACCGACTCCCGAACCTAGGCTATGGTTGCGATGACCATTCCTTTCCCTCTTCCCCAGGTTTATGCGGTGTTCCCTTTCCCCCTCTTGGGATAAATTTACACGGCTGACGACTCTGTTTTCCGCGCCACTCTCGCGTTTATACCTGGATGAAAATCCTGGGAGCGACACTAACCCCTAGGGTTTCAACCTTTAGCATAGAACCTTTAGCAAACATAAGATAAATATTAACAAGAGGTTCCCGTAGAGTACTACGGACGTTTAGGGTGCTAATACCTTTCCTAGGCGTAACCAACCCCCGAACCTTAGATCTCCCCCCCTTTAGGGTTTTTAACGATCTTGAACCTTTCCTTTGGATAAATCAAAGTCGATTGTAAAAGAAAATGATGCAAGTTAATTAATAGCTTGTTATCCGATTTTCACCGCAACAGTTGCCTCCTTTTTAAAATTAGGGTTTTTTATGTTTGTTTCGTAAAGTTTCTGCTTGTTTATGATATTAGTTTGAAATGGAAGAAATGATTACCCTCAACATTCATCATAGTGGGGAATTTATTGACTCTGATAAAACGAATTACGTGGGGGGTAAATGTAACGAATTACAGGTAGATGTTGATAGGTGGTCGTATTTTGAGTTGATAGGTGTTTTGAAAGACATAGGGTATACTGATGTAGACAATGTCTACTACAAGGATCCTACATTTGGGATTAATGTGCTTAGTGATGATAAAGGTGTGTTAGAGATAGCTGACCTAGGTAGGGTACATCTGAAGGTCGACATATACATTGAACACCCATTATCCCAACCTGAGTATGTTGATAAGGGTGACACATTAAATGAAGAACCTACAAATATGGAGGAGGACACATTAAATGAAGAACCTACAAACATGGAGGAGGACATATTAAATGAAGAACCTTTGGATGTTGTGAATCAAGAACAATATGATATTGTTGTTGAACTTGTTGATCGAGTCCTTAAGGATGTAAACAATTCTGTTGAGTGTGTCCACCCTGGTGAGGGAGTGAATTCTCGTGAGGGTGTTAAGGCTGGTGATGGAGTGAATTCTAGTGAGGGTGTTAAGGCTGGTGAGGGAGTGAATTCTGGTGAGGATGTTGCTGCTGATGGGAGTGTCAAGCCTGTTGAGGGTGTTGATGGGATTCATGGTGAGGTTCATGATGGGAGTGACACAAGCTCTGATGACAGTGAGGATTCATCATATAATTATGATAGTGCATTGGAGCTTGATTTTAGTGATTCTGATGTTAGTTTGGATTATGATGAAGAACATGTTGCCAAAATGGTGGAGTGTGATGAAAAACATGAAGGAAGTAGCAAAATCAATAAAAGGACAGGGGAAGCAGATAGTGGAGGTGAGAATGCAGTTGTGTATGATAGTGATGAACTAGATAGTGGATGTGACACTGAGGATGATGAAGAACCAAGGAAGATGAAGCATCCAATTTTCAAGGCTATGAAAGACATGTCTAACTATAAATGGGATTTGGGAACCTATTTTAATACCAAAAGTGATTTTAAGGAAGCTATTCAAACATATGCTGTTCAGAATGGGAGAGGTCTAAAGTTTCTAAAAAATGACAACAAAAGAGTGAAGGTGGTATGTAAAGATGGTTGTCAGTGGGAGGCCTATTGTGGAAAGTTTCTTGATGAGGACACTTGGCAGCTTAGAAAATTAGTTGACACACATAATTGTGCTAGAGAGTATAATGTCAAGATGATGAGCATGAAATGGCTAAGCAAGAGGTTGCAAAATACATTGAAAAACAATCCTAAGCTTAAGCTAAAGGATATTAAGGAGAAGGCTCTTAAGAAATGAAATGTAGGTGTTAACAAGACAAAGGCAATTAGGGCCAGATTTGCAGCCAGGGATATGGTAGATGGATCTTATTTAGGAGATTACACTAGGATTTATGACTACTGTCATGAAATTTTGAGGACAAATCCTGGTTCCACTGTTAAGATAAATGTCACACCAGTTCAAGAGGGTGTTGAGGATGCTAGACCTTATTTCAAGAGGTTGTACATTTGTTATGATGCTTGCAAGAAAAGTTTCAAGTTGTGTAGGCCAATTATTGGCCTTGATGGATGTTTTTTAAAGGGCATATGTGGTGGCCAGATCTTAGCTGCAATAGGAACAGATCCTAATGATCAAATGTTGCCTATTGCCTTTGCTGTGGTGGAAGGGGAAAATAAAGACTCATGGACTTGGTTTTTAAAGCTCCTCATTGATGATTTGGGTGGAAGAGAAGAATGTAGGACCTATACTTTCATTTCAGATCAGCAAAAGGTACCACTAGATTTATTACATTAATTTAAGTTTGAATGTATTTTTTGATTTAGAATGTAATTTGAACTTTTATTTGATATATGCATTTGCAGGGTCTTCTTCTAGCTATGGATGAATTGTTACCAAGTGTTGATCAGAGGTTTTGTGTGAGACATCTATACAACAATTTTAGGAAGAAATTTCCAGGAAAAGTGTTCAAGGAGATCATTTGGAAGGCAGCAAGAGCTACTTATCCACAGGCTTAGGAAAGAGAGATGAGAGGCATGAGGAGGATAAATGAAGAGGCCTACAAACACATGATGTAAACACCACCAAGATTTTGGAGCAAGTCCTACTTCAGAACCACAACAAAGTCTGATATTGTCCTGAATATTATGTCAGAAGCTTTCAACAGTGTGATTGTGGAAGCAAGGGCAAAACCTTTGGTCACAATGTTAGAAGATATTAGGGGATGTATAATGGAAAAATGGGCGGCAAATAGGTTGAAGTTCACTAATTTGGGTGATGATGGAGTGTTGCCAAACATAAAGAAGCAGGTGGAGAAAACAAGCAGTTATACAAATTTTTGGATAGTAAGGTAATAGACTTACTTTTGTGTTTTATTTTTATGACTTACTTATGGTAGGTAATAGACTTACTTATGTGTTTAATTATTATGACTTACTTTTGATAGATAATGCACTTACTTTTACAGGATGTCATCTGAATATATTTTTAAGGTTAGACATATTGAGAATCAGGGAGACATGTTCACTGTCGACTTAAAGGAACATGGTTGTTCTTGCAGAAAGTGGCAGCTGACTGGTCTCCCATGCGTCCATGCAATTTCCTCAATGAAGAGTAGAGGTCTTGCTATTGATGAGTTTGTCCCAGAATATTACAAGAAGGCTAGGTGTATTAAGGTGTATGAACCTATCATTTACCCTCTGAATGGTACAAATTTATGGGTGAGAACCGAATACCCTGATGTGCAGCCTCCCAAATTCAAGAAAATGCCTGGCCGACCAAAGAAGAAGAGGAATAGAGAACATGGTGAGATTGATGGTTATGACAGGAAAATAAGAAAAACATGTATGATTGTGAGGTGCACTAGGTGCAGACAAACTGGGCACAACAAATCAACATGTAAGATGGCTCAGCCACCACATCAGGCATCACAGGTTTCTCAACAACCATCTCAGCAAGTCTCTCAAGCAAGCTAGGCAACCCAGGCAACTCAGGCATCTACTCAGGCATCTACTCAGGCAACTCAGGCAACTACTCAGGCAACTACTCAGGCAACTCAGGCAACTACTCAGGCAACTAAGACAACTAAGGCAAGTAAAACTACTCAGGCAACCAAGTCAACTAAGGCAACTAAAGCTACTCAGGCAACCAAGTCAACTCAGGAAAGTAAAACAACTCAGGCAACCAGAACAACTCAGGCATCCCAGGCAACTCAGGTTTCTCAGACAACTAACAACAAGACTGCAACACAAGCTAGGCACAAGTTGCCTTTTAAGAGACCATCACAGCTTTCAAGAGGACCCACCACCAGATTGAGTGCATCACAGAATGCAGTGGGTCATACTACTAGGAGGACAACACTAACTAAAAGGAACATTTCAAAGAAATCCTCTTAGGGTTTATAGTTTGTGTTGTATTATGTAATGTTGTTTTCTGATATTATGAATAATTTCTGCTATGTTGTGTACTAAGCATTTCTGATATGCTTCAGCTATTATGTGTAATGGTGTACTTATGTACTTATGGTGTACAATGTTTCCTATTTTGTATTGATACTTCTGTTATGCTGTTGTCAAATTATGCTACTAAAGTTTTCTGTTAAGTACTTATGCTACTGATACTTCTGTCCACCTGTTGTCAAATTTTGGTGTATACAAGTTGTTATGTTGTACAAATTTTCTGTTAAGTTGTTATTGTACAAACCAGGTTACAAATTTGATGTACAAATATAGTTTATACAAAATATGTTTATGAGAAAACTTTGAGTTTGAATTTGAATTAAAAGAAAGTTGTTGTTATTTGAGTGAATTAAAAAGAATGTTTGGGGCTTATAACTCAAAGAGAGGCCCAAGTGGTCTAAGAGCATTTTCACCGGGAATAATGCTCCTCTTAGTACCAGTGTATTTGATTTGAATCTTCTTCTTTTTATCATTAAAAAGGGAAAAGAATGGGACTTACACCCTATCTAAGAGACCCAAGATAATGTATTTTGAATGAAAGAATGAAAGAATAGTATTGTATTGGGTCTTGTACTTGGGGAGAGGCCCAGTTGTTTTCAACTAGTTCAAAACAGACAGATGATTTTGAAAACAGAGGTATGGGGCTTACAACTCAAAGAGAGGCCCATGGAGGTTGTTTATTGTTTAAAACAAAGTTTATGTACAAAAGATTGGGGCTTATACTTAAGGAGAGGCCCAAGTGATTTATTTGAAAACATTGATCACACTATGATATCGAAAGATGTTGTGGGACTTATACTATAGTAGAGGCCCAAAATTTATTTATGTACATAGGGGGTTGGGTCTTATACTCTAATAGAGGCCCAAATGTATTTGAAATGAAGTTTTGAAAGATCAAGTCAAAAGAAACCCTAATTTCTATTTTTTAGGTATTTTTAAAAGGAAAAATCAATTTAAATATGAAAAAAAATATCAAACAAATTCAATAAACATGTTAGGATATATGATTAAGGTTTGAAAAATAAGGTTTTATTCACGTGATGATTTAAAATCGAATTGGTTTTGAAAAATCAAGAAAAAGAAATTATTTAAAATGTTTAAAACAAATTAATATAAAATTCTTTAAAATATTTATAAATATATCAAATAAAAATATTTTTTGTGATTTTTTGGTGAATAAAATATTTTTAATGTGTGATTGATATTTGAGCAAAAAATTATTTTAAAATAATTAAAGTTGATTAATAAAAATAATTATTTAAAATAATATGAAAAATATCTAAAAATAACAAAAATGTGAAAAATTGAACAAAATGGCATAGGTGGGTGTTGAACCTAAGCCCTTCAACACAAACACACCTGAAAACACATGCTGCTACCACTGGGGTGGTGATACATCCGTGTATCAAAACCACCCCATAAATACATATGGGTGACTTAGTTTCTAGGCCTGGCCAAGGCGCCATGGCCATGGCTGACCAGGTTTTGGAGGTTTTGCAAGAAGGCTGTAACTTCTTCATTTCTCCATGAAAATGGATTAAACAAAGATGGATCATACCTAGAATTTCATGAGGAATCCAATGGTGGTCTTAGATTTTTCTAAAAATGCCTACATTTTAAAACCCGATAGTGGTTTCAAAATAGGTCAAGATTTGCAAGTTCTATGCTACAACTCCATACAAGTAATAATAGCATGGTAAATTAGTTCAAACACAAAAAATATGATATGTATGACATGTTCATGATCAATGTACATCAAAGCAATGCATATTTCACAAAGTTCAAGTTGTTATGCACTTACCTCTTGAAGCTCCACTTACTAACTTTCAAGATACTTGTGACAGAAGTAATCAAATGCCTTGGACTCTCTTAATAGACCCCTTAGAAGCTTTTGGGATGATCCAAATCAAAAGGAAACGTCTGGAATAGAAACTTATTCTTTCTTGCAAAATTGGCAAAAGTGACCAAGATGACAACTCCCTCAATTGGTGTTATAGTTGAGGAACACTTATTGGAACAACTAAGGGATGATATTTGGAGAGTGTTTGAAGTGTTGTTAGGCTTTAAAAGGAATTGAATCAAGACATGGCTTGAAAAATGCAGAAAAGTCAAAATGTGAGGTTTTGATGGTTGACTTTCTGATTTTGGTGTTGTGAGATGAAGATGAGGGTTTGAACACCTCCAATGGATGATTTGTGATGTGTTTGGAAGGTTGTTTGAGTGATTCAAGCTCTGGTTTTGAGAATTTCAAGTTTGATCCTTGAAACCTTAAATTTTGAAGCAAGAGAAGGAAAGTGAGAAAACAAGGCATTGGTATTGTTTTGGTGTGCTTTGAAACATCAGAAAGGCCCTCTATTTATAGAAGAACAAGTTTGTTTTTGGAGGAATAATGAATGGATGAGGGAACATGCTATTATCCAATGGACTTTGTCATGTAGCATGACTTTAATGCTAAGGTACCTCAAATCTCCTCTAGCCATTGACTTGAGCTGAATTTTGTAGGTTTAGGTCTTCTGATTTTTGGCTAAGGCTTGACTCATTTGGACTGATAGGAACCAATTCATGCCACCTCAATGCATCATTTCAATGCCATATGGCAAAAATGAATTTTGGATTTGCAACATTGATGATCACATGCCAAAGTGTAGCGCACGATTTTTGTCAGTGACACGACCACGTTATCGCGGAATTTGGGGTTTCTCCTTAATGAAGAGGAGGGGGTTGCTACTTTCTGATTTCTTATTTATCCCATGAAGTTGAAAGGGAAAGGGAAGCTATCTAAAACTAACCTTGCACGCAAATGCTTAACTGAACAAACGCTTAAAGAGATTGGGGGTTCCGGGGTCAGGTTATACAATGGGGAGTTGTCAATTACCCATCCTATATGTGGTTATCCACATGTTGTTAGCTTTAGGCTTTGCTTTGTACTTGATGGTGTTTATCCCTTAATGGGTTGGGAAAGTTTCTTGGGAAATATGAGAGAGAGAGTGTGAGTTTTTGTTGATGTTCGGGTTTTTCCCGATGTTTTTAGTAAGGTACTGGACCTAAGTATGATTGATGTGTGAAGGTACTAGACCTAGAGTTTTTAATTAGTATGCTCGCTAAGATTTCGCAATCTTATGCCTACGTATTCCCGTTTAAACAAAACAGGGAATTCAGAGCAATCGTAGTTCCTCCTATTCTATGGGAGGAAAAGATGATGTTTTTGTGTCTTGTTCAAAGCCCAAGATTGAAGCTAAAAGGAGTATTTGTGTCTTGTTCAAAGCCCAAGATTGAAGCTAAAAGGTTTGACTGAGAGAGAACTTGTCATCTCTAAAGGGGAGACATCTTTTCTGTTTATCACAACGATTGGGTGACTGTTTATAAAGGAGGGTTACTTTAACTGGGATATGTGAATCCAACAATGCCATAATTTCCTTTATAGGGGATTTGTCCGGAAGGGGAAAACTTTAACTCAGTTTAGAGCAATGCCATTTTTTCTTAGGAATTTCTCATGCTAAGAGAGGGACAGTGGCATGGATGTAAATAATCCAGAGGCTTGCCACTTACAGCAATTAGATGAAAGAGAGGATTTTCCAGGATAAGAGATGGACAACAACTTGGATATTTGAATCAACAAGTGTGCCACTTATAGCAGTTATCTGGGATTAGGGTTTGTTTTGAATGTCTATTTTGATGAGTGATAAACAGAGAAGTGACTTCTACAGAGAGATTTTGATTTCCTCTGAGGGGATGTTGATTTTTTTGTGCCTTGATCAAAGCCCAAGGTTGAAGCTAAGAGATTGATTGACTCCACTGGGGAAGTCCTTATACAAAGCCTAAGAGGAGGCTGGGAATGACTGACTCAACAAAAGAGTGTTTATATATGTCTCGTACAAAGACCAAGATTAAGGCTAAAAGAGACTGACTCTTTTGGGGATATCATTACACAAAGCCTAAGAGGAGGCTAAAAGTTTGACTTTTCCGGGGAAAATGTTTTGTCTGTCTTGTACAAAGCCCAAGATTGAGGCTAAAAAAAGGGTATTTTGACTCCGTCGGGGAGGGTGTCTTGTACAAAGCCCAAGGTTGAGGCTAGAAAGAAACTGACTCTGTGGGAAAGAAATCTTTATCTGTCTTGTACAAAGCCCAAGATTGAGGCTAAAATGAGACTTAACTGGCTCGACTGAGGATATTTTAAGTGTCTTGTACAAAGCCCAAGATTGAGGCTGAAATGAGTTTGACTCTACAGGAGAGTATTATCTATCTTGTACAAAGCCCAAGATTGAGGCTGAAAAGAGGATGACTCGGCTTAGGAAATTATTTCTCAAAGCCTAAAAGAAGGCTGAGAGGAATTGACTCCGCTGGGGAAGATATTTGTCCCATGATTAAAAGAAGGTTATGAAGATTTATATCTTGTACAAAGCCCAAGATTGAGGCTAAAAGGGTTTGACTCAACAAGAGAGTGCTTTTATCTGTCCTGTACAAAGCCCAGGATTATGGCTGAACAAGATGGAGAAATAATTATACAAAGCCTAAGAGAAGGCTAACTTTTGCTAGGGGAAATCATTATATCAAGCCTAAAAGGAGGCTGGAAAGATTGACTCAACAAGAAAGTGTTTTATCTGTCCTGCACAAAGCCCAGGATTGAGGCTAAAAGGGTCGACTCAAAAAGAGAGTGATTGACTTAACAAGAGAGTCTGAAGAAGGTGATTGACTCAACAAGAGAGTCTATAAAGGTTAGCTCCGCTGGGGAGAATCATTTGTACAAAGCCCAAGAGGAGGCTGGTTATACTTAGGAAAGATCATTATACAAAGCCTAAGAGGAGGCTATCTTCTGCTGGGAATTATTGAGATCTCGAGGCAGGTCCAAATGGGGAATCAACTCTTGCTAAGGGGTACAGAAGAGTTGAGATATCAGATGCCTTGAGGTTCTGATAGTGTTATACTGATGATAAACTGACCCTGGCTGGGGGATTTTTAGGAGAGAGACTGGGTTTTTGAACCCAAGGGTTTTACCTCCTTTGGAGATTGATCCAGAATGACCGGGGTCTCTCCTATGTTTGTAGGGAACTTGAGAATGTCTTTGAGACTCAAGAGGAGATTTAGACTGTCTAAGTCTACTGGTGTGGAAAAGTTTATCTTTGTATGATGCCCAAGAGATGACAAGTGTTTTAAGGGATGAGAATCAACCCTAAATTGGTCTGAGGTTTTGACTCAAGAAAGACTACTCTAGCAAAGGATGACTAAGTTCTGTCTTATACCTGTAAGAGGTCTTCAGGGTCCTTGTATTAAGCCTAAGAGAAGGCATGAGAACTTCTAAGAAGCCAGATGGTCCTTGTACAAAGCCCAAGAGGAGGCGAGGATGCTTTTAGGAAGCCCGTGGGTCTAAACTTAAGAAGAGTTTAAGAAAAGTTTCACCGAAAATAATCTTTTTTTTAATGAATAGTTCTAGGGTTTGAAGAAATTCAAGAGAAGTTTCACCGAGAATTAATCCTCTCTGGGGAAACTGAATTTATTTGACAAGTTTTAATAGTGACAGTCTGAGAAAAGGTTCACCGAGAATACTTCCTTTCTCTTTGTTCCATATTGTTTAAGCCCAAGAGAAGGCAAGACTATATCTGGAAGTCCTATGGGGATCTAGTTTACTGTATCAAAGAGTGACCAACTGGCTTTACCTAGTTCTAGACCTAGTTGCCAGGGAAAAATCTAAATAACTATACTAGTATATATACAGTTGATATATGACGAGTATTTAAAAGGGTATGAAAGAAGGACTTACAGGGGAGCAGCTTCCCATAATACATATATATATATATATATATATATATATATATATATATATATATATATATGAAAGCGAGTAAATGAAAGCTGATAAAAACTTACAGGCGAGCAAGCTTCCATGCTGCATTGTTAGTTGTTCAAGAAATTAAAGAAAGTTTTGATTAAAACTGTATATTTGAACCTAAATAAAAAAGGGTAGTTGTTTTTGAAAAGATTGTTGGGGCTTATACTCAAAGAGAGGCCCAAGTTTTAATAGTGATCACACTGTTGTTTTGAAGATCGTATCGGGACTTATACAATGACTGAGGCCCCAAAAGGTTTATTTACAAAAGGGTTGGGTCTTACAACTCAAGGAGAAGCCTAAAGATGTTTTGAAAAAGAAAGATGGGACTTACAACACGAGGGGAGGCCCAGATGATTTTGTTTTAAAAGGCGACGACCGTACCGTGATTTTGAAAATACAGTGGGACTTATACAATGTCTGAGGCCCAAAAAGGTTTGTATTTACAAAGGATTGGGTCTTACACTCTATTAGAGGCCCAAAGATTTATTTTTGTACAAGTGATGGGGCTTACATCTCAGGGAGAGGGCCAAATGATTTGCTTTTGAACTGGCGATCGGGCCGAGATTTTTGAAAATACAGTGGGACTTATACAATTTCTGAGGCCCAAAATGGTTTTGGTTAAAAAGGGATTGGGTCTTACACTCTATTAGAGGCCCAAAATGTTTGAAAATTTAAAATCAAGAGAAAACCCTAATTTTAAATAAAATGTTATTTTTCAAAGGTAATAATAAATAATAAATGACAAAATATCAATCATATTTAAAAACAAGTTATACACTTTGGAAAGTATCTTGAAAAATTATGTTTAATTATATGAAAGTTTAAAATTCAATTGATTTTGAAAGATCAAAGTGGGAATTTCATTTAAAAATGTTTAAAAACAAACAAAATGAAATTAATTACAAAAATTCTAACAATATTAAATAAATAATATAAATTGAATTTTTTTGTAAAATAAAATATTTAAACATTTTAGTGAATTTTGAGAAAAACAATCAATTCAAAAACATGAATAATCAGAGAGAAATTAATTTTTGAATCAATTAACAAAAATATCAAAATATTCAAATATTTGAAAGTTTGAAAAAGGGCGCCAAGAACACTAAGTTCTTGCCCGCGTGCCCTGTTTCTGCAGATTTGCGTTTTCTCACTTTTCTCCATGATTTCTCAATGGTTTTGCACGATTCAAGTACCAATCTTGTTCGTTTTTGAACAAGGATCACAACCATATAGATTAACTGCATTTATATTAAGTATTGAGTGAGAAATCAGAAGCAAACCTCAAGAACCCTAATTTCAGCATGAACACAATGAAATTTCATACACGATTGATTCATGGCAATTGATTGAGGGTTATCACTCCATACATGATTATGAACATGTGGAAAAATTATTGTGTAGTAAAATATGCATGCATCATGGAGTTTGAAGACTTCATGCTTACCTCTTGAAGCTGGTGATCGAGTTTGGTGATGAAGGTGTTACAGCTAGGTTCCAATGATCTGGATAGCATCCTTAGGTGCCAAGGAGTGTGTTTGAATGCTTGGAGTGGAGTGGATTGAGCTGGAACTGGTTGTGGTACCTCAACTGAAAATCTGTCAAGAACTTGAGCAATTGGCTGGTGATTGGAGAATTTGATGTTCCAGATGTGATTTTGTGTTATGGATCACTCATATATGATGTTTATGAGGTGTGTGTGTGATTGGTTTGGTTGGAATTGCTCTCAAACTCAAAACCCGATAGTGACTTGAGTTAGAAGGCAAAATTGGAGTGAAATGGAGATTTTGAGGAAAGCATCAGTTTGGGTGCTTTGGTGTACTCAAACCGATCACAAATGAGCTCTATTTATAGTGGAGCAAGTTTGTTTTGCAAGCAAAAGTGAATGGCAACTAGTACAGGCCTGTGGCCAATTGTGATCAAATGGAATCTCAAGTCTCCTCTAGCCATTGACTTGAGGTTAGAGCACAGGCCTAAGCTTCTTTGGTTCAGGGATAAGTCTTGACTGAACTTGGATAACATTGTCTTGATGAATGCCACCTCTATGCATCAGTTAAATGCTTTGAGACAAAATTCAATATTTGAAGCATCTTGAATTCTAGGGATGACATGCCTAAACATAGATTCATGGACTTGTGAGGCTGATGAATCAGTGTTTGTCCCTTGGTTGTTCCCCCTTGAGGAGTGCAGATGGATAACCATGCTTGAATTTGCCCAAATTGATCAATTCGAGCACTAAGGCACAAATCTGCCTTGCCAAAACAGTTTGCAGCAAGGCGTGTTGTAGTTGTCATAACCTCTAGCTCAGGTGGGGTTTGATGGAGTTCTTAGACATTTTAGAAAGCTGATATGTCCTATTTCAACACGATGTCCAACTTTGGTTTTGAATCAACTTGAATTACAATGAAAAATGCCTCTACATTTTGGAAAAAAATAAGGCAGATTCTGACTTAGTGAAAATTTCACTAAGTGTTGGAAAAATGTCATTTCCATGTTTTTAGCCACTTTGATCACTCCATAACTAAAAACCCATGAAGAATTGGAATGAGAAGTAGTTAACACTTTTGAAGTATGTAATGAGAGCTACAAATCCAGCTTTGGACCATCCAAAATGGTTGCTTGGATCTCAAGTTATGGTCCGTGGAAATTGGTACCCTAGCCACTTTGTTCCATAACCTAGAAAAATTCTAAGTTTTTTATGGTTACCTCTTTTACAAGTTAACTCACTTTCTTTGATTTTTCTTGATGAATGATGATTCAAATCACATATTAACATTGTTTTAGGGTTAAGGAACCTTGGTTGACCAAAAATCCAAAAGGTCAAACTTGGATTTTTGTACAGTTGACTTTTTCATTAGATGAAATTTTGACTTTGTGATTCTTTTGTGAAATCAATCCTTGGGCTCAATTAAACTTCATGGATGACCTCCAAGGGTATTTAGGAATATCTTGGACCCCTCCCCAAGGTTTGAGATCAAGGGTAGGTCAATAGTCAAGGGTAGGGTTGACTTTTTTCATAAAAAACCCTAATTTGTGGTCAGATGGTTTTGAGTTCTTGTGGCTTATGATTTGAGCTCTTTGAGTTTATCACATCTTGTAAATATGTCAATATGATGTATTTGAGGTCTTTGAGGTTCATTTTGAAGCTTCAAGCCAGGCCTCACTTCACAAGTTAACTTAAGGGTTGAATTAGGTCAAAACCCTAATTCCTGATTTTTTGATAGATGGACCTTCAAGGTGATTTTGCCATTGTGGGTGGGCTCTTGAGATCCTTTTAAGCTTATAGGGCTATACATTGAGGCATTGGCTCTTGTCCAGATGAAAATTTTTATCTGGAGGCCTTGGTCGACCAAAACCCTAATTTGGTGACACTCGCGATCCTGAGGCTTGATCCACTTGGAATGCTGCAATCTGGTGCTTGATTCTTGATGTGGGAGTCCTCTTGATCCATTGTGAGTGTTTGAGAGGTTGGACAAGTTGAAGATCATGTCATTTCTTGATTGATCCTTGTCTAAATGCTCTAAGAGGGCTAAAAACCCTAATCTTTGATTGTAGTAAATGCTCAACCATCTTTGAGGAGATCGATGAGGCCTGATGGTTCATCCATATTGTGATGATGATTTGCACAATGATGGGAAATCATGGTGGTCAAAATTTGGGGTATGACACAAAGGGATAGGGTTCTTGACTTATTGGCCTTATGGTTCAGATTCCTCATCATTTAGGTTGATATTTGACAGAAATCCAATGAATCAAGTGTCCAAAATTGGCTCAAGAAATCGTGGGATACAAGTTATGTGCCAATGCTATCAAAAAATCAGTTTGTATCAAGGCATGTTGTGAGGTCCATAACTCCTTTCTCATGTTGAATCAATGGATATTCTTGTACTCTTTGGAAAGCTTGTATATGATACTTCAACTTTGATGTTTGCATTTGGTCTTGATTCATCTTGGATCATAATGAAAAATGCCTCCAAAGTTGGACAAAACATGAGACAGATTCTGCCTAAAATTAGTGTCAAAGTTCAAATCTTATTAAACCCTAATTTTATGGCTTTATAACTCAAAATCTAGGCATTTTTTGACCATGGATCAGAAGGACACTTTTGTAGTATGTGATGAGAGCTTTCATTTGATCTTTGGATGAGAGAAAATGGTTGCTTGAATCACAAGTTATGGTCTTGCAAAGTTGGGTAAAAACCATTATTTTTCATAACTTAGTGAATTTTCAAGTTTCTCAAGGTTGCCTCTTTTGCAAGTAACCTCACTTTTCTTGATTTTTCTTGGTGGATGATGATCCAAATCACAAGTTAACATTGTTCTTGGCTTAAAGAAGCCATGTTTGTCAAAAAAATTCCAAAAGTCAAACTTGGTTTTGAACACAGTTGACTTTTTGTATTAGATGAATTTTCAACTTTGTGACCCTTTATGAAA
The DNA here is from genome assembly GCA_022829125.1 of Lathyrus tuberosus. Lineage (NCBI taxonomy): Eukaryota > Viridiplantae > Streptophyta > Magnoliopsida > Fabales > Fabaceae > Lathyrus > Lathyrus tuberosus. Next base: position 11,014,612 of record JALAZF010000041.1, read on the forward strand.
TCAAATCCTTGGGTTAAATTGAACCTAATGGATGGATTCCAAAGGTGTTTTTGAGTGTCTTAAATGATGTCCCAAGGTTTGAGGTCATGCTTTGCTCAAAAGTTAAAGGTATGGTTGACTTTTTCTCAAAAACCCTAGTTTGTGGTCCAGATGAATTTGAATCCTTATATTGCTTATGAACCAAGTTCTTTGAATCAATATGATGTATTTAAGGTACTTAAAGCATATCCTGAGGTCTTGGCTCATGCCTTGCTCCAAAAGTCAACTTAGGGACTAAATTAGGTCAAAACCCTAATTCCTGATATTTGATAGATGCATCCCATGAGGCTATTTTAAACTTATTAATGGACTCATGAGGTTTTTTTGAGCTTCTTGAATCATATATTGAGGTATTGGCTCAAGCCCAAATGAAAATTTTTGTCTGGAGGACTTGGTCGACCAAAACCCTAATTTGGTGACACTGATGATCTTGAGGCTTGATTAACTTGGAATGATGCAATCTTATGCTTGATTATTGATGTGGGATACCTCTTGATCCTTCATGGATGTTTGAGAGGCTTGACAAGTTTAAGATCATGTCAATTCTTGATTGACCCTTGGCCTGAATGCTCTGAGAGGGCTTGAAGCCCTAATCCTTAGTTGAGGTAAACACTCAACAATCTTTGAGAGGATTGATGAGGTATGAAAATACATCTATATTGTGGTGATTATTTGCACAGTGATGTAAAGTCTTGTGGTCAAAATTTAGGGTTTTACAGATGCCCCTATTTAATCTTCTTGGACCTGAAGGTGTGAATGACGAAGATATTCAGACGTTTATGGTAGAAGAGGATTAAATATCATAATACCCAAAATTTTTACTGTGGATGTGAATGGTAGTTGATTTTTGCTTATCCATCTTCTTTCACTAAGTAATGTCACTTAGAAAAGGTGTAACTTCCCCTCGATCATGGTCTTCAGCCATGGAACTGGTCTTAGTTTTTTTTAAATAACCCTTCCTCAATCCTGGTCTTCAGCCATGGAACTGGTCTCAGTTTTTTTTTTGAAATAAACCTCCCCTCGATCCTGGTTTTCTGCCATGGAACTCGTCTCAATTTCTTTTGAAATAAACTTCCCCTCGATCTTGGTCTTCTGCCATGGAACTGGTCTCATTTTCTTCTTGTTGAGTTATTTTCTTGACAAGGAATGCCATTTGGCGATGTCATTTGATTTTGAGGTGCTGATGACTTTCTTGAAAGTAGGACAAACTTCTTGGGAGGGAGACTGCCATTTGTCAACTTATCGGGAATTTATGACGGCAAAGATAGATTTCTTGGTTTTTCCGATTGGTAGAGATTTCTTGGAGGATGCGATGTCCATGTTGCCAAGAGTCTTTTGTCGAGAAGCTTCCGCGAGAAATTTTCCTTAATCCAGGAAAGAAAAATATCATCTTCAATGGCGAAGAGTGAAGTTCCAAAGGTGTATAACCAAATGCCTTTTTTCCTTTCAGAGGTTCAAGTTATCAAAGTGGTCGAGGATCGATTTCAATCCAGGAAATTGTTTAGACGATACATTTCCTACTGAGGAAAGAACTCAAACTGGGGTTTTATCCTATCCGATTGTGAAAAGGAAAACTGACAACTCTAATGGTGAGAAAACATTTATCACTTGGGGATAAACGTGACCGAAGTGATAGAAAATATAAGATGCAAATATGAATATGAATCAATTATGCATGATGTATGTATGAAATGCTTATGTTGACAAAACAGACACGACATACAGACTGGTGATGAGTACACTGGATACTCGGCTACTATGGGGGATAAAAGTTTCACTAATATGTGGAGGAAACAAATTCCTTCTGCTGAACTTTTAGTAACAAAATACGGTCCTTGAGGAGTGATAGATGAGATGCTCCATCTTGTTAATCTGAAGTAACTGATCCTCCACTCGAGATATACTGATCACAAGGAATATTTTGATTCTGCATTTTGAAGTTTGACTGCCTTCAGAGAAGCAGTCGGTGTTCCTTCTCGAGTTCATTGATAAAAAAGGAAATTTCCGTCTTTATTTTGAAAGTAGAAGTAAATTTGAAAGCAAAAATAAATTCATTTTTGTGTTTCAAGGAAGTTAATCATATCAAAAATGTCATTTTGTAAAGCAGAATAAAGGAGAATTGCAAACAAAGGGCACAAAGGCTCAAATTTTCAGTGATAGAATGGTAATCAGCCAAATGCGTGATTCCATGAAGCATTACAAAGTTTTGAAAAATGGTAATTTAAAGGGAAAAGGGCTACATTGAAACGCAACAACCACTATCCTTCTACAAACTTTGAATTCTGAGTATCATGAGCTTCTGTCAAAGGTGGCTTCTGATCGAGGATTTCTTGACAGATGACATTGTTTCTAAGGATCCAATCTTAGTCGGATGCAGTTACTTGCCATAGATCCCTAACTTTTGCCTAGATTTCCTTTTCAGGTTTGCAATCCATCGGGATGATTATCGTTTGTCTCTAATTTTTGCCTGGACCACCCTTTTGGGTTTTCAGTCCAACGAGATGTTTTTTTATTTAGGCGAAGTATTTCTTGACTACATTGACATTTGTGGGGTAGGTAAACTCTTTTCCATCCATGGTTGAGAGTTTCAAGGCACCGCCTGAAAAGGCTTTCTTAACAACATAGGGGCCATCGTAATTTGGAGTCAATTTTCCCCTGGAATCAGTGAGGAAAGATTAGATCGTTTTGAGCACGAGGTCCCCTTCTCTGAATGCATGAGGTCAGACCTTTTTGTTAAATGCTTTCTTCATCCTCTGCTGATATAACTGACCATGGCATAAAGCCGTCATTCTTTTTTCTTCGATTAGGTTCAGTTCATCGTGTCAGCTTTGACACCATTCAGCTTCTGTTAGCTTGGCTTCCATCAAGATTCTTAGTGATGGTATCTCTACTTCTATGGGCAGCACTGCTTCCATGCCATATACTAGAGAGAAAGGGGTTACCCCTGTTGAAGTGCAGACGAAGGTGCGATAACCGTGAAAAGCAAATGGTAGCATCTCATGCTAATCCTTGTAGGTTACAACCATCTTCTGAATAATCTTCTTGATATTTTTGTTGGCTGCTTCTACTGCTCCATTCATATTAGACCAGTAGGGAGATGCGTTATGGTGTTCAATTTTGAACTCAGCACATAATTCTTTCATCATCTTGTTGTTCAGGTTTGATCCATTATCGGTAATGACCTGGCTTGGAATACCATAACGGCAGATGAGATTGTTCTTGATAAATCGGACCACTACTTGTCTAGTCACATTGGTATATGATACTGCTTCGACCCATTTGGTGAAGTATTCAATGGCTACTAGGATGAACCGATGTCCGTTTGAGGCTTTGGGTTCAATCATACCAATCATGTCGATTCCCCATATAGAAAAAGGCCATGGAGAAGAAATAACTTTGAGATGCATTGGCGGTACATGAATTTTGTCGGCGTATATCTGACACTTGTGACACTTCCTCGTGCACTTGTAACAATCATATTCCATTATCAGCCAATAATATCCCACTCTCAGAATTTTTCTTGCCATTATGTGTCAATTGGCATGAGTGCCAAAGGAGCCTTCATGAATCTCTTTCATTAGCATGTTTGCTTCGTGTCTGTCCACACATCTAACCAAAAACATGTCAAAGTTTCTTTTGTAGAGCACATCATTTTTCATGAAGAAGTTGCCAGCTAGTCTTTTGAGAGTCTTCCAATCCTTTCTTGATGCCCCAGGCGGGTATTCCTGTCTTTGAAGGAAGCATTTTATATCATGATACCATAGTTTGTCATCAATGATTGCTTCAATCGCAAATATGTAAGCGGGCCTATCAAAGCGCATTATGTCAATTTTGGGTACATCGTTCCATCGATTAACACTAATCATGGAGGATATGGTAGCCAGTGCTTAAGCCATGTGGTTTTCTTCACGAGGGATGTGAGGAAATCAATCTTGTTGAAGAAGGGTAACAACCTTCTTGCATAGTCTTTGTAAGGAGTCAATCTCAATTGATATGTGTTCCACTCTCCTTTGATCTAATTTATCACCAGGGCTGAGTCTACATACATATCCAAGTTCTTTATCCTTAAGTCTATAGCTTCTTTGAGACCCATGATACAAGCCTTATATTCAGCCTTATTGTTTGTACACTTGAATGCCAATCTGGCGGTGAAAGGAATATGGGTACCCTGAGGGGTAACAATGATTGCCCCAATTCCATTTGCATAAGCATTGACAGCTCCGTCAAAAATTAGTCCCCATTGGGACCCTGGCTCTGGCCCTTCATTCGGTAGCGGTTCGTCGTAGTTTTTCATTTTTAGGTACATTACATCTTCGTCTGGGAAGTCAAATTTGATCGATTCCTGATCTTCAATCTGTTGATGAGCCAAATGATTAGCTAAAACACTTCCTTTGACGGCTTTTTGAGCATGGTATTCGATGTCGTATTCTGATAACAACATCTACCAACAGGCAATCCTTCCTGTTAATGCAGGCTTTTCAAAGACGTACTTAATTGGATCCATTTTGGAGATTAACCAAGTAGTGTGACAAATCATGTACTGGCGAAGACGTTTATCTGCCCAAGCTAGAGCGCAACAAGTTTTCTCGAGCATAGTGTATCGAGTTTCACAGTCCTTGAACTTTTTGCTTAAGTAATAAATGGCAGACTCTTTTTTTTTCGTCTTGTTGGCCAAGCACACAGCCCATGGAGTCTTCCAAGACTGTTAAGTAGATGATCAGTGGTCTTCCTTCCACTAGAGGAGACATAGTAGATGGTTTTAACAAATATTCTTTGATGCTGTCAAAAGCTTTTTGGTAATCTTCTGTCCATATACAACATTGGTTCTTTCTGAGTAGTTTGAAAATTGGCGTACATGTCGCGGTTATGAGGAATATGAATCTCGAGACGTAATTTAGATGTCCCAAAAATCCTCTCACTTGTTTTTCAGTCTTTGGAGCAGGTATTTCTTGAATGACCTTGACTTTGTCGGGATCAACCTCAATTCCTTTCTGGCTGATGATGAATCCCAAGAGTTTTCCTAAACGAACACCGAATGTGCACTTATTGGGATTTAAGCGGAGTTTGTATTTTCTCAGACACTGGAATAACTTTGATAGATGTTCCACATGTTCTTCTTCTGTTTTAGATTTAGCAATCATGTCATCGACGTACACTTCAATTTCTTTGTGAATCATGTCGTGAAACAGAGTTGTCATAGCCCTTTGATAAGTTTCTCCTGCATTCTTTAGACCGAACGACATTACTTTATAGCAAAAGGTGCCTCATGGGGTGATGAACGAAGTTTTCTCCATGTCTTCTGGCGCCATTATTATTTAATTATAGCCCGAGAATCCATCCATGAAGGAGAATACTTTGAATTTTGTTGTGCTGTCAACTAGCATGTCAATGTGTGGTAGGGGAAAATCATCCTTCGGACTTGCTTTGTTTAAATCCCTATAGTCCACAAACTTCTGACTTTCCCGTCTTTCTTGGGAAATGACACTGTGTTGGCTAACCAGTGAGGATATTCTAAGGTGGCAAGGAAACCTGCGTTGATCTATTTTTGCACTTCTTTCTTAATTTTGATGGCCATATCAGGGTGGGTCATTCTCAATTTTTGTTTGACCGGAGGAAATTTTGGTTTCAGTGGTAAGTGATGTTCCATGATGTTTGTATCCAACCCTGGAATATCTTGGTAGGACCAAGCAAACACATCTAAAAATTCTTTGAGCAGTTCTATCAAGGCTTCTTTGACTGTTGGAATGAGTAGTGTTCCAATTTTAACTTCTTTTCTCTCTTCTTCCGAACCTAAATTGACCGTATCCAACAATTCTTTGTAAGTTTGAATGGATTGTTCCTCATGTCGGAGTCAATAGATCTCATATGGAATTTCTTCGTCCCCTTCTTCTTCGGCTTCAAATATCGGGAACTCAAAGTTGGCAGAAGGCATTAGATCGTATGTTTCAATGGGGTTTAAAATAAGTCATCTGCATAACATGATGATTCTTTTTTAGAAAAGACAGAGAGAATGCACAAGTGTGTGCAGTGTAGTTTTTTTGAAAAACGGTTGTTTTTATTTTGTTTTGTTTTTTAGGATTACCATTTTTTGGAAAAGCGAAAAGTGAAAATAGCAATAAATGCAGGAATTCAGAATGACATTATTTATTTATGATTTGTCGATTCTTGAAACACAACCCTATAAAACAAAACTCTTTCGCTCTAGGCGAAGCGAAGAGGGACATTTACAGAAAAGGAAGCCCTATAAAACATTCTTTCACCCGGGCAAAGTGAAAGGTCAAAATAAAGACGAGATAATTACTTTGATTTATGAACGATATTTGGGACATCAACTGCGACGAACTCCTCTGTGGATCACAAAGTCCGGTATTTTTCTTCCATGATCATCTCCAGTAATGAAACTGATCTCTGGCGGAGTTGAATCACTAGAGTCTTCTTCCCATGCAACGTTATCATAAGAGGACTCTTCTATTGTGTCTTCAACTGTATTTTTGTTTTTAGGAGGATCTCCCCACCCTGTTGGCTAGATGTCTTCATATCGGATGCGAGAGCTTTCGGGAGCAGTGTACTTTACTAGAAAGTTGAACTTGCCGCTTGGCTGCCCCAAGGTATCCCAAGTTTCTAAGGGGATATATGAGTCATCTTCTTCAATGGCGTTGACCTCAGGAAATGCGAAGTTGATAAATTCTTGTCTTACGATTCTTGCAACTTCATCAACATGATGTTTGACATTTTCAAAATTTTCCTGGTAAAGTTTCCATAACTCTGGGAGAACAGATGGATTTTTCTCAAGGTCATTCAGCAGATATGCATTCTCTGGCTGACTCTTTTGCCCTGAATCTTCGATGTAAGGTTTCCAAATGGGAAAATCATCCATGGGATCATATGAGTTGTAATCAAAGTTGTCTTTCATCAGAGTATCTTCTTCCAATAAGTTGGGTAGAGCACGACATCCCTCAGGATCGCAATCTCAGTAGATCATTTTGACATCTAATCTTGGTATATATCTGGAACTTTGCTTCGGAGAGAAAAATGGCATGTATGTTTCTTCTTGAGATATATAACCTTCATTGTTGAAATAGGTTTCCGCTCTTCATCTGTATCAGAAGAGTTATTCTCCTCGATGGTATGGACTTCCTGAGAAATTGGGTGGAGGAAGCCTTCACTGTGGAAGAAATCGTGAATGGGAGGAAAGCTTTCATCCTTTTCTGTGGTCTTGGTAACTGCTGGAGAAAAACCGAGACCTTTTCTTATTTTGTTATCAACAGGAATCACAATTTTCCCCCATCCTTTTATGTCACTATTTTCCATTACTTTGAGGGCATCTTTGTACGAGGAAATTGACGTTCCTTTTCCTTGATGATTCTCATTGCTCATAGAGAGTGCTTGAAACTGAGTTCCAACGACCTCTTCTGGTTCTAAATATGAGAATGATGGTAGGTTGCTCACAATTAAAGCTTGTTCTACGCATACTGTGACCAACTTGTTGTTCTTGATAAACTTCAGCTTCTGGTGAAGTGTCGAAGTGACTGTCCCTGCTTTATGTATCCAAGGCTGTCCCAATAAAGAGTTGTATACTGCTCGGATATCCGTCACTTGGAAGGTAACTTGGAAAGTGTGGGGACCGATGGTTATGGGAAGGTCGACTTCACCGATAAATGTCTTCCTGGATCAGTCAAAAGCTTTGACAATGATCTCACTGCCTCTCATCAGAGTACCTTAAAAAGATAGTCATACCAGAGTTGACCTTGGCATGACGTTCAATGATGAACCTGTGTCTACCAGTACGTTGGCTAAAGCATCGTCCTGCCAATTGACTGTGATATGAAGTGCCATGTTATGATTCTTGCTTTCCTCTGGAAGTTCTTCATCATTGAAACCCAAAAATTATTGCAGAAGGTGATGTTGGAGATAATGTTCTCAAATTGACCTACTATCACATCTTGTTTTACAAAGGCTTAATCCAAGACTTTCTGTAGGGCTTCTCTGTGAGCTTCTGAAGTGAGCAGGAGAGATAACACGGATATTCAAGAAGGAGTTTGTAATAATTGATCCACAATATTGTATTCAATTCTCTGGATGAGTTTTAACATTTCATCGTTATTTTTCATAGGCTCTGTGCTGCTAGATTGACCGATTTGTTGATTAGGAACTTCAGCTTGAGGTTCCTTTTCTTTTGCAGGTTCTCTAACTCCTCTGTTGAAGATTCGACCACTTCGGGTGACTCGACTGATATCAGCAATGTTGACCACAGATGGTATTGGAATTTCTTTTACATCTTCTATCATGGTTGCACCATACTTGTACGGAATAACTTTTTCTAATTCGTATGGCACCGGGTCTGGAAAGTAGATGACCACAGGGGTTATTTGGGTTTTTTGACTGTCAAAAGTAACCTGAATTGGTTCTAGCTCAGGATTGTTAGAAAGTCTTCCACTGTTGAAAGGGATTCCTGAGTGTTTTGGCTCGTTGAGCAGATGGATTATGGTAAAAACATCCTTGTTAATTCCATAATTAACATGCTCTCTTTCATTGAAAATTGTGATGGTTCTTTTGTCCAATAACTCTTGAATCTCGTTCCGGACAAAGAGGCAACCATGTCGGCTCTTGCGACATTTTCTTCAAGCCGAATGATCGTGATGATTTGGACCAAAATAATTAAGTCCGCACAGGCATTTGTGAAATTTGACCAATGACGTTTCAATGTTTTTAATGTCGTAGACTGCATGTTGCCCTGGGAAACCCTACACCATATTGATGGACAAAGAATTTAGGCATAGTTGGGTTTCCCCGTGGTCCACTTGATTTTGGAGATTTGCTCGCACTATGTAGCACCCTTGACTATTCTCCGAACATTCTTGGCAACGTTCATAATTGTGAGGTGGCACTTGACCGTATCCACTCTGAATGCAGTGCCTTTTTACCAAATCCGTTTCCAACAAGAGGATGTCACAACTTTGGTGTCTACCCGGATTTCCATTGGTTATGCTAACTTGATGTGTGTTTTCATCTTGATAGACTGGAAGCCACCAGTGGTCCAACAGATGCTGAAGAGTTCTTTTTACAAGCGCACAACCTTGATCGTTTTCGGAGCAATCTTTACAGTCTGGGTAATTATGTGGTGACAGATAACCGAGCCTGACTTTTTTGGCATGCAATTCTACCAGGATGGTATTCATTAAACGAATGTCAAAAATCTAAACCATATTGACTTGGTGATTACTACCTCCATGGTAGTCTTGGATCCATCCAAGATCCATTTGACGCTGAAGTACCTCTTATACAAAAGAACATCCTTGATTGTCTTTTGAGCAAATCGGGCAGGCGTTGTAGTCGTGAGCGGCAAATTATGATACTGACTTTGTCCTGAATGCATTGTTACTAGACTAACATTCATTGTGCGGACATCATAATTTTGAACAATTTCTGGATATTGATAGGCCATATTTATTCCCCGAACTCTGTGATCATGGATCCAGCCTAGATCCATCTGCTCTTGAAAAGCTGCTTGCATAATGATACACCCTTGATTATTCTTGGAACAAATGTTGCATTGATGATAATCGTGGGATGGCACATGGCCATACCCGTTTTGCTTGCAATGCATTTTTACTAAACATGTTCCCATTAGGCGTATATCGTGGATTTGATAACTACCGCCGGGTCCTCCATCTATCAAGTTTACTGAAGCTTTTTCATGTTGTGGTAACGGGTTCGTTTGAACATTCAGATTCATATCTTTGAAATATAGAACTCTGTTTCTGATGAGCTTTTGTACGTCAGATTTGAAGCTGAGGAAGTTCTTAATGTTATGCCCTGATCCTCCTTGATGATAAGGGCGGGATTGATTAGCTTTGAACCAATAAGGCGGATTTTCCGGCACTGTGAGAGGAGTCATGGTCTGGACGTGCCCCTTGGCTAGCAAAAGTGGAAATAGTTCTGCATATAACATTGGGATGGGGTCAAAGTCTGGCGATCTGGGAAAACCATTGTTGTTATTGTATTATGGGCGAGCCTGCTGAAGAGGTTATTGTTGCGTTTGCTGATACGGTTGTTGATCTGGCTACCTCTGAGCAACCTGGGGTTGATATGCCAGGATCGGCGCAGGACTGACAACAGGAGATATTGTTGCTACCTGTCGAGGTTGGTACCTTCGCCTTTGCTTACTCTGCGGGATATTACTGATATCCTATTCTTTCTTCTTTTGGAAAGCACTCCCATATCTCTTACTAGTGCTGGATGGTTCTAAGTCCTTAACCAACCGGCCTTCTCGGACTTCCTCTTCAAGGCGTATCCCCATGTTTACCATCTCGGTAAAATCACTAGGTGCACTGGCGACCATACGGTCATAATAAAATGAGCTTAATGTCTTTAAGAAGATTTTCGTCATTTTTTTCTCCTCGAGAGGAGGACAAATCTGGTCGGCAATTTCGCGCCATCTTTGAACGTACTCCTTGAAGGTTTCTTTATCCCTTTGGGACAAAGCTCTGAGTTGATCTCTATCAGGTGCCATATTCAAATTATATTTGTACTGCTGAATAAAAGCTGCCCCGAGAACTCTGAAGGTACTGATCTTAGTACGATTTAAACCCATGTGCCACTTGAGCGCGGAACCAGTTAAACTGTCTTAAAAGTAATGGATTATCAATTGTTGGTTTTCTGTCTGGGTAGACATCTTTTGGGCGCACATTACCAAATGACTTTGAGGGAAAGAGTTGCCTTTGTAGTTTCAAAGTCGGGCATTTTAAACTTATGCGGTATTTTGACGTTTGGGACCAAATAGAGGTTAGCGACATCTTTGCCAAACAAGTCCTGTCCGCGAATGGCATGCAGTTCCTTCTGCATTTCAAAGAACCATTCTTGGAATTCATTCATTCTTTCTTATACTTTTTCATTTTTGCCAGGGGTGCCACGAAGGATCTGTTCCTCTATGATAGTATGCATCACAGGTTGTGGTATAGAGATCACTGCAGTAACTCTTGGTGCTTCAGTGACCTGAAGTTTACAACCTTCAGGAGTTTCTATCGTAACCCTTGCATCTTTGTTCGCCTGAAGTTTGTAACCTTCAGGTCTGGAGGTACCGGCTGTGGCTCCCAGGTCTTCAGTGACCGGTGGGATGTATCCCTCAGGTAGGAAATTGAAAGGCATGCCCCAGGGAAAACCTTTAGGCATGTTGTACTGCGGAAGATTGACGGGTATTTCAAAAGCTCGTGTAGACACAATTTCTGAAATTGCAGTCTTTTGAGGTGGTTGATCCTGAGGGTCTTCCCAGGATTCAATCATGCTTTTGAGTCTTTCCGGACTTTCCTTCAGAGTGTTGACTTCCTCTCTTAGCTCTCTGTTTTCCTCCTCAAGATCGTCCATGTATTGTACGAATGAGACAGTTTGACTTTAAAGTGTGACACATGTGTGAGACTTTGTGACAAATATGTGTAATGCAAGAATGATGAATGATATGCAAATAATGAGAATGATCTTTTTTATTTCAAAAGAACTTTTAACAAGTGTATTACAAATATCAAACAGCGGTGGAAACCTTTTATTGAATTCAAAGGATTACAATATCTTACAGGGAAAAGTACATTATTTTACAAATTACCGGAAGGAAAACTAGGCATATGAATCCTAAGGAATTTTTTACAAAGGTCCAGATGCTGGTTTCTGGTCCACTTTCCTCTTCTTTCACCGGGTCTCCTCAACCGTTGTCGAGTCGATGATCCTTTGCCAAGTGAAAGAAGAGAGTAAACTTCTCCGTTCCTCCTGACTTTCCACAACATGTTTCTCTAGTATTTCAATTAGAGCATCGTTCTCTTTTAGTAACTCATGAATCTTAGTGCACTCCAAGCTGATAATCTGGTACTTGTTCTTCCAAGAGTTCTTTTCACACTGAGTCTTGTTGAAAGCAACCTGCAGTTTCTCAGTGCCACTCATGAATTAGAGGACAAATTCTTTTAATGGAAATACTTCTTAACGAGGGTAAGGCATTTTCAACTTAAGGACCCTAGTTTGTACCCATTGGAGGTAAGGCTCTGTGGAGATGCAGTTCGATTTTCCCGGAGACTCTCTTCCTTTCTTATGAACATGATGTCAGGCATGCACAATTTCTTCCTTGAGTGCTCTGTTATTTTCTCCTTATTTGAAGAAAAGACCTTCCAGATGAACGTTGTAAGGTACATTCTTCATCGGGTATCCAAGCTGTCGATGGGAAACCTAAAGCAGTGGTACACCGGATCATAAAACTGAACCAATGTAGCTAGGACTCCTTCCACCATGTTGACTTTCAAAAGAGACAATAGTCCTCCGTACTTAGCTCTGAAAGCTTCCAGATTGTTAATCAACCTTCCCAATTTTCTCAAGTCTTCAAGTCTTAGACTTTTGAAGGTGTACTTCTGGGTTTTTCATCTACCGAAATCCATAATGTGGTTTCTAATATTTGCAACACCCTTTTATTTTAGTTCTTTTGAAGAATTATAAGAAAAGATTCTTTTAAAGCTTTTATGAATGTATGAATGCATGAATGCAACAAACCCAAAGTATATGAAAACACGGGTTTAAGGGTTCATCGTCATGAGCATGGAGCCATGGATCTACCCAATCCCAAAGGGTATGTACTAGGGGTTCTTTTTTGTACCTATAGAATGGGTTCTAGCAAGGTTCTCAAAATCATTGACCCCTCTTAAGAATATTACCTGCAAACCGACTGACTCATGAGAGCTGTAATATCATTAAGATGAATCTCATTTGAGCGTAGTATCGCGTATCAACTATTCCCGATAGTCACCGCACTACTTTCTAAAAGAATGGTTAAGGTCAAATGTTTACTAATCCTCAGCTTCGCTGGTGCCCAGTGGAAAAAGTAATGTTTTCACGACTTGCTTGTTTAACATCAGTAATTCCAAAAGAGTACCTCCACTGATTTGGTGGACTTTCAAGTTAGCTTGGTGGGATTCACTCCCTATAAGCCTTCTTGAGTATGCCACCTCCTATCTTAAAATATGCTCACAAACCCACTGAGGACTTTTTGACTCACCACATTGTCATACCCCAAATTTTGACCACCAAGATTTCCCATCATTGTGCAAATCATCACCACAATATGGATGTGCTATCATGCCTCATCAATCTCCTCAAGGATTGTTGAGCATTCACTACAATCAAGAATTAAGGTTTTAAGCCCTCTCAGAGCACTTAGACAAAGGATCAATTAAGGAATGACATGATCTTCAACTTGTCTAACCTCTCAAACACCCATAAGGGATCAAGAGGACTCCCACATCAAGAATCAGGCACAGGGTGCAACATTCCAAGTGGATCGAGCCTCAAGATCGCCAGTGTCACCAAATTAGGGTTTTGGTCGACCAAGGCCTCCATATGAAAATTTTCCTCTGGGCATGAGCCAATGCTTCAAAGCACAACCCAATATACTCCAAGGGACCTCATGAACCCAATCATCAAGTCAATTTAGCCTCAGAGGATGCATTCATAAAAAATCAGGAATTAGGGTTTCTTGACCTAATTCACCCCTAAGTTGACTTTTGAGGCAAAGTATGAGCCAAGACCTCAAGACATGTTTTGAGGGCCTCAAATACACCACATTGATCCATTTACAACAAAGGATTGATCCAAGAAGCTTGATTCACAAGTTTTAATTTCATCTGGACCACAATTAGGGTTTTGAAGGAAAAGTCAAATGTATCTTTGACTTTTGACTAAGACATGTTCCCAAACCTTGGTACATGATTCAATACACCCTATAACACCTATGGAATCCATCCATTAGGTTTAAATTAGGTCAAGAACCTGATTTCACAAAGGATCGCACAGTTTGGATTTCATCCGATAAAAAGTCAACTGTGCACAAAATCAAGTTTGACTTTTTGGAATTTTTCACAAATATGGTTCCCCTAAGTAAAAAAATAATGTTAATGTATGGTATTGATCATCATTCATTAAGAAAAATCAAGAAAAATGGGGTTTCTTACAAAAGGGGCAACCATGTGAAACCAAAATTTTTCTAAGTTATGGAACAAAAGTGATTTTGTACCAACTTTGCAAGGTCATAACTCCTAAACCACAAGGCCTTTTTCTCCCATTCAAAGCTCAAATGAAAGTTCATCTGACATACTTTAAAAGTGTCAACTACAAGAGATTCCAAATCCTCATGTATTTTGAGTTATGGACTAATCAAAATAACAAAAATGAAGAAAATGGCACTTTTCCAACACTTAGTGAAAATCTGCCTAAGTTAGCAGCCTTGGACATCAATGTTCATGAGGATTTTTCAGTTGGATTCAAATAGTTTCAAGACAAACTATGATCACACATGTATTGTATCATATGAGGGCTTTCTAAAAAGCACAAGAGCCTCTCATAACTCAACCTGAGCAAGGAGATATGATCCCCTTAAAATCACCATTTCCAACTGTCTTGTACAAGGCAGAATTTGGCATTTTGCTCGATTTGGAAAATTTGGACAACTCCAAGCCTTGTCATCCATTTGGACACATCAGGGGATACAATCCAAGGGGAATGATCTGATCCCCAAGCCTCCCAAGTCCAAGAATCTACATATAGCCATAACAAACCTAAAAAGGCTAAAAAGTACAAAAGACTCCAATTTTGTTTCCAAGCATTTAATGGATGCATCAAGGTGGCATGGACTGAGACATTTCTAACTGAATGAGTCAAGATTCAGCTCTGAATCAAAGGAACATAGGCCTATGCCCTAACCTAAAGTCAATGGCTGGAGGAGACTAAAGATTCCCTTGGATCAACATTGGCCAAAGGCTTGTACCATCAGCCATTCACTATTGCTTGCAAAACAAACTTGTTGCACTATAAATAGAGCTCATTTGTGCTCAGTTTGAGTACACCAAAGCACTACAACTGATACTTTCCTCAAAATCTCTCTCTTTAGGCCAAAATGACTTCTTTTGCAAGTCATCTCTGGGTTTTTGAGTTAGAGATCAATTCCACCACAGCTCATGATCCAAGCACATCCAATATGTCATATCTAAGTTGTTCAAACACTCACTTGTGATCTGAAACACCTAAATCAGAAAGTCAACCTCCAAAACCTCAAAATTTGACTTTTCTGCATCTTTCAATGTCTTGATTCAGTCACTTCCAAAACCAAACCAGGCCTCAAACACACTCCAAATATCATCCTCAAACTGTTCCAATTGGTTTCCCTCATCTGGAACACCATTTGAGAGAGTTACTATCTTGGTCACTTTTGCCCCTTTTGCAAGAAAAGGCTTATACTTGTTCCCGAGGATTCCAACTGGTTTTTATCATCTTAAAAGCTTCTAAGGGATCAATCAAGAGTGTTCAAAGCATTGAATTATTTCTGGCACAAGGAACTTGGCAGATAACACAAGAAGCTCCAAGAGGTAAGTGCATCATAACTTGAACTCTTTAAATCATGCATTGCTTTGAGGTCCATTGATCATAGACCTCTCATACATATCATATGTTTTGTGTTTGGACCAATTTATCATGCTATTATTGCCTGTACCATGAGATAGCATAGAACATGCAAAATTTGGCCTATTTTTAAATCACTATCGGGTTTTAAAATGGAAACATTTTCTGAAAATTCCAAGGGTACCATTGGATTCCTCATGAAATTCTAGGCAGGATACACCTAAATTTTGTCCCAATCCATGGAGAAATGAGGAAGTTAGAGCCTTCACGCAAGAGGCCTAAAATCAGGCCTTGCCTTGGGCAAGGGCCAGGCATGGCGCCTTGGCCAGGCCTAAAACAAGGCATCCCTTATGTATTAATGAGGTGGTTTTGATACACGAATGTATCACCACCCCAATGGTAGCACGCATGTGTGTTTGGCTATGAGGTCGTGGGTTCAACACCCACCCAGACCATTTTATCATTTTGCCATATTTTGCTTTTTTTTTTTTCATTTTTTATTGTTTTTGTTTAATTAATTCCAAAATTAATTTCTCTCTCAATTTTAATTATTTTTTATTGATTCTTTTTTTCAAAATTCCCAAAAATGTTAAAATATTTTATTCCATAAAAAATTCACAAAAATATTATTTATTTCATATATTTAGTATTTTTGTTTAGAATTATGTTTTATTTGTTTTTAAAACATTTCAAAACATTTCTTTCTCTTGATTTTGCAAATTAAAATGATTTTCAAATCATTCTATGAATGAAACATAATTTTTCAAACATTTATCCAAGATCACAACTTGTTTTTTTCACACATGTTTGATAATTTTGATTATTTTAATTGAATTTTTATTCAATTAAAATACATTAAAAAATCAAATTAGGGTTTTGATTATTCTCACCCTCACAAATATTTTTCAAAACACTTTGGGCCACTAATAGTGTAAAAGACCCAACCCCCTTTGTACATAAATAATTTTGGGTCTCAGTCATTGTATAAGTCACAGTACAGTTTTCAAAACGACGGTGCGATCACTGTCTTTCCATGGGCCTCCCTTTGTGTTGTAAGTCCCATCTTTCTTTTTAAAATACACTTTAGGCCTATAATAGAGTGTAAGACCCAACACTTATTATATACAAACCGTTTTGGGCCTTAGTCATTGTATAAGTCCCACTGTGTTTTCAAAATCTCGGCGCGATCGTCGCTTTTCAAAACATTTTCATCCGGGCCTACCCTTGTGTTGTAAGTCCCATTTCTTTTATTTTTTCAAACCTTTGGGCCTCTCCTTGAGTTGTAAGACCCATCCCTTTGTACAGAAAACCTTTTTAGGCCTTAGTCGTTGTATAAGTCCCGATACAATTTTTGGATCAACGGTACGATTACTATTTTTCATCTGGGCCTCTCCTTGAGTATAAGCCCCAATATTATTTTCAAAAACAATTTTCCCTTTTGATTTAGGGGCAAATCCATAGTTGTTATCAAAACTTTCTTTAATTTCTTGAACAACTCACCATACAGCTGTTATAATGGAAGCTTGCTCGCTGTAAGTTTTAAACAACTTTCTTTTACATACTTGCATATATATATATATATATATATATATATATATATATATATTTGTTTGTGCTGGAAGCTTGCTCACTTGCAAGTCCTCCTACCCTCTTTTACATACAGTATATATTTCATCTGCATATATATATATATATGCCTGTGTATTATCTGCTTAGAGTTTTCCTGGGCAATTAGGTCTAGAACTAGATAAAGCCAACAGTCACTCTTTCAACACGGTCAAAACTAGCTCCCCATAGGAATTCCAGATACAGTCTTGCCTCATCTTAGGCTTATACAATATGGAACAAAGAGAAAGGCATTTTCCCGGTGAAACTCTTCTCAGAATGTCACTATTAGAAAATTGTCAAAGAAATTCATTTTCCCCCCATAGAGGATTAATTCTCGGTGAAACCTCTCTTGAATTTCATCAAACCCTAGAATTGTTCACTAAAGAAAAGATTATTCCCGGTGAAAATTTTCTTGAACTTTTCTTAAGTTTGGACCCACAGGCTTCCTAAAAGTATCCCAACCTCGTCTTGGGCTTTGTACAAGGACCCAAAGACCTCTTACAGGCATAGGACAAAACTTAGTCATCCTTTGTTAAAGCAGTCTTTTAGAAGAGTCAAAACCTCAGACCAATTTAAGGGTTGATTCTTATCCCTTAAAGCACCAGCCTCCTCTTGGGCATCATACAAAGATTAACTCTTCCATACCAGTAGAATTGGACAGTCTAATCTCCTCTTGGATCTCAAAGACATTCTTAAGTTCCCTACAAACATAGGAAAAAACCTGGTCATTTAATCAATCTCCAGTAGGGTTAAAACTCATGGGTTTTAAGACTCAATATTTCATCTTAAATTTCCCCGGCTAGGGTCAGCTTATCATCAGAACCTCAAGGCATCTGATACCTCAAATCTTTTGTAACCCTCAGCAAGAGTTGATTTCCCATCTTGGACCTGCCTCTGGATCTCAATAATCCTCAACAGAAATTAGCCTCTTCTTAGGCTTGGTATAAAGATTTTTCCCCACTCTCTTGTTGAGTCAATCACCTAAAAACACTCTCTTGTTGAGTCACCTCTTTCAGCCTCAATCTTGGGCTTTGAACAAGACAAAAAAGGTACTCTCTTGTTGAGTCCATCTTCTTTCTTAAAGCACTCTCTTGTTGAGTCAACCTTTTTCAGCCTCCTCTTAGGCTTTGTATAATGATTTTCCTCAGCAGAGTCAGTCTCAAAAGCACTCTCTTGTTGAGTCATTCTCTTTCAGCCTCAATCTTGGGCTTTGTACAAGACAGATATAAACACTCTCTTGTTGAGTCACTCTCCTTTCAGCCTCAATCTTGGGCTTTGTACAAGACACCCATAAATATCTTCAGCTGAGTCAGTCAAATATCTTTTAACCTCAATCTTGGGCTTTGTACAAGACATATAAATCTCCCTAACACTACGCCAAATAAGCTATTTAATAGCGCTTTTTTTTGTTTTTGATAGCACTTAAAAGCGATATTAACCGCGCCGCTATTGTAAATGTTTTTTGTTTAATAGCACTTTTAAAGCGCTATTAAAGTACCAGTTTTCAATAGCGCTTTTCCTTAAGCGCTACCGAAGTGGGCATTTTACGCGTTTTTGATAGCACTTTCAAAATAAGCGCTATTATAGAGCACATGTTTGATAGCAATTTCAAAATAAGTGCTACTATATGGCACATGTTTGATAGCACTTACAAACAAAGCGCTAATATATGACACATGTTTGATAGCACATTCAACGAAAGCGCTAACATATGGCACATGTTTGATAGCACTCTCTCTTAAAAGTGCTATTATAGGATGTTTTATTAATAGCACTCTCTACAAAACGCTATTATAGTACACGTTTTTTTTACACAAAATCATTCTTTTGGTTTGCAAATATCAAAAAGATACATTCAATTCAATACCAAATAACTCTTGAAGTTACTCATTGCATACATATTATGATCCATCAATACCAAATAACATTTTAAACCAAATCCACTTGTTTACAAATATCATAACATATATAGAGGAAAGATAAGGGTGGTGTAACAATTTATGTTGCATTGAATAAATTATAAACTAAAATTCAAACAAATTTGTTCATCGTTTATGACATTAATATTGAGTACTAATAAGCACAAAACACATGACTTATCACATAACCATCCTCTTTTGATAGTTGCACCTCTTTGATGTTGTTCATGTATATCAAATCAACATGCTATATCTGTCACAAATCACAATTCCATATGAAAATATATACGATTCCAACTTTTGTAAAGAATTTTGTTTTACCACAGCTCTATTTTACAGAAGGAATAAACCAGTTGATATTGTCTCCTAAGTTGAGAAAAAAGAATAGAGTTAGGCAATATATAGAAAGAGGTGCACCCTCAATATAAATCGCTCGCACTCATGAATCGTTAAAGTACAAATAGAGAGAGATATCTTCACTTACAAACATAAGATACCTCATGATGGAAGCAATATTTAACACTAGGAAGAGTGTGGAGCCAGACAACAGTGTCATGAAGGGGTAGCTTTGCAAGAGTGGTATGGACAATGCCTAAACATTGTGTCAAATAAACAGAAATTAGAATGTTGAATTGAATCACGGTCGCAGTAACTGACATATAGGGTGAAATTGAAAATTGACCCCTGTGACGTAAGCAAGGTTAACTGGTCAACAAGCTTTTTGCAACGACGGATACAACGCAAGCTGGTAAATCATCATGGTAAAACCTGAATGAGTCATAAGCAGTCAGTAACTAAGCACAAAAAGATAAATGTTTAATAAATATGCTGAGAAGAAAAGGTACCTGATATTGCCATAACATTACCAACATCATTAGTTGTAAAGTTCAAACCGCCCAACCTTCGGGGGCTGACAGTCCACAATGAGAAAACCTAGTTAAAGGTAAAATGCTGTTGGCATATACTATTAGACATCAGATGGTCAATATAGCAAAATCATGAAGTGGAATATTATTACCTCTTGATAAGCAATATCATGAAGAGAGAAAACACAGTAAACAATAATAGATGACATTAAAGGCCAATTTAGGAAAATGCTTTTGTCTTTTTTATCTCACTGCTACCAACTTCTGCAGCTTCCACATTGTCATTGGACTCCTTGTTGCCATTGTGGTAATGAAGTGTTTCCTACAGTCATGCAGACATATATATAGTCACTCACATAACATGAAAGATAGGAAAAGCATTTGATTAAGGAGCTTAAGATACGCACCGGTAACCAAATGCAGGCAATTGCCACTACAAATGCAAAAGTTGATATTACAAAGCAAGGCAAGAAATACGGAAATCTGCGAGAAAATTTATGATTTGGCGAATGAAATCCAATACAACAATAAAGTATAAAATAAACTCAGAGAGTAAAGGATAACAAAATTGAACTAATGAAGTTTTTCTAGAGTAAAATATCTACTTACTTGTCCCAGAAGGAATCCTTTGAAAATAGATGTGGATATTTCAATGTTGACTGTAGTCCAAAATTTCACAAAAGTATTAAAGCAAAGATAGATTCAAGTGTTTTGATTTTGAATTGAGTAGAATTTCAAGCATCAGCTTTTCTTACCTGAGCCAAATAACCTCCCAATGCTGGACCAATGACTAAACCTACTCCCCATGCTGCAACAAACTGAAATCAGATCACAGTCTGAATTATTATAATCGACATGTGCGTCTAAGATATGATATAGTAGACAAAGGTAACTGAGGCATACTGTTGAGAGTCCTAAAACTTGCTTCTCTTCTTTAAAAATTTCAGTTGCATAAGCATGTTAATAATGGAAGCTATAGTTATATATAGTAACATAGAACCATATAAAATGACTCAAATTCATACTTTTAACAATAAACAATTGAGGTATAGGGAAGAACCTTCACTGGTCCAAGCAGACCATTTAAACTTCCAAGAAAAAATCTCATGCTAATAGCCATCCATAGATTTGTGCTAAAGACCAAACAGCGTGTTGAAAACGACACTGAAATTGCGCAATCACCATCACTATTATATGGCAACTTATATTATATATCTTGAAGTCAAAGGAAACCATTATATACTTACAGTGTCATAACTGCTATAATTATAACCGGTTTTCTACCACAATGATCGGATAGTATTCCCCACAATATTGTTTAAATTGCTATGTGATCCAATGCAAATTTCAGTTGAAAGCTAAGTGAGAAAGTTAGCAAAAACTATCAATTAGTTTAGGTGCTGAAACAACAAACACATAAAATCATTCTACATTTATACCAAAATCTATCTCTACTACACTTGTAGGCTTTAAAAAACTCACCGAAAACATCATCCACCACATAGGTAGCCCAATCCTCCTTGACCTCTGTTAACTTATCCGTAGAGTAGGTACGACACTTGTGGTCATGAAAGTACTTCAAAATAAAAACATGAACAATTGAGTTAGAATTAAATTACATTAATTTACAAATTAATAACAATAATTAAAATCACGTACATTTGCAGGGATCATAATTTCATTTTCCATGATGACCTCTTTCATAAATCGCATTACAAAATATCCACAGTCAATACTTATATAAATGTTAAATTAAAAGAGTATATACTCACTTACCCTTAACTGAGCATGTGAAGATATTCAATTGCTAACAGGACCTCTGCAGCATAAAAGCTACATAGATAGAATGTCAGATATTTTAGTCTCTATTTTATTACTCGGCAAGGAAATCGAATATATAAGAATTTACTAAATCTATATATAGTAAATGTATATAACAGAATATAATTAACATCACACATTTAATTACATAACCATGTAGGACATGTAACACCCCGATTTTTAACAGCGGGAGTGTATATTTTTTTTTTGAATGCCATACATAATATTGACAACTGTCTTTTCAGGAAAATAATAAAAATGATTAATCAGAGTACGAGCTTTCGATCTAAGTCTTTTCCATACATAGGACCAGCGTAATGCCCACTGTTATAAATATTTGTCCATACACATAAAAATAAGCACTCAGCTTTAACAATAACCACAACAACATGGACAACCTCAAAACACGACCCTAAGTTGATCTTGAATTCCTAGCCCAAAGACAACGCATCTTACAAGCCTTCACGACACCTGGATACCTTAACTATCACCACTTCTAAACCTGGGTGGTCGTTAGCAACATCATAATAATAGTAGAGGGTCACGATCTAAAAACAGCATATATGGAAGAATACACACATTCCAGCAGAACATGATATACATAACACATGAATAAGATGACAATATGATATGCAGAGCAACATAAATGAGGTGACAGTATGATATATGTAACAATCACAACATTTAATTTAACACACACATGCAATTCACACCCATCCTAAATGCAGACCTATATGAATTTGGTGGTCCCAATTCGTCGGTTACCCTCACCATGCATGAATTCCGGAATTTAACCTCTCTGCAGAGAGTCGTGATACCCCCTTGGGTCCTCACTAACCGTGCTGCCTCGCAGACACAAAAAGTGCTGCCCTTGCAGACACCCGGTGTTGCCTCCCTCGCATTCACCTGACTCAATTTGATCTCAAAGGATCGATGATGGCTCAGTCACATCACCTGGTGCAGTAGAATTCCCTTCGGGATTAGGTGATGATTTAGAACCCATCACCCTGGCCCGTTCGGCGCCAACTACCTACACGCAACTATGGTATGCATGACTCACACATGCAAATGCAACAGTTTATATAAACACAATATGTATAAACACAATTCACAATTCAGTTCACATATCTATCACAGATCATATAAACAATTCTCAGTACCAACAGGTGGCTCAGACACACCTCGTGTTGTCCTCCTCGACATACACATCAATCGCAATTCATATATTTATCACAAATCATATGAATAATTCTCATTACCAACAGGTGGCTCAGACACACCTCGTGTTGTCCTCCTCGACATACACATCAACAGCAAAATATATATTTATCACAAATCATATGAATGCACATCACAAGTTTAGCGTCATAGCATAAACACATATCCCCAACCGGGCACATAATCATGAATATAACCACACAACCTCAACTGGCACACAATCATTCAAACATCCCCATAAGGGCACACAGTCATGAATACAAACACACATGCATTCAATCACATATAATATCGTTAGAAAGTGCCCTTACCTGAGCAAGCTTCCAACCCAATCAACCTACGCTACGTAAGATCGATTCGTCCCTCACGATGAAACCTCGTAATCGGATCCCACTGTAAACCTTTATAATACACAAAGGACTTATGTTAAAACCACTCGGATATATCCTACAACAAGGCTGGGTCATGGTCGCTAACCTACTCAACCAGGTTTTGGTTACGACACTGGTTTCTACCCTAATCGCTTTATAAAATAAATATTTTCAAATAAGAAAGAAATTAGTTTTCCTCTTAAAAGAATAAATATCAAACTCAAGGAAAATTTTCCACAAACTAATTTAAATTCTTTTATTTGAACCAACAATTGCGTCAAATTAATTTTCTCGCACTATGAATAAATTCAGCGAAACGAAATATATAAATCACCCAAAATAAGATTTTAACCCCAAAATAAAACCACCTAATATCCCATAAATACCAAATAAATAACCAAAATATTTATTTCACCAATATAAAATTTAATGATCTCCTTGTATCAAAATACTTTAATCATACCATAAATAAAATTAATTAAACAAATAAAATACTAACTAATATTCCAATTTCAATAATATTCTAAATTAAAATTTAGAATAAATAATAGTTTTCCAATCACAATAAATTATTTTGGATCTAAAAATATTTCGACACAACTAGTTAACAGTTTTTCCCACGGTACCAAAAATCGGCACAGATCGTACTTTAACATACTATTCCGAACGTATCCGGAAAATTCCGAAAAAATAAAATAATTATCTAAAAATATATAAATAAAGATAAATAATTATTTTTTCACTTAAAAAAAACGGGATAAAAAAATATCAAACGGAATGAAAATTACGAGAGCGGAAGTAAAAATAGCGGGACGCCCACCATAGAAATAGGCATGGCGCCCGCCACACAAAAGAAGTGACGATCGCCACACATGAACAAAGATATAAAGGGTGGGTCCCGCCACCCACTTATTTCTTTATTATTTTCTTTTCTTTCTACCTTTTTTTTTTCAACCAAATATATAAATAAATATGTAATCTTAAATAAATAATAATAATAGTCCAAAAAATATACCCACAGATAAATTAAATCGGTACCAATATTTTTTTCTCTAAAAAAATATAATCCGATAATCGGATAGAAAATATTTTTGTTACCGACAATAATAATTCCTAACACAAGACTGAAAACAGGGGGTATTCTATCGGTTAACTCAGTGTAAAAATTATCTCTAATCTAACACAAATAATTTAAGATGAAAAAATTAACGTAAAAAGAAAAAGAAAGAAATTCATACCAAGTGTTATGTTTACTGGCCAGGCGAGAGAGAAAAAATGATATCAGGGAAAAAGAAAAACTAACTCACATGCAAATATATATATATATATATATATATATATATATATATATATATATATATATATATATATATATATATATATATATATATATATATATATATATATATATATATATACTGCGTTTCTTTTCCATCATGACCATTGGAGGAAGATCAACATGATTCTCAGCCATGCGATCTCTGTCTCACGCACATGCAGCTCATCATGGAAAAAAATATAATATCAAGATATTTTTAAGTTAAACCGCCTCCGTTAAACAAACCCACTAATACGTTCGGTCTCCTCGTTCGCTCTCAGACGAGTCGTAATTCGCTCACGAATAACTTTTTCCGAAAACAGAAAAATTCTACTGACATCTTTAAAATAAAACACAACATTATTTTCGACTAAATTTTTATTCCGAACAAATAAATTTTCTACGCCGCTTAGAAAAATAAAATGAGATTAAATTTCCATTTCCGGCGATAAATAAACTCCTATTTAAAATTTCCGACGACACTCGGAGTCCGTGGAAAATAAAACGACGGCTATATTTTTCTCGTTTTCTCAAAACATCAACAGAGTTACATTTTCAGAATTTCCGATACCATAAAAATATCTGAAATCAATTATAATCCTCGCCAATTTAAAAAAGTCTGATCGATTGCCGAAAGAAACATATGGGTCAATCTGCTACACAACCGGAACCCTAAAAATATCGGGTACAATTAATTTGCTACCCCAAGGTTCAGTAGAAACACCGATTAACTGATAAAACATCGCAAAATAATACAGACTAAAATATACAGGTATTACATTACTACCCACCAAAAAGGAGTTTCGTCCTCGAAACTCGAGGTAAATGTAACAACTTACCAATTTATCTCTAACACACTCACTAGAACGACCGCGCACCTATTGCAACCCTCTAAAAAGTCACATTGACTCGGACTCTAGACGCAACGCTAAAACCCCACACTATCTAAGCCGGCAAGAATCATTCATTCCATTCAACACAATCTTGTCTACTATCAACAACAGATTAAGGATGATCAGTTCCTCAATTTGTCAATATCTAGGCGACAACCATGATGGTGGAATAAACCATCATTACCAACTACAATAGTGTTCTCCTCATCTTGTTCTCAATTTTATGCAAGACACAAGGGTCCAATAATCGCTTCGAGGTTTCCTAAATGTTTCCTCCAACCTCCTGCTACTTCACTCTCTAAAGGGAGACACAATATCCCAAAACAAGTTACGGTTTTCCTCTCACGCTCACTAAGCTCGGAACAACCATTGAGTATCCTCCAAAACAGTAACAACTAAAACCCAAGTACAAATTTAACCTATTTCACTCCAAACGAAGTAGTCATCTAAGTAGAGAACTCCACATTTTTCCCAAGGTCCATAAATCCTTAATTATTCCTTTAATCTCATAATTGTGGCGACCTGTATATGTTCACATCCATAATCATTCCCAATCACCATCTTAATACTACCATCCCAACGTCCGGTTGGTGATTGAAACCTCCCTGAATTTTCTTTCACGTGCCCACTATGCCATCTACAAAACACACAAACCCTTTGCCCCAGACTTAAACTATTGGATCACACTCTAACATAACTACCTCAGTTCCAAGTCATTACTTAGTTTACTCTCGCATGCCTTAACATAAATGATCCTCTTCGTTGGCTATCACCATTTGACACACCACATCCTTCGTGTTATCCTACACCTGCTTCCAAAAATTCATTGAGTTTCCTTTTCCTCTTACAACTAAATTCTATTTCCCTCAAAGAGCTCATCAATCAAACCATTTTTTATTGTTCTCATATCTCATCTTCTGTTGTTAAACTGTTCTCGATGTCAACCTCTGATGTTCAATAATTTCTCAATGCCTATTTTCCATTATGCTTCTCTAGTCTTCATTATAACAAGTACAACGAATCCAAGCCTTACTAGTCTCCGCCAAACATTTCCACTTCATCCCTGATTCGTCCGAATAGGCAAATGTTTAATCCTCTCTACTCCCGAATATACCCAATGCACCTTATGTGACCCAATCTAGTTGTACCTTCAACTCTTAAGCATACATTTACCATTACTTTTTCCGGTTCATGGGCGAGGTAATCTCTTGCACGAATTCTAAATCGACCTGATTCACATCTCTACACGTTCCTCTCACACTTTGTCTTGACACTTATTTCCCCATGCCAATCTTTTCACTCCACCCATTCGTTCATCAATGACATAATGTACTTAACCTCGTCCAGACTTCTCATGTCTCATGTGGAATCTCCAACAGGCTTTTCACTTAGTAACTTCATCATCCTAATTCTGAATATAACCACCCATCTAGTCACTAATACACTACTCATTAACCTTGTGATATCAAAATTTCCAACCGCATGATTATTCTCTTACCACTTATACCGCTTCTTAAATATCAACTTTACGTCCGAGCGCAACCCCATCATCTAAAGCATACACTCTTGAGGAAATGCTTAGTATCCTTCCCATTTCCATTTGGGCCATATCCTTGGTAGTCCTTCCTAAGCAACGAGGTAGTCAACCTTCTTATTAAAAAAATATGTGTTACCTGAGCACTTTCTTGCTTGCATACAACCTTATTCTTCCTTTGTAACCACCTTTACGATACTGCAACTCCAAAGTCCCTTATACTAGGTCCTCTTATAACATCTAGGAGTTTCCAACTTCAAAAGTCTTAGCAACCAAATGCCTATAGTCGTTTCCCAACCTACCATGACCTCTATCTTGTCAACTTCAACCCACATCTTTACTCTCCTTCACCCAATCTAAATATCCTTGTTCCAAATCAATGTTCGTCCTATCCAACCTACTCTTTGTTGTCCTATCTATCTTCAATTGTTATGACTATCTAATGGTCATAATATCCTTTTATAACACAACCCAATCCTCTTTCGCATAAGTTCTTGCTAAACATCAAGACACATCCATTCACTCCTCAGTTTCTTATTCAATCCTAGCTTTTTCTAAGGTATCAACCAACATTATCACCCTACGATCTAACACTCTACAAGAATCATCCTTCCAAAACAGACATATCTTACTCCTCCATCTAGTCACTGAGCACTTATCTCAAATCTTAACGCTTGACTTTTAAAGAGTAACTACCCAATCAAAATTCCTTTGCTAACTTTTCTTTATTCTCAGGTTCGATCCCTAAATCCAAATCTAAACTTTGATCTTCACGAAATCCATATACTTGTTACACCATATAACTCCATTCATTAATTCTTCATACATGGCTATGTGTCCTTCCAGATATTAACTTTCAGCGTCTTATCACTCTTCTAACAACCCATTGTCTACCCGCGGTATGATATTTCTAGCAAAACCATGTCCCCCATACTTGAATTGCTTTAGCACTTCTCTACTCTACTCATATGATTACTTAGATCCATGGTACTATCTTCTACCTTTTTCTCCTAGAAACTGTTACACTCCTTCTCTCCCAAACTCCCACTTCTAGTTTCGAAGACAACTCCACTGATGATCACTTTCACTAAAACTTATCCAGGTGATACTTGGTTTCCTTCCTTTAACATCACATGATTCATCCTTACGGTATTTAGTTACCTATCTAACCTAGCTTAAGAAACCAAATTAAACCCTCAAGCACCTACCACTCGTATAACCTTCCTCCAACTTTCCTAGGTTTCGGCCACTTTCAACGTGCAACCCGCTTTCTTTCTAGAGAAGATGTCCCATTAATCTCCAAGTATAGTAATTGTCTCCAAACGACATCTATAACTGCTCCTTGATTCCAAAGAAATATCACCTTTTTCATAGTCCATAAACTGCATCTCCTCTCATTCGGAACTCACCGGAATGAACATCCAATCATTTTTCTCTCAATAGGTCCTCCAAATCAAGTCCTTACTTAGAATCCTTTGAAACCTTGACTTCCACTCATCCCTACTCAATACCTCGGAGTGATAAGGACAAACAAAACCTCTCATCCATAGCATTACTGCAGAAAACCTTGTAGTTCTTACTCGATTCAATCTCACTACCTCTAGATCACTACCTCTAAAGAAAACGGAGACACATGTCGACCAACGTCGACAAATGCTCAAGGGGTTTAACTATGCTTCTTACTGAAGTATTATGGGAGACCTCAACTTCAGTTAAGAAAGAAACGATTACCTAAACACATAACCTGCTGGACTCAAGACACAAACCACATAACACATAGGACTCCACACATTTACTCCCACTAAACCCGACACTTGATCAGCTTAGTACACCCGACTCACAGCCCCATGAAAATCTTAGACCAAAGCTCTGATACCACACTGTAACACCCCGATTTTTAACAGCGGGAGTGTATATTTTTTTTTTGAATGCCATACATAATATTGACAACTGTCTTTTCAGGAAAATAATAAAAATGATTAATCAGAGTACGAGCTTTCGATCTAAGTCTTTTCCATACATAGGACCAGCGTAATGCCCACTGTTATAAATATTTGTCCATACACATAAAAATAAGCACTCAGCTTTAACAATAACCACAACAACATGGACAACCTCAAAACACGACCCTAAGCTGATCTTGAATTCCTAGCCCAAAGACATCGCATCTTACAAGCCTTCACGACACCTAGATACCTTAACTATCACCACTTCTAAACCTGGGTGGTCGTTAGCCACATCATAATAATAGTAGAGGGTCACGATCTAAAAACAGCATATATGGAAGAATACACACATGCTAGCAGAACATGATATACATAACACATGAATAAGATGACAATATGATATGTAGAGCAACATAAATGAGGTGACAGTATGATATATGTAACAATCACAACATTTAATTTAACACACACATGCAATGCACACCCATCCTAAATGCAGACCTATATGAATTTGGTGGTCCCAATTCGTCGGGTACCCTCACCATGCATGAATTCTGGAATTTAACCTCTCTGCAGAGAGTCGTGATACCCCCTTGGGTCCTCACAAACCTTGCTGCCTCGCAGACACAAAAAGTGCTGCCCTTGCAGACACCCGGTGTTGCCTCCCTCACATTCACCTGACTCAATTTGATCTCAAAGGATCGATGATGGCTCAGTCACATCACCTGGTGTAGTAGAATTCCCTTTGGGATTAGGTGATGATTCAGAACCCATCACCCTGGCCCGTTCGGCGCCAACTACCTACACGTAACTATGGTATGCATGACTCACACATGCAAATGCAACAGTTTATATAAACACAATATGTATAAACACAATTCACAATTCACAATTCACAATTCAGTTCATATATCTATCACAGATCATATGAACAATTCTCAGTACCAACAGGTGGCTCAGACACACCTCGTGTTGTCCTCCTCGACATACACATCAATCTCAATTCATATATTTATCACAAATCATATGAATAATTCTCATTACCAACAGGTGGCTCAGACACACCTCGTGTTGTCCTCCTCGACATACACATCAACAGCAAAACATATATTTATCACAAATCATATGAATGCACATCACAAGTTTAGCGTCATAGCATAAACACATATCCCCAACCGGGCACACAATCATGAATATAACCACACAACCTCAACTGGCACACAATCATTCAAACATCCCCATAAGGGCACACAGTCATGAATACAAACACACATGCATTCAATCACATATAATATCGTTAGAAAGTGCCCTTACCTGAGCAAGCTTCCAACCCAATCAACCTACGCTACGTAAGATCGATTCGTCCCTCACGATGAAACCTCGTAATCGGATCCCACTGTAAACCTTTATAATACACAAAGGACTTATGTTAAAACCACTCGGATATATCCTACAACAAGGCTGGGTCTTGGTCGCTAACCTACTCAACCAGGTTTTGGTTACGACACTGGTTTCTACCCTAATCGCTTTATAAAATAAATCTTTTCAAATAAGAAAGAAATTAGTTTTCCTCTTAAAAGAATAAATATCAAACTCAAGGAAAATTTTCCACAAACTAATTTAAATTCTTTTATTTGAACCAACAATTGCGTCAAATTAATTTTCTCGCACTATGAATAAATTCAGCGAAATGAAATATATAAATCACCCAAAATAAGATTTTAACCCCAAAATAAAACCACATAATATCCCATAAATACCAAATAAATAACCAAAATATTTATTTCACCAATATAAAATTTAATGATCTCCTTGTATCAAAATACTTTAATCATACCATAAATAAAATTAATTAAACAAATAAAATACTAACTAATATTCCAATTTCAATAATATTCTAAATTAAAATTTAGAATAAATAATAGTTTTCCAATCACAATAAATTATTTTGGATCTAAAAATATTTCGACACAACTACTTAACAGTTTTTCCCACGGTACCAAAAATCGGCACAGATCGTACTTTAACATACTATTCCGAACGTATCCGGAAAATTCCGAAAAAATAAAATAATTATCTAAAAATATATAAATAAAGATAAATAATTATTCTTTCACTTAAAAAAAACGGGATAAAAAAATATCAAACGGAATGAAAATTACGAGACCGGAAGTAAAAATAGCGGGACGCCCACCATAGAAATGGGCATGGCGCCCGCCACACAAAAGAAGTGACGATCGCCACACATGAACAAAGATATAAAGGGTGGGTCCCGCCACCCACTTATTTCTTTATTATTTTCTTTTCTTTCTTCCTTTTTTTTTTCAAACAAATATATAAATAAATATGTAATCTTAAATAAATAATAATAATAGTCCAAAAAATATACCCACAGATAAATTAAATCGGTACCAATATTTTTTTCTCTAAAAAAATATAATCCGATAATCGGATAGAAAATATTTTTGTTACCGACAATAATAATTCCTAACACAAGACTGAAAACAGGGGGGTATTCTATCGGTTAACTCAGTGTAAAAATTATCTCTAATCTAACACAAATAATTTAAGTTGAAAAAATTAACGTAAAAAGAAAAAGAAAGAAATTCATACCAAGTGTTATGTTTACTGGCCAGGGGAGAGAGAAAAAATGATATCAGGGAAAAAGAAAAACTAACTCACATGCAAATATATATATACTGCGTTTCTTTTCCATCATGACCATTGGAGGAAGATCAACATGATTCTCAGCCATGCGATCTCTGTCTCACGCACATGCAGCTCATCATGGAAAAAATATAATATCAAGATATTTTTAAGTTAAACCGCCTCCGTTAAACAAACCCACTAATACGTTCGGTCTCCTCGTTCGCTCTCAGACGAGTCGTAATTCGCTCACGAATAACTTTTTCCGAAAACAGAAAAATTCTACTGACATCTTTAAAATAAAGCACAACATTATTTTCGACTAAATTTTTATTCCGAACAAATAAATTTTCTACGCCGCTTAGAAAAATAAAATGAGATTAAATTTTCATTTCCGGCGATAAATAAACTCCTATTTAAAATTTCCGACGACACTCGGAGTCCGTGGAAAATAAAACGACGGCTATATTTTTCTCGTTTTCTCAAAACATCAACAGAGTCACATTTTCAGAATTTTCGATACCATAAAAATATCTGAAATCAATTATAATCCTCGCCAATTTAAAAAAGACTGATCGATTGCCAAAAGAAACATATGGGTCAATCTGCTACACAACCAGAACCCTAAAAATATCGGGTACAATTAATTTGCTACCCCAAGGTTCAGTAGAAACACCGATTAACTGATAAAACATCTCAAAATAATACAGACTAAAATATACGGGTATTACAGGACACATAAAAAGATTATTGACAACAAAAACAAATATTTGTGATGGAAATCACTCAAAGCAATTAACAGACAGTTTCATACATCTGGAAGGTACGAACATACCGTTCAGCACATTCTGAGAAATGTTTCCCTAGTTTTCGTTGCCTTAAATTATTCAGATCACTACCCGGACAGTATTCCATAACCAAACATGAGAATCGGTCAGTCTCAAAATGTGTGTACAACATTGGCAGAAATGGATGGTCCAGCAACTGTAGTATCTCCCTTTCTGTCTATGCCATGACCAGCTTCTTTCTGGCAGCTAGGGATGCCTTGTCCATAACTTTCATTGCGAAATAACACCGAATTGCACTCAGCTCGGAGAGATACACACTTCTGATATCACCACAACCAAGTCGTCTTAGTAACTTAAAATGACTCATGCCCAAAATTCTATCCCGTGTCCGAACAACAAGGATAGCCTTCCACCTGGGATCATTTCCTTTATGCGGTTTATTGGCACTAGAAGTGATGTTACTCCAGTTGTTGTCATCACTGAGGCCGTTGCTATCACTTGCTCGACTAGCGCTAGTTTTTGCACTCTCAAGTGAATCCCCCCTAACACTTCCTTTAATACTATCACAATTCTTGTCTACACTAATCACGCCATCGCTAGTGAATGCATCGCTCCGATACGTACTTGCACAACTATTAGTAATGCTCATTGTTCTGAGAACACTAGTACTATCATTACTACCATGTGGACTGGGATTTCCACTTAGAGGCAAAGAAGAATCCCAAACACATTCGTTCTCCTCAGACTCTGGGCAAGGTAGAGAATTCCTATTATTCTGCGATGCACGGGCACCTGAAACTGGCGATGCTAACTTCCCCGTGTCATTTGATTCTTCAAGAGTACTTTCTACAGGCGAAACAACAAATATGCTTGGTTTCTTAGTGAGATTATGAATTGAAAGATCTTCGAGGAAAGGACCCTTCATGTACAATCCAGCTTCGGGTTTTTTTCGACCTCTCGGTATATAAACCGTTCTCATGAGATCGGTATCAACAGGCTCTAGAGGGTGACTAGCACCAGTAAATGAACTCGGACCATTTTCCCCAAAAGAATCAGTACTGCTCTTCAATGTCTCAACATCAGGCAAGAGTTCTCCATGCTCTTGTAAAGAGGTATTTCCTTTCAGTGTTCTTGTAGGCGTAACCGAAAAAGGCTCTAGAGAGGATTGTTTATCGAAGTCCATATCTTCTCTTGCCAAAACAATTCTTGCATTCGATAGCTGCACCGCTTCTCTAATGGAGGCCAGACGCGTCATAGAACCATCCCGTGCTTTCGAAACCGCACACATAGATGAAACATCCTGCCGCGCATTAATCTCTGACTAGTTTCCCTTATAACAGATGTATCAGCATCAGATACCTCAACTAAGACAAGCAAGGTCCGAGGAAGTACTTTCTCCTCCGCTGCACTCTCCATATCATAATCCCAATATATCACATCATCAAATAAAAACCTAATGCTTCTGCAAAAGAAATCAAGGAGCAAACAAAATCAGAAATCAGAGACATCATCAACCACGAAGTGTTATCCGCTTCCCAATACTGTTACACCTCAAGATACAAACGAGTTCATGTTATACAAGTCAGGAAATTCATATGAACTGGGGCAGAAAAAACGTGTAATCAGAGCAAAAAACCTAAAATTCTAAGAAAATAAAGAAGATAAAGAAAGAAAAGTAAAGTGGGGGAACAAAAAGAAGAAACAAAACCTAAAGGCTAGAAGTTAGCAAAATCGAGAAACGTGAAAATGCAAAAACTAGCTACAAAGAGAGATCTAGGTACCGAAACCCCTAAGGTGCTAACAGAAGCCAAAAACACCTAAGTTGGTACCATCCAAAAACCCTAGAATGTCAAGAACAAGTTCATCAGTGAGGTATGAAGATTACCTGAACCAATGTCTTAGGAGTTGATGGAACCACGATTGAAATAGAGATTTCGTAAGGGCTGAACGTCGACGTCGCGACTGAATCAAAGGACGTTTAAAGGTTGACGGTGTGGCTAGGTCGACGGCGTGGCTGGGCTGAATGTCGACGTCGTGAGTGAATCGTTCACTATTCGAAGGTTTGAGTGAATCGGACCGTGTTTTGGTTTTTGTGATGCAGAGCTAGATGAATCGTGTTTTGGTTTTCCCAAAAAGGGTTCATGAATGGTGCAAAATTTGTGCGCCAAAACTAAATGTAAGATTTGCCAAAATATTGCTTTTCTTTGAAATATATTATTTATTATTTATTATATATTCTATAATGAATAGCGTTTTAACATGAATGCTATCATAGAGTGGTAAATTAATAGCGTTTCTAACAAAGTGGTATCTTAATGGAGCATAGAACAGTAAATTAATAGCGTTTTCAAAAAAGTGTTATCTTAATTGAACATATTAATAGCGTTTTTAAAAAAGCGCTATCTTAATTGAGAATATTAATAGCGTTTTTAAAAAAAAGCGCTATTTTAGTGAAATTTATTAATAGCGTTTTTTAACAAAGCGCTATCAAAATTACATTGTCTGCATCCTATAATAGCGTCCGACTATAAAATGCTATTATAGATGTCTGTGTTCCCTTTTTAATAGCACTTTCTTTAAAAGCGCTATTAAATTAGGCGATACAAAAGATCAATTTTGGCGTAGTGTAAGTAGAGTCAATTCTCTTTTAGCCTCAATCTTGGGCTTTGTACAAGACAAATCATACTCTCCAGCAGAGTCAATCTTCTTTCAGCCACAATCTTGGGCTTTGTACAAGACAGATAAAAACCTCTCACCAGTAGAGTCAAAAACCCCTTTTAGCCTCAATCTTAGGCTTTGTACAGGACAAACAAAATATTTCCCCGAAAAAGTCAATCTTTAGCCTCCTCTTCGGCTTTGTATAATGATATCCCCAAAAGAGTCAATTCTCTTTTAGCCTCAATCTTGGGCTTTGTACAAGACAGATAAACACTCTCTTGTTGAGTCAGTCTTTTCCAGCCTCCTCTTAGGCTTTGTATAAGGACTTCCCCACTGGAGTCAATCAATCTCTTCGCTTCAACCTTGGGCTTTGATCAAGGCACACAAAAATCAACATCCCCTCAGAGGAAATCAAAATCTCTCTGTAGGAAGATATTTCTTTGTACATCACACATCAAAACAGAAAATCAAAACAAACCCTAATCCCAGATAACTGCTATAAGTGGCACACTTGTTGATTCAAATATCCAAGATGTGGTCCATCTCTTATCCTGGTAAATCACTTCCTTCATCTAATTGCTGTAAGTGGCAAGCCTCTGGATTATTTACATCCATGCCAATGTCCCTCTCTTAGCATGAAAAGTTCCTAAGGAAAAATGGCATTGCTCTACACTGAGTTAAAGTTTTCTCCTTCAGGAAAAATCCCCTATAAAGGAAATTATGGCATTGTTGGATTCTCATATCCCAGTTAAAGTAACCCTCTTTTATAATCAGTCACCCAACAGTTGTGATAAACAGACAAGATGTCTCCCTTTAGAGATGACAAATTCTCTCCCAGTCAAAACCTTTTAGCTTCAATATTGGGCTTTGGACAAGACACAAATACTCATTTAGCTTCAATCTTGGGCTTTGATCAAGACACCAAAACATCTTTTTTCCTCCCATAGAATAGGAGGAACTACGATTGCTCTGATTTTCCTATTTATCTTTAACGGGAATACGTAGGCATAAGATTGCGAAATCTTAGCGAGCACACCAAACAAAAACTTTAGGTCCAGTACCTTAACAAAAACATCAGAAATCCCAAAATCAAACAAAAACTCTCTCTCTCTCAAACATTCCCAAAAAAAAAAACTTTCCCAACCCACAATAGACAAACACTAGTAAGTAGAAAGCAGTAAGGAAAAATACTAACAACCTGTGGATAACCACATATAGGATGGGTAATTGACAACTCCCCATTGTATAACCTGACCCTGAACCCCCCAATCTCGTTAAGCATTTGTTCAGTTAAACATTTGCATGCAAGGTTAGTTTTAGATAGCTTCCCTTTCCTTTCCAGCTTCACAGGATAAATAAGAAATCATAAAGTAGCACCCCACTCCTACCATTGCGGTGAGGAAAAACCAAATGGCGATAAGTTGGTCGCGTCACCGACAAAAATCGCACGCTACACACATATGTATTAATCACATTCCAAGATGACAGTAATTTAAACAAGTATGGCAGATAAGCAGATAATATAATGGGAAATAGTAAATGATATCAAATGAGAAAGCAAATAAAATAGCAAAAAAATGCAATGTAAGGATTAACCCTCTTAGGGGATGGGAGAGTCCCCAGCAAAGTCGCCATTTTTCTGTACCGTCAGTTTTTGTGACGCGACCACAACCGCTTTTGGTGTTACTTTTTGATTTCTAATATTTATCCTATGAAGCTTAAAAGGATGGGAAGATATCTTAAACTAACCCTGCACGCAAATGTTTTCCCTACAAGTACAAAGAGATCTGGAATCGGTGGTTGGTTATACAAAGGGAAGCTGTTAACACCTAGAGTATCTAAAGTAATTTATAGGAACCTTTATTTGCATATGTTTTGCTGTTGTATTGCTTGGTTGCTTAAATTCATTTACTGTTGAACAGGGAAAGTTTCTGTTTTGAGAAATCTGAGGAAATGTTTGTTTTTGGGAAGGTACTGGACCTAAAGTTTTTGATTAGTGTGCTCGCTAAGATTTCGCAATCTTATGCCTACGTATTCCCGTAAAGAGATTTTGAGAAATTAGAGCAATCGTAGTTCCTCCTATTATATGGGAGGAAATTTGTTTGGTATCTTGTTCAAAGCCCAAGATTGAAGCTAAAAAGTATTTGTGTCTTGTTTAAAGCACAAGATTGAAGCTAAAAAAGTATTTGTGTCTTGTTCAAAGCCCAAGATTAAAGCTAAAGGGTTGCTTGAGAAAGAATTTGTCATCTCTAAAGGGAGATATCTCACTTATTCATCACAAACATTGATTTATGAGGGAAGTTGCTTTAAGTGAGATGTATAGAATCCAACAATGCCACATCTTCCTTTTGTGAATCTTTGCATGCTAAGAGAGGGACATTGACATGGATGTGTAGAATCCAGAGGC
Source organism: Lathyrus tuberosus (assembly GCA_022829125.1). Classification (NCBI taxonomy): domain Eukaryota; kingdom Viridiplantae; phylum Streptophyta; class Magnoliopsida; order Fabales; family Fabaceae; genus Lathyrus; species Lathyrus tuberosus. The sequence continues at coordinate 11,052,070 of JALAZF010000041.1, forward strand.
TTACCACTTACATCACTTAGATGAAAGAGAAATTTTAGACATGATAAAGGAGGGACTCCAGCTTGGATTTTGAATCAACAAGTGTTCCACTTACAACAATTTATCTGGAAAAAGGTATTTGGTTGTCTGTTTTGAAAGGTGATGTATAGAGGAAATATCCTCCTACAAAGGGAACTCATGGTCTCATCTGTGGGGAAGTTTTAATTTTTGTACCTTGATCAAAGCCCAAGGTTGAAGCTAAAATAAGTTAAAAACTGACTCAACTGGAAAATATTATATCTGTCTTGTACAAAGCCCAAGATTGAGGCTGACTGGTAAATCATTATATGAAGCCTAAGTGGAGGCCGACTCTTGCTGAGGTTTATTCAAATATGTGAGAAGATCTAAACTATTTTGAGGAATCCAAAAGGGAGACTAACTCTTGCTGGGGATTGGAGAAGAGTTGAATTATCAGATGCCATGAGGCATTGATACTTTTGGGGATTTGTTGGTGGTAATCTGTCCCTGGCTAGGGATTTTAAAGATGAAAACCAAGCTTTGTTGAGGATCAGGAGAGCCTTAGAGAATGATAGGCTTGAATTCCTTAGAGGTTTTGACTCTCTTGGGGACTGGTATAGGGATAGAGATGGCTAGGATTTACCTTATGCTTTTAGGAAGCCTGAGGGTCCTTGTATGAAGCCCAAGAGGAGGCTAGGGATGCTTCTAGGAAGCCTGTGGGTCCTTGTATGAAGCCCAAGAGGAGGCTGGGGATAGAGACTTTCCAAGTCTAGGAAGAGTTCAAGAAAGGTTTCACCAGGAAATAATCATTTCTTTATTGAAATGCTTCAGGGTTAAAGGGGATAAAGAAGAAGTTTCACCGGGAAATAATCCTCTCTTTATATTGAACTGTTTCAAGGTTGATCAAATTAAACAAAGCCCAAGAGGAGGCTATCTTCTGGGAAGATTCGTTGTATGATGCCCAAGAGGAGGCAATGATGCTTGGATAAAGCCCAAGAGGAGGCTAACTGTATTCCTTTGTACAGGGGGAACTAGTTATTTGAACTAAGTTATACTGAGGATGACTTAAATGTTAAGAGGAACTTAACAAGATATGAGCAAGCATATATACAGACATATGAACAAGTATATAAATAAGTAGAAATTAAATTGAGAAAGGTGTTGGGTCATTCTCTAGATGGAAGCCCAAGTGTTTAATTGTATCTTGTACAAATTCCAAGATGAAATGAGGCTAAAAGACTTTCTATTTACAGGTGTTGGGTCTTACACTCTATTAGAGGCCCAGTGTATTGTGATTGGATTGATGTTTTAAGATTGGTGGTATTGATGATGTATGTATGATTAGGGTTTTGAGAAATTGAAGAAAGTTTTGAGAAAACTTTCAGTTTGAATTTGAATTTAAAAGAAAGTTGTTGTTATTTGAGTGAATTAAAAATAATGTTTGGGGCTTATAACTCAAAGAGAGGCCCAAGTGGTCTAAGAGCATTTTCACCGGGTATAATGCTCCTCTTAATACCAGTGTATTTGATTTGAATCTTCTTATTTTTATCATTAAAAAGGGAAAAGTATGGGACTTACACCCTATCTAAGAGGCCCAAGATAATGTATTTTGAATGAAAGAATGAAAGAATAGTATTGTATTGGGTCTTATACTCGGGGAGAGGCCCAGTTGTTTTCAAGCAGTTCAAAACAGACAGATGATTTTGAAAACAGAGGTATGGGGCTTACAACTCAAAGAGATGCCCATGGAGGTTGTTTATTGTTTAAAATAAAGTTTATGTACAAACGATTGGGGCTTATACTCAAGGAGAGGCCCAAGTGATTTATTTGAAAACAATGATCGCACTGTGATATCAAAAGACATTGTGGGACTTATACTATAGTAGAGGCCCAAAATTTATTTATGTACATAGGGGGGTTGGGCCTTACACTCTAATAGAGGCCCAAGTGTATTTGAAATGAAGTTTTGAAAGATCAAGTCAAAGGAAACCCTAATTTCTATTTTATTAGGTATTTTTAAAAGGAAAAATCAATTTAAAAATGAAAAAAATATCAAACAAATTCAATAAACATATTATGAATTATGATTAAGGTTTGAAAAATAAGGTCTTATTCACATGAAGATTTAAAATCAAATTGGTTTTGAAAAATCAAGAAAAAGAAATTATTTAAAATGTTTAAAACAAATTAAAATAAAATTCTTTAAAATATTTAAAAATATATCAAATAAAAATATTTTTTGTGATTTATTGGTGAATAAAATATTTTTAATGTGTGATTGATAAATGAGCAAAAAATCATTTTAAAATAATTAAAATTGATAAATAAAAATAATTATTTAAAATAATATGAAAAACATCAAAAATAACAAAAATGTGAAAAATTGGACAAAATGTCATGGGTGGGTGTTGAACCCACCCCCTCCAACACAAACACACCTGAAGACACATGCTGCTACCACTGGGGTGGTGATACATCCATGTATCAAAACCTCCCCATAAATACATATAGGTGACTTAGTTTCTAGGCCTGGCCATGGCTGACCAGGTTTTGGAGGTTTTGCGATATGGTTGTAACTTCTTCATTTCTCCATGAAAATGGCTGAAACAAAGATGGATCCTACATAGAATTTCACGAGGAATCCAATTATGGTCTTAGATTTTCTAAAAATGCCTACATTTTAAAACCGGTAGTGGTTTCAAAATAGGTCAAGATTTGCAAGTTCTATGCTACAACTCCATACAAGAAATAATAGCATGGCAAATTAGTTCAAACACAACAAATATGATATGTACGACATGTTCATGATTAATGTACATCAAAGCAATACATATGTCACAAAGTTCAAGTTGTTATGCACTTACCTCTTGAAGCTCCACTTGCTAACTTTTAAGATACTTGTTACAGAAGTAATCCAATGCCTTGGACACTCTTAATAGACCCCTTAGAAGCTTTCAGGATGATCCAAATCAAAAGGAAACCTCTGGAATAGAAACTTGTCCTTTCTTGCAAAATTGGAAAAAGTTACCAAGATGGTAACTCCCTCAATTGGTGTTACAGTTGAGGAACACTTGTTGGAACAACTTAGGGATGATATTTGGAGAGTGTTTGAAGTGTTGTTTGGCTTTGAAAGTAATTAAATCAAGACATGGCTTGAAAAATCTAGAAAAGTCAAAATTTGAGGTTTTTATGGTTGACTTTCTGATTTTGGTGTTGTGAGATGAAGATGAAGGTTTGAACACCTCTAATGGATGTTTTGTTATGTGTTTGGATGGTTTTGAGTGATCCAAATCACAAGTTAATATTTTTCTTTGCTTAAAGAAGCCATGTTTGTCAAAAAATTCTAAAAGTCAAACTTGGTTTTGAACACAGTTGACCTTTTGTATCAGATGAATTTTGAACTTTGTAATCCTTTATGAAATAAATTCCTTGGGATAAATTGAACATAATGGATGGATTCCAATGGTGTTTTTGAGTGTCTTAAATCATGTCCCAGGGTTTGAGGTCATGCTTTGCTCAAAAGTCAATGGTATGGTTGACTTTTTCTCAAAAACCCTAGTTTGTGGTCCAGATGAATTTGAATCCTTATAATGCTTATGAACCAAGTTCTTTGAATCAATTAGTTCTTGTGAGAGGATCAATATGATGTATTTGATGTCCTTAAAACATATTTGGAGGTCTTGGCTCATGCCTTGCTCCAAAAGTCAACTTAGGGACTGGATTAAATCAAAACCCTAATTCCTGATTTTTGATAAATGCATCCCCTGAGGCTATTTTAAACTTATGAATGAACCCATGAGGTTCTTTTGAGCTTATTGAATCGTATATTGAGGTATTGGCTCATGCCCAGATGAAAATTTCTCTCTAGAGGCCTTGGTCGACCAAAACCCTAATTTGGTGACACTGATGATTTTGAGGCTTGGTTAACTTAGAATGATACAATATTATGCTTGATTCTTAATATGGGAGACCTCTTGATCCTTCATGGATACTTGAGAGGCTTGACAAGTTAAAGATCATGTCAATTCTTGATTGACCCTTTGCCTGAATGCTCTGAGAGGGCTTGAAGCCCTAATCCTTGGTTGAGGTAAACACTCAACAATCTTTGAGAGGATTGATGAGGTATGCAAATACATCTATATTGTGGTGATGATTTGCACAATGATGTAAAGTCTTGTGGTCAAAATTTAGGGAATGACATAATGAACTGTTCAGAAGAGCATAAAGTATGATTTGGTACTCATATGCTAGCTGAGAAGGCTGATGATTGGTGAATCAACACTCCTCAGGTGTTGGGGACTTCAGGTGAAGTTGTTACCTGGGCTGTGTTCCGTAGGGAGTTCCTGAGGAAGTATTTTCCTGAGGATGTTCGTGGGCAAAAAGAGATTGAGTTTCTGGAGCTAAAATAGGGTAATCTGACTGTTAATGAGTATGTTACTTGATTTGTGGAACTTGTTAACTTCTATCCGCATTATAGTGAGGCGACTGCTGAGTTCTCAAGGTGCGTCAAATTTGAGAATGGTTTGTGTCCTGAGATCAAGAAGGCGATTGGATATCGACAGATTAGGAGATTTCCACAGTTGGTGGATAGCTGTAGAATTTATGAGGAACATAGCTAAGCTCGGTCAACTTATTGTAAGAGTCTGAGTGAGAAGAGGGGAAAGCAAAATGTGAACCGTGGGAAGCCTTACAATGCTCCAGTTGATAAAGGTAAACAGAGGGTTGCTGATGGTAAGATGTTAAGTGGGGGAGTTGCTCCTTCTCCTCTTAAGTGCTACAGATGTGGTGAGTTGGGTCATCGTGTCAGTGAGTGCAAGAGTGCTACAGATGTGGTTCCGCGTCCTGTCTCCAATCTTGGACATAATCTATGTTGTTTGCGTATGGATACCCTTGGTAATATTGGTATGATTCTTGTCTATGTTTCCACAATTCCATGTAATTTACTTCAGATTTTGATCTTTTAATTGCAGCCTTGGACTGTTATTTGAAGAGGGTTGATGCAGAGTTTTTACGTTTTGGTGTTGTTAGCTTGCTTGTGCTTCACTTGTTCTTATGATACATGATATTCCATACAATAAAGCACAATTCTAACACATCAAAAGTGGTTAGAAGCAAATGTAAAATTGTATATTCAATATTAACACAATAGCTTAAAACAATAAAAATTGTTGCAACAATAAGTAATATCTATATGTCAGTCCTCGGCAACGGCGCCATTTTGATGTTGAGTAATCAAAAGTAAGTATTTTTTATCGTATCCACGTGGACTGGTGTGATATCAATGTCGTTCAATAGTTAATATGATTTTAAGCGAAAGTTTTGCAAGATATTTGATTTATAAGTTACCAAATGTAAAAACATATAATTAATGAGGATAGTTTTTAGAGGAATAAGCTTGCTGGGATTGGATTTCATCCACCGATTAAATATACAAACCACTGGTCATTTGTACATAATCTAAGCATATATCAATATCATCACGTATCGCTTACAAATAGAGTTTATGTCTAGACATCTGATGAGGATTCTACCTTATTGTTTAATCGACGATTTCTCAGCCAATTAAATAATACGACAGCATTAAGAACTGATACTTACGGTGAATATTAAACCTAAATCTATGTCTAGCATTTAGAGTTTAATAGATGATTATCTTGGATCGAGATTAGAATCGTATTTCTCAATATCAATTCATATCCATGGAGTTAAACAATAAAACCAAGATAACATCGATAATGATTCATAAATACATTGCATATAACGCCATGATCAATGAAAATACATATTGTTTTGGTGAACTACAACCAATTCCAACAAGAATGGGATTTAGATACTCATAGTTGCTTGATACAAAATGGAGGAATTGAGATGAATCAGCATCAATGAAGATTTCCCGACTCTTGATTCGTATCGAGCTCGTATCCTCATTTTCCCTCACTTACTATCTATTACAATATGGTTTTATCTAATTTCATCTGATGATTCTTTAAAATGTTTATGTTGCACACCTTTTATACTGGTTGAGTTGAGGCACTTTCTCTATGTGAAGTTCTTCTCGCTATGCAAAGTGAGTTTGCTTAACCATGAAGAACCTTTAAACCGCCCCTGGGAACCGCCATACGTTGCTATGCGAAGTAAAGTTCGGATAGCGAACTTTTCTTGCTACTCCTCACTTCTGTCGCTGCAAGAGAACTTTGAGGATTTGATTCTGTCTATTCTACTATGCGAACTTCGCGTAGCGAAGTATTGCTTGCGATGCGAAGTTTGCTAGGCATGAATTTTATGTATTTCAATGGAATCATAAACTTGTGTTTTTTTCTTATATACCCACTTACACCCGATAGGTTTCTTGTTAGGGGGAAGAGAGGTCATGATCTAAGTGTTTTTTTTGCAAGGCTTGCAACTCATTCATCATAACTTGTTTCCAACAATCTTGCTGAGATGCTTGTTTATGTGTTGTAGGTTAAATTTGTGAAATAATGGTGGAGATATAGGTGTTGCATGTGGATGAAAGATGAGAGGTGTTTATGTGGTTTTGAATAGGATATTCTGTAGTATGTGTAATACCTCAAAATTTGCCCTCTTATCTCTCTCCAATAATTGGCTTATGTTTCATTCATTTGCATTTCATAATAGGTCATACTAAATCATACACATCATTGGTTGTAAGGCATGGTATCAAGTACATCAATGTGTGGACAGTTCAAAGCCAAAGGACAAGAGTAAAAAGCTTTTCCAAACAAGTCACAAGGGCTCCTCATATCTCAATTCATCTCATTTGAGTCCTCAAGGTAACACAAGATGAGAATTCAATAGAAGATTGAAGGAAGTCATATTCTCCCAACCAGTGCAAACTAGGGTTTTGGAATTCTTGAGTATAACACTTCAATGGGCGAGATCTTTGAGCTTGTATCATCTCCAAATGGCATATCTCATCTTTGTTTGAGAGGATACACATCATACTCAGAGGAATTTGGAATTGGAGGATGTGCTGATTTCTCCTAAACTAAGGGTTTGCCATAAAATCAGTTTATTTCTGGTTTTTTGGGAAAGACTTGATCCTATGGTATTCTACATGTCCTCAAGGGTCTAAGGATGAAGGATTGTCCATCAATTTGATTTGGAAGGGTTTCAATTGATCAATTGATTGAGAATCAGGAGATTTAGGGAAAAGTCAACTGTGTAGAGGAAAAAGTCAACTCTTGACTTTTTGAGGTCAAATTCATGTTCCTCATGTCAAATATGATCATTGATGAGGATTTGATCAAGAAATAATGGAAGATTCATCAAAAATCAAGAAATGTGCAAAGTTGCCAAAAATAGTAATGAAGGGTTTCCATTTATGGCAAGTTTTGTCAAGTTGAAGGGCCATCTTTGGAGCATTCTTTCTCCATGCTCCAAGCACCAAATTGAAAGGTTATGGAGGCCTATAAAAAGTTCACATTTTAAGCTTCAAAACCATACCAAGAACATCCCCATTGGATTAAAATTGAGAGGGATGTGATCAATTAAAATGGAAGCAAATCAAGGCAAGTTGGCAAGTCATGACCAGTAAGCACGTAGTAATTTCAACAAACACCTTGTGTGCATGTTCTGTCCAAGTTCAAGGTCAAATTTCTATATGATGGAGGCTTCAATTGGAAAAATGTCCAACATGAAAATTGTTCCTCCCAATATCCTCTTCAACTTTGATGTTGGAGAAATTTTCATATGATCAACTCATTAAGAGATATAATGAGGCAAAGTGAGTGATCTCCAACTGATTCATTCACACGCATGTGGTAGGGCACGACCAGGTCAAGCTGACTTGCCAACACAGTTGGATGCACGTATTTTCATAGCTAATTTTAAGCATGTTAGAGACTCCATTTTCAATTGCTTTCCACACCAATGTTGTGCTCTTTCATTTCACCTTTCCAAAGACCATAAAAACTCACCATTTCATTCATTAATCAGTGAGATAATGCCTTCCAAAATTCACCTCATGCAACTTGTTTTCTTTAACACCAAGCAAGCAAAAGTCAGCCAAAACCTTGCTACCATTGCCATCATGTGCATTATACCAACATCATTTACCTTAATTAACCATGCAAACACTTACATCAAGCATGCCACCTTCCAACATTACCATTTCAAGCCATACATACACATGTACCTTTTTCATTATTTTTACATAAACACAAAAGAAGGAAAGCTCAGGGAGTTGTTGTTGCAGCAATGAAACCATCACCACCATCCATCTTAATCACCACCATATGATTTCATGCTTCCTCCACACGTGAACCCGTGCCTTCACTTCACACTCTCCATTTTTTATTTCAACTCTAAACTCACTCACTCAGTTAACTGACCCACTCTAATCATGGTTCTAACTGTTAACTAAGATGGTTAACAGTTAACCACACCTATATAAACCAATCTCCAACAGATTTCTAACTAACTTTTCATTCTTCCAATTTTTCACCAAAGAAACCTCACTTTCTCTCTGAATTTTGTTCTCTCTCGAAGCCTCATTCTCATCTCAAATCTCTGCAAATCTCTACATTCATCTTCATCAAGCATCATCAAGGAAGAGTGTGCAATCCAAGGAAGCTGCTGCATCAAGCTTTGTTCAGTTTTTCTTCACTGAATCTCAAGAGAAACTGAAGTTCATCCTTGCCTTTATTTGGCTCATCTTGGATCTCATGAAGCTAGGATCCTCCTCTCTGGTATTCTTTTGGTTGAAAGAGACTTTAAAGCATAGGTTTCAGCTTAAACTTCTTACTCTCATCTTGCTCTGATTTAAGTTTTTTTTGCGTGTTTTTGAGCTTAATAGAAGCGTATGACTATCTGGCTAGTTGATAGGCTCTTTAGGAGCATAGATCAAAATCTTAGGGCAAACTTGTTGGCTTCGATTCTCTCTGTATGTGTGGTGTTCGTGATTTTTGATGCTAGATTCATGATCTACTAGTTGAGAGGAACATTTTGATATAAGGTTTGTGTGTTTCTGGTCACCTGAAATTTTGTCCACGGCGGAGGATCACCGGAGAAGACGACCGGAGTCTTCTCCAGCCACCTGAATTGATGAACTCGCATAAACCCTAGCCTGAATTCAGTTTATGTTGTGGCCGTTAGATGCTTTTGATCCAAGGGATGATGACATACCAGCACATTAATGAACCACTCCCATGGCACGTGACTCATTTTTTCTAAAATAATTTGAATTGTGTGATGTTGTGTGTGTGACTCACTCTTGCCTATCATGTGCTCTCTTTGTGATGCGTGTGATTGTTGTACTTCTCTGATCATCAGATGTTGACTTCATCCAATGGCTCAGGATAAGTCAAAGAATTTGACTAACATCCATGGTATGGACCATCCCTGAGCGCGTGTTTTGGACTGGACTCTAGTTGTTATTCACACCCCACGCTTTTGAGCCCAAGGCTTTTCTGAACTGAACTTTACTTTCGTTGCACCTCCCTCTCTATTTGCTTGCTTTTTTCATTTTATTTTAATACTTGTTTGTTTTATTGTTTTTTTTTTAAATACTTGTGCATATGATAAAATCCCCTAAAAATTCATGAAGCCTCTAGAAACATTTAAATAATTTTTGTTAATTTTTATTTCTGATTTTATCATGTTTTGGCATATTTTCATGAATATTCTTTTATTTTCTTTTGTGTGTGCACTAAGCCGTGACCTATGCTTCATTGTGGAATTTTTTGACATAGTTATGCGCTGAATTTCTGCCTAATAATTGGTACATTCATTTGTGATATTTTGTGACATGATATGCATTTTTTATGGATTTTTTAGGTCTTTTCTTGTTGACTTTTGAGTGAGGTCTTTGAGCCAATTGTTTGTGTGTTTTGTATAGCATTATGAGGCATGTTTGTGCATGTTTGGTAATGTTTTTTGAGCCATTCTTTTGAAGTATGGTTGCCCTCTGATTTCACCTTAATTCATTTGTCCTTTATTAATTTCCTCATCATCTAAGCATGACTCTTTGGATTGTTTGAAAGCATGTTGGGTTTCTGTAAATGTTTGAAGACATATGCTTAGGGTTTATTGATTGTTGTTTGCCATTCTTCTTTGACCCCTATTGAGACCTATTGGTACATGTTAAGTCAATATTATAGGTCACTTTGCTCATGTTACAAGTCATTATTGGTGCATCTTTGTTTGATTTATGTGTACATATTTGGACTTGAAATGTGTTGTCGAACTTATGCATCTTCACTTGTCTTTCTTTGATGACTTGTTTATATCATAACTTGCATGATCTTGCACACTCACTCCAACATGATTCACTTCTGTTTGTAATCATCCTCAACCATATTCCATGACCCTTAATTGCACTTTACATGTTTCTTAAGTTCATAAATCTTTGGATGTTTAGTTGAACTTGTTTGAATTTAGTTTGTTCTTAATCACCAATTTGCTTCAATATGATACTTGTTTGGACTTTGTGCTTCCATTCTTGACTATTAAACATCATGTTAAGTGTCTTGAGCTATTGAATTTCATTCATATTACATGGTTGTTTAATTTCATCTTCATTTCTTACTTGCATTACAAGTATGCTTCATTGTTGGAATTTGAATGATGTTTGCTCACACTTTTTCCTACTTGTTCAATGCTTGCATTCATGAATCATATGCTACATTAATGACATCTTGATGCATCCTTAAATATCATTTAATTCAGACCTTGAATTATGATCATGCATTGATACATGTTTACCTTTCATAAGCATTCATCCTTCATAGGTAATACTTAACTTGTAATTGTATGAACATTTGGTGTATAGGTTGATTTTGTTTGCTTTCTTGTGGCATGTTTACATTAGTAAGGATACTTTAACATGTACATACTGACTTGGCATGTCCCTTAACCATTAGGACCTTTCCCTTTTGGTTTGAACTTTATTTTCTTCTTAATTGGCCTTCTTAAAGCAAGTGGTTTTGTTTGGTTTAGTTTCTTGCACTTATCTTTATTACTTGTGATGATTATGCACTAACCTTTTATGTAGGGGCAGAGGTAAGACATTTGAGTATGTGTATGCTAATCCATACTTATCTCTTCTTTCATCTCTCATCTCTTTTACTTACCATTTCTCTTTTATGAATAGCATGATATAATGCTTGATTGTGTAGAACTTTCTCACAACCCTTAGGGATCCTAGCTCATCCTTAATTTTTTATTAAGGCAAGGTAGAATAAGCATTATATCATGTTATCCCCCTCTTTCCTTTAGACTTAGGTGGTTCTTATACTCCACACAACCATAGGACTTCCATGCATGACAACATTAGCATAACTAGTCCCCCACTTAGACTTTTTCCTTTCTTCCTTTGAATTTCCCATTCCTCATCTCAAAACAAAAAGCAAAAACATCTAATAAAGGATTAACATGTATTGCACATGAGCCTTGCATGTGGGAAATAAGATAGTGGAAGATCTTCTTTCACTTTCTTAGAGTGTTAGCGTACGTCCCGTCTTGGGTCGATATGCGAAGCATTTGATCCTATGTCATAGACTTTAATGCAATATGTGTTATAAAGACAAAATAATCAAAACACTTCTTCCTAAAAGACAAAAACAAACAATTCTCTTCTTCCTCATTCCATTCATAAAGCATGCGTCACTTTCGTTCTACCGCAAACAGGTAAATTCCTAAGACTCCGTACAACGAGCTGCAACACCTAACTGCTGGAACGCGAACCTTGACGTCTTCTGTTAAAAAACATAAACAAAGCAAATCCATCCTTGGTTAAGTTGAACTACGACTACTCTAATTTCCTCCTTCTGGTTAGATCGAGGATACGTAGGCACAAGACGACGATGTCTTGGCGAGTAACCTCCCCCTAGTTCGTGTCCGAACTACGTTGACTCTGACTTTCCCGCTCCCGAGGGAATACGTAGGCCTAGGACTCCGAGGACCTTCTATCGAGTCACTTCTTTTCCTTTTCTTCCCCGTTTCCTCGTTCCTTCCCGTACCTGTTCCTTCTCGTGTCCAGTAGCAGTGGAGCCCCAGACGACGACACCCTTTGAGCGAGACAACCAGTGTGGATCCCATCGAGTACGATGGACGCGTGGGGGTTCTAATACCTTCCCCTCGCGTAACCGACTCCCTTACTCGTTTCTCTTGGTCGCGAGACCATGCTTTTTCGTTCCCCTCAGGTTTACGCAGTGTTTCCTTTTCCTCTCTTGGGATAAATACACATTGTTGGCAACTCTGTTTCCGCGCCACTTTCGCGTTTGTACTTAGATGAAAATCCCGGGAGCGACAGCTGGTGACTCTGCTGGGGATCGAACCCAGAATCTCTGGTTTCCTAAGCGAGTCAATCCTAGTGCTTGCTTGTTTTCGATTATAGGGTGTTTTATCTGTTTGCTTTACTCGCTTTATTTATGGCAATTATTGCATGTTTATTGTTTTACTACATTTACTTGCTTTCCATTTACTGTTGCCATATATATTGTACTGTGTTGGACTGTGTTGGTTTTTCTGTTTGGTGGGATGGGTGTTCTGAGAGATAAGCCCATTACACAGGCTTGAGAGTACATGTAGGATTAGAGTGGAAAGTAGTGTGGCATACGTAGCATCTTGGTACGTATGGTTTACACGAAATCCACACCCAGACGAGGTTTTCTTGGGAGATGTTCTGATTTGCATGTCTTGTGCATTTTGGGGTGTTAACTTAGGAAGCTGTCGACTCTGGTGACCATTCCCGAGGACTCAGTTGTAGCACTCCTCCCGAGATGTGATAATGGCAGACCAGGAATGGCAAACCCATTATGCATTCTTGATCCGAGGACCCAATGCTAGGAACTTGCTATAGGATGACCTTTTTTTAGGGGAATCAGTTGAGGCCTCCTCGATTGATGATGATGCCAAACCAGAAATGGTGAACATATCATCATTTCTCGACCTGAGAGTCCGTGATATTGAGGATCCTCGCCTTTCTAGTACCCACATGTGAGAGGGGCGGGTTGTTTACAGGTTTGTAGGTAACCGTAACCTTGAACCGACCCGGTATTCTGGTTTTCCTATCAGTGTGGACTCATCAGTCTGGTATTATGGTATTCTGACATTCTGACTATCCCGGTATTCTGATTAGGTCGGTACTCTGATTATGCCGATATTCTGGCATTTTGGTATTCTGATTATGCCGATAGTTTGGCATTCTGGTATTCTGATTATTCGGATATTCTGGTATCCCGGTATTTCTCTTTAAAGCAGACCTGTGAACTTATTCATTCATCGGCACATCACAGTCATTATCCAGAATTTATGGAAGCTTTGATCCCATGTCTTATTGCATTTTTACATTGCATTTGCATCTTGCATCATTTTGCATACTTTCGTATTGGACTTGAATCAGCTTCTGGGGGAATCTTGAATTCAGGAGGGCAAAATCAGTTTATGACTAGGGCCGATGTTGACTTGATCAGTTGGATCAGCTTATGGAAGCTATGGCCGCCATGACAAGGGGAGATGCCAATGTTCAAAGAAATGAGAATGTTATTCCACCTCTGATGAACAATGTTGCTCAAGCTCAGCCGGTGCGAATCCCTGTTAAGGATCTTGTTATGCAAGAGCATCCCATGGTCTGAGGTGGACATCCATCTTCTTTTGATGCCGCTGATTATAACAGTTTTGCATTCTCTGTGCCAGATATCTAAGGGGTAGTTCCAAAGATGAAGCCTAAGGATCCACGGTCTGTTGATGATGAAAGATATCGTGTATTGGACGAGAAAATTGAAGCCCTGGAGAGGCATGAGACTCTTGACCCGAATACTTCAAGCATGTGTTTGGTGCCCGGCCTTGTGTTGCCACCAAAGTTTAAGACACCGATGTTTGAGCAGTACAAAGGGATGGTTGTCCAAAGCAACATTTGGTGATGTTTTTCCGAATAATGACTTCACAAGCTCATGATCCATTGTTTCCAAGACAGTCTGAGTGGGGCATCTTTGTATTTGTATATGCAGTTGCAAAGTGGTAGCATCCAATCATGGTCAGATCTAGCTAACGCCTTTGTGAAGCAATACAACTATAATCTTGACATGGCTCCCAGCCGAATGCATTTGCAAGACTTGTCTCAAGCAGATAACAAATCATTCCGAGAGTATGCTCAGAGATGGAGAGAGTTAGCCGCTCGTGTTCAACCGCCACTTTCGGATAGAGAATTGGTTGATTTGTTTATGGATACCTTGCAAGGTTCGTACTTGGAAAAGATGATTGTCAATAGGGCGGCAAAATTTTCTGACCTGGTAATGGTGGGAGAACTTATCGAGAGCCTGCTCAAGTATGGAAAGATGCAAGACGTCTCGAACTTTCAAGCTAATGAAAGTGCATCAGTTGTCAGTTCTCAAGAAGAATTCGAGGAAGAAAATAGTTCCATTCAAGAATCTTTCCCACCTCATTCTCAACGTTCAGGCATATCAACTGTTCAAAGTTAGCAATCTTCTGAGTCTTCATATCAAAGACAGTATCTTTCTCCGAGTCAGGGACATCCTCAGAATCAATGGTCATATCCCCGTCAGTCGCGTCAGCACGCCAGACAAAGGCCAAGAAAGCCTAGAGGAATTTCACTCAGTTGCCAATGGCGTACAGTCGGATGTTGCCAGATTTGATCAAAGGTGGATTAATAGTGTCGAAGAAATTGAAGCCAATGGCTTTTCTATTACCCACCAGATTTTGATGTCAACGCCCGTTGTGACTACCATACTGGGGCACAGAGGCATTCAACTAAAGGCTGTAAGGCAGGTGGGTCCATCAGTCCAAGTTATGGAAGAAGGCACCGAGAGCGGTTGTGCAGATGGTTATCAGAGTGACTTCAAAGAGCAATTCTGAAGACGACTAGCTCATTAGCGAATCATGCTTGGAAAATCCCAGTTCCTCGAAGCTGGCAATCATTATATCATGTCACTTCTTTGCATTCGTAGTTTCTTTCCTGTTAAAGTGCAAACTCGTTTGTAAAACTTGTTTTTTTAAAATGATAATGGTAATGAAATGAATATGCATGTTTTGATTAACTCCATTTGTGTTCACTCATACTTTTTATCGATATCATATGCTTGTTTAAGCAGGATCTTAGGGAGGATGACGAAATTGAAAGGCGCAAAACTTCTGATTGTATGCTTTTGAACAAAAACCCTATTGATGATGTACAAGCATTGTTTCAAATTCCTAAACACCAGAGACATAAGGAAGATAATCCCTTGCAAACCCCGTTGAGCCTAGTAGTAGGAGTTTATTTCTGAAAATGAAAAACCCTCAATTTTAACCTGGGGCAGGGTAGGTGTCAGCTAATTTGACCGTGCGTTCAAATTTCAAAAGGAGTGTTCCGTTCGAGGATCAATTACATCTACAGTTATCCCTCACCAACCGAAGAGTGAGACAGTCACAACCTTTACAAGTCAGACTGGTTCAGATGATGCATCCCCAACAAGGTCATCATTCCTTACAGCAATCATCAACAAGCTTGGTAGTTCGAAGACCAGATTGTGTCAATGTCCTCCCCAGCTGAGTTGATGCTTTTCCACAGAGTGTTAGAAGATTAGATCGGTGGTTATTTCCTCAGCAAAGTTATCATTTCCTACAGCAACCTCAACAGGTTTGTCAGGTCAGAGCCCAGATCAGGAGATCAGGTCAATTTGTCTTCCCCAGTACGGTTTGCGACCACGAAGTCAATCCAGCTTGTTATCCCCAGTGGAGTTGCCTTCTTTTCCTCAGCAAAATATTTGCTGAGGAACCTCCTTGCATGTTACATATAGTAATCATTGCATCCTCAAAAACGCGTAGCATTTCCATTCGAGATGGAGCATTACGCCATGGAAAAATTCAAACATATGCATGCGAAGCATAAGCCAGTTTTGGTACCTCGTGCGAGAGCCCAAAATTATTTCTCTTCTATCATAATTGACAAAACCAAAACGAACGCCTCGTTCATTCCCCAGTAAACATTTCAAAGCAGTACAAGGGTTTCACTACTTTCCTCCCCACCAGAGTCACAGTTTCTCGGTTGGTAGATCTTTTGGTCTTACATCTTAACCGTGTTTTCCTGGAACCATTCCCGATAGGATTCCTTTAGTCGTTCCCGACAAGCGACCGTTGAGTTTTAAACCTAGCCGTTCCCGACATGCCCATTTACCGTTCCCGACGGGTAAGCCATATGTTTTCAACTTTAGCCGTTCCTGACAGGCACCCTTTGAGTTTTAAACCTAGTCGTTCTCGAAAGGCCCATTTACCGTTCCCGACAGGTAAGCCATAGGTTTTTAACTTTAGCCGTTCCCGACAGGCGACCTTTGAGTTTTAAACCTAGCCGTTCCCGACAGGCCCATTTACCGTTCCCGACAGGTAAGCCATAGGTTTTTAACTTTAGTCGTTCCTGACAGGCGACCTTTGAGTTTTAAACCTAGCCGTTCCCGACAGGCCCATTTACCGTTCCCGACAGGTAAGCCATAGGTTTTCAACTTTAGCCGTTCCCGACAGGCGACCTTTGAATTTTAAACCTAGTCGTTCCCGACAGGCCCATTTACCGTTCCCGACAGGTAAGCCATAGGTTTTCAACTTTATCCGTTCCCGACAGGCGACCTTTGAGTTTTAAACCTAGCCGTTCCTGACAGGCCCATTTACCGTTCCCGACAGGTAAACCATAGGTTTTCAACTTTAGCCGTTCCCGACAGGCGACCTTTGATTTCATTTGTTCCAGACTCTTTTCCACCAACATCCATCACCACAACTGCTGTGTTCACACATATACTTCTCTTTTACCCACAGAGCGCAAATTTTCTAGTTATTTTTGTATTCAATCCCTATGTACGTTGAATGTCTGACAGCCGTTGATCTCATCCCTTCAGGTCCACAGTTGATTGAATAGGGGCAGCTATAATACCTCAAAATTTGACCTCTTATCTCTCTCCAATAATTGGCTTATGTTTCATTCATTTGCATTTCATAATAGGTCATACTAAATCATACACATCATTGGTTGCAGGGCATGGTATCAAGTACATCAAGGTGTGGACAGTCCAAAGCTAAAGGACAAAAGTAAAAAGCTTTTCCAAACAAGTCACAAGGGCTCCTCATATCTCAATTCATCTCATTTGAGTCCTCAAGGTAACACAAGATGAGAATTCAATAGAAGATTGAAGGAAGTCATATTCTCCTAACCAGTGCAAACTAGGGTTTTGGAATTCTTGAGTATAACACTTCAATGGGCAAGATCTTTGAGCTTGTATCATCTCCAAATGGCATATCTCATCTTTGTTTGAGAGGATACACATCATACTCAGAGGAATTTGGATTTGGAGGATGTGCTGATTTCTCCTAAACTAAGGGTTTAAAATTAGGGTTTGCCATAAAATCAGTTTATTTCTAATTTTTTGGGCAAGACTTGATCCAATGGTATTCTACATGTTCTCAAGGGTCTAAGGATGAAGGATTGTCCATCAATTTGATTCAATTGATTAATTGATTGAGAATCAGGAGATTTGGGGAAAAGTCAACTGTGCAGAGGAAAAAGTCAACTCTTGACTTTTTGAGGTCAAATTCATGTTCCTCATGTCAAATATGATCATTGATGAGGATTTTATCAAGAAATAATGGAAGATTCATCAAAAATCAAGAAATGCGCAAAGTTGCCAAAAATAGTAATGAAGGGTTTCCATTTATGGCGAGTTTTGTCAAGTTGAAGGGCCATCTTTGGAGCATTCTTTCTCCATGCTCCAAGCACCAAATTGAAAGGTTATGGAGGCCTATCAAAAGTTCACATTTTAAGCTTCAAAACCATACCAAGAACATGGCCATTGGATTAAAATTGAGAGGGATATGATCAATTAAAATAGAAGCAAATCAAGGCAAGTTGGCAAGTCATGACCAGTCAGCACGCAGTAATTTCAACAAACACCTTGTGTGCATGTTCTGTCCAAGTTCAAGGTAAAATTTCTATATGATGGAGGTTTCAATTGGAAAAATGTCCAACATGAAAATTGTTCCTCCCAATCTCCTCTTCAACTTTGACGTTGGAGAAATTTTCATATGATCAACTCATTGAGAGATATAATGAGGCAAAGTGAGTGATCTCCAACTGATTCATTCACACGCATGTGGTAGTGCACGACCAGGTCAAGCTGACTTGCCAACACAGTTGGATGCACGTATTTTCATAGCCAATTTTAAGCATGTTAGAGACTCCATTTTCAATTTCTTTCCACGCCAATGTTGTGCTCCCCCATTTCACCTTTCCAAAGACCATAAAAACTCACCATTTCATTCATTAATCAGTGAGATAATGCCTTCCAAAATTCACCTCATGCAACTTGTTTTCTTTAACACCAAGCAAGCAAAAGTCAGCCAAAACCTTGCTACAATTGCCATCATGTGCATTATACCAAGATCATTTACCTTAATTAACCATGCAAACACTTACATCAAGCATGCCACCTTCCAACATTACCATTTCAAGCCATACATACACATGTACCTATTTCATTATTTTTACATAAACACAAAAGAAGGAAAGCTCAGGGAGTTGTTGTTGCAGCAATGAAACCATCACCACCATCCATCTTAATCACCACCATATGATTCCATGCTTCCTCCACACGTGAACCCGTGCCTTCACTTCACACTCTCACTCTCCATTTTTTCACTCACTCAGTTAACTAACCCACTCTAATCATGGTTCTAACTGTTAACCAAGATGGTTAATAGTTAACCACACCTATATATACCAATCTCCAACAGATTTCTAACTAACTTTTCATTCTTCCCATTTTTCACCAAAGAAACCTCACTTTCTCTCTGAATTTTGCTCTCTCTCGAAGCCTCATTCTCATCTCAAATCTCTGCAAATCTCTACATTCATCTTAATCAAGCATCATCAAGGAAGAGTGTGCAATCCAAGGAAGCTGCTGCATCAAGCTTTGTTCAGTTTTTCTTCACTGAATCTCAAGAGAAACTGAAGTTCATCCTTGCCTTTATTTGGCTCATCTTGGATCTCAAGAAGCTAGGATCCTCTTCTCTAGTATTCTTTTGGTTGAAAGAGACTTTAAAGCATAGGTTTCAGCTTAAACTTCTTACTCTCATCTTGCTCTGATTTAAGTTTTTTTTTTGCGTGTTTTTGAGCTTAATAGAAGCGTGTGAGTATCTGACTAGTTGATAGGCTCTTTAGGAGCATAGATCAAAATCTTAGGGCAAACTTGTTGGCTTCGATTCTCTCTGTATGTGTGGTGTTCGTGATTTTTGATGCTAGATTCATGATCTACTAGTTGAGAGGAACATTTTGATATAAGGTTTGTGTGTTTCTGGTCACCTGAAACTTTGTCCACAGCGGAGGATCACCGGAGAAGACGATCGGAGTCTTCTCCGGCCACCTGAATTGACGAACTCACATAAACCCTAGCCTGAATCCAATTTATGTCGTGGCCGTTAGATGCTTTTGATCCAAGGGATGATGACATGCCAACACATTAATGAACCACTCCCCTGGCACGTGACTCATTTTTTCTGAAATAATTTGAATTGGGTGATTTTGTGTGTGTGACTCACTCTTGGCTATCATGTGCTCTCTTTGTGATGCGTGTGATTGTTGTACTTCTCTGATCATCAGATGTTGACTTCATCCAATTGCTCAGGATGAGTCAAAGAATTTGACTAACATCCATGGTATAGACCATCCCTGAGCGCGTTTTTTGGACTAGACTCTAGTTGTTATTCACACCCCACGCTTTTGAGCCCAAGGCTTTTATGAACTGAACTTTACTTTCGTTGCACCTCCCTCTCTATTTGGTTGTTTTTTTCATTTTATTTTAATACTTATTTGTTGTTTTGTTTTTTAAAAAATACTTGTGCATATGATAAAATCCCCTAAAAATTCATGAAGTCTCTAGAAACATTTAAATAATTTTTGATTACTTTTATTTCTTATTTTATCATGTTTTGGCATATTTTCATGAATATTCTTTTATTTTCTTTTGTTTGTGCACTAAGCCATGACCTATGCTTCATTGTGGAAGTTTTTTTACATAGTTGTGCACTGAATTTCTGCCTAATAATTGGTACATGGATTTTTGATATGTTGAGGCATGGTATGAATTTTTTATGGATTTTTTAGGTCTTTTCTTGTTGACTTTTGAGTGAGGTCTTTAACCAAATTGTTTGTGTGTTTTGTATGGCATTATGAGGCATGTTTGTGCATGTTTGGTAATGGTTTTTGAGCCATTCTTTTGAAGTATGTTTGCCCTCTGATTGCACCTTAATTCATTTGTCCTTTCTTAATTTCCTCATCATCTAAGCATGACTCTTTGGATTGTTTGAAAGCATGTTGGGTTTGTGTAAATGTTTGAAGACATATGCTTAGGGTTTATTGATTGTTGTTTGCCATTCTTCTTTGACCCCTATTGAGACCTATTCGTACATGTTAAGTCAATATTATAGGTCTCTTTGCTCATGTTACAAGTCATTCTTGGTGCATCTTTGTTTGATTTATGTGTACATATTTGGACTTGAAATCTGTTGTGGAACTTATGCATCTTCACTTGTCTTTCTTTGATGACTTGTTTGTATCATAACTTGCATGATCTCACACACTCACTACAAAATGATTCACTTCTGTTTGTAATCATCCTCAACCATATTCCATGACCCTTAATTGCACTTTACATGTTTCTTAAGTTCATAAATCTTTGGATGTTTACTTGAACTTGTTTGAACTTAGTTTGTTCTTAATCACCAATGTGCTTCAATATGATACTTGTTTGGACTTTGTGCTTCCATTCTTGACTTTTAAACATCATGTTAAGTGTCTTGAGCTACTGACTTGCATTCATATTACATGGTTGTTCAATTTCATCTTCATTCCTTACTTGCATTACAAGTATGCTTCATTGTTGGAATTTGAATGATGTTTGCTCACACTTTTTCCTACTTGTTCAATGCTTGCATTCATGAATCATATGCTACATTAATGACATCTTGATGCATCCTTAAATATCATTTAATTCTGACCTTGACTTATGATCATGCAATGATACATGTTTACCTTTCATAAGCATTCATCCTTCATAGGTAATACTTAACTTGTAATTGTAAACATTTGGTGTATAGGTTGATTTTGTTTTCTTTCTTGTGGCATGTTTACATTAGTAAGGATCCTTTAACATGTACATACTGACTTGGCATGTCCCTTAACCATTAGGACCTTTCCCTTTTGGTTTGAACTTTATTTTCTTCTTAATTTGCCTTCTTAAAGCAAGTGGTTTTGTTTGGTTTAGTTTCTTGCACTTATCTTCATTACTTGTGATGATTATGCACTAACCTTTTGTGTAGGGGCAGAGGTAAGACATTTGAGTATGTGGATGTTAATCCATACTCATCTCTTCTTTCATCTCTCATCTCTTTTACTTACCATTTCTCTTTTATGAATAGCATGATATAATGCTTGATTGTGTAGAACTTTCTCACAACCCTTAGGGATCCTAGCTCATCCTTAATTTTTTATTAAGGTGAGGTAGGATAAGCATTAGATAGTGCTATCCCCCTCTTTCCTTTAGACTTAGGTGGTTCTTATACTCCACACAAACATAGGACTTCCATGCATGACAACATTAGCATAACTAGTCCCCCACTTAGAATTTTTCCTTGCTTCCTTTGAGTTTCTCATTCCTCATCTCAAAACAAAAAGCAAAAACATCTAATAAAGGATTAACATGTATTGCACATGATCCTTGCATGTGCGAAATAAGATAGTGGAAGATCTTCTTTCACTTTCTTAGAGTGTTAGCGTATGTCCCGTCTTGGGTCGATATGCGAAGCATTCGATCCTATGTCATAGACTTTAATGCAATATGTCTTATAAAGACAAAATAATCAAAACACTTCTTCCTAAAAGACAAAAACAAATAAGTCTCTTCTTCCTCATTCTATTCATAAAGGATGTGTCACTTCCGTTCTACCGCAAACAGGTAAATGCCTAAGACTCCGTACAACGAGCTGCGACACCTAACTGCTGGAATGCGAACCTTGGCGTCTACCGTTAAAAAACATAAACAAAGCAAATTCATCCTTGGTTAAGTCGAACTACGACTGCTATGATTTCCTCCTTCTGGTTAGATTGAGGATACGTAGGCACAAGACGGTGATGTCTTGGCGAGCAACCTCTCCCTAGTTCGTGTTCGAACTACGTTGACTCTGACTTTCCCGCTCCCGAGGGAATACGTAGGCCTAGGACTCCGAGGACGTCCTATCGAGTCATTTCTTTTCCTTTTCTTCCCCGTTTCCTCGTTCCTTCCCGTACCTGTTCCTTCTCGTGTCCAGTAGTAGTGGAGCCCCAGACGACGACACCCTTTGATCGAGACTACCAGCGTGGATCCCATCGAGTACGATGGACGCGTGGGGGTGCTAATACCTTCCCCTCGCGTAACCGACTCCCTTACCCGTTTTTCTTGGTCGCGAGACCATGCTTTTTCCTTCCCGTCAGGTTTACACAGTGTTTCCTTTCCCTCTCTTGGGATAAATACACATTGCTGGCGACTCTGTTTCCGCGCCACTTTCGCGCTTGTACTTGGATGAAAATCCCGGGAGCGACAGTATGCACATTGGTTTGTTGGGAAGCAGTGAGGTTATTACAAACAAAGTTCTTCAATTCGCTTGGGATTGTGTATTATTCTATTGGAAATTCGAGAATCACATGTGGTGGGTTGGTTGTATCAGGTGGTGAAGTATGTGAATTTTTTGATGTGGAGTTTGGTGGATTGAGTTGTGTGGGTGGAGGAACAATTTGTGGTGGTGTGGAAGAGTTATTGAAGTCATGACTAATAGGAGAAGAAGATTAGTTGTTAGGTGTGTCAAGGAAAAGAAAGGAGTAATCCAAAAAATTTGAGTGTTGTGGATGAGGCGCAATAGATGGCGTGGTTAAAGAAAAAAGTCTACATAAAATAAAACTAAACATTCTTAGAGATAAAGATCTCTCTTGTGATGAGACTCATAACAGTGTAACCTTTAATGCCTTGTCTGAATCCAAGGAAGATACAGTTGGTGGCACGAGGGTCGAACTTATGGTGGCCTTGGACAAGAGTTGATGCAAAGGCTAGACAACAAAATACCTTGAGAGTTGTGTAGTCAGATGGTGTATGATGAAGAAGTTAATGAAGAGACTGAGAGGCAATAATAAGAAATGGCAGTCGATTGATTAAACAGTCTACATGATTGATAGAAAATTTCAAAAGAGATTGGGTAGATGTGTCTGGAACATGATGGCTCGAGCAATATTTAGAATATGCATGTGTTTTCTCTCCGCAGCAACATTTTCTTGTGGAGTTTTAATCTTCTTATGGATGATGCCTTTATCCTTGAAAAAATAGTCCATGATAAATTCTTTGCTATTGTCTAATCTAATCATCTTGAAAGACTTGTTAAATTGAGTATGAGCTAATTTAATGAACTGAATAATCAAGGGTCTTGTCTTATACTTGTGTTTCATGAGAAAGACCCAAGTATGCCGTTGAAGTCACCTATAATTTTAAGAAAATAAGAGTGACTATGGATAGATAAGGGTGTGAAAGGGACTCAGAGGTCCATGTGGAATAGCTCAAAAGAAGATGTAGTTTGCATATTGCTTAAAGGAAAATAAAGTTTAGTTTGTTTGGTATAGTGGCAAAAATCACATATTGATTTAATAGGATCACATACAACAGAAATTCTTTGTTGAAATGTTTTTAATACATTGTGAGAAGGGTGTCCAAGTCTATGATGCCAAAGACTAAACTTACTTTGGGCATCAACATTACTATGGGACATATTTACATTCGTATTGCATGTAAAAGCTAAGTAAGATTATTGACATAAAATGTACAAGTTATTGTGAACATTAGCAAACTCAATCATCTTCATTGAAGGTTGGTCCCGAATGACACAAGTATAATGATAGAAATGAGATGACATTTATTATGAGATGATAACTGACATGCAAAAATGAGATTGCAATTGAATGTAGGCGCATAGAGAACATTAGATTGTGTTAAATGAGAATTCAGTTTGTCAGTGCCCGACATTTTAGATGATATATGTGATCCAGTAGGAAAATTAATGGCAATAGGTGAAACAATGTGATAAGAGTTGAAATGTTGAGAGAGCAACAAATATGATAAGTTGATCTTGTATTAAAGATCCAATTATGGTTTAAACTACTACCTGCTGCATTAAGCGAGGGAGGAATCAAACCTAAAGAGGATGCATTGATGATATGGGAGTGAACATTTATTGAGGATTCAACTTTGTCGAGCAGAGTTATGACTCTATTATACATGTCAGGTGTGATGTCGACTTTGTTGAGAGATTTATCTGCAATGTTGGGAGCTCGAGATTGAGTGTCATCAGTTGTATAAACATTGTTGGATGAGCCAATCTTGTCTTTGAACTTGAATCCTGGTTGAAAACCATGTGTGAAGTAACAAGAATTAATCATATGCTCAACTTTGCCACAAAATGAGCAAATCTTATGTGAAGGTTTTTTTTAGAAAAATCAGTTTTCCACGACCTCTACCTTGCTTGGGAAGAAATCAACCATTAGCTTGGGGAGAGTGTGTGTTAGCCATTAGAATCTTGGAAGATTAAGAAGGAAGTGAAAAGGATAATTGTTGTTCTTACTGTAAGATGGATGAGAAGACTTCGGTAACATCAGGTAGAGGTTCGACCATGAGTATCTATGACTTGAGATGGTTGAAATCATCATCCATACCTTTCAATAAACAAATAACATATTCCATGTCACGTTATTTCTTGATGGTGGTGTGAGCTCCATTGGTGTAATTTGGAAGAATCCTCAGGGTTTCTAAATCTTCCCAAAGAGTCTTGGGTTCATTAAAATAAGCAGTTGCCGATTTGTCTCTTTTTCTCATGGAGTAAATTTGTTGCAGAAGATCTGACAAACGAAAGTGGTCGCTCTTAGAAAACCTGTTATGCAGAACCGTCAAAATTTGTGTTGCATTGTAAACATAAATCGTGCTCTAAGCGATAGATGGAGAGAGCGTTGCAGAGATCCAAGATAGTACAATATTGTTGCATCTTTTTCATGTATCAAATAAACCATCATCTTCTGGAGGTGCAGTGATCTTGCCATTGATGAATTTGATCTTGTTCTGGTTGAGAAGAGCTTTTTTCATCGAACGACTCCAAGATTCAAAATTATTTTCAGATAATGGGGGAAACAAGGATTGATGAAGGTTGTAAAGGATGGATTGATCAAGGGCTGGATTCTTGGTGGAATTGTTGTTGGTCTTGTTGTCGTTGTTGTTTGAAAGAATCATCATGATCAGAATCCGCCATAGTTGAAGCTCAAAAAAGGGGGTTGTGAAGAGAAGAAGAATCTTCTAATTACTCACTACTGATACCATAATACAGCATGAATAAAGAATGTGAATAATTTGACTTAATATTAATGAATAGAATGAGATGTATTTATACAAGAAACTATAACTAACTCTATTACCCTTACTAACTTAGGTAACAATGATTACAATGATATAAGTTAATAATTCAATTTCAAGTCTTTTTAATTCGACCATCCTTTTAAATTAAAGTATTTTACTTCCAATCGAGTAGCTAGTAGTTACTTTTTCAACCATCATAAATATTTTTAAAAAAATCATCTTCACATAAATCTGTAAGATTATATTTCGAATTTGATGATTTTTTTTATTAACCAAAAAACACAGTAAACAACAAAACAAAATCTTTGTATTTAAATATACAAACAAGAATGGAAACATAACATATATTGAAAACATATAATCACATATATATAGTATATATTAAATTTGTGACTGAAACAAAAAGTGTTCGTTTGGCAGTAACTCTCTATGCAACATGTCATATTCCTTCAACCACAAATCACTCGTATAAAAAGAGCTTCTTCCGGCATGACCATTTTCACAAGCAGCCACATCAAACCCTCTTAGATTGTTAACTTTTTGCGCTTCTGTACCTTCATCAGAAGAATACTTACCAGTAAGCTTCTGCACAACAGACTTAAAATTCATGGCATCAGTTTCCACATACTCCGTAGTGACAATCACTATCTTCACTGGCTGCTTCTTATTGCTGCAACTACCACTCGCCATAATTCACTTTTCAGATGATAATAATAATAATGTTTCACTTTTTGAAGCCTTTTTTTTCTATGGTTATTGACGTATATTTTGTTTATTTGCATGTTTTGTGGATTCTATTATACATTTATAGGATGAATATGGTCAAGTGGGGATGAGTTGGCGATTGAAAAAGTTAGATGACATAAGCTGACCGTTACTTTGTTATATGTGAATATGAGAAGTTAAGGGAATGAGTCTATGAAAAGTAGGATATGGTCAATTAAAGATGCTAAGGAAAATTATTTGGTAAAGTTACTCAAATACCCCATATTTTCTTTTCGAAAAAATTCTCTAAAGACTCCACGTTTGTCACAGTTAGGGCAAGACTTTGTACATTGTCGCCAAATAAAATGGCGACACCCCTTTAAGGCTATAATCCTGTCGCCAATTGTATTGGCGACTCCCTTTTGCCTTTGTAATGGGTCGCCAATTGCACTGACAATTTGATAAGAAAAGGAGTCGCCAATACAATTGGCGACAGGGTTGTAGCCTTAAAAGGGTGTCGCCATTTCATTTGGCGACAATGTACAAAGTTCTGCCCTAACTATGGCAGTTTGGAAATTTTTTTGAAACGTGAAGTATTTGGGAAATTTTTTCGAAAATGTGAGATATTTGGGTAAAAAAAACAATTATTGTGTTGTTTTGTGTTATTTATGGTAATGGGAAATGATTCAAAGCTAGGTATTATATCTATCAAAGTTCTAGAGTATCTAATTTCTATCCAATTTCATCTTTTAAATTTATGAAACAAATATTTAGTCTATGAATTATCAAATAGTTTCTCACTTCTTTCTTATAATAAATTACCAGCAACATTTTTGACAAAAAGATGAGTAAATCATCCATTGAAGTCACTTGTAAAGTGCGACACATGTAATTGGAAAAATAAAACTTTATTTTTGAATTATTAAAATGATACTCTCTGTGATCATATTTATAAAAATACGTTTATCTTTTAAATTTATTAAATAATTTATGTATTTTGGCTATATATTATTTTAAAACATTGAATATTCAATAAATATAAAAGCATATTTTTTTTATAAATAGAATTAGAGGGATTATTAAATAGTAATGTGTGTGGTTAAGATTTTAAATATATTTTATTATTATAATACATAGGTCGTAATTTAATTGATATTATGTTAAATTGGTAAATTACCCATATTTTTAATGGGTAGTTTTTTTTAAGTTATCTTGACAAAAAGATGAGTAAATTATCTATTATGAGGTGGACAACCTTAACTTATAAGGTGACAAGTGTAATTGGAAAAATAAAATTTTACTATTAAATTAATAAAATGATATTAAATACTAATGTGTGTGGTTAAGATCTTTAATATATTTTATTATTAGAATACATGCGAAGTAATTTGATTACATATATGTCAAATGGGTAAAGTATCCATGTTTTTAATGGGTATGTTTTTTCTAAGTTACCTTAACAAAAAGATGAGTAAATTACCCATTTTGATGTGGAACCACTTATAAGGTGACAAATGTAATTGAAAAAATGAAACTTTACTATTGAATTAATAAAATGATATTAAATAGTAATGCACGTGGTTAAAATCTTTAATATATTTTATTATTAGAATATATGTGTCGTAATTTGATTAGATAAATATCAAATGGATAAATGACTCATATTTTTAATGGGGAAACTTTTAAATTTTAATTGGACTATTTTGATTATCCAAGTTCTAAATCCAAACAAATTCAATAATATATTGTTCGTTAATACCATATTAATTTAAGACTTTGTTACTTGTTAAAAAATTGATTATAGCATTTTAAAACATATATTTAAATAGATAGATGTTAAAACAAAGGTACCATGCTTTGTTAATTATAGTTGTATACACATGGTACACTAGTTATTGACTCCACTAGCACAAACCCAGTAAGAGTCGCAAATGTTTGTCTGAATGTAAGTTGTATGAAAAGTGTGTCCATAATTGTGTGATGGTGGCCAGTATATACAAGGTCTCGTATGCTCTAAGTCCTCAATGATCAATTTATTCACCATTATGATTCATGTGATCAATTATTGTTTATTTTCCTTCCAGCTTATACTTGTTCCAAATAACATAAAAAAAAAAGCTTGAGAGTGATTTACTGGTGTTCATATTACATGCATGCATAGTTTGAGTAAAAAAATCCTCCAAAGTGCATTCCTATTTGAGTTTAATTTTTGTACTTTAAACCATCTTTAAAAAACCATTCAAATACTTCATATTCACTTCAAAACTTTCTAATGAATCTTTCCATTAACTGACTTGTTAGGAGGTTTGTAAGCTCCCCTTAGGTCTAATATACTAAGGTTGAGTTCTGCAAACTCCCCATTAGTACTATATTCAAGAAAAAAAAATAATTTTCTTAACAACATCAGAGTCTAAAGTTTGTAAGCTTTTTCTGAGTCTAATAGTCTAAAATTGAAGTTTGTAAGCTCCCACTTATTTCTATATTCAAGAAAACTAAAATATATCACCCGGGCAAAATAACCAAAATAACAGAAATTTAAAAGTAATTTAAATTAAATTATATGAACAACATTAAATCTAAAGGGTTCATATTGTTTATTAAATACTCATATATTTTTCTCCCCCTTTTGTCACATAAAAAAGATTAAAAAAAATAAAAGAAAAAGATACAAGAGGTGACAATTAAAGCAAATTTTGAGCAGGAGTGCAGTGTTCCAAGATGATCAATGATACTTTATAGGGTTAAGAGTAGTTAGAGTCAAGTAAATGTTGGACAGAAGTACAGTGCCCCAAGATGGTCAAAGATCAGTTTTTACTGGTGCACAGACTCCACACTTGTACATGAAGGAATACTCAATGCTCACTATAAAATCAGATTGACATGGTTTCCTCGATAATTCATCTAGTTCTCAGAAATACTTTAAGCAAAAACTAGTTATGAAGAAAAAATCTCAACCGAATTCCTCACAAGAGTGAAAAACGAGATTTTGCGAGAGTTTGAATTACTGAAGAAGGATGAAACAGCAAGAGAGAAACGTTTAGCAGTCAAGGAACTTTCTACAAAACTTCATGCTGATGCAGTAAAAGAGAAACAGAAACTGGAGGAAGAGGAAGATGTTCAAAGAAAATTGGATGCCTATAGAGCACAGACTTCAGGATCGAAATAACACATAAATGTTCCTGAGGATTCTTCCATAAATGATGAAGTTCCTTCTTCTGAAGACGAGGAAGCAAATCAATCATTGAAAGAATTAATTTATTTGCAACACTGAGACAAATGACTAAAGCAATAAGGAAGACTAGGGATAGGCTAATTTGTTGTATTGTCTTGTCTATTCTCATGTAACTTTTAAACTCTAAAGAAATTTCCCTTTTTCAGTTTCCTTTTATTTAAGCCAGCAAAAGTAAGTTTTATTCACTTTAAATAATCAAGAGAGAAACATAAAGCACAAATCAAATAAAACAAGAACAACTTGGGTAAAGTAAACTGAAATAAGATAAGTTCACAAACATGTCATAACACATATAGAAGATTTATAAACAAACCATAAAAACACATAAACAGGTTTCACATCCTAGACCTAAGGTTTCTTCAATAATTTCATGACTGTCTTGAGATCAGAACTGATTTCTTCTTGCCTTGCAACAATAGACTTGAATTGAGCATCCATTGAAAGTTGGTTACTAGCCATCTAAATCTTCATATCCTCTTGACATTCAGCAACTGAAGCTACTTTAACTTCTAGATTGAGCAGTTGCTTCTGGCTAGTTGCATCAACATCCTTTGTCGAGAAATTCTTCAGACTTTGAATGACCGAGTTAACAGACCTTATAAAGTTTTCCCATTTTGCATCATCAGCCACATGATCAGTATACGTGAACCCTTCTTCCATTATTGCTTTTGCCTTATTATATAACCCATTCTTAAAAACTTCCAACTGAGAAAGTACATGGTTGAGTAGAGGCTGAAAATTGATCATGTGCTGATATGGTTTGGATGTCTTTATTTCATCTTTTTGCAGGGTTTCATGAACAGATTCAGCAGAGCTTTCTTTGCTTAAAGCATGATTTGATTGGGATATGTGTTGGGTGGTTTTTTGATGGATTGATGGTAAAGGCTGATCAAGGATATTGTTTTATGGTTTTGGTTCAGACTCAACATATTCAGGTCCATCATTAAGATAGTCTTGAACAAGTTAATATGTAATGGTTTTAGTGGATCTGTTTGAGGTTGATGCAACATTAAGAGGCTTAACATCCAAAAAAATTTCAGATTGACCAGGAATTTGTGAAGGTGGGCCTTCTTGAATGTTATCATTATTGTCTTCATTGATTTGGTCAAGTGATGGAACAATGTTGTCTGGTGTTTTGTTTGGAGAGGTCTTTGAAAGTGAAGAAAAATATGTACTTATAATGATGATTGATTGATAAGGTTGTATGGCTAAGATAGAAGTTTGGTTGGATTTGTCAGGTGATGGTAAAGGTGACTTTCTCAATGAAGCATTAATATTAAAGTCATGAACAGGTTCAACCTCAAAACCTAATCCTGCTACTAATGAAACAAGTTCCTCTGTAGCTTCTGCCTCTTTTCCACTTTTAGCTTGACTCTCATGTGAGGGCAAGGTGTCTTACACTCAATCTTTATTTTAATGATGTCAAAACACGTACTAGCTCGTAGTATGTAATTTGAATGGTATCATCTAATCATTGTTGGCATCCGTATTTCACAATGCATAAATATTCAATAATCGTGTGTCCAAACATATAGGAAGAGTCTTATACATCTTTTATATGTGTGTGATTATGTTATGTGTCATAGGTATGCATTAACATGGCCTAGGTAGAAGAAAACATGTTCAAAAATTAATTTTTGTGAGTTTTTGAAGTTTGAATCGACTCAAACCATGATTTGGTCGACTCATGAAAGGTGAATTTTGTTGCATGTCTCACGGGTCAGCTCACGTCGAACCACCGGTCGACTCATACTGGAGCCTTTTATTATTGTGAATTTTCATCAGCCTTGCGTCGAAGCATGGCCCTGTGGCGGTCGATGCAAGGTGTTCAAACTTGCATAGTCTAGCTCACGGGTCAGCGCAGGCTGACCCTCGAAAATGTTTGGTCGGCTCTCCGCTAAATGTGTGCTATTTTTCTAGTTTTTCTAAGTTTCAAAAAGTTGTTACTCTTGGTAATTGGTCCTAGCATCATATATATATATATATATATATTATCTATATATATATATATATATATATATATATATATATATACTTTGTTCCTCATTTTTACACAACAACAAGAAAAAGTGAAAGATTTACACTGAAAGTTTTCTCTCATCATCTTCATCCTCATTCTTGCATTTTCTCAACAAATACACATAACCATTTTTATTGATCTCTTGCATCATTGAGGTGATAACGTCCAAACATAGGGGTGTATCTTGTTTGGGGTGAGTTTTTCAGTGGGTTTTTTCTTGAATAAAACCACTAGGGTTTTGTCCTCCAAGATCAATTGGATTTGGGGGTTTTTGGTACAGATCTTTGTGTGCATTGAATTCAGCCGAGCGAAGGTGATTTAAGAACGGTGGGTTCTGTCAATCTAGTAGCGTCAACCGGAGGATTGTGCAATAAAGGTTTGGGGATTGAATTGTGTGTGGATTGAAATCAGCCGAGCGAAGGTGATTGAAGACCGGTGTGTTCATTCAATCTAGTAGCGGTAACCGAAGGTTTATTCAACACGTTCGAGGCACTTGATTTGACTCGAATCAAGGGAAGAGAAGACATAGTATCAGCATCAACGAGGTTTCTTGAGTGTGTGATAGCTAAGGCTTCTCTTGTAAAAACAATTTGCAACAAAATTATAGATATCTCAATTCTAGATTTAGAATTGGGGGCAGATGTACCCGAAGCGAGGATGAAAGGGGAAATGTCAAAACAAACTTGGTGTCGTTTTCTCTTTCCCTATCTCTTTAATTTTAAAACTGTTTATGCTTATGACTGTTCAATTGATCAATAAAGTTCTGTTATAGTATAGTGCAGAAAAACAGATTTGAAAACATTGCACAATCATTTTGGATTGTGCTTGGTAAAAATTATGCACTAACTTACATAGAATTTATAGCTTGGAGTGTTTCGCACTCCAAGTGCTCGATAAATTGAACGCTCATAAGGTGTTTGATAAATTATCAATTTGGTTTATTTTTTAATTGGTCATTGGAAATTGAACAACATTGAGTGTTGTCAAGTTGATTGATTAATAGTAAAAGTTATGATTCAATTTTCTTATCGAGCCTATCGTTCCATTTGGCTTACGCATATCCGGTCCTTTTGGTAACCGGTTCGTTTAGACGATATAGTCCTCGGCCGCTTCCGCAAATAATTTTTAAAATCAAATTTAAGCGCCGACTCTCCATTAAAAAGTAGTGATCTATTAAACCCCCCCCCCCCCCCACTTCTAGATCAATTGATGTTGTCTAACAAGTGGTATCAGGAGCACCAGTTTATCTAGTGCTTTAAGTATAACTTTTTAGAAAATGGCAAATGAACCGAAAGGGACTTACAATAGAGCAATGATTTTTAACGGTGAGAACTATAGTTACTGGAAGGATTGTATACGTGTGCATATCAATTCTATTGATAGGAAGGTATAAAGCGTTATACAAAATGGTTCAATGGAAATTACCACGACCAATGCGGATAACATGGTAGTACCTAAGCCGGAAGCACAATGAAATGAAGAAGATGAGAAAAAGTATAACTACGATTGGAAAGCTAGAAATATTCTGATCTCCTCATTGGGTGTTGATGAGTATTATAGAGTTTCACTTTGTACGAGTGCTAAAGCTATGTGGGACGCGTTACAAGTTGCCCATGACGGAACTAACGACGTCAAGCTAGCTAGAATCGATACTTTGACTCAAGAGCTCTACCTCTTTCACATGAAGCAATGGGAAACCATTGCCAACATGCAAAAGAGGTTCACTCATTTAATCAATAGATTTAACTCACTTGGTAGACCTATTTCCAATGATATTGCTACTAATAAAATCTCGAGGTATCTTACTAGGGAATGGCAACCAAAGGTGACCGTCAGAAAAGAAGCCAACGACCTCATGACGTTAGACATCACAACTTTATTTGGGAAGCTCGAGGAACATGAGAAAATGTTCAATAGTCTTGACCAATTTGAGAAAAGAGAGAAGAAGGAAAAGTCCAATACCAAAGAGGCGGAAAAGAAGTTAATAGTTCTAAATGCTTCTAGTTCAAAGTCCTCCGTAAATGAGCTAAGAGAGAGTGAATATAGTGATGACGAGCAAGAAGATTCGAATGAGGATATGGGATTATTCGTGAAGCGATACAATCGCTATATAAAGAAAATGGTATTCAACATTCAGAAAAGAACCTCGTCAATTTTAGAAAACAATCAAGGTCTTCCAAGAATAAAGACAAAAAGAGTGGAAAAACTAAAGGGTCTTGCTATAACTGTGGAAAATTCAGCCATTATAAGTCGGATTGTCCATTGCTGAAGAAGGACAAAGGAAAGGATAAAAGTCGTCAAGGGAAGAAACAAGGTAAACCTAGAAGAGCCTATATCGCTTGGGAAAGTGATGGTGAATCATCTAGTGATGAGAGTTCAAGTGATGAAGAAGAGTTCGTTAACCTTAGGTTTTCCGCTCACCAAAGAAAAAAGAACAAAAAGGTAAGACATGCTAAATATGATAACTGTAATACAATGTCTTATTCTGAATTACAACATGCTTTTGATACTTTGCACCATGAGGCTAAGGAAGCCTTTAAATGTTTAGCTTCAAATAAACAAATATTTTCTCATTTGGAGCAAAAGATCTCTGATTCCGAAAAGGAATTAGAGGCTCTCAAAAAGTCTATGGTGGAAGTAACAAAAGTAGATGTTGAGGAAGACAAGAGTAGATGGTTAAATTTTGGTTGTGATACTTGTCATATTTGGAAAAAAGAGGTTAGAACTCTAAAGGCCAAACTTGACAAGGCTCTAGAACCAAAGGTCACTTTTTCTATTAATAGATCACATTTTAAGAAAAACATGATTAATCCATATCAAAAATATACTTATGTGATTAGAAATCAACCTAGCAAAAGTGATTCTCATGTTAACCTTACTTGCTTGTATTGTTGCAAAAGGGGTCATACCATTGCAAAATGTCGCTTTAGGAGGTTTTTAGTTCCTAAAGGAATTTATCAATGGTTGCCCAAATGCAATTCTGTTTTCACTCACAACCAAGGACCCAATAAGAATTGGGT
This sequence comes from Lathyrus tuberosus, assembly GCA_022829125.1. Lineage (NCBI taxonomy): Eukaryota > Viridiplantae > Streptophyta > Magnoliopsida > Fabales > Fabaceae > Lathyrus > Lathyrus tuberosus. The sequence continues at coordinate 11,086,459 of JALAZF010000041.1, forward strand.
ACCTATTTCCCTTGATTGATTGTGTAGGTATAACGTCTTGAGACCACAGAAAGAATATGGGTTCTTGATAGTGGTTGCTCAAGACATATGACGGGAGACATATCTCTTTTCATTGATTTTGTGGTGAAGAAAAAGGGATTTGTTACCTACGGAGACAACAATAAAGGGTCAATACTAGGCAAAGGTAGTGTAGGTAATCCCTATTCTACTATTATCTCAGACGTGCTTCTTGTTGAGGGTCTTAAACACAACCTATTAAGCATTAGTCAATTATGTGACAAGGATTTCAAAAGATTAATGCATAATTGAAAATAGTGATAAAAAGGATGTGTTTAAAGGCTTAAGGGTCAATAACGTCTATATGCTAGACTTGAATGAGGTATCGTTGAGTAGCGACAAGTGTATAGTCACCATGAGTGAAGATTCATGGTTATGGCATAGACGTTTGGTGCATGTAAATTTTGATTTCCTTAATAAAATAGTTTCTAAAGACCTAGTAATCGGCTTACCCAAAATCAAGTTCACAAAGGATCACTTATGTGATGCGTGCCAAATGGGGAAGCAAACAAGGATCTCGTTTAAGTCTAAAAACATTGTTTCAACCACGAGACCCCTTGAACTCCTCCATATGGACCTATTTGTACCATCTAGGATTAAGAGCTTAGGTGGTAACTATTATGGTTTTGTGATCGTCGATGACTATTTTAGGTTTTGCTGGATTATTTTCTTAGCAAGCAAAAGCGATACTTTTTCGGCTTTTGAGAAATTTGCCAAGTTATCTCAAAACAAATTGAACACAAACATTGTATCAATTAGAAGTGATCATGGAGGAGAGTTTGAAAATAATATTTCTGAAGCTTTTTGCGATAGCCATGGGATTGATCATAATTTTTTCGCACCATATACCCCTCAACAAAATGGGGTTGTGGAACGTAAAAATAGAATTTTGGAAGAATTGGGAAGGACTATGATCGATGAGAGTGGCCTTTCAAAATACTTCTGGACCGATGCCATTAGTACGGCTTGTTACGTTTTGAGTAGGGTGCTCATTCGTCCTATTCTAAACAAAACATCGTATGAGCTTTTAAAAGGGAGGAAGCCCAACGTATCTCACCTTCACGTTTTTGGTTGTAAGTGTTTCGTGTTGAATAATGGTAAAGAGACACTTGGTAAGTTTGATGCTTAGGGCGACAAAGGTATCCTTCTTGGATACTCCCAGTCTAGTAAGGCATATAGGGTTTACAATAAGAGGTTACTTATTGTTGAGGAGTCTGTACACGTTGCTTTTGATGAGTCTTATCCAAAAAATGTCAGAAAAGGTACCTTTTTTCATGATGCAGGTGTATCTTAAGAAGACATACTCAAGGACATTGATAAAGGGACTGATCAACCTGAAGCATTGCATGTTGAGGAGGAAAAAGATCACCAACCTGTGAAGACTGAGGAGGATCATCCGACTAATAAAGATCACCTTCCTCTAGCTTGGAAGTCTTCCAAAGACCATCCCATCGACAACATTCTCGGTGATATCTCAAAGGAAGTAACAACTCGATCCAAGCAAGTAACTTCTGTTATTAGTCCACTTTCGTTTCCCAAGTTGAGCCTTAAAAACTCAAAAGAGGCCTTACTCGATGAACATTGGCTTTTGTCAGTGCAAGAGGAGTTAAATCAATTTAAAAGAAATGAGGTTTGGGACCTTGTCCCTCCCCCACGAGGCCATCGAGTAATCAGCACCCGATGGGTGTTTAGGAACAAGATCAACGAAAATGGAGTTATAACTAGAAATAAAGCGCGCTTAGTTGCGCAAGGGTATAAACAAGAGGAAGGCATAGACTATGAGGAAACTTATGCTTCTGTTTCCCGACTTGAGGCTATACGCCTGTTGCTTGCCTACGCATGTGCGAAAAACTTCAAATTATTTCAAATGGATGTAAAAAGTGCTTTTCTAAACGGTTACATTAATGAAGAGGTTTATGTAGCCCAACCTCCTAGTTTTGAATCCCATGAGTATCCAGATCATGTTTATAAGCTCAAACTCGCTTTGTACGATCTCAAACAAGCCCTTAGGGCTTGGTATGAACGTCTTAGCAAAATTCTACTTGATCAAGGGTACTCTAGAGGAAAGGTTGACACAACCCTCTTCATTAAACGTCAAGGAAAACACCAAATTTTGGTACAAGTATATGTAGACGATATTATATTTGGTTCTACTAACATAAATATGGTTAAGGAGTCTTCTAAGTTAATGCAAGGAGAGTTCGAGATGAGCATGATGGGGGAGCTAAACTATTTCCTCAGATTGCAAATCAAACAACTTGAAGAAGGGACATTCGTGAGCCAAACGAAATATTGTCTTGAGCTACTCAAGCGCTTCGACATGGCTAGCTCGAAAGCTATCGACACTCCGATGCATACTTGTGTCAACTTGAGTTGAGATGAGAATGGTAAGGATGTAGATCTGAAGAAATATAGAGGTATGAGTGGCTCTCTCCACTATCTTACTGCATCCCGACCAGATATCATGTTTAGTGTCTGCATGTGTGCTAGGTACCAATCGTGTCCCAAGGAATCTCATTTAAAAGTTGTGAAGCGCATACTTAGATACCTATGCGGTACTCCAAAGTATAGGATTTGGTATTCCAAGGGAAATGATTTCTCTTTGGTTGGCTATTCCGATTCTGACTTTGCCGGTTGGAAATCGGATAGGAAAGGCAAGAGTGGTACTTGTCACTTTTTCTTCAATTCCCTAGTGAGTTGGCATAGCAAAAAGCAAGTTTTCGTTGCTTTATCAACAGCCAATGCAGAATACGTTGCGGCCGGAAGTTGTTGTGCTCAAGTCTTGTGGCTTAAGAAACAATTACTCGACTTCAATGTTCAACTTGAACGTATTCCTATTTTGTGTGACAATACAAGTGCCATTAACCTAACCAAAAACCCGGGATTGCATTCTCGCACGAAACATATAGAAATACGCCATCATTTCCTTAGGGATCATGTAGAGAAAGGTGATGTGGTATTTGAGCATGTTGATTCTAAGAATCAACTTGCGGATATTTTTACCAAACCTCTTGCGACGGAGCCTTTCTTTAATATCCGTAGGGAACTTGGTGTTCTCAATATCTCCGATCGCGTATATATATATATATATATATATATATATATATATATATATATATATATGATTACATGCTCTATACGATTGCTTGTCTATATTTTTTTCTTTGACTATCAATATTGAAAAGATTAAGCTACATGTGAGGGCATCTATCATCAATCGTCGGAGGTAATATCGTTCCTTTTAGATTACTACTCTTGATCAATTATATGTGTAACATATTGTGCCAAAATATGGGTCGGATTGATGTTTATTTCATGTTTAGATGTGATTTTGATCCATTTTTTAAGTTCTGTATGTGTGTGGCTTGGTATTTATCTCTAATTGATCCATAAAGTACTCAAAATATGCATTTTGCATGTTTTAGCTATTTGAGTCGACCAAAATAGAGCATGGGTCGACTCATGATTATCAACATTTCTCACATTATGAAGCGGGTTAGTGTAGGTCGACGCAACTTTTTGAATTTTGAAATTATTCATTTTCGTTCAGTATGCATCGACGCACACCTGGTTTGGTCGACGCGTCGCCGACAGATTCTGAAAAATCTTTCTTGGAAAAGCGCGCGCCTCCTCATGTGTAAGAAATATTGACCCATTTATGTGTTTGTTACATTTTCCAAGCATCATTATTATCATACATTGCATCTAAACATGTTCCTCATTCTTCTCATCTCCTTCAACCTTCTACAAACCCTACAAAACCCATTACAAATAGTTCATCAAAAATACAAGATTTACACAATTAAAAGGTTTTCAAGGGTTTTCTCATCATAAAATCAAGGTTTCATATATTTTTCATCATCATCATCAAGGGTTCGTACACTGTTCATCATCATCAAGGGTTTTGTGCACTGCTCATCTCCTTCAAAAAAGGTGTATTTTAATGGCTTCCACAAGAATCACTGGAAAGAGAACTTCAAAAGCCTCAACTTCAAGAGCTGGTACGTCTGAACCGGGGTCTAATATGCCGATAACCGCTTTTTCTCTGTTATCTGAAAATTTGACTAAGACTTACAATAAGAATTTTCGTAACCGATTAATTGTCAAGCAATTTGCTTATTATCTGTTAAGAGCTGAGCGATTACGTTTGACTGAAGTTGTTGACTTACTGAATTTTCAAGAATTTGATGAGTTCTTAGAGTGTGATACCAAGTACAACGAGGACTTGGTTAAGATGTTCTATGCAGGAATTCAGGGTAAGTTTGAAGGTTTTGATTTTAAGTACGAGATATGTGGTAAAATTTCGGTTAATGCAACTGTCTGGAAGAATTTTATTAATATAGATCCACTGGCATCTCCTCGTCCTAAGGTTACTGATTCTAAGTGTGTTGACGAATATGATTTCAAAATTGCTTTAAACTCTATGCTGCGAATTCCTTATCCTGACAACATTTTGAATAGTGATCTTTTTCCCAAGACTGTTACAACCGGGCATTTGAAGACTGTTGATAGGATCCTATAGTGGATCATTGCTCATATTCTCCGTCCCAAGAAGGGACGATACTCCAGGGTTGATCAGGCTGAAGTTCATCTGATCTATTTGCTAAAAAATAAGAAACGTATTGATTGGCCTCACTATATTACAAGTCAGATTTTTACTCTTTGTGACTCAAGTCGAGGTACTTATTTGTGCTATGCATCGTTTATTCAATGTATTCTGAATAAGGCTGAAGTGGTAGTTCAAGGAATTCCATACATTTCATTGACTTTTGATCAAGAGTTCAGTCAGAAAACATTGATTATGATGGGGTACTTTTGGGATGATCAAGAGCAACGGTACAAGTTTAGGCATCGAACCATGCATTCAAGTGTTCAATATGTTGATGCGGATGAAGACGAAGATGAAGAGGGAGATGAGGAAGAAGAAGAAGCAGCAGATGATATGAAAATGGATGACCATAATGTGGAACAGGACAATGCTGAGTGGATGGGTCACTCTCCTTCTCAAGATCCCTATACAAATCAGGGATGGGGTGAATGGAAACATACTGGATGGACTTCACTTGGTTCATCCTATATGCCTTCAACCAATGAGTGGCATCAACAAGAGTATTACATTCCTACTCCTACACCGCAACCGCAACAAAACAATGATGAAGTCCTAAAAATGTTGAGATCAATGCATCTTCACCAACAAACCTTTATGACTGCTCAGGAAGAAAGGCACACTACTCTCACAAATGAGTTATAAGCTCAGAATCAGAACTTTAACCGATTTTCCTCTGCAGTGATGACACGATTTTAAACTCTGCCTACAACTGCTGAAAGTCAAACTCGTTCTTTGATTAACAGTTTTAATACTCTTAACCAGGCTGTTTTGGAGCTTACCGAGCGTTTGGATGAGCAACCACCTCCTCCACCTCCAGACTATTACTTCAGAGGAAGGGGCAACCAATTCAGGGGGAGGAGACCTTCAGGACAAGAATGTTTAGTTTAGTGCATGTCATACTTTGCTTTATGTTGCATGACTATTATATGTTTTGGATTTGCTTTTTGTACTTCCTATGACTTGGAGTTTGTTGGCATTTTCTAGTTATGCAATGTAATTTAAGTTTCTATATATGCCTTTTTGTTTTATTTATCCATATTATCTTTGCATTAACATCATTATATGTGGATGTGTGTTAATGTATCATGGTTGCAAATTGATGAGTGTATTCATCTATATGTATTATGTTATTCTTTGACCATGTATTTCTCTCTTTTTGATGTTGTCAAAGGGGGAGAAGGGTATCTACAAGCAAAAGCAGCATCAATATGAATTTTAGAAGAATGCACAAAGTTAGGGGGAGGATGAGTTTCAAATTACAGGACAAGCTAAAGAAGTTTTGCCATCATCAAAAAGGGAGAGTATGTGAGGGCAAGGTGTCTTACACTCAATCTTTATTTTAATGATGTCAAAACATGTACTAACTCGTAGTATGTAATTTGGACAGTATCATCTCATCATTGTAGGCATCCGTATTTCATAATGCATAAATATTCAATAATCGTGTGTCAAAACATATAGGAAGAGTCTTATACATCTTTTATATGTGTGTGATCATGTTATGTGTCATAGATATGCATTAACATGGCCTAGGTAGAAGAAAACATGTTCAAAAATTAATTTTTGTTAGTTTTCAAAGTTTGAGTCGACTCAAACCATGCTTTGGTTGACTCATGAAAGGTGAATTTTGTTGCATGTCTCACGGGTCAGCTCACGTCGACCCACCTGTCAACTCATACTGGAGCCTTTCATTATTGTGATTTTTCATCAGCCTTGCGTCGACGCATGGCCCTGTGGCGGTTGACGCAAGGTGTTCAAACTTGCATAGTCTAACTCATGGGTCAGCGCAGGCTGACCCTAAAAAATGTTTGGTCGACTCTTCGCTAAATGTGTGCTATTTTTTTGGTTTTTCTAAGTTTCAAAAAGTTGTTACTCTGGGTAGTGTGTCCTAGCATCATATATATACTTTGTTCCTCATTTTTACATAACAACAAGAAAAAGTGAAAGATTTACACTGAACGTTTTCTCTCATCATCTTTATTCTCATTCTTGCATTTTCTCAACAAATACACATAACCATTTTTGTTGATCTCTTGCATCATTGAGGTGATAACATCCAAATATAGGGGTGTATCTTGTTTAAGGTGAGTTTTTCAGTGAGTTTTTTCTTGAATAAAACCACTAGGGTTTTGTCCTCCAAGATCAATTGGATTTGGAAGTTTTTGGTACAGATCTTTGTGTGCATTGAACTCAACTGAGCGAAGGTGATTAAAGAACGGTGGGTTCTATCAATCTAGTAGCGTCAATCGGAGGATTGTACAATAAAGGTTTGGGGATCGAATTGTGTGTAGATTGAAATCAGCCGAGCGAAGGTGATTGAAGACCGGTGTGTTCATTCAATCTAGTAGCGGTAACCGGAGGTTTATTCAACACGTTTAATGCACTTGATTGGACTCGAATCAAGGGAAGAGAAGACATAGTATCAGCATCAACGAGGTTTCTTGAGTGTGTGATAGCTAAGGCTTCTCTTGTAAAAAAAATTTTCAACAAGATTATAGATATCTCAATTCTAGATTTATAATTGGGGCCAGACGTACCCGAAGCGAGGACGAAAGGGGAACTGCCTAAACAAACTTGGTGTCGTTTTCTCTTTCCCTATCTCTTTAATTTTCGAATTGCTTACACTTGAGATTGTTCAATTGATCGATAAAGTTATGTTATAGTATAGTGCATAAAAACTGATTTAAAAACATTGCACAATCATTTTGGATTATGCTTGGTAAAAATTCTGCACTAACTTACATAGAAGTTATAGCTTAGAGTGTTTCACACTCCAAGTGCTCGATAAATTGAACGCTCACATGGTGTTTGATAAATTGTCAATTTGGTTTATTTTTTAATTGGTCATTGGAAATTGAACAACATTGAGTGCCATCAAGTTGATTGATTAATAGTAAAAGTTGTGATTCAATTTTCTTATCGAGCCTATCGTTCCATTTGGCTTACGCATATCCGGTTCTTTCTGTAACCAGTTCGTTTAGACGATATAGTCCTCGGTCATTTCTGCAAATAATTTTTAAAATCATATTTAAGCGTTGTCTCTCCATTAAAAAGTAGTTATCTATTCAACCCCCCCTTCTAGATCAATTGTCTTCGTCTAACATGTCATTCAACCAGTTTCTAGATCCATCATCCCTTTATGCAGACACGACTTCCATTTCTACCAATGGAGCAATATCCTCTACTTCTTTAGCATCGTGATTTCTACATTCTAGAGCAACATCTTAATCCTTCTTGCCAATCTAAAAAAACTCTTGAGTTATCCTAGAAACTTCAGAAGAATGTAGGATAGACTCAAGTTTGTCTCCTAGTTGTTCTCTCAAAACTTCCATGCCCTTCTTTGTCACCTTTGTAGAGTTCGCAATATGATTTCTCTTGATTAATTCTTCTGATAGAACTTCCATACTTCTCTTGACAACTGTTGTCATGAAATTGTCAACTTCCCTTGCGACATGAGAAATATTTGTTTCCTTTTCTTCTTCTAGCTGACTAAACTTCATCGGCTTCCTTTTCTTTGGTGTAGATAATTCTTCATCCAAATTACTGCCAGACCCTCATCCTCTAGTTTTGGTAGGACGAATCTCAGTAGTTTCCACGAGTTCTTCAACTTCATCTTGCTGGGCCGTCTTGGAGCTGTATAGACCCTTTTTCTTTCCAATCTTTTGAATAAATCTTTCTTCCTCCTTCTGAACTACGTTTTGAGCATATCCTAATAGTTTCTTTTTAGTTGGCATATGATTATTCGTTTCTTCATCTTCTTCCTCTAAGACCATAAACCTCAAGGCACTTATTAGGAAGTTGGTCACGAGATATATTTACACCATACTCCCTCTTAGCTTTTTCCAGAAGAAATCTGATGACATCAGGACAATCTTCCTTGGTCAACAAATAATAGTCTTCTAGAAAAGCTCTTTTTCTATCTTTCCTGATTCTGATAGGATTAGGAATCATTACAATATCCTTCTTCCTTCTCTCCTTCATATGAGTGAGAACTGATGTAGATAGAACACTTCCATAGGCATCATCCAAGTCTTGTGTAGCTCTAAATTCCATCAGTATGTTAATCAATTTGCATTCATAGAAAAGTTCAGAAAGCAGCCTTGCATAAGGAACTGTTCTTTTGAACTTCTTAGTGGAGTCCTTGATGGATTCACATAGATGATGAAAAATGTAACCAGGAAGATTTAAACGTTGATCAATAGACAAATACCAAAGAAACGTCTTATCATCCCATGAAATTTGATGTGAACTTCCTTCTCGAGGAATTAAACAACCGGTAAGAATTTTGAACAACAACTTTTGCTTGAAATGCATGTTCTTCACTTTTCCATAGTCATCTTTCTTTTCAAAGAGAGCCTTCTTAATATCCCTAGCATAATCTCTTCCATCCTTTTTGCTTATTATCATCATTACTTTATTTTCAGCCCCAATTAGCTGAGCAATGTTCTCTTGAGTATAGTGATATCCAGAACCATTACATCAGATCTTATTTACACTCCTTTGAACTCCTTCAACCCCATTTATGCTCTTGATTTCCCTTTCAAACTTTTATCTTTTTCAACTGCATTTCTTTCTTCATCTTGTGCTGAATACTCATCATATACTTATGCTCTAACCCAGAAATATTTTACCAGAGTTGGGTAAGTTGGTCCATTCAGCATATCAAAGAAGTTAATCCAATCTTGGAACTCAAAATAACTCTTCACATGACATCTATTAGCAGCAAAACTATCAAAATCAACCAGTTGCTCAATGAGAAGCTTTAATTCATCTTTGTCGCGCATAATAGTCTTTAGTTTGATCTTAAGCTTTTGCATAAAATTAACATTTAGAGGGTAGGTTGATGAGGATGCCATTGAGGTTTAGGGTTTTTCTAGGGTTTGCAGATAAAATACAAAAGAAGAATAGTGATAAAGGTTGTGTGTGTTGAGAAGGTGTTGAGAGAAATAAATGACAATTAAGAGACTTAAACACAAAAGTACTTAAATAAATTCATTCCCATTCAAATTCAAAACACAATTAATTTCAAGTGTGTTGAAGACATTTCAGACATGTGTAAAAAGTAGGACAGGTGTCAAAAAAAATTTTCAACTTATGTGCATGTGGGAATTAAAGATTTCTTTATACAAGTTTCAGAAACAGATATTTTTCAGAATTCTATTTCATATCAAGAGTTTGTTACCCAAGATTTTGACTGAGACATCATCTGAAAAATATCTGATTGCGTTTCTTCATTTAGAATTAAGCATAAATTACTATGTTCAAAATTTTTACCAGCCTTTTACTTTATCATAATTACGAGTTATATCTTTTACCGTTAGTTCTCTGAAGAACTTAACACATACTAAATTCTTATGAACACTAGTAAAAGAGCTTGATTCAAGAATGTTTGAAGAGACTTCTTTAACTCAATATAGCACTTGATATTATCATAAACGATGAGAATAACAATAACACCAATCTGAAAGTTCTTAAACTAATATCCTCCAAAGTATATGAGTGTAAAAAATATACACACAAGAATACCCTATACAGAATATTATACTTGAAATTAAATAACAGAACTTACCTAAATAGAGTTTCTAATTCTGAATCCCCAACATGTTTTGATGAAGCTTCTCTTACTTGTGCTGGAGACACGATCTTGAACTATCTTCTCCAAAAGGATAACACCATTGAGAAGGAGACTAGTTGCTTTCAATATATTTCTTCATCTTTGACTCCCTTCTTTTCATTACGAAGATGAAAACATATTTTCATCACTAAATCTTTGTCTACACCACTATTAAGTGTTATGCATAGACCAAGCTTTGATGCCAACTGAAGGTGAGGAAAATACACAAGAAGGGGGTTGAATTGTGTTCTCCAAAATTGTTTCTACTTCTGAACATAGTTCAGATTCTAAACAAAAGTTTAGAACCTGATAACAGGTGCAACAGATATCAACAAAAGTAAATAAAAAGATAAATGACACAACAGATTTATCCAAATTCCTCACAAACTGAGAGTAGTTCAGTCCCTTTGTAGTGCAAGAGATTCTCCACTATAATCAAATCATAATTACAATTGCTTATTCCTTCAAGTATAATACTTTCCCTTGCTCAGACCTACATCCTAAGACTTCCTTGCTTAATCAGCACTTGATCAAGACTTTCCTGCTTAGATCCTCAGATCCTAAGAACTTCCTGCTTAAACCCTTATGGTTCAAGACTTCCTTGCTTATACCTGTGAGAGCAAGAGTTGTCTCTATAAGTCGTCTCTATTTTTTGATGATAACAATGGTATTTGTGAAAGAACCATTTTATGTTCTAACGTGTGTTGTGTGCAGATCATAATCATAGAATATATCAAATCCAACAAGCACCAGCCAGATGTGCATAATTGATTATAAGCGAAGTTACTATGTGTGACACAAGTCGCAAGAAGCAAGAATGCTTCTGTATCTGATCATAATCAGTCAGATCCAAGGATGCCGATATTTCTATTGCAATGCTCTTGTGGATGCTCTCTGAAAGTGGTTGTGATTCTGAAGATTGTGAAGCTTCTGAAGAAGATAATGTTATAGAGAACCGAAGTGCTGAAGATTCCAATGACTTGAAGTTCTGAAGGCTGAAGGCTCTAAAGACCAAGTGCAGAAAGACTCTGAAGACTTATGGGTTCTGAAGATCATGGTTTCAAAGGTCAAGTGCTGAAGACTCTGAAGACGGATTCCTAATGGACAGCTCTGAAGTTTCAAAAGACTTGAAGTAGTAAAGGATAATGGATTTAAAGACAAGTGCTGAAGTTCTGAAGGCTGATTCCTAATGGACGACTTCGAAAGACTGAAGACTTGGAGTTTCAGATATCCTGTTAAGAAGTCTCTATTCATGCTTCAATTAATTACCATCAGAAGCCTCTGACGTTTTGAAGACAAATGTTACCGTTGTGAAAGACTGTGCACTGCGCCCAAGAAGATATATCATGTCACTTCCTCCACAGTAAAAAGGAGATGTGTCAGTACAGTTTCTTTATTACACAATATCTCTTTTCTACAGCCAACAGTATTTCAAACGGCTATATTTTACTGGGCTATTTAAAGAAAGGAGTAAACGCTTCTGAAAAGAGATTGATTCCATCAATGGAGAATTCATCAAGTCATTGTGTGAAGATAGCAACAACGATGAGTTCTCGTTGTAACACTTAAACATCCAAAGCTATCACCATTTACACATGGACATTGTTGTTGAAGCTTAAGATTAGAAATCAACACAACAACAACAAATTGGGACAGAATCTATTGATGAAGAAGACAACATTGCAAATCAGTCAAGTCATCAACCACCTTCTCGTCAGTACTACATTGAAGATATGAAGCAAGGAGTTGTTGCTCAAAGCTTGCTCAACCAAGAAGACGAAGAAGAAGAAGAAGATCTACAAGATGTCAACTACTGTCAAATCAGCATACATCTTTATAGTTTCTTAAGATAGAAAGGAGCTGCTGCTCACATCTTGCTTGAACACTTGTGTGTTCTTATGTACTTAAACTTAGGAGTAATCTGCTTGTTAAGAAGCATTATTGTAATCTCCTATATAACTAATTCTTGGTGAATTAGGATTCCTTGAGTGGTCAGTGTGACCGGAGACTCGAGAAGACAATGGCTGGATGTCATTGTGGTAAATCCTGAAATAGGGTCAGTAGGCATTATATTTATTGCGATGAATCCCTGAACGTCTAGCTATTAAATCCTAGCAGTAGATCTTGCAAAATTAGAACCTGCTGGTCAATGTTCGTTATATTCATTAAGTTGAATCCCTGAACGGTTCATTGTGTGTTAGTCACCGGCGTTAGCCCGTGCACTTGTAATCAGTTGGATTATAGTGGATTAAGTCCTTGTGTTCAAGGCAAAATCACCTGAGGAGGGTGGACTGGATTAGCCTTGTTGTGAACCAAGATATATCGTGTGTCCTTTACTCTTGTTATGCTTTATGTTATTGTTTATGTTTTTGTATTGAGTATCAGAACCTTACATAAGTGGGTCAGAACCTTGTAGCTTAACTCTAATATGCTTCCACACTGCAAGTTCTGAATAATGCATATTGCGTTTAGACTCTTGTTGGTTCTTATGCTTCATGCATGGCAAGTTTGAATGTTACTTCGTGAGTCAGAGTCTCTCAACGAACTCTGATGTTATCTCAACGCCTTAACGATAAGAAGCGAAAAGTTATTAAAGATTAAATACACAATTCAAACCCCCATTTCTTGTGTATTTCTCGCACCTTCAATTGGTATCAGAGCTCCGGTTTTGTTATTGATGGATATCTAACACTTAACAGTGTCAGAAAAAGATCCATATGCAGTGCGTAGAAATACTCTGGGTGAGATTTCAATCCACTTACAATTTATGTAACAACTCATAAGTTAACTGTGTACAAAATTGTAATCAACTGGATTACTTGAGCAAGTCACTGATTCTGGAAGTTTTCGCAGTTATCAACAACTAAATCTTCCTCACTTAAGTTTTGATGAAGTTTGAAGAATCAGCTGATATAATAGATTCATCAGATAAGAAGTAGTATCTGTTGAATGCTTATCTCAGAAGATTCGTGTATATGAACCACGTATTTTGCTCAAGGTTAAATCAAAGATTGGATCATCGAAAAATAAGAAATCTTGTTTGCTGAAGATTAATTCTTTATGAGTTTTTGAGATGTTTTCGAGAAACGGATTAGGTCCACCCTTGACTTTCTCGTTTGAAACTCATTCAGAACTTCTTCATGTAAAGAAGAAAGATTGTTGTTCTATGATTTTGAACTTCAGAATGAAGTCTATTGAAATTATAAAACTGAAGAATTCAAACTCTTAGAAATGATTCAACATCTGAATCTTGACTGATCAAGAAGTTAAAAGATTCAATGAAGAACTGAATATTGTTTTCTTAGCAAGTATAAACTGAAACAATATTCAGGAAAAAGAAGTTAAATGATTCATCAAGTACTTGATCAGAATAAATTCTAAGTCTTGGTTGAATAAACTCAGATGATTAAGTTTTGTTAAACTTGAGATTCTATCTCAGTTGAATCAAATGTTATTGGTTAGATTCAATCTGATAAGTTTTTCAGAACCTCATTAATCCGAAATCAGAAGATGTTCAATTTGATGCATTAACTAAAGTCATCTCTTGAAGTCAAAAGGATTTAAGTTGCTGATGTTTTCATAATGAAGAACTCAGTCGACATTATTTTAGAAGAAGATATGTTGTTGATCCTTGACGGACTAATTCTATAAACAAGTTAAATCAGCATTGTGAGATCAAGAAATGTCATGCAAACTATATGTTGTGTTACACACGTGTTTGATGATACTCACTTTTGAGCAAGCTCTGCATCTGTTCGAAGAAATAAAGTCATAAGACATCTATATTTTTCAAGCATCAGACTACTCTGAAGGAAGCAGAAGCTAAAAGATGATGACCAGAAGCTCAGAGTCAGATTGGAAAGAACTCAGAATCGCTGTAAAAAGATTTCAGAATCTCTAAGGTATGTTTGTCTTCGTTCATCATCATTATTGGAATTTAAAACAGTAGCAATAATTTGACCTTCGTCATTCACTGACATATTAGGATTATTAAAACTATAATAAGATTCTCATGCATTTATGATTAGACAATTTTCAAGAATTAAATAAGCAGTTATGATTACGTTGTGTCAGCCACTCATAGGTATACGACGATTAGAGTCTATCACACGTCTTTTCGCTGACTACCACATCTATGTATAGCTAGTCTCGAAAATGATGAACTTCGCGTGTTCCAGCTTGATAAATAACTATTAAATCTGAAAGTCCTCCTCATACCATTATCTCCACTCTAGGAAGAATCATTATCTAACTATCAAATAGGTTGAACCTCGTCTCTCAAATAAATCAACATTGCTCAAAATGTCTTCCCACAACATCAGAGGAGAAACATCTGATCTAGAACTCCTGAAGGAATTCACGTTGAATTTAAACCTTCTGCCACAACTTAACAAAAAAAGTATTCTCTCTGGAATTGAATTTCAGAAATGGGAAAACTACTTCAACATGCTTGTTGGACCTGTCTTTCCTTCACTTGTAACTGAGTTCTGGGCAAATGCACGAGTACTAGAATATGACTTTGGCAAAAATGCTATTTTGTCTGTGGTTACTGGCTGTCCAGTCTTGATCAACCCTACTATCATAACTAAAGCTATTAGGTGTGTTGAAGATGGTGTGACTGTGGAAAGAAATATCAACAACCATAGCTTCGACAGGCATATGCACGTCATTTTTGCAACAGAGGGTCGTCCCACTCAACCATGCACCCTCACTCCTATTGCTAAAGATTGGTACAAGCTTATGATAACTAATTTAAGACCAAGAGAAAGAGGAGTAGGATGGTTATCTGACAAAGAAAGATTATTTATTTTCTTTCTAGTGTCTAGGATCAAAATAAACCTACCCCAATCCATATTTAATCATCTGAAGGAAGAAATCAATTTGTCTAGGGAAGACACAATCTATCAAATTCCATACTATAGAGTCATCTCCCACATTCTTGATCTTCAAGGAGTAGTTGGTCATTGCAAAAGAAATGGAATGACTGAGAAGATCCTTCCTGAGTTTTATCAACCTATGACCTTCTTAGTCTAACATAGGAAGTTAGTTTTTCTTAGGATCACAAGTTACTCAAGGTCCTTTTCTGTCTGACCTTTTGTTTTAAACTTGATATGTATCTTCTTGATCAATTATTGAAGTATCTCTAATTGAGAAAAGATTATCCTTTTGAATGATTAATTTTATGTTCACAATGCTTTAATTAAATATAAATTTCATTAATTATTAATCGAAGTAAAATAATGAGGCATTATAAGTGAATCACATGAGAAGTTTTAAGATTATCTAGAAGCCATAAATCTTCCTTAGGTCTTAACTCTCTGACGGTTACTATTACCAACTCATAAGAGATAAGCTATGGTTCTTGATCGAATAAACTTCTCTCATTTAAGATCAATCATTAAACCTCTTTTCCCACGTTACTTAATCTATCTAGGAAAAATCAACCGTTACCCTCTCAAAGTCTCAATAACCGTACTTTACTCATTCATCTATAAAAAGGCTTAACCCTAAATCATTTGTCACAGCTCTCACACTTTCAAAATCGTAAGAAAACTCTGTCTAAATATCTTCCACCATCTTCATCATCTTCTACAATGGTTTTCGTCTCCCAAAATGCCTTAACTCCCATAACCACCCAGATTCCAATTGACAGTCTCATCGTCATGTCAGAAACAATTGTGAACCTCAACAATCTAAAATCAAATGGATGTGATATTACTCCTTCGATGGAAACTCAAGGATGGAGAAACAATTTCAAGAGGTTGGAAGGACCAACCTACAGTTGTTTGGTTAAAGATTTCTGGAATCATGCTAATACAGGCACAACATTCATTGCTTCTTCTGTCTTTAAAAGGAAAGTTTTCATATCCGAGAAAACCTTCACAGACCTTCTGATGCATGACAATAATAGATTCAGAATCACTAAGGATCTACTTAATGAGGAAAGAGAGGCTAAGGTCATGGCCTCTATCTTCAGAGAAGGAATGGCAGGTGAAAACCAAATATTCTTAAATCTGAGGGAACCACTACAAGTTTGGTTCAGAATCCTGCAAGGAAGTGTTTTTCACTATCTTCCTTCAAATCAACTTAATGACACTCAAAAGTGTGCCCTGTTCCTTCTCCTTAAAGGAATTAAGATACATCTTCCTTCTGTTCTCTTCAAACTTCTGAAGGAAGCTATAAGAAACTCCAGAACAGGTTCTGACATGGAAGTCAGACATATTCCATATGGAAGACTCATTTATGATGTTTTGGTCGAATCAGGAGTAGTTGATGATATTTTAATCAATGAGGGAGAATCAAGAAAGCTGCTTAAAAATGCAGGAAAGATTCTCAGATTTAAGAATCTTAAAAGAGAAGATGCTGATCTGGATGATACATCACTTAGGAAACTGACATTGGCCACAAGGGTTCCTGTTGAAGGTTTTCCAAACTTCTCAACACACAATCAATCAGATGTAGGGAATTGTCTGCAACAATTTAAGGAAGACGACATCAGTATTTGGATTAATATGAAGAATATTACTGATGTGCTCCAAGAACTTTCAGAGTGGAAGAGAATAGGAAAGAAGCAAGTAAGTGCTGATGACGAGGAACCTTCCTCAAAAAGGGCAAAAACTGTAAATGATGCACTAACATCCTTCAAGGATAATGCCATCACAAGAATCCAAAGCTTAGTAGATACTTCCAGTTCAAGCATAGATCCCTTAGAAATAGGAAAAATCTGGACTATTTCCATGAATGGATCTCAGAGGAAATTGTGAAGAGCACGAGATTAGCTGTCACGCAAGCAGAAGAAAAACAGCTGCATGCCTCAAGAAATGATGAGTCTGAAAACTCGTCCTCATCCTCTTCCTCATCATTAGGCACTTCTTAGTCTAAACCCTAGGAACCTGTTTTAGGTAAGTCTATGTTTTGTTTGCTAAGAACTAGTTAGGATTTTAAAAATTATTTATCTTGAATTTAATGAAATATCTTTTGAAACTATTTTATGTTAAATTGCTCATTATCATATTGATCTAATCATGCTTAATGCTTGAAAGCTCAAACGCTCTAAACTTTTTTATGATGTAAAAAAGGGGGAGAAATAGAAATACAATTTGATTAAAAAGAAGAATTTTAAAAAGAATGAAAACTCAAACAAATGAATTAATCATATAAAATGCATTTTATACTAACGTTTGTTGTTTGATGTTTAACCGAGGAACTCTGAGCAAGTTAACTTGGCATTCTTAAAACAGGTTAAGAAAGAAGAACTCTAATAGAAGTTCTTATGAACTGTTTGTTCATATGATCGAAGTTGTACACTTCGTGAACATGTGTTCAGAATCAGATCTACCCTGTACTGTTCAAAAGTTGAGAACTTTCTGAAAGTCAAAGTTATCGTGATCTCTATTTCACTTGGTTCAGAAGCTGTAAGCTGTCTGAGAATATGATATTCAGAACATAAGAATCAGAAGAAGGAAAGCTATGAAAACAAAAGCTCTAAAAGCAGTCAAAGCAAAGTATACATCTCAAGACGCTTTTCAGAAGAATTGTGCAAATCAGAAGTCAAGAACTGTCTTAAGATCCGAATTGAAGATCCAAGAAAAGTAGTTCTGATTTAACCAAGAACCAATTAAAAAGAAAATGATTTGGTATTAGACTAAATAAACAATTGGTAATCAGACTCTGAATATAAAGATTGGTATCAGACTCAGTCTGTAGTGATATCAATCAGAGCTAAGTTGTAAAGTTTTCATATACCTTCATTGGTATCAATTACAGCACACTAAGGAAATACCTTTAAATTGATATAAGAGAATACCTTCAGTCGGTATCAGACTCAACATACTTTGGTATCTAACTAAGAATTTTGATTAACTTTGGTATCAAATTCAGAATCAAGTGTTGATTGATCACTAAATTAACCTTTTTTTGGTATCTGATCAAGAATCAAGCTTTGGTGAACCACTGAGTTGTTAAAATCTACCCAGAAGATTCAAATGTTAAAATCTATAATCTTCATCAAGTCTGAAACTCAGGGGGAGTTTCTTAAGATAGTGTCTGGTTCTGATAAATAGCGAGGTTATGTTATTAGATAAGAACTGTTCTGGTTATGTGCTAAAATGATTCTGCTGAAAAGTAGAAATGCTTCAGATGACTCTAAAGATTACGAGCTATGATATAACGTTAAAAGAAACTAAGTTCTAAAGATCTGAAGACGGAAGTTCTAATGAACTAGTCCAGATGTTGAAGACTTTTGTCTCCTTAAAGACAAGATAGAGAAGTATTCCTTTTCTATTCTATGTTCTGGAAACTCAAATTATTATTTTGTGAGTCTTTGGATCATATGAGATTCTAGATGATCACAGATAAAACTTTAGGGATAACACATTCAGGGGGAGTTGTTGTTCCAAACTCTGAATTTGTTTAGTTTCGGTGATTACCTTGTATAAAATGTTCAATCAAAATACATGATTTTGTCATCATCAAAAAGGGGGAGATTGTGAGAGCAAGAGTTATCTCTACAAGTCGTCTCTATATTTTAATGATAACAATGGTATTTGTGAAAGAACCATTATATGTTCTAATGTGTATTGTGTGCAGATCATAATCATAGAAGATATTAGATCCAACAAGCACCAGCCAGATGTGCGTAATTGATTATATGCGAAGTTACTATGTGTGACACAAGTCGCAAGAAGCAAGAATGCTTCTGTATCTGATCATGATCAGTCATATCCAAGGATGCCGATATTGCTGTTGCAATGCTTTTGTGGATGCTCTCTGAAAGTGGTTGTGATTCTGAAGATTGCGAAGCTTCTGAAGAAGATAATGTTATAGAGAACCAAAGTGTTGAAGATTCCAATGATGTGAAGTTCTGAAGGCTGAAGGGTCTGAAGACCAAGTGCAGAAAGACTCTGAAGACTTATGGGTTATGAAGATCATGGTTTCAAAGGTCAAGTGCTGAAGACTCTGAAGACGGATTCCTAATGGACAGCTTTGAAGTTTCAGAAGACTTGAAGTAGTAAAGGATAATGGATTTAAAGACAAGTGCTGAAGTTCTGAAGGCTGGTTCCTAATGGACGACTTCGAAAGACTGAAGACTTGGAGTTTCATATATTTTGTTAAGAAGTCTCTACTCATGCTTCAATTAATTACCATCAGAAGCCTCTGACGTTTTAAAGACAAATGTTACCATTGTGAAAGATTGTGCACTGTGCCCAAGAAGATATATCATGTCACTTCCTCCACAGTAAAAAGGAGATGTGTCAGTACAGTTTCTTTATTACACAACGTCTATTTTCTACAGCCAACAGTATTTCAAATGGTTATATTTTACTAGGCTATTTAAAGAAAAGAGTAAATGCTTCTGAAAAGAGATTGATTCCATCAACGGAGAATTGATCAAGTCATTGCGTGAAGATAGCAACAACGATGAGTTCTCGTTGTAACACTTAAACATCCAAAGCTATCACCATTTACACATGGCCATTGTTGTTGAAGCTTAAGATTAGAAATCAACACAACAACAACAAATTGGTACAGAAGCTGTTGATGAAGAAGACAACATTGCAAATCAGTCAAGTCATCAACCACCTTCTTGTCAGTGCTACATTGAAGATCTGAAGCAAGGAGTTGTTGCTCAAAGCTTGCTCAACCAAGAAAACGAAGAAGAAGAAGATCTACAAGATGTCAACTACTGTCAAATCAACATACATATTTGTAGTTTCTTAATATAGCAAGGAGTTGCTGCTCACATCTTGCTTGAAAACTTGTGTGTTCTTATGTACTTAAACTTAGGAGTAATCGACTTGTTAAGAAGCATTATTATAATCTCCTGTAAATATAATTCTTGGTGAATTAGGATTCCTTGAGTGGTCAGTGTGACCGGAGACTCGAGAAGACAATGGCTGGGTGTCATTGTGGTAAATCTTGAAATAGGGTCAGTAGGCGTTATAATCATTGCGATGAATCTCTGAACGTCTAGCTGTGAAATCCTAGCAGTAGATCTTCCGAGATTGGAACCTGCAGGTCAATGTTTGTTATATTCATTAAGTTGAATCCCTGAACAGTTCATTGTGTGTTAGTCACCGGTGTTAGCCCGTGCACCTGTAATCAGTTGGATTATAGTGGATTAAGTCCTTGTGTTTAAGGCGAAATCACCTGAGGAGGGTGGACTAGATTAGCCTTGTGGTGAACCAGGATATATCGTGTGTCCTTTACTCTTATTATGCTTTATGTTATTGTTTATGTTTTTGTATTGAGTATCAGAACCTTACATAAGCGAGTCAGAACCTTGTAGCTTAACTCTGATATGCTTCCGCACTGCAAGTTCTGAATAATGATATTACGTTCAGACTCTTGTTGGTTCTTATGCTTCATGCATGGCAAGTATGAATGTTACTTTGTGAGTCAGAGTCTCTCAACGAACTCTGATGTTATCTCAGCGTCTTAACGATAAGAAGCGAAAAGTTGTTAAAGAGTAAATACACAATTCAAACCCCCCTTTCTTGTGTCTTTCTCGCACCTTCAATACCCTCGAGTACAAGACTTTCCTACTCAAACCCAGGTTTAAGTCTTATTCCTAGACCCTCAGTCCAAGAATTTCCTACTTAGGTTCCAAAAACCCAAGACTTCTGCTTAAATCCCACAGATTCAAGAATTCTGCTCATACCCCTCAGGTACAAGACTTCTGCTCAGATTCCACGAATCTAAGACTTATGCTTAGACCTGCAGTCCAAGACTTTTGCTCAACCAACATATGATTAAGACTTCAATGCTCTAGCACATAGAAGGAGACTTACTTTGCTCAAGCTTAATAGCAAGAGACTTTGATGCTCAAGGACATAGCAAGAGACTTTATCTAAACTACTAAACAACATGTTTAGCATAATAGAGAACAAGGTGTACTTGATACAAAATTAGAGGTATAGGGTAATCACCATAACAAAGACCTTAAGCACTTAAGATTTATAAGATATTCAATTTTTAATAAATCTTAAGCCTTTGTACAATTTAAAACATATAACATAATTTCTTCATACTCGACTGTGTTGCTTATTGTTGATCTTGTTTCCTCCATCTAGATAGAAGTGTGAAACACTTCTATCCTTCTTGGCTTTCCTTCTCTATTTTCCTTGATCCTTGTTCCTTGTTGAAAATCCATATTGAATCTTCATCTACTTATATAGATGTTGTAAAATACTAGCCGTTGGAAGAGATAGCTTGTACAAGTGTCTTTGTTTCTCCATAGTACAAGAGACGTTGAAGATAGATACACCAAAAGATCTTAACACATTGTGTAATTTGTTTAACCATTGCGTCTTCCATGTAATCTTGTACTATAGATTCGTTGAGAGTAGATATTTGTAAAGCATGTCAACTCTTCTTGAGCCTTGTGAACACAGACTCTAGCTGACAAACTGATTTGACAATGCAACTTGCTTTCTGCAGTTCGGATAACTTTAGCTTTATTACTAATTTTGAATGTTCACCAGAAGCTAATACATTTACTAAGTGTAGAGCAATATGTTGATCTTCTGATGTTGAGGCCTTCAGATTCAGAGTCTACGCCAGACATCACTTAGGGATGGTTCTTCAGGTTCTGAACCATCAGAGGCTAGTAACTCAGCTTCTCTCAAATGCGTCCTTATATCAGATTTTGAATATATTCTCTTTAAGCTTTAGAACCTACATACTTGGAACACACATTAGATAACAACATTGTTCTTTCAATACTTTTTTATCATCAAAATCCAAAGGATATATGTCACAAACAAATCTTGTTCTAACAATGTTTAGTGCAGATAAACATAGGTTGTTTTAGTCCCATTAATCTCCTTAATTAGGAGTTATGTAGGAGCATCAATTGCATAGATGTGAGTTCGAACCCTTTACATCCCACATATTTACTTTTAAAGATTAGAAATTCTAGTCAATAAACTACTATAAAAAAAAAAAAAAAACACCTTAAAAATTTTATTTATTCTCTTAAAACAATGTCTCAATAAAATTAAGACATTGAAATTGTTTCCCATTAAGTATGTATAACATAAAACTTATAAAATTGAAATACATTAAATAAATAACAATATTATCTTGGTGTCACCTAAAATAAAATTGCATGTTAAAAAATGTAATATTGTCAAAAAAATCTAACAACAATATTAATTTTATTGATAGGTTCAACCACACCAAGATTTTTGATGTGTGGGAGAAAGAACAATGTCAACCAATCAAATCGTTTTAAGCAATAAATATATAAAAGGTGAGAACACAAAGAAATTTTTTATCCAGTTCAATCAAATTGATCCACTCTTGGAGAAAGAGAAGCTCTCTGATTCAATATACTTCAAAGCAGTTGAAAGAGCTTACAAAAGGAGTTACAATAACATAGTCATCAAAGTTCTCAAGAACAAACACTATTTTCTACCTAATTGTTAGTTCTTGGATTGGCTGGAATTTTGGTAAAACAAAGTATATTCAATGTTGATGTCAAGATACTGATGTTGGAACATTGAGATTTAACGCTGGGCTGTGTTAAGTATGTAAGTGTTGAAGTTGGATGTCTGATGTCACATGGCGATGTTGTAACATCAGATCTGCAAAATTAACAACAGCAGGCTGTGATGTTGTTAGGGTTTGCGTGTTAGATGGAATTGTGGAGAGCAAGCTGTCTCATTGGATGCGAATATCTTGGGATAGATATTTTCTGCTGCATAGGAGATCTGTTGCAGATTTGTAGGAGATTTAAAAGGTTGAAGATTTAAAAAGATTTTAGGAGAAAAAATCTGTTTTAAATATTCAGTTTTAAATAACAAATCTGGTCAGATATTGTAGCAAGTCCAAGACCAATTCAAGGAGTTATATAAAGCGCACAAGACCAAAGGAAAAGGTACAGAAATATAGAGAGAAGATCAAGAGCATAGGCTAAGTGTCTTGAGTATTTTGTACGAGTTGTATAACCAGAATTCTAGGGTGAATTGTTGTGTCGTATTCTGTCCTCTCTTAGAAGCTGTGAAGCAATAGAGAGTTGTAACTTGATCAAAGCTGTGAAGTAAGATCAAGGGTTCTCAAAGAGGTTGTTCTTTGAGTGTTTTTAGGGATTGAGTAGTGTTCTCATATCTAAGTGGTTTCTTAGATAGAAAGTCACTAGTAGGGATTAAGTTTAGGAGATTGTCAACTGGGTTGTTGAGTCTGTAAATTAATTCTACAAGTAGTGAATTTCATCCCTGGCTTGGTAGCCCCCAGACGTAGGTAGTTAGACCAAACTGGGTGAACAATTCTTGGTGTTATTTTGCTGTTTATTTTGTCTATTATGACGAGTGTGTTGTTGTGACATCACACCTTAACATCACACGTCTGATACCAGAATTTCAATTGGTATCAGAGCAGGCATCCTGTCTGTCTCTGGGTGAGATTTAGGGAAGTTACTTTCTGGTGTAAAGATGGACAAAGAAGTTGGAGGATTTGTCTACAGACCCCCTATTTTGGATGGATCCAATTATGACTATTGGAAGCCAAGGATGACCACTTTCTTAAAATCCTTGGACAGCAGAGCTTGGAAGGCTGTTATTAAAGAGTGGAAAGCACCTGTTGTGTGTGAAAAAGATGATGCTGGCAAAGATAAAGAAGGCACCTCAAAGCCAAAGCCTGAAGAAGAATGGACCAAGGAAGAAGATGAGCTTGCCCTTGGAAATTCCAAAGCTCTAAATGCAATCTTCAATGGAGTGGATAAGAATATCTTCAGGTTAATCAATACCTGTGAAGTTGCTAAGGAAGCGTGGGATATTTTACAGGCTACACATGAAGGAACATCTAGAGTTAAGATGTCAAGACTTCAGATTTTAACATCAAAATTTGAAAGCCTGAAGATGAAGGAAGATGAGACTATTCATGATTTCCACATGAATGTTCTGGAGCTGGCTAATGCATCTAGTGCTCTTGGTGAGAAAATGTCTGATGAAAAGCTTGTAAGGAAGATTCTTAGGTCACTTCCTAAGAGGTACAAGATGAAGGTGACTGTTATTAAAGAATCACAAGACATCAGCAAGATGAGAGTTGATGAGCTCATTGGATCTCTTCAAACTTTTGAGCTTGGTTTGAATGAAGAAGAACCAGAAAAGAAGTCAAAGAGTATAGCCTTGGTGTCAAGTGATGAAGAAGAAAAAGGAAAGAGTTCTAAATCGCAGGAGGATCTATCTCAGGCCATAGTTATGTTGGGAAGACAGTTCAACAAAGTGTTCAAGAGAATGAATAATAACTCCAGGCCTAATGTCAAGAACACATCTTCTGACATCAGCAGGTCAAAAGAGAAGGATGAAGAGAAAACTTCCCAATATAAAGGAGTTCAGTGCTTTGAGTGTGAAGGGTATGGACATGTCAAGAAAGAATGTCCCACATTCCTGAAGAAGCAGAAGAAGGGCATATCAGTTTCCTGGTTTGACTCTGATAGTGAAAGTGAAGGTGAGTCAGCAAAGCATGTTAGAGCTTTAACAGGAGCTATTGTTTCTGATGATGATTCTAGTGATGGAGAAATAACTTATGAGGAGTTAGCATCTACCTACCAAGAGTTGTGTTTAAAAAGTGCTGAGATTTGTCAAGAAAACAAGTGCCACAAGCAACAGATTGCTCAGCTAGAGAATGAAAAAGCTGATCTGGAAAATGAAGTTGTACTGGTTAAAGCTCACCTTGATCATATGACCAAGTCTGTTAGAATGCTAAGCTGTGGTACAGATACACTTGATAAGATCCTTCAGACAGAAAAAGCTGCTGGAGACAAAGCTGGGATAGGTTATGTGGCTGAGGATAAGGGAACTTCAGAAGAAAGCACTTCAGGTTCAAAGAAGGAAGTGTCACAACTTTTGTCTCAACATCAGCCAAAGAAGCAGGATCCTACACCTAAGAAAGCTGATGTTTCACAACCTAAGAAGATGGAGAAGAAGACTAGTCCTAATCAGAAGAGAAAGCAGCCACAAGGAGCTAGTCAGTATACGCCCCCACAATACCACAAGAGCATGCAAGCTGCTCAGTTCAAACAGCACATGTCTCACCAGGTGTCTCAACATCAGGGGTATGTTTACACCAATGATGTTCCTCATATCTATGGAAGAAGAAAGCCACACCATCATGGGAGACAATCTAGGAAACAACATTCTCAGCCTTCTTATGGGAGAAGATACCAGCATAATAGAAGGCAGGCCAGTTATGGTAGGAGGAGACCACATTATGGATGGCAGCCTAAGCAATCTCATCATGGCAGAAGAGTCAGAGATGAAAGGGTGAGATGCTTTTATTGTGGAAGGTTTGGACATATGCAGTACTCTTGCTACAAGCTGCATGGATACCCTCAGCCTCAAAACAGATGGAGAGAGTACAGGCCCAAAGTTGTTAAACAATGGGTACCTAAGGAGAAGGTGAAGTGCTTATTGGCTCACATGGCTGACAAAGAGGTTAAAGAAGGAACATGGTATTTTGACAGTGGGTGTTCCAAACACATGTCTGGATGTAGATCCATGTTTGCTGAAGTCAGTCATTGTCCATCTCATGAGGTTATGTTTGGCAATGGAGAAAAAGGTGTTGTTGTAGGAGTTGGGAAAGTGAAAGGTGATGGTAGAACTGAACTTGACAATGTTCTGTTTGTCAGTGGGTTAAATGCAAATTTGATCAGCATAAGCCAGTTGTGTGATGAAGGTTACAAGGTAAACTACACCAAAGATGAGTGTGTGGTTTCTGATGAGCATAATCAGGTTGTTATGAAGGGTGCCAGAGCCAGAGATAACTGCTATTAGTGGATTTCTCTTGAAGGAAATTCAACTAATGATGTTCAAGTTGATGTTATAACATCAGACTATGACGTTAGGATGCTGAAAGGTAACTCAGAGTTAATGAGTCCTGATGTGAATTGGAGGGAGAAAATTAGTAATTGGTCTTTAAAGAGTACACAAAATCTGGCGCCTTACCTCAGACCCTCATTTCCTATTATAGCAAAATCACAGTTCATCAAAACTCATATCTCTCTTCTGTTCGTCTCCTTCAACAAGAAGAATCATCTCAATCTATACTCCCTCAAAGGAACCATGTCAAAGCAGACATCTTCTCCTTCAAAAAGTTCATCGCAGAATAACGCTAGGGTTTCTACAGATGGGTACTCTGAAGACGAAGCTCTGAATATACAACCCATCTCCGTAATGTTACCAGAGTCAGGTAAACCTAGACCATCTAAACTTGCTTCTAAAAGGGACGCAACTACTTTTTAAAATACTAAAACAAAGAAGCTGGTTACCAGTATCCTATTTAGTGATAAATCAACACCTAGGTCATCCACGTCTCAAACTGTGGTAGAAAAGTTTGATGTTGACAAGAGTATGGGTAATCTAGCAACCAAAATACTGGATAAAGGAATACCTGTGAAAGGAATTTCTGTACCGTTGAATCAGATGCCAGCAGAAAAGGTAGACATGCAAGGAGAAGAGTCTAATCTTCATAGACTTGCTGTGTCTGTCATTGAGGATTCTGAAAGAGGAGGGGAAGAAGAAGATGTGCATGAGGAAATTAATGATAGAACTACTCCTGAAGAAGAAAAGAATGAGGACATGATCAATGTGGTTGACTTATCTGATAATGAAGTAATTGGAAATGTTGTTCCAAGTATTGCCAAGAGACTAAAGACAAGGAAAGGAAAGACTTATGAATCCTCTCCTAAGAAGCCTACTGAAGGAAAGAAGAAAACTATTGTTGGTCCCACAAAACCTTGGAGCAAGGTTGTTACACCCTCCAAAAAGAGAAAGATTAGAGAAGAATCTGAGTCTGAGGATGAAGTTGAGGAAGATGTCCATGACATCACACCAGTCAGAAAGACCATTCTGAAGAGAATTTCTGATAAGGTCCCTGAAGTGCCAGTGGACAACATATCCTTTCATTATGCGAGCAGTGCTTCCTTGTGGAAGTTTGTGTGCCAAAGGAGGTTAGCTCTGGAAAGGGAGCTTGGAAAAGATGTCTTGGAGATGAAAGAAATTATGGACCTCATTCATGGTGCTAAACTACTAAAGACTGTGACCAGATTCTCTAAGTGCTATAGTGGACTTGTTAAGGAATTTGTTGTCAACATTCCCATAGACATTTTTGACAATAGAAGTGTGAACTACATGAAGGTATTTGTTAGGGGACAGTGTATTGACTTCTCTCCTAGTACTGTCAACAAATATCTGGGAAGAGATGAGCAAGAGGAGTGTGAGCTGGAGGTGACTGATAATGAAGTGTGTAGAGAGATCACTGCCACTCAAGTTAAGGTGTGGCCACTGAAAAATAAATTAAGAGCTAGCAAACTCAGTATCAAGTATGCTATCTTGCACAGAATTGATGCGGCTAACTGGGTACCTACTAATCACAAAACCACCATAACTGTGGGATTAGGAAGGTTCATCTATGCTGTAGGGAAAAAGGTCAAGTTCAACTATGGAAGCTATATATTTGATCAAGTAGTGACGCATGGTGCCACCAATGCTATCAAAATGCCTATATCATTCCCTTCCCTTATCTGTGGAATGATCTTAGATCAACATCCTGGAATCTTAACCAGTACAGAGGTAGCATGTAAGAGGGAGTAGGCTTTATCTTTGCATCCCAAACTATTTGTTGGGAGTCATGTTCCAGACATTGTTACAACATCAAGTTCTGGGGTTAAGAAGGTCAGTACAAAATCTGAGCTGATTGAAGAATTAAAGGCAATCTGCAAGGATCTTGATATGGTTGTCAAAACCAACACTGTCAGGAAAATGAAGATTGAGCAGATGATAAAAGACTTGGAACAGGGGGGAGATAATGGGAATGGTGACACTGAGGATTCCAGGTCAGATGAGGGTGATGAAGATGCTGATGGTACCAGCTCAGATGAAGACTAACCTCCATCTGCTATTATTAGATAGTTGTTTTAGTTTTTAGTTTAGTTTTTTTTGCACTTGCTATGCTTGGTTATGTAACTTGAATATTGTGTTGTTATATGCACATTTTATGTTTTTGGTTTCCTTCTTTGATTTGTTTTGCCTGGTTGCTAACTGTGAGGCTAACAATAAGAGCTAGGGTGTACTGACTGTAGTTATTAGAGCTTGTCTAATTATGGCTAAAAAGGGGGAGAGTTAAAAATTTCCATGAAGAGAAATTGATGCTGCTAAAAGTAAAAGGTGTTTAGTTGAAAAGTGCTAATGCAGTTATTGAGGGGGAGTTTAGACTGAGCTAGTGAAGATATCATAGCATTTGAAGAGTGCAGCCAAACAGACATCAAGGGGGAGCAGTGCTGCACTTTGTGAGCTACTGAACAGCTGTGATACTGGTTCATGATTGAGGGGGAGTAATATTGTTAAATATTGTTGCTGTTGAAGATGGTGCTGCAGTAGAGCTGAAGATGCTGCTAATGTTGAATTGTGTGCAGCTGTAGTTGAAGATAATATGTGCAGCTGTTTGAAGATTGTAGTTGAAGACTGTAGCTGGTTTGAAGCATATTGATGTATGCTGAAGTGGTTATGTGAGCAGCAGAGTTTTGTGAATTGATGATGTTACTGATGCTGCTGCTTGGAGGTTCAAATTATTAATTGAAGTTTTTCCACTGCTAAAGTCTCTAAAGGTGCAGAGTGCAGAGATTGTTTTAGCCAAAATTAGCCAAAGGGGGAGATTGTTAGTTCTTGGATTGGCTGGAATTTTCGTAAAACAAAGTATATTCAATGTTGATGTCAAGGTACTGATGTTGGAACATTGAGATTTAACACTGGGTTGTGTTAAGTATGTAAGTGCTGAAGTTGGATGTCTGATGTCACATGGCGATGTTGTAACATCAGATCTGCAGAATTAACAACAGCGGGTTGTGATGTTGTTAGGGTTTGCGTGTTAGCTAGAATTGTGGTGAGCAAGCTGTCTCATTGGATGCGAATATCTTGGGATAGATATTTTCTGCTGCATAGGAGATCTGTTGCAGATTTGTAGGAGATTTAAAAGGTTGAAGATTTAAAAAGATTTTAGGAGAAAATCTATTTTAAATATTCAGTTTTAAATAACAAATCTGGTCAGATATTGTAGCAAGTCCAAGACCAATTCAAGGAGCTATATAAAGCGCACAAGACCAAAGGAAAAGGTACAGAAATACAAAGAGAAGATCAAGAGCATAGGCTGAGTGTCTTGAGTATTTTGTATGAGTTGTATAACCAGAATTCTAGGGTGAATTACTGTGTCGTATTCTGTCCTCTCTTAGAAGCTGTGAAGCAATAGAGAGTTGTAACTTGATCAAAGCTGTGAAGTAAGATCAAGGGTTCTCAAAGAGGTTGTTCTTTGAGTGTTTTTAGGGATTGAGTAGTGTTCTCATATCTAAGTGGTTTCTTAGGTAGAAAGTCACTAGTAGGGATTAAGTTTAGGAGATTGTCAACTGGGTTGTTGAGTCTGTAAATTAATTCTACAAGTAGTAAATTTCATCCCTGGCTTGGTAGCCCCTAGACGTAGGTAGTTAGACTGAACTGGGTGAATAATTCTTGGTGTTATTTTGCTGTTTATTTTGTCCATTGTGCAGAGTGTGTTGTTGTGACATCACACCTTAACATCACACGTCTGGTACCAGAATTTCACTAATTATTTCTAAATATCTCTATATATTTATATATAAATTACACAAACCCAAGGCAATACAATATTTCCCAGGCCCCTTTGGTAATCTCAAAGGCTGCAAAACTCGAAGAATAAAATCCTAGGAATTTTTACCCTTGTTTCTCACTAGGATTTTTACACCTTATGCGACTCGTACAAACAACAAGTGGAAGATGATTATATTTATAAATTTTAAAACCCTAAAGATCCAACTCAATCCCAAAACACGACACACCACTGAATGAATCTTATAACTGAACCAACCTAACCCGATACCTCCAAACCGCCATTGACTTCCAGTCATCGCCCGAGCGCCATTTGAAAATTGGCATTGTTGAGCCATAATTTTTATTTCTCTTTTTTACTTGAGGTTTAAATGCGTATTACATCAATTCTCCACCTTGACTTTAAACCGATGGTTATGTCAATCTAAATATAAACCACCTCTGTGCTATCTATAAAGATGGAATCACTCTTCGACAAATTTAATCAAGTCCAATCAACGTTCAAACCTTGATCTTGACAATGATTAGGTGATCATATCTAATTGATTTTCTTTTGAGGTCACATTTTGAACATGAATCTCATGTGACTTGTTATTTCCATTATAGAGTGCAAATGAATGTCGATACGGTATATCCTATCATGATAAACTTGATGATTGGCTAAGTGAATGGAACTTTGACTATCACAATTTATCTTTATATATTCTTGAGTGATCCCTAACTTCCTAAACATGCCTCTGAACCATATGGCTTCCTTGACCCCTTTAACTAGGGAAATATGTTCTCTTTGAGTAATAGATTATGTGATCAATGAGTGTTTATTTTCCTTCCAGCTTATAGTTGTCCCAAATAATGTAAAAATAAAACTTGACAGGGATTTACTGGTGTCCATATTACATGCATAATTTGAGTAAAAAACCTTCCAAAGTGTATTCCTCTTGAGTTTAATTTTTGTACTTTAAACCACCTGTAAGAAGCCATTCAAACACCTCAGCATCCACTTCAAAGCTTCCCAATGAACCTGATAAGAATTTTCCATAAACTGACTTACTATATTGAACTTGTAACACCCCACTTTCCAATTTTGAAAATAAACAAAATATTAAAGATAAATCAGAGTTTTCACCAAAAGTGGAATGCCACATTAAAAGCCAACAAATAAACTCCTTCTATTTTTGATAAAATATGCAGCGGAAAATTATTCGAATTACGGTCAAAAGCCAACGACGCCAAAAATCCACAAAATAGTGGTCCACCATAATATTCAAAGTCAAATAAAGATACGTAACAACATAATCAAAATAAATTGTAAACTAATAAAAATCCCCCAAATAGTTCCCGTGTTATGTATCAGAGCACTCCTAAGACTCGGACAGGCAACACGATATCCAAGCATCCTAAGTACCTGGATTATCTGTACTTCCGAAGAAGCACAGACACAACAACAACAAAGGGGTGAGAAATCGCATTCAATATTATCGATGAATAAATACATGATAACAAGGTAGCATTCACATATATAAGTCAACAACACACCAACACGACCTACTGTCCAATATCATCAACAACATCAAATAATAATGTAATGCAACACAACACCATGCATGCAGTACCGACTCATTGGTTCATTCAATCGAACCCCGGATAGATTACATACACCTCTACTTGGCAATGATCTATCCCCCATCATTCACCATATAGGAGTACGGATGAATCACATACACTTCTCCTGAGCAATGATTCATCCCACCAATCACCATGAATATGCAAGACTCAACTATGCACAACAAAACATGTATACAAGCGTATATACATGCACACGATCCTCCTAATCACATCATACATATCATCAACACCATCGTCATGTAATTTGCTTCATACACACCAAACACCCAATTAATTAATTAATTAATTAAAATTATTAAAATTAATATTTTCATCACCAATGTCTTATTTCTCAGCACCCGACACCTATTCCCAATCTCTCAAACCAAGAGAAACTGATTCCGATGCGAAAACGGGAAAGAAATCGCAAAACGGTGAAAATCTGCACTCAGACTGTCCATACGCGTATTGACCTGAGTCATACGCGTATGACTTACTCCCTCGCCCTGCCTTACGCGTATGCCCCCATCTGATACGCGTAAGGCCTCCTACCTCACCCTGCCATACGCGTATTGCCCAACTTCATACGCATATGGGCAGAGACCCATTTTCCTTCAATTTCCAACTCTCAGATCTCCCTACGCGTAAGGCTACTCCATACGCGTATTGCCATGCCACCATACGCGTACCATACGCGTATGGGCAGAGGGCCGTACCAAAACCCTCTCCCTCAGCCACCCTTACGCGTAACACCCTTCCTCTTTCACTCCCATACGCGTATGGCCATGCCCAATACGCGTATGGCCAGATCTGTTACGCAAATGGCCAGAAACCTCACCAGTCTGCATTCTGCTACGAATTCCACACTTCTTCACTCCCAACCAGTCCTATAATCGTTTCTACAAGAATTTTAGGTCCAATTTTCATCTTTTCTCTTGTACCTAGAATTACTACATGTATTACAGGTCTATAATCTCAAATCGTTCTCCCAATTTGAATCAAAAACAACATATCTGTAATAGATGTTCATACAACAGCAACAACAACAAAAATTCATATTATCACCAATCAATACATGCACGATTTCATCATCATAGCAAGCATATACAACAGATCAACAACACAACAGTTTGCATACAAATTCCTACGGGGTTAAGGACTCCCCACTACCCTATCATGAATAAAACACCAATATTAAACCCTTTTCTCCCCCCTTACCTCGAATCTTTACAGGAAATCTGGACAATTGGGGAAGAAGATCAAGCCCTAGCACACCTTGTTCTTTCTCTCCTCTTGGTTCTCTATTCCTCATTTCACGTGCCAAAACCTTTCTACAGGAAATCTGGACAATTGGGGAAGAAGATCAAGCCCAAGCACACCTTGTTCTTTCTCTCCTCTTGGTTCTCTATTCCTCATTTCACGTGCCAAAACCTTTCTATTTTCCCTAAACCTCTTCTAATTCTCTTAATATTATTTCAATTAAATTAATTAATAATAATAGAAATAATAACAATAATAATAATAAAATAATAATATTACTATTATCAATTAAATTATTATTATTATTATTAACTATACCACTATTAATATTAATCTAAAGACTTTATCTCACCAACCCACCTTCCTAACTAAGGCCAACCCTTAGACGCACTCAAACACTCCCCTAAACAAGGTCACACAAATAAAATAACACGAGACGTCTAAATAATTAAAATGGGGTGTTACAACTCTCCCCCACTTAAATTATTTTCGTCCTCGAAAATTACCTGATGGAAACAAATCTGGATACGACTCTCACATCCTGCTTTCCAATTCCCAGGTCACACTGCCTCCTGCAGCACCTCCCCAAGCTACTCTCACCAGAGGTATCTCCTTTCCTCTGAGTTGTTTCATCTTACGATCTTCTATCCTGAACGGCATCGTCTCTACGGTAAGATTCTCCCTGATCTAAACTTCGTCTCTCTGAATCACATGAGACGGATCTGAAACATACTTCCGAAGTTGCGACACATGAAACACGTCATGCAAGTTCGAAAGTTCAGGCGGAAGCGCCACCCTATAAGCCACTGTACCAACCCTCTGCAAGATTTGATACGGTCCAATAAACTTAGGATCCAACTTCTTGGATTTCAAAGCACGACCCACACCGGTCACTGGGTTAACTCTTTGGAACACGTGATCATCTTCACTGAATTCCAAATCTTTCCTCCTGTTATCATGATAACTCTTTTGTCTACTCTGAGACGCTTTCATATTCTCACGGATCATCTGAATTGTCTCAGTAGTTTGTTGCACAATTTCAGGTCCAAGCACCACATTCTCACCTGTTTCATACCAACACAGAGGTGTCCTACACCTCCTACCATACAAAGCTTCAAAAGGCGCCATTCCGATGCTAGAATAGTGACTGTTATTATATGTGAACTCAATCAATGGCAAATGAGTATCCCACGCACCACCTTTTTCCAATACACAGGCTCTCAGCAAATCCTCCAACGACTGAATGGTCCTCTCTGACTGACCATCGGTCTGTGGATGATAAGTCGAGCTCAACTTCAACTTAGAACCCAAGGCTTCCTGCAGACTCCTCCAAAATTCTAAGGTAAACCTCGGATCCCTATCCGACACTATGCTCGACGGAACACCATGTAACTTCACAATTATCCTGATATACATTTCTGCCAGCTTCGACAACGGAAAACTGATGTTAATTGGAATAAAATGTGTGGACTTCGTAAGTCGATCCACCACTACCCAAATAGCATCAAAGCCTCTTGCCGTATTTGGCAAACCAGTCACAAAATCCATAGCAATACTGTCCCATTTCCATTCAGGAATCTCTAACAGTTGCATCAATCCCGAAGGCTTCTATTGCTCTACTTTTGACTTCTGACATGTCAAACAAGCGTAGACAAACTGAGCTATGTCCCTCTTCATACCAGACCACCAAAACAACTTCTTCAAATCATGGTACATCTTTGTAGCTCCCGGATGAATACTCAAGCTACTCCGATGACTTTCTTCCAAGATTTCCTTTTTCAATTCCTCATTATCCGGTACACAAATCCTGCCTCGGAATCTCAACACACCAACATTATCCACTTTAAAGTCACTATCAGGATCATCTCCTCCTGCAGGGCATCAAGTCCACTAATTTCACATCCAGTTTCTGATTTTCCTTAATTACATCCAAAAAGTCATTATTCACCTTCAGCATACCCAATCTGATACTTTCCGGTGTAGTTTCACAAACCATACTCAAATCTCTGAACTGTTCAATCAATTCCATTTCCTTCACCATTAACACAGACATATGGATTGTCTTCTGACTCAGAGCATCTGCCACAACATTAGCTTTTCCCGGATGGTAACTCAAATTGAAATCGCAATCCTTTAAGAACTCTAACCACCTTCTTTGCCTCATATTCAATTCTTTCTGGTCGAACAAATATTTCAAACTTTTGTGATCACTAAATACTTCAAATCTTAATCCATACAAATAATGTCTCCATATTTTTAACACGAACACCACTGCAGCTAATTCCAGATCATGAGTAGGATAGTTTCTCTCATGCACCCTCAACTGTCTTGAAGCATAAGCCACTACCTTGCCACCTTGCATCAACACACCGCCTAATCCCATCTCAGACGCATCACAATACACTACAAAAGAATCATTTAGACTTTGTAAAATTAACACTGGTGTTGTAGTAAACTTCTTCTTCATTTCCTCAAAACTTTCCTCACAGGCAGCATCCCAGACAAAAGCTTGATTCTTCCTGGTCAACTAAGTCAATGGCAAGGCCAATTTAGAAAACCCTTCAATGAATCTTCTATAGTAACCTGCCAAACCCAAAAAACTTCTAATCTCCGTTGCGGTCTTCAGAGTTCCCCACTGAGGTATTGCGCTTACTTTAGAGGCATCCACCGCTATACTGTCACCAGAAATCACATGACCTAAGAAACTCACGGTCTTCAACCAAAATTCACACTTCGAGAACTTTGCAAATAGTTTATTATCTTTCAACACCTGCAATGCAATTCTTAAGTGACCTGCATGCTCTTCGTCAGACTTAGAGCAAATCAGTATATCATCAATAAATACCACAATAAACTGATCCAGATAAGAATGGAAAATACGATTCATATATTCCATAAATACACCCGGTGCGTTAGACACTCCGAAAGGCATCACTGCATATTCGTAATGTCCGTAGCGAGTTCTGAAAGCCGTCTTCTGAATATCACCTTCCTTTACTCTAATCTGATGGTAACCTGACCTCAGATCAATTTTGCTGAAAACACGAGCTCCTACCAGCTGATCCATTAAGTCATCAATCCTCAGAAGTGGATACTTATTCTTGATGGTTACTTTATTCAACTGACGGTAATCAATGCACAGACGCATACCACCATCCTTCTTTTTCACCAACAACACTGGAGCTCCCCACTACGACACACTTGGTCTGATGAACTTCTTATTGAGCAATTCCCCGACCTGAGATTTCATCTCTGCCAATTCTGATGCAGACATTATGTACGGTGCCATAGAGATAGGTCTGGTACCCGGTACAAGATCAATAGAGAATTCAACTTCCCTTGTCGGAGGCAATTCTGTGATGTCATCTGGAAACACTTCAGGAAATTCATTCACTACTGGTAATTCATTAACTGAAGTCTTGCTTTCAACAGATAACGAGGCAAACACCGCAAACAACTTCGCTTCGTCCTCCAACAACGCCCTCAACTCCTTGCTAGATAGCGAATCTGCTAATGCTTCCTCTTCAGGAGTAAGAAACAGTAACGTCTTCCTGAAGCAATCAATATACATCCGGTTGAACTCCAACCAGTTTATTCCCAAAATAACATCAAGATTACCGAGTGGCAGACAAATCAAGTCCACTCTGAAATCTCTACCAAACATGGTCAGCGGACACTTCAAACACACCAAAGAAGTAACCACGGAACCAATAGATGGAGTTTCAATCGTCATCCTCTGCTCTAGAGTAGATGGCACAATCCCTAATCTCTTCACACAGTCAACAGAAATAAACGAGTGCGTTGCACCTGTGTCAATGATAGCAATCAAAGGAACATCATTAATAAAGCAAGTACCTTTGACGGAACGCTCCTCCTCAGTGGATTGGGCTGCCACCAAGGTAAACACTTTCCCACCAGTTTGAGATGCCTGAGACTTCTTCGGCTTCTCACAGTGGGTGATGATGTGACCCTTCTCTCCACAATTATAACAAGTAGGCATAGTGGCTCTGCAGTCAGCTATAACATGCCCTGCTTTGCCACACTTGAAACACTTATTCACCTCATTCTGACAGTTGTTAGCACGGTGACCCGCGCCACCACATCTGAAGCACTTGAGAGTATCAGCACCTGCTCCCTTCTCCTTTGGTTTCTTTCCCACATCAGTTTTCTGTTTCTCCTTATCAGCTGGGGCACTATAAGGAGTACCTCCAAATCTCTGCTTACCCTTCTTCTCATTCACAGCTTTGTAATGAGCAATTCTGGCTCTGTTGTCATTATCATAAATTCTTCTTCTGCTTACCAGCTCTGGATAGTTTCTTATCTTCTGACAAGCAATACCCAATTTGATCTCGGGACACAACCCGTTCTCAAACTTCAAACACTTCGAAGTCATAGCTTCTTCAGTATTGTAATGAGCACAATACTGAACCAGCTCCTCAAACTTAGCGGCATACTCAGCAACAGTATTATCACCCTGCTTCAGCTCCAGAAATTCAACCTCCTTTGCACTATGAATGTCTTCCGGAAAATACTTTTCCATAAACTCATCTTGAAACACAGCCCAAGTAATCTCAGTACCTGCAGCTTCCAATCTTTGACGACTATTGTCCCACCAAGCCTCAGCCTCTCCTTCCAGCATATGCGTACCAAACCGTACCTTTTGAGCATCACTGTATTCCATGGTCCTGAAGATCTTCTCCACAGCCTTCAGCCATTTTTGTGCAGCCTCTGGATCTAAGATACCTCCCTCATAAGTAGGGGGCTTGTTGCTCTGGAACTGTGCTAAGTCACGAAACTGAGCACCTCCAGCCTGATTGGCATTCTCTACAGCCTGTGCCATGGCTTGCATAGCAGCAGCAAGAGCAACATCATTCCTTCTTGCCATACTATTCAACAATCAACATAAGGTTAGAACACCAAATCAACTCCTATTCTAAGGACAGACTCAACTCTAACACCTGGCCGGACGGACCGACCTGCTCTGATACCCCACTTTCCCATTTTGAAAATAAACAAAATATTAAAGATAAATAAGAGTTTTCACCAAAAGTGGAATGCCACATTAAAATCCAACAAATAAACTCCTTCTATTTTTTATAAAATATGCAGCGGAAAATTATTCGAATTATGGTCAAAAGCCAACGACGCCAAAAATCCACAAAATAGTGGTCCACCATAATATTCAAAGTCAAATAAAGATACGTAACAACATAATCAAAATAAATTGTAAACTAATAAAAATCCCCCAAATAGTTCCCGTGTTACGTATCAGAGCACTCCTAAGACTCGAACAGGCAACACGATATCCAAGCATCCTAAGTACCTGGATTATCTATACTTCCGAAGAAGCACAGACACAACAACAACAAAGGGGTGAGAAATCGCATTCAATATTATTGGTGAATAAATACATGATAACAAGGTAGAATTCACATATATAAGTCAACAACACACCAACACGACCTACTGTCCAATATCATCAACAACATCAAATAATAATGTAATGCAACACGACAACATGCATGCGGTACCGACTCATTGGTTCATTCAATCGAACCCCGGATAGATCACATACACCTCTACTTGGCAATGATCTATCCCCCACCATTCTCCATATAGGAGTACAGATGAATCACATACACTCCTCCTGAGCAATGATTTATCCCACCAATCACCATGAATATGCAAGACTCAACTATGCACAACAAAACATGTATACAAGCGTAAATACACGCACACGATCCTCCTGATCACATCATACATATCATCAACACCATCGTCATGTAATTTGCTTCATACACACCAAACACCCAATTAATTAATTAATTAATTAAAATTATTAAAATTAATATTTTCATCACCCATGTCTTATTTCTCAGCACCTGGCACCTATTCCCAACCTCTCAAACCAAGAGAAACCGATTCCGGTGGAAAACGGGAAAGAAATCGCAAAACGGTGAAAATCTGCACTCAGACTGTCCATACGCGTATTGACTTGAGTCATACACGTATGACTTGCTCCCTCACCCTGCCTTACGCGTATGCCCCCATCTGATACGCGTAAGGCCTCCTGCCTCACCCTGTCATACGCGTATTGCCCAACTTCATACGCGTATGGGCAGAGACCCATTTTCCTTCAATTTCCAACTCTCAGATCTCCCTACGCATAAGGCTACTCCATTCTTTACAGGAAATTTGGACAATTGGGGAAGAAGATCAAGCCCTAGCACACCTTGTTCTTTCTCTCCTCTTGGTTCTCTATTCCTCGTTTCACGTGCCAAAACTTTTCTATTTTCCCTAAACCTCTTCTAATTCTCTTAATCCTATTTTAATTAAATTAATTAATAATAATAGCAATAATAACAATAATAATAATAAAATAATAATATTAGTATTATCAATTAAATTATTATTATTATTAACTATACCACTATTAATATTAATCTAAAGAGTTTATCTTACCAACCCACCTTCCTAACTAAGGGCAACCCTTAGACGCACTCAAACACTCCCCCAAACAAGGTCACACAAATAAAATAACACGAGACGTCTAAATAATTAAAATGGGGTGTTATAGAACGCATATACTAAGTATGGTCTACTACAAACTATAGTATATGTAATACTTATAACTCCACTTGCATCGAAAGTACTCTCCATTATCTTCTTATTTTCCTAATTTTGGAGACATTGCATATTCGAAGGCTTCATGTGATGATCCAAATGAGTGTTGAAGATTTTAGCATGCTGCATTATAAACCTCTCCCCCACTTTCTTCAAGTAACTAGATTGAGATAAGAAAAATTCACTATTCTTTCAGTTTTTGATGATTTCCATACTTTTAGCTTTACCAATATCTTTCACCTTAAATTCATCATTCAATATCTCCTTGATCTTACAAATCTCTATATTGCTAGAGTTTGCCATCAAAATATCATCAACATACATATTGATGTAGAGAATGAATTTCTCATTACAATTCAATATGTTACATAATTGTTATAATTACTTCATACAAAACCATGTTTAAGAAGAGATTCATTAAACTGACCATACTAGTGCCTTCGGATTTTTCTTAACCCATACAATGATTTCTTCAATAAACATAAATTAGCCTTATCTTCAAAACACCTTTTAGTTTCTCCATGTAGATTGTATCTTCAAAGTCTTCTTGTAATAAAGTTGTTTTGACATCCATCTATTCCAACTCAAGATTATATTAATTCACACTGGGCATTACCTTATAAAACAATGTTTTGCTACATGTGAAAATATTGCATTGTAATTATACCCTTCCAGTTGAGTATAGGCATGGCAACGGGGTGGGTCGGAGATGGTTTTTACCTCCCCCAAACCCCTAAACAATCCTCGTTCCTCGCCCCAAACCCAAACGCGGATGGAGAATTAAAACCTAAATCCGTTGTTAGCTCCTAATTTCGACCCCTGAGATTGGATTAAGAGTTTTTCTAAGAGATAGGATTTCTGAAGTTCTATGAGACTTCGACAGAAATATCGTTATCAGAAAGTCTAGTCAAAAGGTATCCTTCTGAAGAGAAGATAGGGTTGAAGGACTTAGAAATATTTCTAAGAATTAGGAAGTATTCTTTGACAGAAGGCTAAAGAGTGTCGTTCGATTTGGAGATTCAAATTCAAAATATGGAGGGAATTTTGTCCTTATCCATTTGAGAGTGTCATTCCCCAAATTTTAACCACTAAGATTTCCCATCATTGTGCAAATCATAACCACAATATGGATGAACCAACATGCCTAAATCAATATCCTTAGAGATGTTTAAGCATTCACCACAATCAAGAATTAGGGTTTCAAGCCCTCTCAGAGCACTTAGACAAAAGATCAATCAAGGAATGACATGATCTTCAACTTTTCTAACAGCTCAAACACCCATAATGGATCAAGAGGACTCCCACATCAAGAATCAAGCACAAGGTTGCATCATTCCAAGTGGATCAAGCCTCAAGATCGCCAGTGTCACCAAATTAGGGGTTTAGTCGACTGAGGCCTCCAGATGAAAATTTTCATCTGAGAATGATCCAATGCTTCAAAGCACAACCCAAGATACTCCAAGGGACCTCATGGACCCAATCATCAAGTCAATTTGACCTCAGGGGATGCATTTACCCAAAAATCAGGAATTAGGGTTTCTTGACCTAATTCACCCCTAAGTTGACTTTTGGGACAAGACATGAGCCAAGACCTCAAGACATGATTTGAGGGTCTCCAATGCACTACATTGATCCATTTGCAACAATGGATTTATCCAAGAAGCTTGATCTACAAGTTTCAATTTCATCAGGATCACACTTAAGGTTTCGAGGAAAAGTCAACTGTACCTTTGACTTTTGACCAAGACATGCTCCCAAACCTTGGGACATGATTCAATACACCGTATAACACCTATGGAACATATCCATTAGGTTTGATTTAGGTTAAGGGCTTGATTTCGCAAAGGATCGCACAGTTTGGATTTCATCCGATAAAAAGTCAACTGTACAAAAATCCAAAGTTAGACTTTTTGAATTTTTGGTCAACCAAGGTTCTTTAACCCTAAAACAATGTTAATATGTGATTTGAATCATCATTCATAAAAAAAATCAAAGAAAATGAGTTAACTTGTAAAAGGGGTAACCATAAAAAAACTTAGAATTTTTCTAAGTTATAGAACAAAATGGCTAGGGTACCAACTTCCAATGACCATACCGTGAGATCCAAGCAACCATTTTGGATGGTCCAAAGATGGATTTGAATCTCTCATGGCATACTTTAAAAGTGTCAACGACATCTCATTCCAATTCTTCATGGATTTTAAGTTTTGGAGTGATCAAAATGGCTGAAAACATGAAAATGACATTTTCCAACACTTAGTGAAATTTTCACTAAGTCAGAATCTTCCTTACTTTTTCCAAAATGTAGGGACAGTTTTCACCATGATCCAAGTCAAACCAGGTCTAGGGGTAAACATCAAAGTTGAAGTATGCCATGAGGGCTTTCCAAC
The DNA here is from genome assembly GCA_022829125.1 of Lathyrus tuberosus. Taxonomy (NCBI): domain Eukaryota; kingdom Viridiplantae; phylum Streptophyta; class Magnoliopsida; order Fabales; family Fabaceae; genus Lathyrus; species Lathyrus tuberosus. The sequence continues at coordinate 11,128,237 of JALAZF010000041.1, forward strand.
ATATACCAGATCATCTCCAAATTCCATTTGAGCAAAGAGATATAACCCTTGGAACATGGCATCCTGAACTGGTTTTTACAAGTCAGAATTTGTGCATTTTTTCTTAATTTGTCCAAATCTGATAAATCCAAGCCTTGTCATCAATTTGGACACATTAGAGGATCAAATCCAAGGGGAATGATCTGATCTCCAAGCCTCCAAAGTCCAAGAAACTACAAGTAGCCATGCCAAACCTAAAAGAGCTAAAAAGTGCCAAGACTCTAATTTTGTTTCCAAGCATTCATAGGATGCACCAAGGTGGCATGAACTGAGCCTATTCCAACTGAATTCAGTCCAAGTTTATCTCTGAACCAAAGCTACAAAGTCTATGCTCTAATCTCAAGTCAATGGCTAGAGGAGACTTGAGATTCCTTTTGCATAACATTGGCCAAAGGCCTGCTGCAGCCTTCATTCACTATTGATGCCAAAAAAAACTTGACGCGCTATAAATAGGCCTCAATTGTGATCACTTTGAGTACACCAAAGCACCCAAACTGATGCTTTCCTCAAATCCCTCTCTTTAGGCCAAAATGCCTTCTTTTGCAAGGTACCTCTGAGTTTTTGAGTTAGAGAGCAATTCCATTACAGCTCATGATCCAAACACATCCAATTTGTCACATCTAAGCTGTCCAAACTCTCATATGTGACCTGTAACACCAAAATCACAAAGTCCCCTCTCAAAACCTCAAAATTGGACTTTTTTACATTTTTCAAGCCATGTCTTGATTCAGTCACTTTCAAAACCAGATAAAACCTCAAACACACTCCAAATATCATCCTTGAACTGTCCCAAATGGTTCCACACATCTGGAACACCATTTGAGAGAGGTGTCATATTGATCACTTTTGCCCCTTTTGCAAGAAAGAGCTCAAACTTGTTCCTGAGGATTCCAGCTGGTGGTAACCATTCAAAAAGCTCCTAAGGGATCAATTGAGAGTGTCTAAAGCATCAAATTACTTCTGGCACAAGAAACTTGGCATATAGCATAAAAAGCTCCTAAAGAGGTAAGCATCACAACTTGAACTCTTTGAATTATGCATTGCTTTGAAGTCCACTGATCATACACCTCTCATGCATGTTGTATATGTTATGTTTGAACCAATTTGCCATGTAATTCTTGCCTGTAACATGAGGTACCATAGAAAATGCAATTATAGGCCTATTTCAAAAACACCATCGGTTTTTAAAATGGGGACCTCATCTGAAAAAACCAAGGGTACCATTGGATTCCTTGTGAAATTCTAGGCAGGATAGACCTAAATTTTGTCCCAATCCATGGAGAAATGAGAAACTTATAACCTTTACGTTTTTGGCCCAAAAGCTGGCCTTGCCTTGCCCAGGCCTAAAACAAGGCATGCCTTATGTATTCATGGGGTGGTTTTGATACACGGATGTATCACCACCCCAGTGGTAGAAGGCGCTCGCTGCAACTTGGAGGTCTGGGGTTCGAATCCCCCTCGCCCCAGACCCTCTTTTTACTATTTTTTTTTCTTCCATTTTTTACTATTTTTCATATTATTTATAAATGATTTGGAAAATTTATTTCTCTCTCAATTTTAATTACTTTGGATTGGTTCTTTTTGCAAAAAAATCACAAAAATATTAAAATATTTTATTCCACAAAAAAATAAATTTATATTAGTTATTTAATATAGTTGATATTTTTGTAAATAAATTCACTTTTATTGTTTTTAACCCTTTTAAAAATGAATATTCATCTTGAAAATCAAAATCAAATGAGTTCTAAATCATCTTGTGATTAAAACCTCATTTTTCAAACCTTAATAAAAAATCACAAGTAGTTTATTTAGACTTATTTGGTATTTTAGTCATTTTTATTCATTTTATTAAAAGGATTACTTTTAAAAGAAAATGAAATTAGGGTTTCTTTGATTTTCACCCTAACAAATCTTTTTCAAACACTCATGGGCCTCTAATAGAGTGTAAGACCCAACCCTTTTTGTACATAAACAATTTTAGCCCTCAGATATTGTATAAATCCCGACATGATAGAAAATTTCGGCGCGATCACCATTTTCAAACAAAGATGCCTTGGGCCTCCCCTCGTGTTGTAAGTCCCATCTTTATTTTTCAAAACATCCTTGGGCCCCTCCTTGAGTTATAAGACTCAACCCATTTGTAAATAAACCTCTATGGGCCTCAGTCATTGTATAAGTCCCTCTGTGATTTTCAAAACAACGGTGCCATCACTCTTAAACCTTGGGCCTCTCCTTGAGTATAAGCCCCAACAATATTTTCAAAACAACTTCCCTTTTGATTTAGATTCAAATATACATGTTGTTATCAAAACTTTCTTTAATTTCTTTGAACAACTAATAATACATCATGGAAGCTTGCTCGCCTGTAAGTTTTAAACAACTTTCATTTACTCGCTTTCATATATATATATATATATATATATATATAACTGTATTGTGGGAAGCTGCGCACGGTAAGTCTTCTTTCATATCCTTTTAAATACTTGTCATATATCAACTGCATATATACTAGTATAGTTATTTAGAGTTTTCCCCGCCAACTAGGTCTAGAACCAGGTAAAGCCAGTTTGGTCACTCTTTAAATGCAGTTAAAACTAGATCCCCATAGGATTTCCAGATACAGTCTTTCCTTCTCTTGTGCTTAAACAATATGGAACAAAGAGAAAGGCAGTATTCTTCGTGAACCTTTTCTCAGGTTGTCACTATTAGAATTTGTCAAAGAAATTCTACTCCCCAGAGTTGATCTATTCTCGGTGAATAACATCTCTTGAGTTTCTTCAAACCTCATAACTTTCACTAAATGATCTATTCTCGGTGAATAGCATTTCTTGAAATTTTCTTGGTTTGGGATCTACAGGCTTTCTAAAAGCATCCCGCCTCCTCTTAGGCTTTGTACAAGGACTCTCCGGCTTCTTAAAAGTTCTCATGCCTTCTCTTGGGCTTAATGCAAGGACCCCGAAGACCTCTTAAAGGTATAAGACAGAACTTAGTCATCCTTTGCTAGAGCAGTCTTTCCAGTGTCAAATCTCAGACCAATTTAGCGTTGATTCTAATCCCTTAAAACACCCGCCTCCTCTTGGGCATCATACAAAAGATAAAACTCTTCCATCCCAGTAGACTTGGACAGTCTAATCCCCTTGAGTCTCAAAGATATTCTAAAGATCCCTATAAACATAGGAGAAACCCTGGTCACTCTGGATCAATCTCCAGCAGTGCTAAAACTCGGTCTCTCTCCTAAAAATCCCCAAACTAGGGAAAATATATCCCCAGCATCAGAACCACAAGGCATCTGATATCTCAACTCTTCTGTAATCCTCAACAAGAGTTGATTCCCCACTTGGACCTTCCTAGGGATCTCAATAATCCCCAGCAGAAAGATAGCCTCCTTTTAGGCTTTGTATAATGACCTTCCCTCAGCAAAGTCAGCCTCCTCTTGGGCTTTGTACAATGATTCTCCCTAGCGAAGCTAACCTTTTCAGACTCTATTTTTGAGTCAATCACCTTTTCAGATTCTCTTGTTGAGTCAATCACCTTTTCAGACTCTCTTGTTGAGTCAATCACTTTTTCAGACTCTCTTGTTGAGTCAATCACATTTCAGCACTCTCTTGTTGAGTCAACCTTTTTAGCCTCAATCTTGGGCTTTGTACAAGACAGATAAAATACTCTCTTGTTGAGTCAATCTTTTTCCAACCTCCTCTTAGGCTTTGTATAATGATTTCCCCTAGCAGGAGGTAGCCTCCTCTTAAGCTATGTAGAATAATTTCTCCAGCTTGTTCAGCCACAATTCCGGGCTTTGTACATGACATATAAAAGCACTCCCTTGTTGAGTCAAACCCTTTTAGGCCCAATCTTGGGATTTGTACAAGACATAAATCTTCATCTCTTAAGCTTGGGACAAATATCTTCCCCAGCAAGGTCACTTCCTCCCAGCCTTCTTTTAGGCTTTAAGGAATGAGTTCCCAAGCAGAGTCAAACTCATTTCAGCCTCAATCTTGGGCTTTGTACAAGACACATAAAAAATATCCTCACCCGAGTCAGTTAAATTTCCCATTTCAGCCTCAATCTTGGGCTTTGTACAAGACACATATAAACCTCCTCGAAAAAGTCAACCTTTTAGCCTCCTCTTAGGCTTTGTATAATGATATCTCCAAAAGAGTCAGTCTCTTTTTTTCCTCAATCTTGGGCTTTGTACGAGACACCAATATATACACTCTCTTGTTGAGTCGGTCTTATCCAGCCTCCTCTTAGCCTTTGTATAAGGATTTCCTTAGTGGAGTCAATCAACATCTTAGCTTCAACCTTGGGCTTGGATCAAGGCACACAAAAATCAACAATCCCTCTTTAGAGATGACAAGTTCTCTCTCAGTCAAACCTTTTAGCTTCAATCTTGGGCTTTGAACAAGACATCAAAATATCTTTTTCCTCCCTTAGAATAGGAGGAACTACGATTGCTCTGATTTCCCTGTTTCTTTTAAACGGGAATACGTAGGCATAAAATTGCGAAATCTTAGCGAGCATACTAATAAAAAACTCTAGGTCCAGTACCTTCATACCAATCAAAACTTAGGTCCAGTACCTTACCAAAAACACCCAAACATCAACAAAAACTCACTCACTCACTCATATTTCCCAAGAAACTTTCCCAGCCCATTAACGGATAAACACTATCAAGAACAAAGCAAAACCTAAAGCTAATATCTTGTGGATAACCACATATATGATGGGTAATTGACAACTCCCCATTGTATAACCTGACCCCGAACCCCCAATCTTTTTTAAGCGTTTGCTCAGTTAAACATCCGCGTGATAGCTTCCCTTTCCCTTCCAGCTTCACGGGATAAATAAGAAATCAGAAAGTAGCACCCCCTCCTACCATTGCGGTGAGGATAACCCAGCGATAAAGTGGTCGCGTCACCGATAGAAATCGCTCGCTACAGAGAGAAAGGACACGTGTTAGGGATTTGAAGAATGAAGACATGCACGACGCCATGTGTTTCGCCCTGATTAAAAGCCCGTTAGTGGGTAGTTATTTTTCACCATTATAAATAGCAATTTTTTAGCATTAGAATGTGTGTGTTCAATTGTATACAAATACTCAGTGTGCACAAAGTACCCGTGTGAAGAAAAAAGAGCGTGTGAGATTGTATGTTGATGTAACACCACTTTTACAATTCAATGCAATTTGATAAGTTTTTTCTTTAAAATCTCTCTTTATTCATGCAAGTTAACTTCTGCATTTTACCAGTCTTTTCGACTTGAATCTCTTTTACATTCTAGTTTTGCTTTATATTCCTTAAAATAGACCCTTTTTTACTTATGAAAGCAGTCGGAGTGTTCTTGTTATTTTCCGGAAACTTATACAGAAAACTAATTAGCACATGTCCTAGGATTTAGTTTGGTCGAACATGTAAGTTACTCATTTTTACATAAAATTGATAGACCAGAGGTTGTTTACTATTTTTCCCAGTAAATAAATTGGCACGCCCATTGGGGCCGTGCTAAACAAATTTCTTGTGTTTTCGAAAGAAACTTATAATTCTGTATTTTGATTATCTTTTTTGTGTCGAATACTTCATTGTATGTTATTAAGATGTGGAAAAGTAGCCACCACAAATGAAGATAGACCAAGAAGAAAATATACGAGGAAAATGGCAAGTACCAATCAGCCAAATAGTTTGAATCCTCAAACTATGTCGGGTGTCAACGCAGAACCAATCCCAGGGTCTTCGACTGGAGGACCCACGATTCCTGCATTCGTAACTGAAACTATACCATCTATGGCAAGTTCGACACCAACACATTCGGTCACCCATACTCAGCCCATCCTAAGTTATGTTGGGTCAAGAGGTCCACCAAGGACTCCCCCGCCAGTGGGAAATGCTAACTTCCAACCATTTTTCCCCTGGATTTTCTGTGTCGTTGCCTAGTTGAGACCCGTCTTATGGGATGCCAACCTCGATGATGGCAAACTTATAAAAAGCCCCCCAGTGTATTCAGAACCTGTAATATTATCACCTTTACAAGGGTCAGGATCTAGGGTAAATATGGGTCGAAATAACCAATCCTTAAGAATAGTATATTCAACCCAAATGCCAGGTTTGACGAATACCACTGCAGCCTATTTAAGGAAGCAAATGGATGAAAGTAACCACCAAATGGTCCAAATGATGTCCCAAACTATGGGAGAAATCTTTTAGCCTCTAATTCAAAATACCACCCAGACTAATCAGTAAATGGCTGCACGGATGACGCACCTTGCAGATTTCTTTGGTGTTCCTAACCCTCCTCGACACCCTCAGAGAGAGTATATCGCAGGAAACAAAGGCTTGGTGCTCGAAGAGGACCCCACTATTAACCAGAACCAACAAAATCCAGGAAATGTACCTCAGGCGAATGTACCGAACCAGGGAATAGTCGAATCCCCTAGGATTCAACCACAAATTCCTGTAGGAGAACAACCAAGGGTGGTTTTGGTGAATAGAAACCAGGATGCTGACAATGTTATACAACAAGTTTGACGTCATGATGTGGCTGCAGATAACAATTTGGCATCCATGGTCGAAAGGATTATGGTCCAAAATGGGGTAAACTTTGGCCTTCGAAGGCCAAATTATACATCCCCACTATCAGAATACATTCTCCAGTCGGAGTTACCCCCTAGAACGAAAGTCCCTAAGTTCACTAAGTTTTCTGGGGACACCACTGAATCCAATGTCGAACACGTGGCCAAATATGTGATAGAGGCTGGAGAAATTGTGAATAATGAAAATCTTAGGATAAAATATTTCCCAAGTTCTCTGACGAAGAATGCCTTCACGTGGTTCACAACGTTGCCACCTAATTCCATCCACAACTGGACCCAGTTGGAACGGCTATTTCATGAGCAATTCTATATGGAACAAACGAAGATTAGTCTGAAAGAGTTGGCTATTATAAAACAAAAATTCACTGAGCCGATAGATGACTACTTGAACAGATTTTGACTGCTCAAGGCTAGATGCTTTACACAAGTGCCAGAGAATGAGTTAGTCGAAATGGTCGCTGGAGGCCTTGATTATTCCATTAGAAAGAAATTAGATACTCAATATCTAAGAGATGTGGCTCATTTGGCTGGCAGATTTCGACAACTAGAATACCTAAAAGAAGAAAAGGCCGGGGTAAATAAGAATAAAAGGGTGGCCTATGCGAAGCCAATGACGAAGATGAAAAATATTATAGTGAGCCAGTAAGTTTTGACGAAGGCGAGATTGATCTTGCTGAATTGAAATAAGGCCCACCTTATTCTTGGATCTTGTTCAGAATGCAATCCAAGAAGGAAGGCTCAAGTTCGGTAAGAAGTCCAACGGAGGTTAATAAGGTCGAGGTTGCTGAAGGCCTCAACAATGATGTCAACATGGTTGAAATTGCTGACGATTTCAACAATGGAGCAGTCATAGTCAAGATTACTGAAGATCTCGAACAAGAATTCATAAAGAGTTTTGCTAGCGAGGTTGTCGAAAGTTTCACCAACATCACTACTGAGGGTGTTGGAATAGGGGTCACTGAAGACGCCGATGAAGGACTTACTGAGGATTCCCAATGGATGATAGTAACCAAAGAAACCACTGACAGTTTCGTTCAGATGGACAAGGCTGCTGAGGGCCTTCAGATGGAATTAAGTAAGCTTGATATCACTGAGGATGTCAAAATGGAAATCAATATGGTGGAGATTTCTCAAAAGACACCCATGGAGGTTGATGATGAACGCCGACAGGAAGAATACAACAAGTTGGCCTTCCCAAAAGAGGAGGAAAATTTGATTGACTTTATACACATTTGTCAAAGGAAGAGGTCAGAAGTCATGTTGTGTCTCAGGTGTAGTGCTATATTTGACAAGAAGGCAGCGCAGAATCTCGAAGGAGTTCGAAAGGCCAAACAAAGGCGCGAGGAGAAAGCCCGTCATGGCCAGCGGAGTTTCGACCCTAGCAAGTGACTTCGAAACTGGAACAGTTGAAGGCTAGAGTTTTAGGGGCAAGGCCCGCTACTTTTAAACCATTTGCTGAACTTTCCAACAGAAAGTGGGTGAAACCAAATGAGAATAAAGAAAAGAACCAATAGAAGTGGAAGAGTTTTGATGTAGATAGAGGCGCTTCGATGGCCTCAAAGAAACCAGTTTACGTTTTGGAAAATTACAAAGGAAAAACCCCTATGTCTAGGTCCCAGTGGAGGAGGGAACAAAGACGAAGGAAAGCCAAAAGGGAAGCTGAATCGAAAGATAAGGCGGAATCAAGTACAAACATACCTACCAAAAGCAACGAAAAGGAGAAGACAGAAGTTGTTGAAAAGTTGCCAGTAGGGCGAAAATTATTTAAAACCCAAGACGAATAGGCCAGAGAGAAACATGATCAAGCCATAGCAGAAGACGTGACGATGACGGATAACTTCGATTCTGATTCAGAGGCCTCATTGGACATCATTGTGAATGTGGTATTAGTGTTGCCTAGAGAATTTGATCAAATCACAGAGGCCGAAGAGGCTGATGCCTATACAGAAGCTGAAATGGCGGCACACAAACCAATGTGCTACTATGTAATGAACAATGGCTGTGTCGAAGAGAAAAATGTGTTCTTTGAACAGCCAGATGAGGCGATGAAGAGCCATCTGAAGCCTTTATTCATTACAGGAAAAGTTGAAAATGTTCCGGTGAATAAAATTTTAGTTGACTGCGACGCTACGGTGAATTTGATGTCGCACTTTATGCTGAGAATGATCAAAAAATTTGATACAAACACTAAACCACACAACATGGTTCTGTCGAATTATGAAGGAAAAATTGGCACCGCTCTTGGTGTTATACAGGTTGATCTGAGGGTTGGGACGGTTATAAGGCCTACAGTTTTTATGGTGGTCGAAACAAAGGCAAACTATAACTTGTTTTTGGGACGAGAGTGGATACATGGAATTGGAGCTGTACCATCTTCTATGCACCAGAGGATTATAATATGGAGGCCAGACGGTATCTTTGAGAATATTGAGGTCGATCAAGAATATTTCAAGGCCCCAATTAACCATCTTGACTGGTGCCAGTTCGATAAGTATTTAGCCAATATTGCTCCATGCAATCCGATTGATTTTGCTTTTACCCCGGACGATGAAGCATACTGCTCATTGCATCTACATCCCGTCAATGGGTTTAGATGGGATAGAGAAGTTGTAGGTGAGGATGGTTTTGTATACCTTGCCTTTGTACCTGGAATAACCCCGACAGGTTAGGGAAGCGAATTCAGTGATGATGTCTGAATTCGAAGTACTAAAAAAGATTTCGGCTTTTATAGCCGAAAACAAATTGCAAGGGGCCTTAAAGGCTAAAGTTAAAAACATGGCTGACAAAGCCAACAATGATTCACACAAAGGAGGTCCTGGTAAGGACTTTGATCCAGAACCACCTGATCAAGTTTAGGATGAAGAACAAAGGCTCGACGCCATCTATGATGATGAGCCTTTGGGTTTCGAGAAGGATCCGTTGGCAACCAACATCAAAATTCTAACGCAAGATCCACTTGAAGAAATCGACTTAGGAGGAGGGGTAGTGAAAAGGCCAACTTACATCAGCTCCAACATTAGTCCACAACTCAGAGTCGAAGTGATCCAATTACTGAGGGAGTTTAAAGACTGCTTTGCATGGGATTATGACGAGATGCCTAGTTTGAGCAGAGAGATGGTCGAACTAAAGCTGCCAATCAAATCTAGAAAGAAGTCGATCAAGAAAATCCAAGGAGGTTTGCACCAGAAATTCTCTCGAAGATCAAAGAGGAAGTTGAAATACTTCTTCGTTGCAGATTTATTCGAACGGCCAGGTATGTCGAATGGCTTGCAAACATTGTGCTTGTTATAAAAAAGAATGTTACTTTGAGGGTTTGTATTAATTTTAGAGTTCTAAATGTTGCGACCCCAAAGGACGAATACTCAATACCGGTGTCAGAAATGCTAGTCGACTCTGCCGCTGGCCATGAATACCTTAGCATGCTCGACGGGTATTCTGGGTATAACCAAATATTTATTGCTAAAGATTATGTCCTTAAGATGGTGTTTCGATGCCCTGGGGCCTTAGGCACGTACGAATGGGTAGTTATGCCTTTTGGACTAAAAAATGATGGGGCAACATATCAAAGAGAAATGAATACAATCTTCCATGATTTCATAGAAACTTTTATGCAGATTTACATTGACGATATTGTTGTAAAGTCTGTTTCAGGGAAGCATCATATTGACCATATTCGACAGTCATTCGAAAGGATACAAAGACACGGTCTCAAAATAAATCCTCTCAAATGTGCTTTTTGTGTGCAGGCTGGGGATTTTCTAGGCTTTGTGGTCCCAAAAAGGGAATCAAAATAAATCAAAATAAAACCAAGGCCATTATGGAGGCAAAAGCGCTATCGTCAAAGAAGGAATTGCAGTCGCTGTTGGGAAAGATCAATTTCTTGGGAAGATTTATCTCGAACCTCAGCGGGCAGACTCAAGCCTTTTCACCTCTACTCCGACTAAACAAGGAGGGATTCGAATGGGGCAAGCTCAACAGGAAGCTTTCAACAAAATCAAAGAGTAATTGAGTCATCCTCCGATCCTAGCACTACCTTGTAGAAGTAGGAGCATGAGATTGTACATATCTGCGTCAGACAAAACCTTAGGGATGATGTTGGCTCAAGAGGATGAAAATGGCGTCGAAAGAGCCATTTATTACCTTAGTAGGGTTTTGAACGATGCAGAAACTAGGTATAGCATGATCGAGAAATTGTGTTTATGCTTGTATTTCTCTTGTATAAAATTAAAGCACTATATAAAGCCAGATGATGTTTATGTTTCGTCTCATTTCGATATCATTAAGCATATGCTATATAAACCTATTTTGCATAGTCAAATTGGTAAATGGGCATTGGCATTGACTGAATATTCCCTAACGTATAGACCTTTGAAGGCCGTTAAGGGACAAGTGGTAGCAGACTTTATAGTCGACCACTCTATAAACGAGAACATGTCGAACTATCTTGAGCTTGAACCTTGGAAATTATATTTCGACGATTCTAGTCATAAAGATGGTATAGGTGTAGGAGTCTTGACCATTTCTCCTAATAAAATCCCAACAAAATTCAAATACAAAGTCGAAGGTCTCTGCTCGAACAACGAGGCTGAATATGAAGCCTTATTAGTCGGACTTGAAATTTTGTTGGAATTGGGGGCAACTCGAGTCAAAATAATGGGAGACTCAGAGTTAGTCATCAAACAGATTACAAGGGAGTACAAGTGTGTGAAAGAAAATCTCATCATGTACTTTGTAATAGTCAATTGATTACTAAAAAATTTTGAGACGGTGAGTGTTCAACACATACCTCGACTAGAGAACCATGTAGCCAATGCCTTGGCTCAAATTGCTTCTGGGTACAAAATTTCGAAAGAAAAATTGCAAGACGCAATCGAAGTCAGAGGTAGAGTTGTGTCAACTAGATTATCCCCATTAGATTTGGAAGCTACAAAGCTAGAGTACGTTGATAAGGAAAATTTTGAAATCTTAATCGTAGATAGTTGGACTGACGATGACTAGAGGAAACCAATAGTAGAATATCTGCAAAATCCAACAACATCCACAGAACAAAAAAATCAGGTATCGAGCTTTGAGTTATGTTCTTTTGGGTAATGAATTGTTTAAAAATACTCCTGAAGGAGTCTTGCTCAAATGCCTTAGTGAATCAGAGGCATACCTAGCCCTTTCGAATGTTCATTGTGGGGCATGTGGGGCACATCAAGTAGGCCACAAAATGAAATAGCTTTTATTTCGACAAGGCATGTACTGGCCTACAATGTTGAAAGATTGCATCAAATTCCCTAAGGGATGCCAAGAATGCCAAGTGCATGCAGGTATACAGCATGTTCCTACAAGTGAACTGCACTCTATAGTTAAATCATGGCCCTTTAGAAGTTGGGCTTTGGATTTGGTGGGTGAAATTCGACCAACGTCATCAAAAAATCAAAGGTACATTTTGGTAGGCATTGACTATTTTACGAAATGGATCAAAGTTATACCACTACCAAATGTTGACCAAGAAGACGTGATCGAGTTTATTAAAAAACATGTTATTTATAGGTTTGGAATCCCATAAACCATTACGACAGATCAAGGATCAGTGTTCACTGGTCAGAAAATCCAAGAATTTGCCAAAGAGATGGGTTTCAAACTTTTAACCTCTACGCCTTATTACGCTTAGGCTAATGGCCATGTCAAAGTAGCAAATAAAGTGATAATTACCCTAATTAAGAAGCATGTGGGAAAGAAGCCTAGAAATTAGCATAAAACATTGGACCAAGTCCTTTGGGCATGTCGAACTTCCCCCAAGGAGGCGACGAATTCCACACCTTTTCGATTGACTTTTGGCCATGATGCGGTATTACCAGTTGAAATCTATCTTCATTCGGTAAGAATTCATAGGCACCATGAGATCCCATCCGAGTTGTATTGGAATATGATGTTAGATGAATTGGTTGACTTAGATGAGGAAAGCCTCAATGCTTTATAATTGTTGACAAGGCAGAAGAAGTCAATAGAACAGTCTTATATTAAGAAAGTCAAATTGAGGACTTTCTCGCCTGAAGAATTGATTTGGAAAGTAATTTTGTCTATGGATCGAAAGGATAGGTCTTCGGGAAAGTGGTCTCCTAAGTGGGAAGGTCCTTTTCAAATCATACAAATTTTTTTGAATGGTGCTTATGAGATCGAAGAATTAGACCAAGTTGAGAGGAGCTTGAGGGTAAATGGGAAGTATTTAAAGAAGTACAAGCCTGCTCTTCGAGAAGTAAAAATAGCTAGAGAGTAATCACGCATGCACAATAAATGAAGCTAATATGGCAAAATAAAATAAAACACAGTGCCAGAATGGCTAAATTCGTTACATCAAAAAGCGAACAAGCATTATAGAATCCAAGGAACAATGATGAAACATAAAAGAGATATAAAAAGTCTTTAGAAATTAGAACAACAAGTTGTCTTTCATGGTGGAGTATTTCGCCCTCAAGAGTTCTAACCATCTCTCACACAAGGATTGGTTCGACCTCATGGTCTCTAGTACTGCTTCTAGTTTCTGAGCTTTGTCAGCAAAATCCAAACCTATGTTAATCTCTTTCTCCATCTGGGATTTGTCTAACTTTTTAAGCTCGGCATTCTGTTTCTTAGCATTCAAAATCTTTGCTTGCAACTCTTTTATCTGTGCCTCCCAGGATTTGATACTTTGGTCATTGGCCTCGATCTGAGCCTTATTATGTTCTTGCATTTGCTCCAAATTTGTCAGTTCATTGGTGGATTTTACGGCAGCATCCCTTACAGCCGCGACTGAGTCAGTTTGATTTTCAATATCTTTCGAGATTTGTTTGATTTTGGCAAGGTTCGCAGCAATTCGATCAACCATTGAGGTCAGCTCCAAGACGATATTTGCAATTTCTAGAGAAGCAGTTAGAATATCAACCTTTTTAAGGAGACTCTTCAAAGCAATTGGAGAAGTGGGGTCAGACTCAATAAGTCAAAACAAGCCAGCCTTGAAAACCTTTTCTTTAATCTTTGACAATATCTGGCTTAAAGGATCAGTAGTGGTTTGACCACCAGATACAGAGGGCGAACTAAGGGTTTTGTCAGATGAGTTTCCCCTAGAACCAAGTAAAACTTTTAAGTACTCACGGGGATTGTTCTTTTTCAGGGCCTCTAGTTCTTTTGCAGAAAGGGTCATGGAGGCTTTGCTCGAATCCTTTGTCGTTGGCAGATTAGGGTTAGAAGATGTTTCAACATTTATCTCTTCCTGAACGTCTCCTTCCTCTTCTGCATCATGATCATTACCATCTTCGATGTCTTCATCGTCATCCATAAACTCCCAAATAGTCATTGATTGGTTAGGGAACATAAAATGTTTACCTCCTTCTTCCATAACATCATCTTGAACGACATCCGAGGTTTCGACTCTTGGAGACCTATCATCAGCTTCTTCTTCGACTTGCACCTCAGGGTTATCCACCTCCATGTCAGTTCCAGTTGTTTCAGCCTGTGTGTCTTTGTCTTGGTCATTTTCGTGATCAGATTCACTAGTGTGAGAAGTTTGTGTGGTGGTCTTGGGCGGAGAAGTTTCACGTTGTTTCTCGATCACTTGGTTGACTTCACTCAGTGAGCTCTTCTCAGAATCCTTTGCTGAAGTAGGGTGGTATGTTGGTTCACCTTCACTAATGAGGATTGTTGGGTTGTTGATTCGGTAGCTGGTTGAGTCGAAACTCCGGCATCATCCTGAAATGCATCAATAAAGTTAATAAGAAATACCAAGGGCAATGAGGTATATGTGTGAATCATTTTTGTACCTTAGGGGCTTCTACCCCAGGACATGAGTTATCGCTTTCAGGTTGCTCTGCAGCATTTTTCGACATCTCCTCAGGTGTTGGCTCCAAGACGGTCAATTTGGTGGGTTTCTTGATCACGACCTTCACGCCTTTCGCCTGAGATTGAGCGATGGCTTCGTTTATCTTTGGTTGCCTTTTCTTCTGCTTCAGAGGTTGTTCAGAAGTTGGAGATAATTCTTCATCATCAGATTCCACTATCACTAGTGTATCATTCGTGATCTTCCTTTTTTTGGGAGTCGGGGGTTGTTTTCGAGCGCCCTGAGGAAGAAAATGTTAGAAAATAATGGACATAGGATGACAAACTTAATAAAGGGTGTGAGAATACCTTTGTTGTTGTTGTTGTTGTTGTCTTGCTCCCTTCTTCTTCCTTCACTTCTGCAAGCTTTCTAGTTGGTGGTTTCCTTGGAGGAATCTTCGTGGCTAAACAAACAGAAAAGCAGTCATTATATGTGAAAATAAGAAGACAAGAAAATGTTGGGTCGGAATCCTCCTGTTCCACACCTTCATATATTTTAGATTCGATGCGAACATCTGCGATCCCAATATGAAGATACCCTTTGAAACTGTCTAGTGTATGCTTGGTCAGAACCACCCGCTGTGCTTTTGGTTTTGATTGCTGGCGAAGAATTTTGATAGAAACCCCACAGACGAACCAGACTGGAAATGGAGGGGCAAGAGCCACTCCAAAATCAGCACTTGGCAGTCGAGGGAATTTGGGAAGAAATATATTGAAAGCCGTTTCATATCGTTTCTCAGGAGGAAGTATGAAGGTATCTTTAAGTTCCCCATTTTCTTCAAAAAAATTTCCTTCAGAGTGACAGCTCTATCGCGGACGGTTCGACCAAGATCATTTGGTCGATAAACAGTTTCAAAGTATTTTTGGAAGGCTTAGATTTCTTTAATGTGCTTCGAAGTACCTTTCTTCACTTTTTCCTGCACAAAGAGGAAAGCCTTGTTAATGTGGTGCATAATTGCAGCCACGTCGAAAAATTCTTCAGCATAATAAGTCTTCCACCAGTCATCAAATTGTTGAGTACAAAAGAAGCTTGGTTCAAAAGCTACCGGAAGAAGTTATGTTCGACCAGCATATCGTGCAATATGCTTAATGGCCATTGCTTCACTATGGCTGGCGTTGTAAGGAAGGGGAGCACCTTTCTTGTCATAGATCGGTCGAGGCAAAGCTTGAACCAATCAAAATTATCGAGCGACAAGATTTGGTTGGTAAGTTATCAAGGAAACTTGGCTTTTTGAGAGGTTAAATCTGAGGGTTAAGACCCTAGGGGTTAAGAAGGCTTCCCAAATCGAAATAAATTATGCTGCTTGTGCTTTCGATGGCGTTGGGAATGGCCTGGTGAACCACTCAGGACCACACTTCCTTGTAGAAAAAGGAGCCATGTTGGGCGTAAAATCGTAGCGTTTGGCGAACATCATGATAAAGTTGGTGAAAGCCTGTTGGACATGTCAACCATCATCAGTAGGTGTCAACTTCGCCAAACGAGGGCCTTCTACTCTTCGATTTTTCACATCATCAGCATCTTCACTAATTTTATTTTTGAGGGGGAGACATGCTTCGAACGAAGCATTTAACCACAGCTGAAACAGACAGAAGGAACCAGAGAGTAGTAAACTTCCTTTGTCAGCTAGGCTTTTGAGCTGGGTGACCCCTTCGCTCATGGATTCGTAAAGGCTGGCTAAAATTAACTCGCTTAAACATAAGTCATGGCCATCATGGAGTTGGTTTGCCATGGTCATAAACTTTCTAGCGACCTGCAGTGACTTCGAGCAGAAGACACAGCGTGACAACCACAAAGCTAAGAAAGCTATATGTTCGACGTTCGATACCTCCTCATTGCTCTTATCGTGATAGTGAGCTATGTGAGTCAAATAAGCCTCCTTAGAGGTAGTAAAGCCTATGCTATCCTCAGCCATGAAGTCAGGATCATGGTATTCCCAGTAGGTTTAAGCCCTGTGATAGTGGCTATATCGAAAAGGGTAGGTGTCATCATGCCGCACGAGAGATGAAGGGTGTAGTGGGTACTATCCCAGAAGTATAAGGACGAAATTAGCATATTCGAACAATAATCAGGTCCTATTTTCGACATTATAACCAGGTCATAAATGCCCATTTTCTTCCAAACGTCAGATTTCGTTTTTTCTAATTTGTTCAACCACCCTAAGTAATCAGAGGGATCCTTAAAGGTCGGGCTTGCTCTAAAGGCCCTAAAATGGTTCAGATATCTAAGGTCGATAGCTTCTTCAGTCGAAGGGTTGTTGGGATCAGTTGGGTTTTCAATACTAGCCTTAGGTTTTCTACATTGCTCTACAGGTTTGTATTTGTGATAAGAGGGGAAATATTCCTTAAGCCTAACAGGATCTACTTGCAAATCAGCTAAAGGGCCAAACAAAGCCAATGGCTTATCAGAGACAATTAAAGGAATAAGTACCTGAGAAGCGTAAATTCTCCTCTTTTCATCATCAAGGGATTCAAGTAGATATTGTTGGTTCCCCACCATGGTAGGTCTAGCAACTGAGTCAAATGGGGCAAGTTGAGAAATCTTTTTTGGAGCCCTCATGGGTTTGCCAGCATCCTTGGTGACCTTGACAGCGTCTTTAGTAAAGCGTGTAGAGGAAGCCATTTTTGATGGAAAATGAAGAAGCTTGAGCTTTAAAGAGCAGAGATTGTTGGGAAATTTGAAAGGGAGAGAATGCAAAAGTGAAAACAATTGTGGGAAGTGGTATTTATATGTGGGGGAGTGGAAGCGGATTGAAAATATTGTGAAATATTGGGACCGATAGTGGGACACGTGTTCCCCCCACGTTTCTTGATGAAACGGTGGTAATAAGTACTTACCTCCCCATGATCTCCTAGACCCTAGGGAGAAGTAATGATGACTGAGATTTTACGTGATTTGAAAAGACATGTCAGATTTAGCAATAATATCTACGACGTCATAGGTCTACTGAAAGGAATGTGAACAGTTGAAGCCACTAATAAGCGTCGAAACCATATAAGGTCTAAATGAGGCGTCGAATTACATTTTCAAAAAAATGCCTTTTTCTGCAATAATGTTGAAAATGACATTTTTTGGGGGGCAATTTGTTTGCTCCTAATTTCGACGCCTGAGGTTGGATTAAGAGTTTTTCTAAGAGATAGGATTTCTGAAGTTCTATGAGACTTCGATAGAAATGTAGTTATCAGAAAGTCTAGTCGAAAGGTATCCTTCTGCAGAGAAGAGAGGGTTGAAGGACTTAGAAATATTTCTAAGAATTTGGAAGTATTCTTCGACAGAAGGCTAAGGAGCGTCGTTCGATTTGGAGATTCAAATTCAAAATATGGAGGGAATTTTGTCCTTATCCATTTGAGAGAAATGACACATGTTAGGGATTTGAAGAATGAAGACATGCACGACGCCATGTGTTTCGCCCTGATTAAAAGCCCGTTAGTGGGTAGTTATTTTTCACAATTATAAATAGCAAGTCTTAGCATTAGGATGTGTGTGTTCAATTGTATACAAATACTCAGTGTGCTCAAAGTACCAGTGTGAAGAGAAAAGAGCGTGTAAGAATGTATGTTGATATAACACCACTTTTACAATTCAATGCAATTTGATAAGTTTTTTCTTTAAAATCTCTATTTATTCATCCAAGTTAATTTCTGCATTTTACTAGTCTTTTCGACTTGAATCTCTTTTACATTCTAGTTTTGCTTTATATTCCTTAAAATATACCCTTTTTTACTTATGAACGCAGTCGGAGTGTTCTTGTTATTTTACGGAAACTTATATAGAAAAACAATTAGCACATGTCCTAGGATTTAGTTTGGTCGATCCTGTAAGTTACTCATTTTTACATAAAATTGATAGACCAGAGGTTGTTTACTATTTTCCCAGTAAACACTCGTCCCAAACGGGTTCGGGTTGGGTTCAGGTATCCCCGCCCTACCACCATCCATTTAGTAAAATCAATTTTTTTAATAGAAATATTTATTTTTTCCAAAATCAAATTACATAACAAATAATAAAATTAAACAATCTCAAAATTTCATACATACATTTCAAATATTTTAAATAATTAATACAAATCAAAATATTAAAACATTGACCACAAATTTGATATTCTAAATTATCAAAACTAAATAATAATGTCTTTAATGAAATAAACGGGGCAGGTTCGGGGGCGGGTTCGGGGTGGGTACTAGTGTCCCCATTACCCGACCCGTCCCCATATTTTTTATTCGGGGAAAACCCAACCCCAGTGAAAGCGGGTTTTCTCCGTCAACTTCGGGGCGGGTTCAGGTGGGTACCCGCGGGTATGGGTTATATTGCCATGCCTACTTGAGTAAAACCCTTTTCTAAAAGTCTTGTCTTACACCTTGGTTCTATAATTCCTGGAATACCTTTCTTCTACTTAAATATACACTTACATTCAACCTCTTGTTGTTTTTTTATGTATCCTCACAAGCTCTAAAGGCTTTTGGTTCTATGTATTTCAACCTTTCAACCACATTCAAAGCATAATATATACGATCAACATAATTGAACCTCCGAGGTGGTACAATCTTCCTCCTAAGTATATCATGAGCAAACTAATAATGAGGAAACATTATACCTTCATCATCAATTGTATTGGAAACGAGAGCCTACCTGCCTCTTCGTCTCTAGTCTCACTAGCAGGAACCTCCACCTCAAACTGAGATTCTTCATCGTAGTTTATAATTATTTAACCTTGTATGTTCAATTCATCCTCATACATGTCTCGTCAAAAGTAACATATTGGATTATGTTAAATATTTGAACCTTTACAATCTATCTTCCATATTCTGTAACCCTTCACCATTTCAGGATAACCAGTGAGGACACACTACATAGTCCTAACTTCAAGTTTGTCTTGCTTGATATGTTCAAACACTAAAGCACCCTAAAAATTCAATTTTGAATAGTCTACAGGTTTCCCACTTTAAACTCCTACAAGTTTCTTTAAGTATATTCTTTTGGATGGACATCTGTTAATCATGTAAATTATTGTAGTAGCAGTATCACCCCAGAAACTCTTTTATAACCCAACTCCGGTCAACATGCACGTCACTCTCTCAAAAATTGTTTTATACATGTGTTCTTATAGATCGTTTTATTGAGGTGCTCCACCAACGGTTCTATTCCCTTTGATACATTATTTCTTGCAAAACAAATTAAAACGCTATGAACTAAACTCCATGCCATTTCAATTCTTAGAACATTCAATTTAGCTTCCAATTAATTAACTATAATACTAAATCATTCATTAAACCTTTCAAAGGTTTCACTTTTACTTTTCAAAATGTATGGCATACTCGTCTAGAGAAATCATCAATAATATAGAGGAAATAGAATGACCCCCCACGAGTTATCACCCTTGTCGGACCCCATAGAACCGGGGGGGGGGGGGGGGATACTTAAGAATTCTACTAGAATTGATGGGTCCAAGCCTTTGAGGTTGACATCAATTTTGGTAAAACTAACTTGTCAGCAAGATGTTGGACAAGATGTCCTAACATGAAGAACTAACTGAAGATCAAGATGTTGGACAAGATGTCTTATCATGATGATTCGACATCTTTGTCTGTTACAGTTTGTGATAACTGTTATTTTGGTTTTCTGATTTCCAGATTTTGTGGGAATGTTTGTTTTTCCTAGGTGGCGTCCAAGATTAGGGAATAAGAGATTCTGATTATAATTTGAAGACGTTGTTTCTAAGTGTGGAGACACTTTAGGAAACTTAGGATTGAAGAAAATATTCTAGAGGAGAATAAGATGCAGATTCTGTGGAGCAGAATTACTGCATTTTTGAAGCCCAAATCCAGTCTTGTTTATGGTTATAAATAGGATGGATTTAACCTAGAATGGGTAGAGAATATACACGGCTGTTAGTGAGTACTAGGGCTTGTACTTTTGTGACCATCTCTTGTATTGCGTGAATACTTGAGTTGGATTATTTTATTGAGTTGTAATTGTTCAGTCACTGTTGTGATTGAAAGGGAATTGAGAAGGGTCTCATACCTAGGAGTTTCTTAGTGTAGCGAGCGATTTTGGACGCGGTTCTTAAGCGCTGGTCGCTCTCTGCGGTTGAGCTTAAAACTACAGGTCGATTCATTTTTTATCCTATTGTGAGATGAATAAGGAAGGGAAATAGATGTCTCCAATTAACCCTACTTGCATACTGAGTTTAAACAGTGGTCTGTTAGGTTACGGATGCTATCAATGTGGGGGGGCCTTTGTACTGGTTATTTGTATTTTCGCCAATACGGTTTTCTTTCTTTCTAGGAATTTCTAGCGGGGAACAAGGGTTAGGATGTTAGGACTGATGCTTTTGAATTACTGCTTTTGATTGATGGAGATATGGGATTTGGGTTTTTTATTGATTGTGCTCGCTAAGATCTTTTCTTTCGATCTTATGCCTACGTATTCCCGTTTACCGAAACAGGGAAATCAGAGCGTTCGTAGTTCCTCCTATTCTATGGGAGGAAATTGGTTTTTGGTGTCTTGTTCAAAGCCCAAGACATGAAGCGAAAGGTGTTTTGTATCTTGTTCAAAGCCCAAGATGTGAAACTGAAAAGTCTATTTGTGTCTTGTTCAAAGCCCAAGACGTGAAGCTGAAGGACCTCAACTTTAGAGAGAATTTGTCATCTCTAAAGAAGGGTTTGTCTATCACAACTGTTGGGTGACTGGTTTATAAAGGAGAATTACTTTAACCGGGATATGCGAATCTTAGTAATGCCATAATTTCCTTTATAGGGGATTTTAACCTAAAGGAGAAGACTTTAACTCAGTGTAGAGCAATGCCATCTTTCCTTAGGAATTTCTCATGCTAAAAGAGGGACAGTGGCATGGATGTAGATGATCCAGAGGCTTGCCGCTTACAGCGATTAGATGAAGGGGAAAGGAGTTGTTGATGTTTGTGTACTGTGAACGAGGCACAGCTTTGATGCTAAAAGGTTGATTGGATCAACCAATGGTTTTCTTATATAAAACCTAAGAGGAGGCTAATATGTGTCTCGTACAAAGCCCGAGAGAGAGGCTAAAAGGTTTTGACTCGACGATGGAGTCTTTTGGTGTCTCGTATAAAGCCCGAGATAAAGGCTATTTGACTCAACAAGAGAGTTTTTGTATCTCGTACAAAGCTCGAGATGAAGGCTGAAGGGGTGATTGACTCAATGAGGGAGTCTCTTATGTGTCTCGTACAAAGCCCGAGAGAGAGGCTAAACATTGTTTGACTCTGCTGGGGAGAATCATTGTACAAAGCCCAAGAGGAGGCTAACTTCATTGAAGAAGGATCATTATACAAAGCCTAAGAGGAGGCTATGGTTACTGTTTCAGTTGAGTGACAGGTCCAATATACTGATTTTAAAGAGAAAATCAGTTCTTATATGAGCAACACTGTACTCAGGGATTTGATTTGAGGATCCGGGTTATTCCTGTTCTTTAACGAAGCGGGGAATCCGAAGGGTATTGAGACTGTCCGAGTCTGCAGGTTTCCTTCCTATTTTTGAAGGGGTCACTTGAGAATGTCTTTGAGACTCAAGGAAGTTAGACTGTCCAAGTCTAGAGTTTTATCTTTGGTACCATGCTTTGAGAAACAGTAGTAGACTCTATGAAAGGATTGTTCTATTAAGATGACTAAGTTCTGTTCCTATACCTCTAGGAGGTCGTCGGGACAATTTGTACGAAGCCCAAGAGGAGGCTGGAAACTTTTAAGAAGCCGACAGATCCTTTTACTAAGCCCAAGAGAAGGCTATCATTCCCGGAGGAAGAGATCATTATACGAAGCCTAAGAGGAGGCTGTGAATACTTGTAAGAAGCCGTAGGGTCCTTGTACTAAGCCCAAGAGGAGGCGGGGTTGCTTTTAGGAAGCCTGTGGGTCCTTGTACAATGCCCAAGAGGAGGACGATGCTTTTATGAAGCCTGTGGGTCCCCAAACCCCGAGAAATTCAAGGCAATGCTATTCACCGAGAATAGATCAAAGTCAGGAAAGTTCGAGAATTTGGAAGAAACTCAAAGATACCATTCACGGAGAATACATTCATCTCTAGGGATAGAGTTTCTTGATAATTCCTAATGAGGACAGCCGAAGAGAAGACTGTATCTGGTGATCCTATTGGGGATCTAGTTGTCTATTTCTATGAATAAACGAAACGGCGTCACCTAGTTCTAGACGTAGTTGCCGAGGAAACTCTAAATATCTATACTATTATTACACAGTTGATATGAGTTTATGAAAGAAGACTTACAGCGAAACAGCCCCACAATACAGTTATATATATATATATATATATATATATATATATATATGAGTTTAAGAAAGGAGACTTACAGTGAAACAACCCCACAATACAGTTATATACATATGAAAGCGGGTAAACACTTACTCGGTTGTAGAGCTTCCATATTGTTTGGTTAGTTGTTCAACAAAGAAAGATTGAAAACAACAGTATATTCAAAATCAAAGGAGAAAGTGCTTTGAAAAAGAAACATTTGGGGCTTACAGCTCAAGGAGAGGCCCAGGGTTTTATCAGTGAGCGCACTATTTGAATTTGTACAGAGGGACTTATACAAGTGAATGAGGCCCAAAAGGTTTTCTGTACAAAGGGATGGGTCTTACACTCTCTCAAGAGGCCCAAAAAGTTTAAAGAAAAAGAGTGGGGCTTATAACACGAGGGTAGGCCCAGTTGATTTTTCGTTAAAAATGGCGATCGCGCCGGGGTTTTCTTTTAATGCAGAGGGACTTATACAATAAGTGAGGCCCAAAATGGTTTTGGTTAAAAGGGGGTTGGGTCTTACACTATATTAGAGGCCCAAAAGTTTTGAATGGGTCTTATAGCTCGAGGAGAGGCCCAAGGGTTAGTTTGAAAAGGGCGACGATCGCGCTGTTTGTTTTTGACGGTATCGGGACTTATACAATATTTGAGGACCAAAATGTTTTGGTCAAAAAAAGGATTGGGTCTTACACTCCATTAGAGGCCCAAAAAGTTTTAAGAAAAAGAAATGGGTAGGCCCAGGTTTATTTTTAAAAAGGCGACGATCGCGCCGTTTATTTGAAAATGTACAGGGGGACTTATACAATAAGTGAGGCCCAAAAAGGTTTTCTGTACAAGGGTGTTGGGTCTTACACTCTAATAGAGGCCCAAAAAGTTTTAAAAAAATGTTTGATGAGGGTTGAATTAATCAAAAACCCTAAATTTCATTTTTTAAAGAGCATTTTTCAAATAAAAATCAAGTAAAAAATGATAAAAAATATCAAATAAAATCATTAATCATGTTATAAACAGTGATTAAGGTTTATGAAAAAGTATTTTATCCACATGAATATTTAAAATCATTTTGGTTTTAAAAATCAAGAAAAAGAAATCATTTTAAAAGCATTTAAAACAATTTAAAACAATATTTTTGAATATATTAAAAATATATCAAATAATAATATTTTTTGTGATTTTTTGGTGGATTAAAATATTATGGAGTATGAATAACAAGTGTGTAAAACAGATTTGGAAAATGATAATTTTTGCTATGTGAAAAATTGGTTGAGTTTTGAAGATAAACTAAGAAAAAGAGGAATGTGATGTCACAACATCACTCATGAGTTTTCAACATCTTTTTTATCAAACTTCCAACACCCATAACTTTCTCAAATCTCAATGGTTTGAGAAAAAATTTATGTGCATCTGGCCCAGAATTTCACAAGGAATCCAATGGTGGTGGTAGTTTTTTCAGATCACACTCCCTCCTCAAAACCCGATAATGGTTTTGAAAAGGACCTATAATTGCATTTTCTGTGCTACACTTTGATACAGGCATGAATTACATGGTGAATTAGCCCAAATACAACATATACAACATGTATGAGATGTGTATGATCAGTGGACTTCAAAGCAATGCATGATTTCAAGGATTCCAAGTTGTGATGCTTACCTCTTTTTGAGCTTTTTGGAGTTTTTGTGCAATCTGTCAAGCCTCTTGTTCCAGAAATGATTTGATGCTTTAGACACACTCAAATGATCCCTTAGAAGCTTTTAGGATGATTGGAATCAACTGGTACCTGCAAAAACACAAACTGTCCCTTTCTTGCAAAAGGGGTTAAAAGTGACCAAAATAGCAACTCTCTCAAATGGTGTTCCAGATGTTGGGAACCATTTAGGACAGTTCAAGGATGATATTTGGAGTGTGTTTAAGGTTTTATCTGGTTTGGAAAATGACTGAATCAAGACATGGCTTGAAAAATGCAAAAAAGTGCCATTTTGAGGTTTTGAGAAGTGACTTTGTGATTTTGTGATTACAAGTCACTTGTGATAGTTTTGCACAGCTTACATATGATATATATGAGGTGTGTGTGTGTGATTAGTTTGAGTGGAATTGCTCTCTAACTCAAAAACTCAGAATTACTTGCTTTGGAATGCAAATTTGAGGTGAAAGAAGAGATTTTGAGAAAAGCATCTGTTTGATGGCTTTGGTGTACTCAAACTGAACACAAATGAGCTCTATTTATAGTAGAGCAAGTTTGTTTTCGCAGCAATAGTGAATGGTGGCTGCAGCAGAGGTTTGGCCAATGTTGTCCAATGAGAATCCAAGTCTCCTCTAGCCATTGACTAGAGGTTAGAGCACAGAGCTTTGGTTCCCTACTTGTTGGAGGAATGTTGACTGAATTCAGTTGCAAATGTGTCAGTCCATGCCACCTTTAAGCATCTATTAAATGCTCCAATCCAAAATTGGAGTCTTGTCCCTCTTTTAGGGATTTTTAGGAATAGCATGCTACTTCTTGTTCCAAGGACTTTGGAGGCTTGGCTCAGTGATTTTCCCCTTTAGATTTGATCCTCAGAGGTGTCCAAAGTGATGACAAGGCTCTGAAATTCGTGTGGCACAAGAAATGTGCAAATCTGTCCCATGAAAAATTCAGCTGCAGCAAGCCGTTTTCTAAAATTCATAACTCCCTGCTCGAGTATGCTACAAGGACGTTCTACACCTTTATGGAAAGCTGAGACAATGTACTTCAACTTTGATGTTGGACTTTGGTCTTGGTTCAGCTTGCAAAGTCATCAAAAATGGCTTTGAACTTGTGTAGTCAAATCTGTCCCAAAAGATGTCATGAAAATTCTGCTTTATCACTGCTTCTTGCGAAAATCATATCTCCCTGCTCGAGTATGCTACAAGGACGTTCTACACCTTTCTGGAAAGCTGAGACAACGTACTTCAACTTTCATGTTTGACTCTAGACCTGGTTCAACTTGGATCATGGAGAAAAACGTCCTTGAAGTTGGGGCATTCTTGCTGAAAAAATATTAATGATGTCCCAATGCAATGTTGAAACATTAGACATTGAACATTAATAATTCCAAACTTTAATCACTTGTGTCTTTTAATCCACTATGATATTTTGAATTGAAGTGAATTGCATATTTGATGCTTGTCTTGCATGGTGACAAAGCTTGAAAATTGGGTGGCACAAGAAAAGTGCGCAAAATCTGTCCTAAAAAATTAACTCGAGCAATGCCTGTTGTGAGGTTCATAACTCCTTGCTCAAGTTGAATTAATGGGAGTTCTTATACATTTTGGAAAGCCCTAATGACATACTTTAACTTTGATGTTTGACTTTGGTCTTAGTTCAGCTTGCAAAGTCATAAAAAATGGTCTTGAACTTGTGTAGTCGAATATGTCCCAAAAGCTGTCATGAAAATTCTGCTTTATCACTGCTTCTTGCGAAAATCATATCTCCCTGCTCGAGTATGCTACAAGGACGTTCTACACCTTTCTAGAAAGCTGAGACAACGTACTTCAACTTTCATGTTCGACACCAGACCTGGTTCAACTTGGATCATGGAGAAAAACGTTCTTGAAGTTGGGGCATTCTTGCTGAAAAAATATTAATGATGTCCCTATGCAATGTCAGAACATTGGACATTAAGAATTCCCAACTTTGATCACTTATATCTTTCAATCCTTATGATATTTTGAGTTGATTCCCTCTACAATGTTGAAGTATCAAATACCCTCTTTAAAAGTAGCTCTTACATAAAACCAATGGATGCTCGGATCAATAGTTACAACCTTGAAAAGTTGTGCACTTGAACATGATTTTAACTTAGAAAAAATTTCTAAGTTTCTTTCAATTTGATCAATTTTGCAATTTTGCATGATTTCTTGATTTAAATTTGATCAAATTAAATCATCCATCATATTTTCCTGAGTAATGGCTTGTGAAGCTCATAGTTGACCAAAAATTCAAACTTTGACTTTTTGCGTCAGTTGACTTTGTATTAGATGAACTTGAGGCTTGATCCACCTGGAATTTTGCACTCTTGTGCCTAATTCTTGATGTGGGAGTCCTCTTGATCCTTTGTGGATGTTTAAGAGGTTAGACAAGTTGAAGATCATGTCATTCCTTGATTGATCATTTGTCTAAAGGCTCTGAGAGGGCTTAAAACCCTAATTTTGATTGTAGTGGATGCTCAACAATTCCTTGAGGAGATTGATGAGGCAAAGAGGTACATCCATATTGTGATGATGATTTGCACAATGATGGGAAATCTTAGTGGTCAAAATTTGGGGTATGACACTTAGGTAGAAATATAGAACGGTTAGTGATTAGGTGACAAGTTGTAAACGAAGGAGCTTAGCATTGAACTAATACTGTCTAGTGGATTTCATTCCTGGCTTGGTAGTCCCCAAACGTAGGTGTTGTTGTTCACCGAACTGGGTTAACAATTCCTGTGTGTTTCTTTATTTTCTGTATTTTGCATTCTGCTCCTTGTTATCTTTGTGTGAGAAGCAGAGATCAAGTGTCTCGACATCCTGTCCAACATCTTAGTGATCTGCTATACCAGAATTTCAATTGGTATCAGAGCAAGCATCCTGCTCTGTATTTGGGGGAGATTCAGGGACAATACTTTCTGGTTCAATGGATAAAGAAGGAGGAATATTAAATAGACAACCCATTCTTAATGGTTCCAATTATGAATACTGGAAAGTGCGAATGGTGGTTTTCATCAAGTCTATGGATGGTAAAGCTTGGAAGTCTCTGGTCAAAGGGTGCGACCCACCAAAGGCCAAAGATAAGGATGGAAAGATCACTGATGAGTTGAAACCTGAGAAAGACTGGGATGATGAAGATGATAAGCTTGATCAAGGTAACTCCAAAGCCTTGAATGCCTTATTTAATGGTGTTGACGAGAACATCTTTAGGCTGATCAAGAACTATACAGTTGCTAAGGATGCGTGGGAGATCTTGAAGACTGCTCATGAAGGAACTTCGAGAGTAAAATCTTCAAGACTTCAACTTTTCACTACTATGTTTGAGAACTTGAGGATGAAAGAGGGTGAAAGTATATAAGACTTTCATATGAACAATATTGATATTGCCAACACATCAAGTGACCTTGGAGAGAAAATTCCAGAAGCCAAGTTGGTTCAGAAAATCCTAAGGTCTCTTCCCAAGAAATTTGATATGGAGGTGACTGCTATTGACGAAGCCCAGGATATAAACACTATGAAATTGGATGCGCTCATGGGACCACTTCAAAGTTTTGAGATGGCTATCAACGAGAAAGATGAAAAGAAGAAAAGTTTAGCCTTTGTGACTAACCAAGAAGAGTGTGACTCCAATGGGGGATTGTCCAAAGCTGTGTGATTTCTTGAAAAACAGTATCACCAACTGTTGAAGAAACTAGATGAGAAGTCTAGATCTAATGTCAAGGCCCAGACTTCCGACATCAATAGAAGGAAAGATTTTGGAAGAAGAACTAGCAATGATTAGAAACCCAACAGAGGAAAGGGAATTCAATGTTATGAGTGCGGGGGGTTTGGATACACAAGAGGTGAATGTACCACCTTCCGCAAGAAGGAGAAGAAGGTTTATC
Source organism: Lathyrus tuberosus (assembly GCA_022829125.1). NCBI lineage: Eukaryota > Viridiplantae > Streptophyta > Magnoliopsida > Fabales > Fabaceae > Lathyrus > Lathyrus tuberosus. The sequence goes on from JALAZF010000041.1 coordinate 11,156,561, forward strand.
CACTTCTTGGTCTGAAGATGACTCCTCGAGTGATGGAGAAACTGCTAAACATGTTTTTGTACTTACTGGAGTATATGATTCGGACAAGGAATCAAATATTGAAGATCTCACTCCTGGTGAACTAGCTACCTCTTATAAAGAGATGTGCATCAGAAGTACTGAATTGTGTCAATTAGGGCAAGATCAGCAGAATCTTATCGCTCAACTTTGTGATAAAAGACTAAAACAATTGGCCACCATCTCTGATCTGGAGGATGAAGTTGTGTTGCTAAATTCTAAACTTGACAACATGACTAAGTACATAAGAATGCTCGATAGCAGTTCAGATGTGCTAGATGAAATTCTTAATTCAGGAAGAAATACTGGAAATGGAAGAGGTCTCGGCTACAGTGATTAAGTTGAGAACAAAGGACAAAGGCCTGGTGTGAACTCCATTTAACAAAAAAGAAAGAATGATCAATTGATGTCAAGTAGGATGTCTCAACATCGTCAAAAGACTCAGAACAACTTCTCAGGAAGAAAGAATCAGGACAAGAAGTGCCATCATTGTGGTAAGTATGGTCACATAAAGGCTTACTGCTACAAGTTGCATGGTTATCCAAAATCATCAACTCGACCCAGAAAGAGAAATGAGCTTGATAAAGGAAAGAAGAAGTGGATCCCTAAGAATGAAATTGTCGCCCTCATAGCTCATACCTCTCTGAGAGCTTCTGTCAAAGAAGACTGGTATTTTGATAGTGGTTATTCTAGACACATGACTGGTATCAAGAAGTTCTTGGTCGATATTAAACCTCATTCCACTAGCTATGTCACCTTTGGAGATGGGTCAAAAGGTGAGATAAAAGGTGTTGGGAAGCTGAAGTATGCTAGACAGCCTAGTCTAGATAAAGTACTGCATGTCAAAAGATTGACTGCTAATCTGATAAGTATTAGCCAATTGTGTGACCAGGGCGTCAATGTTAACTTCTCTAAATCTGAGTGTTTGGTAACAAATGATAAAGAGGAACTTATCATGAAGGGTACCAGATCGAATGATAATTGTTACTTGTGGGCTCCCCATGAAACAAAATGTCCCTCCACCCGCTTGGTGTCAGAGGAAGATGAGGTGAAGATGTTGCATCAGAAACTTGGTCATTTGCACTTGAAGGGAATGAAATAAGTCTTATCCAAGGAGGCTGTCAGAGGTATTCCTAATCTAAAAATAGATGAGGACAAAATTTTTGGCGAATGTCAAATTGGAAAACAGACTAGGATGTCACATAAAAGGCTTTAACATCTGACCACCTCAAAAATCTTTGAGCTACTTCATATGGACTTGATGGGACCTATGTAGGTTAAAAGTCTTGGTGGAAAGAGGTATGCTTATGTTGTGGTGGATGACTTCTCTAGGTACACATGGGTGCATTTCATCAAAGAGAAGTCAGAAGTATTTGAAGTATTTAAAGGACTGTGTCAAAAACTTCAAAGAGAGAAGGATTGTGGCATAGTCAGAATTAGAAGCGACCATGGAAAGGAGTTTGAAAATAGTAAGTTTAATGATTTCTGTTCCTAAGAAGGAATTAGTCACGAGTTCTCTTCACCCATCACTCCTCAACATAATGGTGTGGTTGAGAGAAAGAATAGAACAATTCAAGAATGTGCAAGGGTCATGCTTCATGCCAAAAAACTCCCTTATCATTTTTGGGCTGAAGCCATGAACACAGCTTGCTACATTTTAAACAGAGTAACCATCAGATCTGGGACATCAGCCACATTATATGAACTATGGAAAGGTAGGAAGCCAACTGTGAAGTACTTCCATGTCTTTGGAAGCAAATGTTACATCCTGGCAGACCGTGAGCAAAGAAGGAAGATGAATCCCAAGAGTGATAAAGGAATCTTTCTAGGATACTCTACAAACAATAGAGCCTACAGAGTCTACAACTCAAGAAATCAGGTGGTACTGGAGTCCATAAATGTTATGGTTGATGACTCACCTATAGAAGCTGAAGTTACTGCTGATATTGGAGCATTCTTTCCCATGGAGGATGAAGATGTCCCAGAGGATGTTGGAACATCACAAGATGATTCTGAGGGTGCTGCAGAATCTAATGATGTCAATCTTGAACCTGCGGTGACTGAAAAGGTTGACAAGGGACCCTCCGCCAGAGTTCAAAAGTATCATCCTAAGGAACTTATAATAGGAGATCCAAATGGAGGAAGGATGACCAGGTCACGAGATGTTGTTGTTGGCGCTTATTTTGTCTCAAAGTTGGAACCCAAGAATATCAATGAGGCCTTGACTAATGAATTCTGGATTAATGCTATACAAGAGGAACTGTGGCAGTTCAAGAGGCATGAGGTATGGGATCTTGTGCCAAGACCAGAAGGGTCAAATGTGGTTAGTACAAGATGGGTATTTAAAAACAAGTCTGATGAGCAAGGTGTAGTTATAAGAACAAGGCTAGACTTGTTGCTCAAGGGTACACTCAGATTGAGGGCGTGGATTTTGATGAAACTTTTGCTCTTGTTGCTAGATTAGAGTTTATGAGACTGTTACTTGGAGTAGCTTGCCTGTTGAAATTCAAGCTATTTCAAATGGATGTCAAGAGTTCCTTTTTGAATGGATACTTGAATGAAGAAGTATATGTGGAACAACCTAAAGGTTTTGTTGATCCTACATTTCCAGATCATTTATTCAAGTTGAAGAAGGTCGTGTATGGGTTGAAACAAGCTCCAAGGGCTTGGTATGAAAGGCTAACTGAATTCCTTGTCAACCATGGTTACAGGAAAGGTGGAATTGATAAAACCCTCTTTGTCAAAGAAAGGGAAGGAAAGCTCATGATAGCTCAAATTTATGTTGATGATATTGTGTTTGGAGGGATGTCAGATGAGATGGTCCAACACTTTATCAAGCAAATACAATTTGAGTTTGAGATGAGTTTAGTTGGTGAATTAATTTACTTCCTTAGTCTCCAAGTCAAACATATGGAAGACTCGATATTTCTCTGTCAAGGGAAATATGCTAAAAATATTGTGAAGAAGTTTGGCTTAGAGAATGCAAAACACAAGAGGACTCCTGCTCCTACTCACTTGAAATTGTCTAAGGATAAGAAAGGGGTTAGTGTTGATCAGAGTCTATATAGAAGCATGATTGGAAGTCTTCTATATCTTACTGCTAGCAGACCTGATATAACTTTTGCGGTAGGATTATGTGCTAGATATCAGGCTGAACCTAAAGTTAGCCATATTAATCAGGTCAAAAGAATTCTGAAGTATATGAATGGTACATGTGACTATGGCATGCTCTATACACATAGTTCTAACTCTGTGTTAATAGGATACTATGATGTTGATTGGGCTGGGAGTATAGATGATAGGAAGAGCACATCTGATGGATGTTTCTTTCTAGGAAACAACTTGATTTCTTGGTTTAGTAAGAAGCAAAATTGTGTCTCTTTGTCTACTAATGAGGCTGAATACATTGCTGCAGGTAGCATCTGTTCTCAGATGATGTGGATGAAGCAGATGCTGACTGAATACAATGTCATTCAAGATGTTATGACACTCTTTTGTGACAACTTGAGTGCCATTAATATTTTAGAGAATCCTATTCAGCACAGCATAACCAAACATATTAACATCAGGCATCACTTCATTAAAAATCTTGTGGAAAACAAAGTCATAACCTTGGAGCATGCTGCAACTGAGAATCAGTCAGCTGACATATTCACTAAAGCTTTGGATGCTAATCAATTTGAAGTGTTGAGGGGGAAGCTTGGAGTTTGCCTATCTGAAGATGTGTAGCAATCCACCTGGTGTGGGAATGCTATTCAAGTTATTGAATATGTGTTCCCATCAAGATTGAGAGGTCTTTCAAGACTTCTCTCAGGCTGATTATTGTTTTATTTTGTGGATATCTAAGGGCTTAATGCCTAGGATAATTTTTGTTTAACACTTTATGTGCTTGTTGCGTGCTTTAATACTTTATGCTTGGTTATTTACTTAGTTTATCTACCTTTGTCATATTATGGCTAAAAAGGGGGAGTAATACTAACTTTACTAACCACTACTGCTGCTGCTAACCATTGAGCGGGAGTATGCTAATGCTGCTTGCAAAAGAAGGAACTGGTTGAAGGGGAGACAAGATGAAGTTTTTCCACTGGTGTTGCTGTTTTGATGTTTTGTTTCTTGGCCTTGGAAGGTGGTTTTTTGTCTGCAAGTTCCATTTGGTTAGTTTTAACCAAAATCTGCCAAGGGGGAGCTATTGAGAACAAGCCTTTGAGGTTGGCATCAATTTTGGTAAAAATAACATGTCAGCAAGATGTTAGACAAGATGTCCTAACATGAAGAACTAACTGCAGATCAAGATGTTGGACAAGATGTCCTATCATGATGATTAGACATCTTTGTCTGTTAGAGTTTGTGATAACTGTTATTTTGGTTTTCTGATTTCTAGATTTTGTGGGAATGTTTATTTTTCTTAGGTGGCGTCCAAGATTGAGGAATCAAAGATTCTGATTATAATTTGAAGATGTTGTTTCTAAGTCTGGAGACACTTTAGGAAACTTAGGATTGAAGAAACTATTATAGAGGAGAATAAGGTGCAAATTCTGTGGAGAAGAATTGCTGAGTTTTTGAAGCCCAAATCCAGTCTTGTTTATGGTTATAAATAGGATGGATTTAACCTAGAATAGGTAGATAATATACACGGTTGTTAGTGAGTACTAGGGTTTATACTTTTGTGAGCCTCTCTTGTATTGCGTGAATACTTGGGTTGGACTATTTTATTGAGTTGTAATTGTTCAGTCACTACTGTGATTGAAAGGGAATTGAGAAGGGTCTCATACCTAGGAGTGTCTTAGGTAGAAATATAGCACGGGTAGTGATTAGGTGACAAGTTGTAAATGGAGGAGTTTAGCTTAGAACTAATATTGTCTAGTGGATTTCATTCCTGGCTTGGTAGCCCCCAGACGTAGGTGTTGTTGTTCACCAAACTGGGTTAATAATTCCTGTGTGTTTATTTATTTTTTGTATTTTGCATTCTACTCCTTATTATCCTTGTGTGAGAAGTAGAGATCAAGTGTCTCGACATCCTGTCCGACATCTTAGTGATCTGCTATACCATAATTTCAAGAATTATGCACACAACTCCTAAAGTCCACCCTGTGTTATTTGTCTAGTATGAAATTATCATAAAATTACAATTTGTTTAATTTCTCACTCGTTGACGACCATTATTTAGAAAGTTTAACCTTATTCACATACATGCCCTAATCTCAAATGCCATAGATTAATTTTGTGATGAAAATCTTGAATAGCTAATGATACTCGACCAATAATAGTGGAGCCATACAAAATATACAACTCATAAATTTTATACCTTTAGCCATTATCAATTCACCATGCGAAATTTTCAATACCCCACAGTCAATTTTTATTCAGTAGACTAGCTCATCGAGAATGATTATAGACAACAACTTTCACTTAAGCTTGGGAACATACCTCACACTACATATAAGGAACTCTCATTGATCAAACATTTTCAGTCTGATTTTATCAACACCATGAACTTTGCAAGCCTTATTGTTTTCGAGTCAAACTACTCCACCTTCTTTTAGCTCCAAAGTCTCAACATATTCTTTCCTTAGAGACATGTGATATGAGCATCTTGAGCCCATAATATAAATTCTCTTTGTCTCCAAACATTTTACCACTATCGCGCCAACACTTTAATAACCATCTTCATCTTAGGCAACCACAATCTAAACATAATCACCATTTCTCCCACATTCAGAACAGTCCTCCTTAAAGTGACCTGTTATGTGACAAGTCAAGCATTTAAACTTTGAATTATCAAAAACATGGACATGGACTTGGAATTTGATCTGGATCTCTTCCCTATTTGGCTTCCTATACTCTCACTCCTCCCTCATGAGGAACTTAAGTATTTATAAGTATCATCAATCTTCAAATATTTCATCTTTGATAACTCATTTGATCTTGCAGCCACCTAAAATTCATCCAAGGTGATAGTACCTTCCTTACCATAAAGAAGGACATTCATGAAGTGCTCAAAGATAAGGGTAGTGGAAGCCACATTTATGGAAGAGCTTTGGAAAATAGGCTTTTAAGGTTAGGGTAATACTAGCCATGTATGATGAGAGATAGTGTTGAATTTGTAAATTATTGTGATTAATATGAAAGATTCTCTAACTTAAGCTATGCCTCTTCCGAGATACTAGATTTACTCACTTCACCCTGGCCCTTATATCAATAGGGAGTGGATATCTTCAGGTCTTTCCTACTAGCCCAGGGCCATCTCAAATTCCTACTAGTAGGGCTGGAATACTTCACCAAGTGGGCAGAGGCAGATGCATTAGGAAAAATAATTATGAAATGGGAATGAAGTTTCTATTAGAGGAATATTATATTGAGGTTCATCTTACTAAATAACATAATTTCTGACAATGGGACATAGTTTTCCAACTCATATGCGGTACAGTTTTTTCAGCAACTATGACTCTCAACAAAGTGTATTTTGGTCTAGCATCCATAGGAGAATGGCCACACGGAAGCACCCAACAAAATCATACTTTTTGGATAAGAAAGAAGTTTGAGGAGGAAAAAGGGTTGTAGTGAGAGCTTCTACATGAGGTAAAATTCCTCTCATGTCAATCTTAATCAAAACATAAATTTCTACACATATTGTCCTATCTATTGTGACGACATAGTTACGGAGGACATCATTGAGTATTACAAGTAATATGGCCATATCACACAACCCACACTTATCGACCAAAGAGAACCCCTAAAGAAATTGTTATAAAATGATTTGTTTAGGACATTTATCCTTTGGGTTTTGATGATAACAAAGAATTGAAAGAACAATGATGTTATCTAATGTGTGTTCCAAGTATGCAGATTCTAAAGCTTAAAGATAATATATTCAGAATCTGATATAAGGACGCATTTGAGAGAAGCTGAGTTATTGGCTTCTAGTGGTTCAGAATATGGAGAACGCTCTCTAAGTATAGTCAGATAATATAAATTGGCGTAGACTCTGAAGTTGAAGGCCTCAGCATCAGAAGAGAAACATATTGTCTCTACACTAAGTGAATGTATCATCTTTTGGTAATCAATCAGAACCAGTGACAAGGCTAAAAGTTATCTGTACTGTAGAAAGCAAGCTACATTGTCAAATTTGTTTATCAACTAGATTCTGTGTTCACAAGGCTCAAGAAAAGTTGACATGCTTTACAGATATCTACTCTCAACGGATCTATAGTACATGATTACGAGAAAGACGCAATGGATAAACATGTTACACAAAGGATTAAGATCTTTTGGTCTATCTATCTTCAACGTCTCTTAATACTATGGAGTAACAAACACACTTCTACAAGTTATCTTTTCCAACGTCTATTCTTCTACAACTGATATATAAGTAGCTGAAGATTCAATCTGGATTTTCAACAAGGAACAAGGAATAATGAAAATAGAGAAGGAAAGCCAAGAAGGATAGAAGCGTTCCACACTTCTGTCTAAAGGGAAGAATAACAAGATCCACAATGGCAACACAATCGAGTATGCAAAAATTTTGTTATATGTTGTAAATTGAAGGTAAAATACCCTTTTTGGTCCCTTAAGTATATCTTGGGGTTCATTTTGGTCTCTTAAATTTAAAAAGGTACATATTAGTCCCTTAACTCTTCAAAAACATTACAAATTAGTCCTTTTTGTCTAATTAGCGGCAAATTTAGCGACTGATTTTTGAATTTTTCCGTCTTTAATAGGATAAAAAGGACTAATATGGAACATTTTGAAGACTTAAGGGACCAACATGGACCTTTTTAAAGTTAAGGGACCAAAATGAACCCTGAGGTATACTTAAGGGACCAAAAAGGGTATTTTTCCAACATTGAATATTTTAGAAATCTTAAGTGTTATGATCTTTGTTATGGTGATTACCATGTACCTCTGATATTGTATCAAGTACACCTTGTTCTCTATTTTGCTAAGCGTGTTGTTTAGTAGTTTAGATAAAGTCTCTTGCTATGTGCTTCAGCATCAAAGTCTCTTGATGTTAAGCTTGAGCCAAGTAAGTCTCCTGCTATGTGCTAGAGCATGGAAAGTCTTGATTAATTATTGATTAAGCAAGTAAGTCTTAGACTATAGGTCTGAGCAAGGAAGTATTGACTTTGTGGGATTTGATTAAGGAAGTCTTGGACTAGAGGTCTAAGGAGAAGTCTTGGATTCATGGAATCTAATCAGGGAAGTCTTGGACCGAGGGTCTGAGCAGAAGTCTTATACTCGAGGCTATAAGCAAGGAAGTCTTGGATTCATGGAATCTGAACAGGAAATTCTTAGGTTGAGGGTCTAAGCATGAAGTCTTGAACCTGGGGGGTTTAAGCAGAAAGTCTCGAGCTGAGGGTCTGAGAAAGAAAAGTTTTATGCTTATGTGCATAAGAAATTGTAATCATGATTTGATTTTAGTGGAAAATCTCTTGTACTGCAAGGGGACTGGACTACTCTCAGTTTGGGAGGAACCAGGATGAATATTTTGTGTTATTCTTTGTTTTATTTACTTCTGTTATGATATCCGTCGCACTTTCTATTAGGTTATGAACGATTATTTAGAATATGAACTATGCTCAGAAGTAAAAATTTTGGAGAACACAATTCAACCCCCCGTTCTTGTGTATTTTTCTCACCTTCAGTTGGCATCGAGCATGGTCTGTGCATAACACTTAACATTGGTGCAGATAATGATCCAATGAGAAAAATATGTCTGCTAAAGACTTTCTTTCAAGAAGGAATCAAGTGCCACATGAAAAATATTACTTTGCTAATCCTACCATGTTCAGGAGTAACTCTGGTGAATTTAAATGATGGAAAAAGGAAAAATATATTTTTATATCGTTGGTCTTGATTAAAGGTTTTGATGAAGGTCTATGGAATACCCTTGAGAAAGGTATTACTATAGAAGTTGATGGTGTAGGGATTATCAAAGTTTGAAAATCTCTCACACCAGCTAAGAAAAAGCTTTGTTGAAAAATATCTTTGGAGTTAGATGTATTTTGGTAGGTGCTCTATCTCATTTTGAGTATATCAACATCATTGATACATCTACTGCTCAGACTATCTTTGAATCCTTGTGGTCTAACTTGAAGGGAATTAGTTAAGAAGCTTATCTAGTTACACTTCATCTAATCATTCCAAGCAAATTCTGAGCTGATTGCCTACTAGATTTAGATCAAAAAGTCACATCTATTTAAGAATTCATAAAACTTGAGTATGCTAAGTATTGAAAGTTTATCTAGCAATCTTCGAAGTAAAGAATTGGAATTAGATGATGAAAAGTTGTCAAACAGATCACGCTTCCTCAAGTATGTGAAGAAAATTGCTATGGAATGTCTGATGATGAGGAATTAGCCTTCCTTATCAAAAGACTCTTTCAGCTGGCTGAATGGAATGTAATATCTGTTGATGTAAGAGTAACTTTAGAAGCTACTGAAATATTCTTATTTCAACTGATTTTCCCAGTCTTAAGAACAAGGAGAAAAACTACCAGACAGAAAGACCCAAAAAGAAAATGTCAGAGATCTTCAAGTATATTCTAATGAAGCTGACAAAGTTGAGGATTTAGAATGTGATGAGAAAGAGTAATCTGGCACTACTGGCCATTACTTCTTCTGAAGAAACATCTGAATCTTAGAATAAAATCAATTATTGAAGATAAATAAGTAACTTCCAATCTATCTTGCTTCAATATTGGTAATAAGGAGTCAGCACTTCAAGATAAAATCTTAAGTAACTCCATTGTTCCTAAGGAATTGAAGGTCATCATTGAATTTGTGTTAAAGGAAAATTCCATGAGAAGCCTTCATTTCTTCTTTATTTTTTGGAAATATTGAGACAGTGCTGAAAACTTGTTTTATGCCAATCTCTGATAGCAAACACTATCTAAATCTATGCTAGTCAAAAATTTCAAAATCAAGGATTATTAAATCAAAAGATTTAATCCAAGACAATGAAATGAAATACTCTGCTAAGAATTTTGTGCCATAACTCATCCTAGACTCATACTCTGGAATGAATCATGGTACTGCTATCAAATTAAGGCATAAAGAAAAAAGAAAACCTGTCAGGACTAACATTTTTGGACCCACAAAAATAAGGGTACCATTATTCAAAATTGTATTTGCTCTAGATATCACAGAAGAAAGGAGTAAGGCATCTTCCATGATACTTAATCAAAGGTTGTTTACAACATTTGATGGAAGAAAAACCTACACGCCAAACTCAAGAGCTGAAGGATGCAAAAATATAGGGTTTGGTGAAGAAAGTGGAATCATTGGTTTTAATTCCATTGACTCAAAATCCACTCAAGACAGAATTTAGATTCCATGGTCAAATCTGAATACTAATCTGAAGCTTGACCAAGAAAAAAAGGTATGTTATATTCTTTCCTTGCAAACTTCTTGATTCAATGAAATATTTATGTATGAGTGAATACAAAGTCTCTGTTAGATCTCTAGATAAATTCTTTTTTAAAAAGAATCTTCAGAAATCTTTGAAAATAAACTATATTGTATTTGTCTATACTGAATATGTCATTAACTAGAAGATGATCATATTTATGGAAACAATATCTTCACCTTTTGTGATGATACTGCTGCTAGTTAGTTGTCAAAGAAACCAATTCAATATTCATTATTTAAGCATGACTCTAGTTTCAAGAAGAAAATGCTTGACTCTAAATAGAATATCAGGGACCGATGACTAACAGAAGATGTCTCACTCTAAGTCTAATCCTACTAGACTCTGATGACAGGTAGCTTCTGAAAAATTGTCAGTCTCTGAGATTCAAAATAGGAATTTGTACTTCTGATAAAAGCATTTTAAGTAAAAAATTATTTTAAACAATTTTTTTTACTTAAAATTCCATAAAGATGGAAATCATTTGGTGGATTCAAGAAATCTTCTAGGTACGAACCTTAGGGTAATGATGTTTTTCTTTTCTTTTTTTATATTTCTATTATCTCTATCCACTGTCTTTATGAAACATCATTTTGTGTCACCTTTTCTGTTCTTATGACAAGATTCTTATTCCCTTAAAAGTCTTGTTCAGTTCTTTTCTTTTTATTGCTTTCATCTGTGTTGATCAAACCAAACCTGAGATGAATTTTCTAGTCAATTCTTCCCTGAATCACCTAGTTGTCATCAATGAAAAGTTTGTGGATTTTGATGAGCTGTTTAAGCTAGATTTTAACTTCAGGAAGACTATTTCTAATTAAGGTTGGAATATATACTTTGATATGTTCTGCGGTTTTACTTATCCAAATCTTGTCAAAGAACTTTGGATAAATGCTTCCATTGTTGAGCTAAATCATGAACATGCTTTTTTTTAATAAAAGCTTATATATTTCAAAAGATAAAGAATGTACAAGGCGGTCGCCAACGACCTAGCCCACGAACCACAACAAACAATAGCAACAAATTAAACCAGTAAGAGTTTAGCAATAAGGGATCTATACTTAGTTTTGCTCCACCCTCTATAAACAATGCTATCAATAATTTCTGTAGTAATCTTTTTATTATCTCTTGTATCTTCAAATATCACTGCATTACGGTATCGCCAAATCCCATAGATTGCTTCAACCACCATCATCTTTAGTAAACCGCCATGTTTCCCTTTGCCTTTAGTATGATTCAAAATCCAACACAATTCATCTTTCCAATATAAAGGTTCATGGTCTATACCGAGCCAGTTTAATACCTCCTTCCAAATCTTCTTCACCTCATAGCATTCAAAAAGAAGATGATCCTGACTTTCTTCTGTCACTTCACATATACTGCATGTAGCATCCTGCAGCAGGCCAAACTTTTTTAGTCTACATTTTGTTGCCAACCGACCATGACACACAATCCAGCAAAGCATAACTGCACGAGGCCTAGCATCATTGTGCCTGATCAACTGAGTCCACTCAGCTCTGTCCTGATCTTCTATCAGCATCAAGTAAATCTTCTTCATCGAGAATTTATTACTCCTCTCCATATCATCCCAACTCTGTTGAATATGGTGAACAGTCTCTCTTTTCAACATTATTTGCTTCAAAATCCACGAATAATTATTAGTAATCATTGCCTCCATTACATCACGCCCTTTCAAATAATACTCATGAACCCATTTTACCCACAGGTTATCTACTTTATGGAAAATGTTCCATAAACACTTCAATAAGAACACATAGTTCAAAATCTCCAGATTTAGCATATTTAAGCCCCCTTGAATGGTAGGTCTACACATCTTAGACCAAGCAACTGGACTCTTCCTATGATTATCAGTCTTACCCGACCAAATGAAAGTTCTGCACATAGTATTGATCTTTGGAATCACTCCTTTAGGAATTGGAAATTAATTCATTTAATATTGGGCTATAACAACTATGATACTTTTAACCAATTGTAGTCTACCAGCCATGCAAAGTAACTTCACTGTCTAATGCCTCATTCTATTTAAAATTTTGTCAATTAGAGGCAGGTATTGATTGATGCTCAACTTTTTACAAGTCAAGGGCACCCCTAGATACTTCACAAGGAGGATACCTTCTTCAAAACTAGACAGTACTTTCATAATTTGAACACTGCTAGGATCCATACCACCACATACAATTTTGCATTTAGATGGATTAATAATCTGACCCGTGGACTCAGAAAATGCTTTGAATGCTCCAAGAATCATCTCAACAGATTGGTAGTCACCTCTGCTAAAAAGTAAGAGATCATCAGCAAATGATAAGTGAGTTAACCCAATTTTTTCAGACTTAATGTGGTGGTTGAAGTTAGGGTTTTGTTGCATACTGTACATGATTCTATTCAAATACTCCATTATAATGACAAACAACAAGGGGGATATTGGATCTCCTTGTCTGATACCTCTTTGAGCTTTTACAACATCAGAGTAAACTCCGTTTATATTGAATCTATAGTTGACCGTGGAGGTAACATTCATGATCCATCCAACAAACTTGTTTGGAGTGCCTATCTTATGTAAAATGCTCTCTAAGGCATGCCAATCTACCATATCACAAGCCTTTTGTAAATCTAACTGCATCATGGATGTTCTGTCCTAACTTGTTTGGGTCCCCCTCCTATTGTAACCTTTCAACAGTTCAAAAGCTAGAAGTATATGGTTATGGATGTTCTGTCCAGGCACAAATGCTGCTTGACTTTTATGAACAACATTCAGCAGAACCATACCCAATATCATTGTCAGGATTTTGGATATGATTTTGTAGATTGTTGTGCACCCTGCAATAGGTCTGTAATCTTTCACAGTTTTGGAATTGTCATTCTTAGGGATAAGGGTTACAATAGTGCTGTTAAATGCTCTGAACAAATTCCCCTTTTCAAAGAACTCTTTAATAGCTGACAACATATCACCTCTAATGATACTCCAACAAGTCTTGAAAAACTTGGCACCATAGCCATCAATCCCTGGAGACTTCATGTCCCTAATCCCCTTTAAAGCATTTAAGATTTAATTTTCTGTTACTTTGGCACTTAAGAGCTCTCCTTGAGCTCTAGTGACTTGGGCCCCCCTTTCTCATAGCATTAATGTCAATATGCCTCCAAGAGTGGGCAACTTTTCCCATGAGGTTATTGTAGAAATTCTGGACTTCCTGCTTGATACTCTGTTGATCAGTAACCACTTCTCCATCATCTTTTTGGAGTAAAGAAATATTCTTCCTTTGATTCTTGGCTTTAATTGTAGCATGGTAGAATGCATTATTACCATCTCCCAATCTCAACCAATCCACTTTGGCTCTTTGAACTAGAATACTTTCTTGAATCTCATTCAACTCAATAACCTTATTAGTGCATCTCTTCACATTATCAATGGCAACCCTATCCATCATGTTGTGAGTGAGACGAATTTGAGCTTTCTCAAGCTCTGCTCTAGCTAACTCCACCTGTTGTCTGATATTAGAGGCTGATTTGCTTAACTGCACAAGGTCAGGTTTCAATCTTTGTAATTTCTGCCACAAAACAAACATTGGGTTGCTACTAATGGGTTTATCCCAACTGTTCTTAACAACATCCTTAAATCCAACCATGTTCACAAGACAATTATTAAACTTAAATCTTCTAGTTTTTTTCTTGACTTGCAACATATCATCAATACAAAGGAGAGCATGGTCTGACACATTTGGTGGGAGAGTCTTCAACTGTTTATCAACATTCTCTTGAAACCAAGCAACATTTCCAATAACTCTATCTATTCTTGAATAAATGTTACCCTCTGAGTGCTTATTACTCCAAGTAAAGTAGTCTCCAATACTGTCCATTTCACTAAAACCAATTTCATTCATCATATAAATTAAATCAGTGTATTCAGATTCATTAACCAATCTTCCTCCAACTCTGTCCTGAGCACACAACACATTATTAAAATCCCCTATAGCATACCAAGGATCCTGCTGGGTTTTATTCAGCTTCACTAAATCCTTCCAAAGCTTTTTACTCATTTCCAACTGGTTCTTGGCATATATAGCAGTCAACCAATATTTGAAAACTCCATTGTTATCAAGAACACTACAATGAATATATTGATCAGAGCTGCATATTTGTTGAACTTTCACTTTGCTATCATCCCAAGAAATCTAAATTCTACCATTAACATGGTATTGATAGTTATCAATATAGTTACCATAAAGGTTAATCTTATCTCTCACTTTCTTAGCTTGAGTATCTTTCACTCTAGTCTTAATTAAAATCAAAATATCAGGCCTTAGTTTATGGAGACGGGAGCTAATCTCCTTAAGTTTTCCTGATTTGTTCAACCCCCTAATATTCCAAGAGACTAGCATGGTCCCTTGTCAAAGGCTATTAGAGGGTCACTCAAAACCCCTAAAGCCTCGAAACCATTATTACAGTTCACAGTTGAATTTGAGCCTTCAGTCATGATTTTCTTACCTTTGTCTCTTGTTGCTTTTGTGACTTTTGTCCATTGAACCTCCATATTTTCATTCTCCCGTTGGACTTTATTCTACTTGCTAGTATTTGTCGCATGTTGCTTTGGTGTGACCGCTTCATTTACAACAGTCAAGTCAGGTGGTTTTGCTTTTGGTTTCCACTGTTTCTCCATTTTACCTCCATTTTGTTTGCATTGGTTTCCTAGTTTTTGGCACCTCTCACAAAATTGAGATTTCCATTCATATTCAACCACCTGTTTCAGTTTTCTACCCTCCACATCCTTTATCATGATCTCCTTAGTCTGATCCTTGGTTATGTTCACCTCCACCAAGATTCGAGCATAAGAAACTTGCAATTTGTTGGTTGTGCACTCATCTGTGACTAACGGGATCCCAATGGCACTCCCAATCTTACTCAAACTCTTGGCACCCCACAGATGAAGGGGAATTTGTGGTAGCTTCACCCATAGTGCTATCGTACGCAGTAGATCCTCTTTAGGTTGAAGTCAGGTTTCCACTCTTTTAGCAGTAATGCTACATTTTGTATTGAGTAAGGACCTCCCATTAGAACTGCATCCATATCAGTGTGAGAGTTAAATCGAAGGATGAAATATTCGTCATCGTGGTAGAACATATCTGGTAGCTTCATAAAATTCCACGATTTCAGCATAAATTTTTTGACTATGTTCATGCTGAAATCCTCTCCCAATGTGTACATTATCATTGTTGTCTCCCAGAATTTCATCTCAGAAGAGATATCATCTTCCTCAATTTCAATTTCCATTTCTCCATTGACGACACTTGGCATGACATATTGCATCGTTAATTCTTTTGAAGGGTTCCGATTCTAAATCACAACATCCACCTATAACTTGTGATCCCCTACTTCGTTGTTTGTCGTTGAATTTTCACCTCCAATCGTTGCTTTCAATCCTATGGTTTCTTTCTCCTTTTTAGCTTCTTCCACCCTAACCACATTTTCCTCTCCTTCGATAACATTTGCGTCATTCGAATCCTTTGAATCATTTCCCTCTTCTTGAGATATGGTGGTAGGTATTTCCATTGTCATCTCCTCCGACGGCACTGGCATGGTCACCGGTGACGGAGGCACCAAATGTGGCCGCCCTCGTCCCCGTTTTGCATTATCCCCCATCCTTCAATTTACACACAATTTTTATAAGTAATATATCATTTCCATGAACATGCTTTTCTTTCCAAGGTTTTTGGTGTTTCTATAATAGTAACCTCTAAGACGATTGCTAATGTAATCAATTGTGAGGAGATTGGAGAAGTTCCAGGTACTCTTGTTTGGGAATACCATCTTCCTACTTGGCATACTTTTGTATACCCATCAAACATCTCTCAGGTATCAAATCTTCGTCCTGATGCAGTTATTTGGAAAATATTTTATACTTCTTCTCATTTTCAGACTTGCAGGTTGATCTTCCTCATGTTATGTTTGACTATCTTAAGAAGACTCTTTCATCTTTTCACAAGGGAAAGACATTTTTCATTTCTTATGGATGAGTTCTTTCTAAACTATTGATCCAACAAGTAGTTTTCATAAGATTATAAGATGATTCTTCTAAAATTTGGAGATAAAAGCTTAAAGTTATGTATGAGAGAGTTTGATGTTAGATCTCTGCAAATATTAGCCTCGTAATTGTTAAACATCTTATTTTAAGCTGTCTTGTTATTAAAAATTGCTCTAGTTCATATTCTTGTTCAAGTTCTTGCGTGTCTTAATTATTATATGAGCATTTCTTATGTTGTTCAGAGAATAATAATTAGGACTAACAACTCAAAAAATTGCAACATACTCATTGAAAAATTGTTAGCTATTACATATTATCAAAAACTGTCTAGACATTCTGATCTGTCATAAGGTATTCCCTAGGCTCATCTGACAAATCTAGACTGTTTAAATAATCCTCCTAATCTTCCTTTGCAAACTCAACAGCCTCCTTCCTCAGAAGATTCCTACATTTTGACCTAGAAGTTCTCTTTCTATTCAGTGTCTCAACAAAGGTATCTATAGAAGTATGTGCCTCTGAAGATATTTGCTTGCTTGAAGATTCTTCAGTAGATGCATCCTTCTCGTTTGCTTGAGTTGCTGCTTTTAGCATGGCTGTATTTCTTAAATCTCTCTTTGGAACCCAGATTTTCTTCTGCTTATACATTTTTGTGTTCTAAAAGATTAAGTGATTCAGAAGGATATTTTGCTAAGGGTTTTATAGAGTCTATTCATCTGATTACCTTGAGTATTTATTATTTCAATATTGATTAGTCAAATCAATCTTTTAACATCTGACTCTTGGGAAATGATGTCTAGTATCTAGTCCCATTAAGATTCTCTTAAAACAAGTGTAAATGACATATTAATAGTTATTTGTGGTTTATTTCATTCATATTTTATTCTTCTTCACTTTGTTTATGTACTTGTCTGGAAATAAAAAAAAAAGAGAAAATAAAAAAACTGTACTCTTGCATATAACGGTCAAATAAAATTTTTATTAATCAAAAAAGGAAGATTACATAAAGATGAAGTACAATCAGATTACATCAATCTAACTCCTCTAATGCCCTACGACCCACCCAGTTATCCCAAGTAAAGTCAGGCTCATCTTCATTCAGAAATGACAATTTGAAAGGTCATCCTATCTCTGTTATTCTTCTTCTTCTTCATTGATTTCTTCTTTGGTTTCAAAACAATAGTTTATGGACCTGCTTCAGAAGGTCTCATTACTGATGATGATGAACCCTCATCAGAAGACTTCCATATATTAGACGAAGGACCAGTCTCAGATGCTCCAGAATCTGCTGGTTTCTGAAGACCTTGTGTCTCCAGACTAGTAGCACCTTATGAAACTTCTGTTATGATAGAAATGTTGGTGCTCTCAGAAGATTCTTCCATAATGCTTTGATGGATGTTGATCAAAATGACTTTATGCTTTGGTTACCTTTATAATGGAGTATGGATAACCCAAACATTGATATAATATACTTTTTCCTTGAGTTTTGAAAATATTATGACCAATAATAATGCATTGTACACGCCTTTAATGCTCTTTGTTACTTGAACGTTTTCTCTTCCTTGGGAACTGATCATATAATGATGATCTGCTTTGCGTGTATTAAAGTATTTCTTTTTCTTTTTCTTATTCTTTTTTATGTGACAAAAAAGGGAGAAAGATATAGAAGTATTTAATAAAGGAATCTGAACCCTTCAGATTTTAATGTTGTTCATTTATAATTTTTTAAATTTCAATTATTTCGGTTATTCATTTTGCAAGGGAGAAATATTTTAGTTTTCTTGAATATATAACTAAGGGGGAGCTTACAAACATCAACATTGGACTATTAGACTCAGAGGGAGTTTACAACCCTCAGACTCTGATGTCGCCAAGCAAATTAAAATATTTTTAGTTTTCTTAGAAGTAGAACTTAGGGGGAGCTTACAAACCTCAACCTTTGGACTATTCGACTCAGGGGGAGCTTACAAACCTCAGACCCTGATGTTGCCAAGAAAATTAAAATAGCCCAACACTGCTCTTTAAATACTTATGTTTGTCATCATAAAAAAAGGGGAGATTGTTAGAACAAGATTTGTTCATGACATATATCCTTTGGATTTTGATGATAACAAAGTATTGAAAGAACAATGGTGTTATCTAATGTGTGTTCCAAGTATGCAGGTTATAAAGCTTAAAGAGAATATATTCAGAATCAGATATAAGGACGCATTTGAGAGAAGCTTAGTTATTGGCTTATGGTGATTCAGAATCTGGAGAATGCTCTCTAAGTATAGTCATAGAATATAAGTTGGCGTAGACTCTAAAGATGAAGTCCTCGGCATCAGAAGAGCAACATATTGTCTCTACACTAAGCGAATGTATCAGCTTCTGGTAATCAATCAAAACCAGTGACGAAGCTAAAAGTTATTCGTATTGCAAAAACCAAGCTACATTGTCAAATCTATTTGTCAGCTAGAGTCCATGTTCACAAGGCTAAAGAAGAGTTGACATGCTTTACGGATATCTACTCTCAACGGAACTATAGTACATGATTACAAGGAACACGCAATGGATAAACATGTTACACAATGGATTAAGATATTTTGGTATATTTATCTTCAACTTCTCTAAGTACTATGGAGTAACAAAGACACTTGTAAAAGTTATCTCTTCCAACGACTATTCTTCTACAACTGCAATATAAGTAGCTAAAGATTCAATCTGGATTTTATACATGTAACAAGGAATAAGGAAAATAGTGAAGGAAATCCAAGAAGGATAAAACCGTTCCATGCTTCTGTCTGAATGGAAGAATAACAAGATCAACAATGGCAATACAATCTAGTATGCAGAAATTCTTTTATATGTTGTAAATTGTACAAAACCTTAAAATTTCTTAAACATTGAATATCTTAGAAATATTAAGTGCTGTGATCTTTGTTATGGTGATTACCGTGTACCTCTGATATTGTATCAAGTACACCTTGTTCTCTATTCTGCTAAGCATGTTGTTTAGTAGTTTAGATAAAGTCTCTTGCTATGTGCTTAAGCATCAAAGTCTTTTGCTGTTAAGATTAACCAAGTAAGTCTCCTGCTATGTGCTAGAGCTTTGAAAGTCTTGATCAATTGTTGATTAAGCAAGGAAGTCTTGGACTATAGGCCTGAGCAAATAAGTCTTGAATCCAAGTGATTTGAGCAAGGAAGTCTTGTACTAGAGGTCTGAGCAGAAGTCTTGGATTCGTGGAATCTAAGCAGGGAAGTCTTGGACCGAGGGTCTGAGCAGAAGTATTATACTTGAGGTATTAAGTAAGGAAGTCTTGGATTCATGAAATCTAAGCAGGAAAGTCTTAGGCTGAGGTTCTAAGCAGGAAGTCTTGAACCTGAGGGTTTAAGCAGGAAGTCTCAGGCTAAGGGTCTGAGCAAGAAAGTATTATGCTTAAGTGCATAAGGAATTGTAATCATGATTTTATTATAGTGGGGGAATCTCTTGTGATGCAAGGGGACTGGACTACTCTCAGTTTGGGAGAGACCAGGATAAATTTTTTGTGTTGTTCTTTGTCTGTTTGATTTACTTCTGTTATGATATCTCCTACACCTACTATTAGGTTCTGAATGACTGTTTAGAATCTGAACTCTGCTCAAAAGTAACAAATTTAGAGAACACAATTCAACCCCCCTTCTTGTGTATTTTTCTCACCTTCAGGATGGTTTACCATTTAGATGAGATGCTTGCGATTGAAATCAATACGCCCACATGGGGATTAAAGCACTTCAATGACGAAGACAACCAGGATGAGTTTAGAAGTTCTGCCGAATTGATAATAGAGGTCGGAGAAATTATTCTAATTTAAGAATTTTCGACATATAAAAGAGAAGAAATGAGATATAATTCCTAGGTCAAACCCAAAATAGTGGAAGAAGGTGAAATATTTTTGAAATGGATAGTGGAATTGGCCATGAAGGGCGATATATTCTCTAATTAAGAAAGGCCCTTCAAAGTATGACAAAAATTATCTAAGGGAGCATATAATTTTGAAATCCTTGAAGGAGAAGATATTCCCATAACTTGGAACATTGTGAACTTGAGATACTATTATAGTTGAACAAAGCATCTAAGTATAGACATCATATAAACTTTAATTTATATTCAATAAAGCAACATGTTAGGGTCACACTCTTCTCCCCCACAAGGGAAATATTTTTAACGAGGCACCATATGTGTTGTAAGTAGTTAATGTTATATGGCAGGAAGAGAGCTCGGTGATGGATCTACACAATCCTCGGAAAATAATGTTGGAGGCCTACAGAGAACCTTGTGCCTGCGGCCGACTCCTTAAGGTGTGTTTACTGGAATCTTATGGGGCACCTTGCACGTACAAGGTATTTAAAAGAGCCTTACATGGAACCTTACACGTACGAGAGACTCCCTATGGGGTTTTTTTTATCGAACTTTACAGAGAACCTTGTGCTTAAGAGAGACTCCCTATATGGAATTTGCTATAACCATACAGGGAACCTTTCCCATAAGGGAAACTCCCTATAGAGTATTTACCAACACCTTATGGGGACTGTTAAGCCTGTGGGTGATTCCATATGATACATGAGATGATAAATGCTTAAAAATAATAAAAATGTATATTAGAAAACTTATGAACAAGTAAACCAAATGCACAAACAACAAGGATAAAAATATAACTCAAATTATTTAATTAAGAGCTCAGAAATTCAAAATCAAAGAGGCCCTAATGATAAGTATGAGTTTACTCAAACAAATTTAAAACAAATCCTACATGTGTATGAGGGAGGCGTCTTCAGGTGAGCTATCTATAAGGATAGTCTTGGCCTTCCAAACAACCTGGACAACAGACACCAAATCTTTAGAAGAAAGTGTTGTTTCTGTCTTTTCATCCAAGCATTGGTTATTGACATGGTCAGCTTCATGTATTTGGTGACCGTCCACCACTACTTTAAATTAATTCAGCTCTCCAAGGTATAGCTCAGGGTACAAATATTATACATGTTTGTTCGCCTTGTCAAAACCCCAGGTCTCCATTAAAAAGACCATTCGTGAGATCATCTTAAACGTCCACTTTAAGACCACTCATCTCGGCTTCAACCTCAACAAGCTTGGTGTTTTGGTCTTGGAAGCTCGTTTCAAGGATCTTTTTCATCTTTAGAAGTTTTTTCTTCTCTCGCCCAACCTTTTTCGAGGCGGTCTTGGCCTTAGCTAAATCTTTCTCGAGAGTAATTATTTTGTTAAAAGAATTAATCATGGTTTGGATGAGCTCATAGCTTCCCTACGCCTTCTTATGTTTGACCTTTAAGTCACCCTCTTTGATGAAGCCTTACAATCATCAAACATGACCCGACCTAGGATAACACTTCTCATAATATAGTTTTTGAAGAGCTGAAACATCTTCTAGGCCCCCACCAATTTGGCCTTCTCCACGTTGCCAATGGCATTGAGATGATTGTATATGAAATACATCGTGTTAAACATCTTCTTCCAGATGCAAAACTCTTCCTTACTAGATGTGGCGGAAGAACCACCTTTTGAAATAAAGCTACGACCGCCCTACATGAAGCTACCCGCATCTAGGTCTATGAAAGCAATGACATCCACATCTATTAGACATTTTCCAATATACTCCTTACTCCTTTTTGTTGGGAGACTTTTTTCTTTCAGAGGGAGGTAGTGGTATGATGGTAGTCAAGTTGGGCGAGAATATGGAAACAACAATGTCTAAGGGGGGGGGGGTTTAAATAGACCCAAATTCCCTTTAGACAACTTGAAAAACCTTTTAGGTCCCGTAAACGAAATCAAAGATTTTTATAAGCATAGAAGAAAAACACAAAAGCATGAGAGCTTGGAAGTATCTTAATGAGTCAAGCGATATGAAATGGTACATGAAGTTACCGTGAGATTGATTGCTTCTAGTACAAGCCACTTACATGACAACCAAAGTCGCTTTAACCAAAGCGATTTAAAAGAAATACCTAGATGTTCTTAACAATGCATAATTGACTTCATGATGATTCCTTAAGATTGATACACCACTTACCTAGGCTTATACATTAAATCGCTATAAGCATGGTATAACCTATATGGTATAGAATCAGTGCAATCTTGCAAATATGCAACAAATATGAATGAATGAGTCAATGAATGCTTGTAAAGTAAAATGATAGGGAAAGGGAAAGATACATAGAGATATATAGTGCTTCAACATTCGTCCTCGCTTTACCTATATGCACTTTTCAATGGATGATGCTATCAAAACATAATCACGGTCTTCCACTATGATGATAAAATGTTTATAACTTTTTTATTACAAAGATCTATCACACGATAATTCCCTCTAAAGATGCAGACACTAATCTTCTAACAAAATACAAGATCCCTCAAGATCTTGATCCAATAACCTTGTTATCCATAATCACCTGCTCCAAGTATTTGTGTGTGGTGATCCCCCTGATCCCACCGATTTCTTGTCTGAGCAATTGTCATTAACTAAGTGTATATTGGAAAACTCCCAACTTTTTATGCTAGGAATCTTTCTCCAACGCCACCAAAGAAGGACAACTTCCTACTCCGCTTTACAGACAATTGATACTTGATCTTTCCAAAGTCTTCCTTGGAGTATAATGGAAACTCTTATCTTGAGAAATAACAACTCAATGCCAAACTGCACTCAAGAAATGATACATGCACCCGTTACAATAAAAACCAGCTACACACAAAACCATTAGATACCCTAATGTACCACTAGTCTCCCTTACACTCAAAGGAAAAAGACTAAGGATGAAGATGGTGAACATGGTCCAATTTTGATGAATGATAAACACACACACAAGGTTCAATCAAATTTCTAGATGAGTGGGTCTTGGTCTTTGATTGTTATCAAGAGTTTGATCAAATTTTAACAAGATTGATCAACTCATTCTCAAATTCACACAAGAACAACAACCAAATTGTACAAAATAAGATACAAGAAAAGAGATAAGGAAATTGACATGGGTTCAATATCAAAAGGTTTTTGTTTGGAGAAGAAGAGACAAATATGGTGTAAAGATGAACACACTAAGAAGAGAAGACAAAAGTCACATTTTTTGTCTCTATGGATCATCATAAGTTTCCCATAATTGTTATTTTCACCATAACAAACAATCATTTAAATAAGTGATGGAAAATTGGATTTTTTTGAAGTTTGATTCGAATCAAGAAGGATTTGTGATTCGAATCAATCTAGACAGTCCCAAAAAGGGCACTTTTTAAAGCTAATAATTCGAATCATTATTTGCATTTGATTCGAATCAAATGAGGTTATGATTCAAATCATGTTCAATTTTTGTTTCCGAATTATTTAATCCACAATGGTTTTCCAATTTTCAACAGGTGATTGATTCGAATCAAATATAACACATGATTCAAATCAAATACCAAAACATGTGGAAATGGAAAAATAGTAATTTTCATAGGCTAAAAAAGGAATTACTAATAAGGATCAAATGAATATAACATGAAATGTAGAGGGTTCTCGGTGGTATAATTTAGTAGTTGAAGCAATTACAATCAAATAGAAAGAATAATACAATCACACAGATGAATCAAGATAACATACAAATTACAAATACGTAATGAAACAATAGTCGAATTGTAAAACATCAAAACACAAATTAATACTAAATCATGTAAACGATACCAAATGATACTGTGTTCTTTCAGTCTTCCCCTTTTTAATGTTTGGTAAATCTGTTAGATTATTGCTAATGAATTAATCCAAAGCGATATTTGGAATTTGATGGAACATATTCAATCTGATGACTATCATACAATACTTCCTTTGAGTCGTAAAAGCTGTAAAGCCATCTGCATTAAACATTTAATGTGCGTAAATATCGACAATATCTCACCTAATTCTCCCCCTTTGTCAAATATAAAAAAAGGAGAGAACTAGATAATATAAAAAACCCACACAAAAAATCCTAGCTAGCGCAAAAGACAATACTTAAGATGTCATACTTAGTGATCATAAATACAAACCATACAAAATGCATATAAGAGTATATGCAAATATGCAATTTGAAAAAGGTAACAAGATAAAGATAGTAACAAAATGAATATTAGAGATACCAAAATAACGTGGATTAAAATCATAACATTCACATGGTACATCAAGGCTGCCCAATAAATAAAATATGATCAACAAATCACAACATAGCTATTCAAACCAAAATAACATAATTATAACTAAAAATGCTAAATGAGATGCATGAAAATTATATCATGAAAAAGCATCAGAAAAGAAATCAGAAGAAGGTGGAGGAAGAGGTGCAACAACAGTGTCTTCCGGAGCTGGAATGCTTGCCGCAACAGTGTCGTGATGAAAGATGAAATTGTTACTACCAAGATAATCAACCAAGTTCTTCAATGCTTTAATTTGAGTAACTCGACATCCTTCTGAAGATTGAATTTCTTCCTCTACCTCATCCTTTAACTCAGTCTCCATCCTCAATCTGCTCTCTTCACTAACACGGGTAAGTGCGTCAATGCGTTCCATGATTTGATCTTCCCTGACTTGATTATCTGCAAGTAATATATAAAGCATGTCATCAATGAGCGTCTTCACATTAGATGATGTAGAATAGAAAACACCAACACTAGCAGCAGATGGACCAGTCGTCTCAGCAGCTTCTTT
Organism: Lathyrus tuberosus; assembly: GCA_022829125.1. Taxonomy (NCBI): domain Eukaryota; kingdom Viridiplantae; phylum Streptophyta; class Magnoliopsida; order Fabales; family Fabaceae; genus Lathyrus; species Lathyrus tuberosus. The sequence continues at coordinate 11,181,734 of JALAZF010000041.1, forward strand.
CACATGCTTAACAATTTTATCATCATAAATCTGTCTACCCGAGTCCTCAAGATAATAATCATCATTTACATACTTATAGTATCTATCTTGTCAAAAACACCATAATCAAGAATCTTAGAAGATTTAGTAAGCTCTTCATCTTTGCACTCAATACCATTAAGCTGAAGGATCATTTGAATAAAAGATGAAAATAAGATAGGTCTCCTAGGATTATCACTGAATTGGATCATCCTATCAATGATGAACGTAACCCAATTTTTTTTTCTTTTATGAGTGAGACTCCACATCAAGTATAGATCACTGTCGTCAACCCTGCTTGAATTAGCTGGTTTCCTACCATGAATCTTCACAATAATCCAATGTAGCAACATCATATAAAACTTAATCTAACTAATCCTTAAATTTGACATCTCCATGTGCTCGCAAACATATTTGGAGATAGGAGGGTAAAGGGAATACCGATCCCAAAGTTCTTGATAACCCCATATAAAATTAGAAGTATTTGTCCTCAACCTACCCCCCCCGAGGCCTCCGCATGCAGATCTTCTCGCCTGATAAGTACGATACCAATATCATGTCGGCCTTATTCCTTGTATCAGAAAACTCTAAATCTAATAAAAAATCCTATATCCAATTTCTTCAAGAAAGATTGAATCAATGATCATAGTCGGACCTAAGGAAGAAGACACTAAGTTAGTGTGATTATCACTGAACTACCACTTGACGTACTTTACAAGTATCTCCATTTCAAGCTTTTCTACTAACCTCCAATCCACTTTTACAACATCACATTTCCAGCTTTTCAAGTACATAATTGATCAGTCACCATTTCTGCTATAGTTATTATCATTTTAATAGGTGAAAGTATACGAGTTATTTGCATTTTCCATAAAGATTGAGTGGTTTATTTGTTAGTTTCTTTAATTTTTCGTATTTGTCTGTGTTTTATTTATTCCTAGTATTTTTTATCTTTTTGGGAAGGTTAATGTGTTTTGTAGGTTGGAGGAAGTCAAAGAAATGGTCGGAAAAGGAACACGCCGAATTTTCAGAATGATTCACAAAGTCTATTTTTCAACAAGTTGCACATCATGATAGACCTATGGTATTTTTATCATATCTAGAGCGTCAGTACTCGGAAAGATGTGGGACCAAAGGAAAATGAAATCTAACATCAAGGGCTACAACTTTCATGAAGACACTAAAGGCTAATTCTGAATTTTCTAACCAAACGCATATCAACTTGCTCATACGCATATCAGATCTAAAAAATATGTGTTTCTTTACCCATACGCGTATAACCTACCCCATACTCGTATGGCATGTCCCATATGCGTATGGTTTACCCCCATACGTGTTTGAGATACCTAAATGCGCGTTATATATGCCCCATACGCATATGGGCGCCCATAATCGGGAAAAAACCCAGTTTCGAGTATTTAAGGTCAGAAAGTGTTTTTTAGGGGGACTTATTTTTGACGTCAAAACACAAATTAGAAGCTGGAAAATGCAATAGATCAAGGTGGAGCATCATCTTCAAGGGATTTTCTCCATTGAAAACTTTTCATCTTCCTGTTTCTGTAATGTTTGAACAAATTCAGATGTTTGCTTTTATTTTTATTATTATTAGTAGCTAAACCCCCCAATTCTATGGGGTGTCCCCGTTCTTGAATTTGTTGATTGTTATGAATTGAACCTTGTAATGACCTATATTTACTTTTATCTGAGTTTAATGCTTTCTTTTTCGGTCAAATTGGGAATTGATTTATGGTTGCCTATTAGGAAGGACTTTCAACAATAACGCTTGATTCAAGTATTTTATAGTAGATATCACCTAGGACTAAGGATACCCTATTGAAGCCGTATTGTTCTTGATATTTAATTGCTTAATTTCATCTTTAATTCATTATGGACATAGGGATTAATTTGATAAAATTCTGATTTTTCCTTTCTGATATAACGGGTTACACCTCCCCCCCCCCCCCCCCCAAAAAAAATCTAGTTTTTATGCTATTTTTTGTGACAGTGTAACCGGTTACACCCTGAAAAAAATGATTTTTCTGCAATCCTGTAGTACAAAAAGTAGTTCCAACACCTCCCAAAAACCCCAAATTTGATACCAATTCACTTATTCTAGTTTAGCACTATAATTCCTAACAACATACAGAAATATAAGCATTCACAACCGACATCATTCATCAAACACATATAAATCAACATCATCATACATCAAACCAATCCGAATGCCGAAAAGGGTAAAAATCAACATATAGTGAACAATTACCCACCCACATATCATATACAATCCCAATATACAATAGGAGATCCCACTCTTACCTTAGATTTTCTCTAGCAAAGATTCCTTCAAGCTCTAACAATGGTGCCCTTCTAAGACTCTTCTTCCTTGCCCTAGCCTCTTTATCCTTTTCTCCAAACTTTTCACGTACAATTCAGGACTGATTCTTCTCCCTTCACTCTTTTCCCAATAAACCCCTTTTTACTAGGCTTTTCCACTTCTACCCTCACTTACTCCTCTAACTCCCTATTATGTCCTCATTATTCTCCCAAATGCCAACTTTACCCCTTATTTCTCTATTTCTGCTACTCCCCTATTTTTTATCTTATTATTTTATTTCTAATCAATTATATTCCAATAAAATAATTATTATAACCACTAAATAATTATTTTATTATGTCACCACCACTATACTAATTAAAATTATTATTTATTTATTTAATTAGCTTTAATTTAAATAATAGTAACCATAGTTATTCTCCCACCACCCGCATATCTCTACATATTTACTCAAACACCTCAAATACCTTAAATTCAACATTTCTAAGGTCACTACATTCACTTAAGGGTCCCTCTAGCACCACAAATCATAAACAAACACATACACACAATTATATAATTATTTACGAAAATTAATTAAATAAACCGGGGCGTTACAGACATGTGGCGTGATAAAGTACCCATATTGAATGTGTGTGTGTCTTCTATGCATGCTAACTCACCAAACTATTCCCTTATATACTTTTGAATAATCTGATTAGTTTAATTGAGTTGTACTAAAGGTTGAGCAGGTTTATTGTAGCTGGTTAGAAAGCCCCATCCAACAAGAGGTACTGTGTAGGCTGACATCTCTATCCAACATGGTGAAGACAAAAAATCCAAACACACTGGTTCATCATGAGAGAGCCTTACGACATGTATCTATTATTCAAAACTTGCGTACGTTCTTTTCTGATGTTAGTTGCATGATGACACACACTGAGACAAGTTGTTTGTTTTAGCCCTGAGCCTTTCAGCCATCCCCTTTTAATTGTTTTATCCTTTTTTCATACCCTAAATTTGGACCATAATATTTCCCATCATTGTGAAAATCATCACCACAATATGGATGTACCTTCATACCTCATCAATCCTCTCAAAGATTGTTGAGGGTTTTAAGCCATCTCAGAGCACTAAGGCAAAAGATCAATAAAAAATTGACATGATCTTCAACTTATCAAGCCTCTCAAACATCCATAAAAGATCAAGAGGTCTCCCACATCAAGAATCAAGCCCAAGAATACAACATTTTAAGCTGATCAAGCCTCAAGATCATCAGTGTCACCAAATTAGGGTTTTGATCGACCAAGGCCTCCAGAGGGAAATTTTCATCTGGGCATGAGCCATTACTTCAAAACATGATCCAAGAAGCTCAAAGGGACCTCATGGACCCAATCATAGAGTCAAAATAGCCTCAGGGGATGCATTTATCAAAAATCAGGAATGAGGGCAACCTTGAGAAACTTGAAAGTTCATTAAGTTATGGAAAAAAAAAAGATTTTTACCCAACTTTGCAAGACCATAACTTGTGATCCAAGCAACCTTTTTCTTCCATCCAAAGCTGAAATGAAAGTTCTCATTACATACTACAAGATTGTCACCTACACCATATTCCAAATCTTCATGGATTTTGAGTTATGGATCGATCAAAATCACAAAAATTAAGAAATGAACCATTTCTAAACACTTAGAAAAAATTGAGGCAGAATCTGTCTCATGTTTTGTCCAACTTTGGAGGCATTTTCCATCATGATCCAAGATGAATCAAGACCAAAGTTAAACATCAAAGTTGAAGTATGATATATGGACTTTCCAAAAAGTACAAGAACTCATCCTAATTCAATTTAAGCAATAAGTTACAAGCCTTGCAACATGACATAAAATTCTGGTTTTTCAAGACAACATTGGTGCATGACTTGTGCCACATGATTTTCTCTTTCAAAATTTGTCACTTTGCCAACTTTGTCATCTTCCAAAAACACAAAATTCTTGATGACTCATTTGTTACTTGACCAAAAAGGCAAGAATTCCACTTAAGCATGTGCAAATCCATCATGACATGAACTTTGAAATTCAATTTTAGCAATGTTACATTAATGCAATGCATTGAGGTTTCATGAACCAACCCATATCAATCCAAACCAGTCAAGATTCAGTCCAATGCTCTGAGTGTTCAAACCTGCAGAAATTGAATTAAGTCAAGCTAGAGGAGACTTGGCACTTTGAAACATCCAGGTAAATAGCTACATAGCTACACATAGTGATCAGCCTCCGTTCACTATTCCTTGCAAAACAAACTTCCTCTACTATAAATAGAGGTCATTTGTGACTGATTAACACACACCAAAATATCTTCACTCATGTTTTCTTCCAATTCACTCTTCAAAACCAGAAAATGTTTCTTTAGCAAGTAACCTGCAAATTTTTCAATAGAGAGCCATTCCACCACAACCAATGATCCTAACACCACACATATATCATATAGAAGTTATCCAAACACTTCTCCATCATCTGTAGCACCAGGATCAACAACCTCAAAATACAACTTGGACCAAATTGCAGTTAGGGGGCCATAATAAGATCCAGGTGTTTTCAATCTATTTCAAGCTTCTCAACACACTACATAAGGTCCATTGAAGCTATTCAGATTATCACACAACATCTGTAACACCTCTACATCAAAATTCAAATTCCTCTTGCACAAGTAAGCCTGAAGCTCTTAAACACTATACTACATGCATCATAAATTTATTTTCAATTGCATGTTATCTTTCGTGTATAAGATTTCACTATGGTTTTTGCAAAAACTAGGGTTTCTGTGTTCATACGAAATATCTCACTCCACACTTAAAATAAATGAAATTAAATGGTACCATCATGTTCCTTGTTCAAAATCGAGCAGGTTTGATGTTTATTTTGTTTGATTTCATTACATTTTGAGTGAAATTGAGAGGGTTTTGCAAATCTGAAAAAAAAAACAGAGTGGCACGAGCAAGAACAAGTGTTCTTGGCGCATTTTTTCAAAAGTTTGAATTTTTAAATATTTTGATATTTTCTTATTTAATTTCAAAAATTCATATCTTTCTCATTTTTAATATTTTTCAAATGATTTTTTAAACATAAATCCCATGCATATTTAAATATTTTATTTCACAAAAAAATCAAAAAAATATTTTATATTTGATATATTTTAGAAATTTTCAAAGAATTTCTTTTTAATTGTTTTAAACATTTTTAAATAAATTCTTTTTCTTGAGGATTAAAACATCTATTTTCAAACATTTTTCAGAGTTCACAACATGTTTTTGAATATATTTGATATTTTATATCATTTTTATTTAATTGTTCTTTGAAAAAATGTATTTTTAAATAAAATTAGGGTTTTCCCTTATTTTAAATTTTCAAACTTCATTTGAAACACTTTTGGACCTCTAATAGAGTGTAAGACCCAACCCCTTTTGTAAATAAATAATTCCTGGGCATCTATCATAGTATAAGTCTTGGTGCGATTTTCAAAATAATGGCGCGTTCATTACTTTTCATCTGGGCCTCTCCTTAAGTATAAGCCCCACTTTTTTTTCTTTTCAAAATAATGGCGCGTTCATTACTTTTCATCTGGGCCTCTCCTTAAATATAAGCCTCATACCTCTGTTTTCAAAATCATCTGTCTATTTTAAACTGGTACTAAGAGGAGCATTATTCTCAGTGAAATTGCTCTTAGACTACTTGGGCCTCTCCTTGAGTTATAAGCCCCAAACATTCTTTTCTTTTAAACAACTTTCTTTCAATTCAAATTCAAATTCAAAGTTTTCTCTAAAATCTCTTCAATTTCTTAAAACCCTAATCATACAATCAATCATAGGAGAGTCAAAACCCTAGAACATCCAGTCAGTCAAGAATTGATCTTCATCTCTTGAACCAACAACCTCCTCTTGGGCATCATACAAAGATCTCTCTCCAACCAAAGTCTACCTCTTCTTAAGAGACTTGGATAGACTCAGTCTCCTCTTGGGCTTCATACTAGTAGAGTTGGAAAGTCTCATTATCATAGTCTCCTCTTGGACTTAACACAAGGACCCACAGGCTTCCTAGAAGCATAGGATAGATCCTGATCACTTTACAAATACATATATTCCCAGGAGAGTTGAAACCTCCAAGGTTTTCAAACTCACCTCTAAACATCTTTGACCCCTAACCAAGTTTAACTTTCACATTAAAAATCCCAGCCAAGGTCAATTTACCATCAACAAATCCTTAACAGAATCGGAACCTCATGGCATCTGGTAGTCTAACTCTTCCTCGATTCCCCAGCAAGAGTTAGTTTCCCTTTGTATTCCCCAATACCATTTAGAACTGCTCCTGGATTTCAATAAATCCTCAGCAAGAGTCAGTCTCCTCTTAGGCTTCATATAAGAATTTCCCCCAATCAGCCTCAATATTGGGTTGTGTACAAGACAGATATAACACTCCCCAGAGGAGTCATCTTCTTTCAGCTTCAACCTTGGGCTTTGAACAAGGCACACAAAAAACAACATCCCCTCATATTAGACCATGAGTCCTCTCTGTAGGAAGATACCTCTTCTATACATCACATATCAAAACAAACAAAAAACCCTTTTCCCCAGATAAATTGATGTAAGTGGCACACTTCTTGATTCAAAATCTAAGTTGGAGTCCCTCCTTTATCCTGGCTAAAATCTCTCTTTCATCTAACAGATATAAGTGGCAAGCCTCTAGATTCTATACATCCAAGCCAATTTCCCTCTCTTAGCATGAAAGACTCATAAGGAAAAAGTAGCATTGCTCTACACTGAGTTAAAGCTTCTTCCTTCATGACACTTCTCTTATAAAGGAAATTATGGCATTGCTGGATTCCACACATCCCAGTTAACGTAACTTCCCTTATAACCAATTACTCAACATTTGTGATTAATAGGTGAGTTTTCTCCCTTTAGAGATGACAAATTCTCTCTCTCAGTCAACTTTTAGCTTCAAATCCTGGGTTTTGAACAAGATACAAATATTCTGCTAGCTTCAATCTTGAGCTTTGAATAAGACACCAAAAAATTTCCTCCCATAGAATAGGAGGAACTACGATTTCTCTGATTTCCCAAATCTCTTTACGGGAATATGTAGGCACAAGATTGCGAAATCTTAGCGAGCACACAAATCAAAAATCTTAGGTCCAGTACCTTTCCAAAAACAATAGAAAACCCAAAAACAACAAAAACATTCTCTTAACCCTCTCAAAGGAGAAACTTTCTCAATCCATAGCAGATAAACACAAGAAAGCATTTCAAATAGTAGAAATACATGCAAAAGAAGGTTCCTATATATTACTATACATACTCTGGGTGTTAATAGCTTCCCTTTGTATAACCAGACCCCGATCCCCAATCTCTTAGCATTTGTTAAAGGAAACACTTGCGTGCAGGGTTAGTTTAAGATATCTTCCTCTTCCTTTTAAGCTTTATAGGATAAATACATAAATAAAAAAGTAGCACCCAAATGCGGTAGGTGGTTGCGTCTTCAAAAAACCGACGCTACACCTTTGCATAACCCTTTTGAGCCAATTTCCCATTTGTTTGTTTTTAATCATATGTGTAACACTTAGCCTACTCATTTCCCTAACCTACTTGGTGTAGAAACATTAAGTTTCAAAGATGTGTTGAATTTAAGTTTGGGGTTGCTGTTGGAATAACAACCAATAAGTTTGGTGTATCAATCAACAATTGAAGGAATCAAATTACTGTAAGTAGAAATTTGAAAAAAATGAAAAAGAAGTGAGATGGAAATTAACAAACTTGAAAAAAATAAAAAATAACAAGGTACTCAAAGAAAAGTGAAAATCAAAAGCCAAAGAGAAATCAGTTGAAAGAAATATCCCCCATTAGTTTTTAATTAGACATTGTAAATGAGAATAATACTCCTTACTCCAAGTCTCAACCTATTCTCTAAATATATCATACCTAAGCCCTAACCCCATTACAACCTGCAAGACCTAAAAAAGTGTGTGTATCGTGCATCTTGCCATCTAATTAGAATTTATTCAAGCATATAGTATAATGTTGCATACTATGAATTTTGATCGAAAAACATAAACACCTGAGAGATTTGGTGAGAGTGTCCGATGAGGTGATAGGCGAAACAATATCATCAAGTAAAAATATGGAAGGTCAATCGACCACGGTAAATAGGCAAAGCTTAAGGTCATGGCAAAAGAAAAAAATTAACTTTATTGGAGTTGGCATGATTAGATAGTCTTAAATTTGCTTGAGGACAAGTAATAAGCTAAGTTTGGGGTTGAGAATAGTCACCATTTCTACTATAGTTATTATCATACTAACAAGTGAAAGTATGCGAGTTATTTGCATTTTCCATAAAGATTGAGTGGTTTATATGCCAGTTTCTTTAATTTTCGTATTTGTTTGTGTTTTAATTATTCCAGTTATTTTTTATCTTTTTAGGAAGGTGAATGTGTTTTGTAGGTTAGATGAAGTCAAAAAAATGTCCAGAAAATGAACGCAACGAATTTTCAGAAGGATTCACCGAGTATATTTTTTAGCTTGTTGCACATCATGACATACCTGTGGTATTTTGATCATATCTAACGCGTCGTAACTCGAAATGACGTGGTAACGGAGGAAAATAAAATATAACATCAAGGGATAAAACTTTTATGAAGACACCAAAGGCTAATTCTAAATTGTCTGCCCATACGCGTATCAATTTGCTCATACGCGTATCAGATCTGAATTTTTTTGTGTCTACACATATGCGTATGGCCAGCCCCCATACGCCCTATACACGTAAGAGACGCCTCAAATGCGTGTTTTAGCTGCCCCATATGCCCTATACGCGTATGGCACACCCCATATGCGTATGGGCGCATAGAATCACAAAAAAAGCCCAGTTTCGAGTATTTTAAGCCAGAAAGTGATTTTTTTAATGGGAGACTTGACTTTTGACGGTAAATCACAAATTAGAAGCTGGAAAATGAAATATATCTAGGTGGAGCATCATATTCAATGGATGTTCGTCATTGAAGACTCTTCATCTTCCTCTTTCTGTAATGTTTATTCAGATTCAGATGTTTGTTTTTATTTTAATTATTATCAGTAGCTAAACACCCCTAACACTTGGGGTGTCCTTGTTCCTGAATTTGTTGATTCTTATGAATTGAAACTTGTAATGACCTAAATTTCCTATTATATTGATTTACTTTTATCGAATTTTATTGCTTTCTCTTTCAGTCAAATTTAAAATTGAGTTACTGTTACCTATTAGGAAGGACTTTCAATAGTAACACTTGATTCAAGTTTTTTAAAGTAGATATCACCTAGGACTAGGGATACCATATAGAAATCATATTGTTCTCAATATTTAATTGCTTAATTTCATGTGTAATTCAGTATGGACATAAGCATTAATTTGAATGATTAAAGGATTGCTCACTAAGGACTTAGGAGCAAACATTCTTGAGAGCCGATAATCAGTAGGGATAAAATTAGTCGTTATAATTTTAATATAAGATTGTTAATAATTCAGGTTCAAACACCCATTCTTTTCATGCTATACTCATAGTATTTTCTACTCTGTTTAATTTGCTGTTATTTTCTCTTTTGAATTAAAACCAAAAAAATATCCTATTTGCTTTTGTTTAACTGAATAGAAACTCGAACTCTGTATCATCACGCAGTTCTTGAGACCGATACTAAGAGATTTCTCATTATTACTATATCGGCAGATTAGTACACTTGCTAATTTATCGATCAAGTTTTTGGCGCTGTTGTTGGGGACTGCTAATGATTATAGAGTTTACAGTTTTATTTTTAGTTGAAATTTTGTTGCTCTGCAAAAAATATTTAGTTTTAATTTTATATTAATTTGAAGTTTATTTTATTATTATAAAAAAAGTAAGATTATTGTTGCATTTTCCATTCTTATATACTTTGCTACTAATAAAGTGTCTGAGTTTTGTAGTCATGTATTTTCTTGATACATTGCCACATGTATCTCCAACGTGTTAGTCGCCTGATTCGGGAATCACTTTGGAAGAGGCGACTAACATTTTTAAAGCATATAAGTGGGAGGTAAGAATTCTTATGAATGAATGTAAGGAAGCTAACTTTTATCCAAATAGGTTTATTTGGTGAAAGTTAATGTTTGAAGATGAATATGTGAAAGAAGAAGAAAAATGTATAACATCAGTTGAAAAAGATGCATTAAGAATAGAAGAATTTGAGGTAAACAATAAATATAGGGAAAGAGAAAAAGAGAAAAAGGCAACTTGAAGATGACCTAGTTATGGATGAAAATCTAAATTTAACGATTTTTGGAGATGTAGACATCCAACAAGAAAATCTCAACAAAAGAGTATCCCTAAAAGCTATTTTAACAACAAGGCAGATGAAAGACAAGAAATTGACAAGTATTGGATGTCATTTATGCCTTGTTCACTAAAATCAAACTGGAAATGATTTAGAAGCAACATCATCAATATCTGAAGTTCATGGGATTGCTACCAAACAAAAGAAAGAAAAAAGATGATGTGTTCTTTGTCTCATATATGCCACCCTAACATGGAATGAGGCGTTAAGCTAATGACGGTAAACAAGCGCTGCTTGGGAGGCAACCCAAGGGAGGTATTCGTAAATTTTTTTATAGTCTTTAATTTTATATTAATTTTTGAGTTTTTGTTTGCTTTCAGTTGGTTTATTTTCTAGTTGTTTACTTTCATCTAGTAAAATAATAATTATCGCTTTAGTGGTTGTGTGAAAAAATACCCAGATTGAATGCGTGTGTGTCCTCTATGCATGCTAACTCACCAAAATTTTTTCTTATATACTTCTGAATGATCTGGTTGATTAAATTGAGTTGTACTGAAGGTTCAACAGGTTTATGGTAACTAGTTGAGAAGCACTATCCAATAAGAGGTATTGTGTAGGTTGTCATTTCTACCCAACATGGTGAGGACAGAAAAAGCCAAACACATTGGTTCATCATGAGAGAGAATTTCGGTATGTATCTATTATTTAGAACTTGTGTAAGTTATTTTCTGATATTAGTTGCATGATGACACATATTTAGGCATGTTGTTTGTTTTAGCCCTAAGCCTTTCAGTCATCCCTTTTTAATTTTTTTTTATCCTTTATATAACCCTTTTGATCCAATTTCCCTTTTGTCTGTTTTTAACCATATCTACAATCGTTAGCCTACTTCATCTACCTACCCTACTTGGAGTAGAAGCATTATGTCTCAAAGATGTCTCGAATTTAAGTTTGGGGTTGCTATTGGAATATCTACCAATAATTTTGAGGTATCAATTAGAAATTGAGGGAATCAAATGAATATGAGTACAAATTTGAAAGAAAAAAAAAAGAAGTGTGTTGGAAATCAACAAACTTGAAAGAAAATAAAAAATAACAACATACTAAATAAAAAAAAAGTAAAAATCAAAAGCCAAAGCCAAAGATAACTTAGTTGAAAGAAATATCATCCATTAGTTTTTAATTCGACATTGTCAATGAGAATAATACTCCTTACTCCAAGTCTCAACCTATTTTCCAAATATATCATACCGGGTCCCAGCCCCATTACAACCTACAAGACCTCACAAAGTGTGTGTATCGTGCATCTTGCCATCTAATTAGAATTCATTCATACATATGGTATAATGTTGCATACTTTGAATTTTTAGTGAAAAAACATAAACACCTAAGAGATTTAGCGAGAGTGTGCAATGAGGTGATAGGTGAAACAATATCATCAAGTAAAAATGTGGAAGATCAATTGACCACGGTAAACAAGAAAAGCTTAAGGCCATGGTAAAAAAGGACTACAGAAGATCCTAGAGGTATGGTATTTTCAAAAAATTTAACATTATTGGAGTTGGCATGAGTAGATATTCATAAATTTGCTTGAGGACAAGAAACAAGCTAAGTTTGGGGTTGTGATTAGTCACCATTTCTTCTATATTTAATTTTCGTATTTGTCTGTGTTTTAATTATTTTTGTTATTTTTGATATTTTTGGGAAGGTTAACGTGTTTTGTAGGTTGGAGGAAGTCAAAGAAATGGTCAGAAAAGGAACACGGCAAATTTTTAGGAGGATTCATAAAGTCTATTTTTCAGCATGTTGCACATCATGATAAACCTCTGGTATTTTGATCATATCTAAAGCGTTGTAACTTTGAATGACGTGCGATAAAAAAAAATGAAATCTAACATCAAGGTCTATAACTTCCAAAGGATAATTCTAAATTGTCTACTCATACGCGTATCGACTTGCTCATACGTGTATCAGATCTGGAAAAAAAATTCTATGCCCATACACATATGGTCTTCCCCCCAAACATCCCATACGTGTATGGGATACCTAAAATGTGTGCTTTAGCTGCCCTATACGCCACATACGCATATGGAACCCACCATACGCGTATGGGCGTCCAAAATCGCAAAAAAAAAAAAAAAAGAAGCCCAATTTCGAGTATTTAAGGCCATAAAGTAATTTTTTTACGGGGAGACTTGATTTTTTATGGAAAAACACAAATTAGAAGCTTGAAAATGAAGTAGATCAAGGTGGAGCATCATTTTCCAAGGATTTTCGCCATTGAAGACTCTTCATCTTCCTCTTTCTTTTAATGTTTGACAAGATTCAGATGTTTGTTTTTATTTTTATTATTATGAGTAGCTAAACCCCCCAATGCTAAGGGGTGTCCCTGTTCTTGAATTTGTTTATTGTTATGAATTGAATCTTGTAATGACCTATATTTCGTATTATTCTGATTTACTTTTATCTAAGTTTAATGCTTTCTTTTTCGTTAAAAATGAGAATTGATTTATGGTTTCCTGTTAGGAAAGACTTTCAACAGTAACGCTTGATTCAAGTATTTTATAGTAGATATCACCTAGGACTAAGGATACCCTATTGAAGCCGTATTGTTCTTGATATTTAATTGCTTAATTTCATCTTTAATTCATTATGGACATAGGGATTAATTTGAATGATTATAGGATTCCTTACTAAGAACTTAAGAGAAAACATACTTGAGAACCGATAATCAGTGGGGATAAAATAAGTCATTATAAGATCAATTTAGGATTGTTATTAATTCAGGTTCAAACACCCATTCCTATCATGCTTTAATCATAATATTTTTTACTATATTTCATTTGTTGTTATTTTCTCTTTTGAATTAAAACCCAAACAAAACCCCTACTTGTTTTATTTAACTAAACTAAAACTCGAACTCTGTATCATCGCACAGTTCTTGAGATCGATACTTTGGGATTTACCATTATTACTATATCATAAGATTAGTGCAATTGTTAATTTTTCGATCAGTAATCCTTAACTGACACCTCTCGGCATCATTGCAAGCCTCTCTGACCCTCTCAAATGAATCACACTCTTGGATGAACACAATTAAAGAGGAAATGAACAAAATAAAGTAAATATGGTATTCCATAGTATTGTGAGTGTTTGTTGAAGACGGGGTATTCCATAGTATTGACGATGAATCACACTCTATGGAATACCTGTTGCGGTGAAAATCAGATAACAAGCTATTTATTAACTTGCATCATATTTCTTTTACAACCGACTTTGATTTATCCAAAGGAAAGGTTCAAGATCGTTAGAAAAACCTAAAGGGGGGAGATCTAAGGTTCGGGGGTTGGTTACGCCTAGGGAAGGTATTAGCACCCTAAACGTCCGTAGTACTCTACGGGAGCCTCTTGTTTTACTTGTTATATCTCACTCGCTTGCTAAAGGTTCTATGCTAAATGTTGAAACCCTAGGGGTTTAGTATCTAAGTATACTCAACAAAGCATCGCATTTTGCACCTACGTATCCTCGGGAATAGAATCAGAGTATGCGTAGTTCTACTAAGTAATGAACTTTTGACTATGGTAAAAGTTCACAGGGGGGAATGAGCACAAGCTCATTCTAGAGTTCAAGAACTCTCTAAATCTAAGTTATAATGGTCCTATGTTGAAGTTTTAGTTAATAGGGAAAGTGAGTATTCATTAGGATGAATACCACATAAAGTTTAGGAACTCTAACCTAAGGCTAGTTATGATTTCATGGCTCTCATGAGGCTAAGAAATAAGGGTATGCTCTTATGAGGCTACTAGGTTAAGGTGGGGGCTATGACTTTAAAAGTCAGCATTAATCACCTTCCTTTGGAATAGGGGAAAGATAATAGTTGGTAAGAATACTAAAAGATAACAAGTTATAAAAGCACATATGATGATGTAAAAAGACATGAATATGATGAGATGAAATAAAATAGAAATAGTCTCGTCTTAATCATGATTTAATCGAGAAATCGATAATCAATGATTCTTGACTTTCATCGACTAAATAGGTGAATAAAATTGAAATAAAGAGAAAGTGGTCTCGTGTTGATCAAAGTCTTGTCAACTCAATAAAATCAACCAAACCATGAGGTTTGTTATGTCATCGACCAAAATAAAGAAAGTGGAATCGAAAAAAAAGAAATTGGTCTCGTCTAAATCAAGATTTAATCGAGAAATCGATAATCTTATATTTTTGACTTTCATTGACCAACGAAAATAAATAAAAAGTGGCCTCACATTTATCAAGACTTTATTGATTTGAAATAATCAAAGTCAAGATTTGTGTAACGTCATCGGCCTAAATAAAAAAGGTTGAACTCATCTTAATCAAGATTTAAATCGGTAAATCGATAATCTTGACATCTGACTTTCATCGACCAAAATAGGATTGGAATGAAAAACAAGTTGGTCTCGTTTACATCAAGATTTAATCGATAAATCGATAATCTTAGATTTTTAACTTTCATCAACCAAAATAAAATAGGAATAAAAATCAAGTTGGTCTCGTTTAAATCAAGATTTAATCGACAAATTGATAATCTTAGATTTTTAACTTTCATCGACCAAAATAAAGAAAATAGAAAGTGGCCTCCTACAAAATCTAGATTTTTAGTGACTTAGAAATAATCAACCAAAATCAAGATTTATATGACATCATTGGCCCAAAAAAATTGAAATAAAATGTGAGTGGAATCAAGACTTAAAATGGTTAAACATTGAAGTCAAAGTCAGGAGAAAAAAAATTTAAAAACCAAGAATCTTAAAAGAAAAAAAATCTTGGAACAAATTAAATAGAATAGAGAGGATCATATGGGCCCAAGGCCCATCACCCCTCAAAACAAAAAAGGGCGGTGGACTGCCAGCAAGGGAAATGGGACATAAACCCAAGAAAACCAATCACCAATGAAACCTAAACCCATGTTGACTCGCTAACTAGTTCAGAAGAGGACAAAGTGAACAACACGGTAAACACGCGTGTTCTCTCCTTCTCTCCTTTTGAAAAAATAGTTCAGAAAAAAACAACAACACAAGGTACGCCTTAGATCCGTCGCCATCGCCGCGTCACGCCCTTGAGATGAAAGACATCATGAGAAATGAAACAGAGGGAAATGATTCAACCTCCTTGTGTTATGCTCTTGCATCATCGTCTCAATTTCTCTTCTCCTCTTTCACCTTAAATCCATTCTCGGTTCTATGTTACGATAAGAAAGGGTTCAATCCTTTTCCTTATTTCTGGTTGGTGGTTCTGATGTGTGGGTGGTGATTGTTGGTTTGTCGGTTGAGGATTGAAGATGAAGGTTTTGGAAATTTGTTGGATATGAATGATGAAGATGGGTTTGTGATTGGTGGAGGGTGGTTCGATGGAAGGTGAGTTTGAAGATTGTCTGAGGAAGATCGATGAAGAATGGCTTGTTGAAATGGTTTAAGAGGAGGTCGGGAAGAAGACGATTCGCGACTGAAACGTCGTGACTCACCTTTAACGATTTCGCAGGTAATAACTTGGTTCTCCTCTCTTTTTCGCTTCCGATTACCTTCTTCTTCTCGGAACTACAATGTTGTTGTTTTGTTGTAGTAAATTGAGGTGCACGATTGTGACGGTGGCGGTTTGTAATCCGCAGAAGGAGGATTGGAGGTGACAGGGTTCACATGATGAAAAGTGTGGTTGTCAGTGGCGAGATTTTGGTGGTGTTGAGGAACTGTTGTTTGAGGATTTGTGAAGGTGGAGAAAAAATGGTGGGAGGTTTGGTTTTGTTGTTTTCGGCGATGATGAAGGTTGAAGGGAAAAAGTGGCGGCTTATGAAAGGAGCAGGGAGTCCGGTAAGTAGAGGCTTAAGGTTGCAGATTTGGTGTCTGTGAAAATTTGTGGTGGTCCGTCTAAAGTCCTCGAAGGGACTCCTGGTGAAGAAGAGGTATGCCATTCTGTTTTTTGAAAACTCTCCCAAACCCTTTCTCTTCTCTGCTATTTAACTTCCCCTCAAAAAAATAATTGGTTCTTCAATTTCAATTGAATTTTTGACCGTTGTTGAATGTTCATTTTCAGACTGCAGGGGAGCATACGGTTTCGCAGGTTGGACCCTTTTGGAGCATTGTCTTCTTCACTGAGTTGTTGTGTACAGACCATAGCAGTGGCAGCTAGCAAGGGTGGACTAGATTCCTACATTTTGTTGATTTTTCTTGTAAACAAATGATATGTAACTTCACGCTGAAAACTAACTCAAAGAAGCCTTTTAGGCCGTCTTGTGGAAAATGATACTAGGTCCAATATCTTAATTGATTTAACCTTTAATTGGCGATGGTGTCTTGAAATTTGTATCTTTCAATCCTTGTAATTTTCTTGAGTTGTGAAAAGCTTTGTAACAAGTCCACTTTTGGATGTATAGGCTCCCTTGGATGAAAACAAATACGTGGTTCACCGTGATGGCTTTGAATTACATTACACTTCATATGAAAGGTCTCTTTTAATTTTAAAACCAACTCAAAGATTTACAAATGTAAACTCAAAAGCGCAACACCAATTTATTAAGATGAAACCTAATTTAATCTTCAAATGATTAGCCTTGGATATATGACCGGTGATGAGCGGTATGATGAACATGGATGAATTGACCCTAATGTGCAATTGATATGATGTAATTAGCCTTCTTGCGAATTAGAGCAATGGTATGGTAGCATGATAACACGGCTGGAACCTTAACTATTGTGATCTGGACTTCTGAGCTTTGAAAAGAAATGAGTTTTGAACCACTTGAATTGTAAACGGTCTTTCAATCTTGTATGGACTTCTCAAATCTTATAATCAAAGCATAACGCGAATCACATGGAAAAATGCTTGCCTTTTTGTAACTTGAAATGGTGGATTTTCATATGAATCAATTCTTGTCAAAATTCAGAATTAAAAGATGGAACCAAATATAGTTTGAAGTTTTGAAAACTTAAACATAGACTTTACGACTTCATGGTGTGGCTCATGGATCAAAACTTGTCAAGGCTCAAGGATTGGAAGATGCCATGTCTTGACTTTAAACTTAAAGCTTAAACCCTTGGTGATAAATTCCAAATGGAGACCTCTCTATCACAATTCCAATAAAACTTGGCGCTTTAAAAGGGAGATGATGTAGGGGCTTTAGGTTAACCTTGTAAACCTGTGACACAATGGACCTGAATTTGCATCTTGGAAAACAACCTTCTAATTTCTTCTAGAGTGAATTTTCCTTGGTAGACCAAAAATAAAACACAGAGCACATCTCTTAAGTCTGGAAAGGCTGAGGAGTCTGAAGGAAGAAAGGCTTAGTGGTGGTTTAGGGACCAAAAAGAGTGAGGGCACAATCAAACATGTCTAGAGGAACTCCACAAACACACACATAACCCAGCTTTCAGGACCTTGAATCTCCTGCAGCAGCACCTGTACTCATAAATGAAACAAACAAGCAAAAAAACTAGATAAACCGATTAGATATGCCTGAATGATTGACCTAATATGATATGCAGAAGATCAGTGGATCTAAGGGTAAAATTTGGGGTACAACAGTTGCCTTTATTTAAATAGCTTTACCGGATGACACGAGGAACGAAGATCCTCAGGACCTCAAGGTGAAAGGTATTTAAATATAGCAAACTGAAAATTTTACTCTTAGATGCAAAGACATGCAATGCTACTAATATGATGATATGATGCCATGCAAAAATGCAAGAATGTAGACAAAACAAAACACAAAAGAAAGAACTGCCAACACAGAGGGAAGCTTCACTGGGGAAGCAAGAAGAAGGTTAGTATCCACGAGGAAGAGACTCCTTGGGGATGCAGGCTAACCAACAAAAGAGACTCACTAGGGAAACCCGAGGCAACACTAGGGATAGAAAACAAAAGGGATTCTCCACCTGGGAAAGATCCAGAGAGGTGGACGACAGGTTCAAGCATGACCGGACGACACCGGGGAAAAGGCACAACTTACTGGGCAAGAAGCCAGAAAGAAAACACGAACACCACCAGGGGATCAGTTGAAACAAAAGGATAGACACCCGAGAAGGATCTTCTGGGGATTTCTTAGGCTGAAGAGTTCAAACGGGGTCTTCAAGAAAAGCCAGAAAAGACAGAGACAAACTCTGCGCGCCAGATAAAAAACACCTGGAATGAGCAATACTGGTTCAAGATAACCTGATATAAGCAAACAGTTCACGATAACCGAAGATAAACAACTTGATTTTAAATGGGAGCAAGGTTAATGAGTCAAGAATAGACTCTGGTACTCAAATAAGAGTTGGTTGAGATAACACATAATCTGCTTTATGAAGGAAAACCAGTATGAGCCAAAAAGAACCTTATTGGAGATTGAACCAAGAAATAGGCCCCAATAAAGGTATCTAGAATGATTGATCATCAAGGATAGATACCATTCTAGAAGGATCCGCAATGAAGATTGAACCGAAAAACGGTCTTCACTGGGAAAAAACATCCAAAGTGATGGAACAACAGGTTTAAGTATGACCGGTTGGCACTTTAGAGATATAACCTCATTGGAGATAGAACCAAAGATGGGCCCCAATAAAGGTATCTAGAATGATTGATCATCAAGGCTAGATGACATTCTAGAAAGGGTCCGCAATGAAGATTGAACCGAAAAAACGGTCTTCGCTAGGAGAAAACATCCAAAGTGATGGAACAACAGGTTCAAGTATGACCGGTTGGCACTTTGGAAAAAGAAGAACCTTATTGGAGATTGAACCAAGAAATGGGCCCCAATAAATGTATCTAGAATGATTGATCATCAAGTCAAAACATGACTAGATGACATTCTAGAAAGGATCCGCAATGAAGGTTGAACCGAAAAACGGTCTTCATTTGGAAAAGACATCCAAAGTGATGGAACAACAGGTTCAAGTATAACCGGTTGGCACTTTAGAAGAAAATAGGACCTTATTGGAGATAGAACCACAAGATGGGCCCCTATAAAGGTATAGTATCTGATAGGCTAGTACCGGGGTTGCATAACTGGAGATGAAATTTCCTGGGGAATACCCGTTATGGTTGCAAAAAGGATGAGTAATACCAGAGATAGATAAGCTGCTTATTAGAGACTTCCACTTATCGCCAAAAAAACAAACTTCTTCAAGAGATTGCTGCTTCAAAGATATGTTGATATCACAACAAATGTTGGAGAAAGGATCATGTCTTCAATGTGGATCTTGAGATTCTTCCTGCGAGACACAGTGCAAAATAAATACACATTCAAAGATAGGTTAAAAACCACACCTGCCAAAGACCAAAGTTCAATCTAGGGACAAGCTAGAAGGAAACAGTCAAACAAGACTCCAATTGAGGAATGAGCTCAAATAGGGATTTATCTTATCCGAATGTGGAAAAGATAACTGAACCAACCATCATCCACGAGAATAAAACTCTGTGGGGAATTCAGAAAAGATGGGCACTTTATGCCTAGGGCTGGCAACTCTATTGGAGAGGATAGATAAACCCAATCACTTGGGGAGATAAACGCCAAAGTGAACAAAAATAGGTAAACACCAGAAAAGGAAGCAGAAATGCTAAGATGTTATGCGCATGAGTGCTTATGCCATGCTTATGCTGACAAAACAGACAGAAAGTGAAACTAGAGATGAAATAAACGTCTCGACAAGGACACCCAGCCAAACTCATCAGAATAGACCAATACTGGGGATGAAGAAGAATCAACAACTTCACTGGTGAAAAGGGTATTCCACCTGAGGTATAACATCATGAGGATTGCCATCATGAGCTCAATTTCCTTAATGGAGAATTGCCAAGGTTAGATGAAGTAACAATTTACTAGGAAGCTGGCAAAGGATATCACAAGAACATGGTAGTTCTGCATCCTAACTTACATGATGATCACCATAATAAACAACAACTCTTGCAATATGTAATCCTCAAATCTTCTCTGCCCCAGATTACATGGTATGTTGGGAGAAAATACCAAGAGGATTTTACAGAAGAATCGACATACGAAATGCTTTAATATCTTCAAACTCTTAGATTCATGAATCTCGGCGTCACTGCCCCAGATTAACGGCGTTTGCACAACAAAGTCTTTGAACTTGCTTCAGACGGTTGTTGACAACTGGGGAAGAGAAGTCCCAGCCTAATTGGCCTTTTAGAGATTTACCGAATCTCGACTTGACTACCTCTGATTAACTGGTTTGTGAGGGTAAGTCATCAAAAGGATTTCACAGAAGAATTGACGCACCATATGCTTCAATGTCTTCAAACTTTTGAAAAGAAATGAATCTAGACATAAATGCCCCAGTTCAACTGTATTCGTGATACTCAAACTGTAGTAAAAACGACTGGGGGACAAAATTTGCCCCTGCTGATGGGTCACTGTCATACCCCAAATTTTGACCACTAAGATTTCCCATCATTGTGCAAATCATCATCACAGTGTGGATGAACCATCATGCCTCATCAAATGCCTCAAGGGTTGTTGAGCATTCACTACAATCAAAATTAGGGTTTTAAGCCTTCTCAGAGCCTTAGACAAAGGATCAATTAAGGAATGACTTGATCTTCAACTTATCTAGCCTCTAAAATATCCACAATGGATCAAAAGGACTCCCACTTCAAGGATTAAGCACAAGGTTGCTCCCTTCTAGGTGGATCAAGTCTCAAGATCGCCAGTGTCACCAAATTAGGGTTTTGGTCGACCAGGGGCTCCAGATGGAAATTTTTCATCTGGGCACAAGCCAATGATCCAAAACATTACCTAATATACTCCATGGAACCTCATGGACCCAATCATCAAGTCAATTTGACCTCAGGGGAAGCATACATCAAAAATCAGGAATTAGGGTTTCTTGACCTAATTCACCCCTAAGTTTACTTTTGGGACAAATCATGAACCAAGACCTAAAGACATGATTTGGAGGGCTTTAATATACTCTATTGATCCATTTGGAACAATGGATTAATCCAAGAAGCTTGAGCAACAAGTCTCAATTTCATCTGCACCACAATTAGGGTTTCGCGAGGAAAGTCAACTGTAACTTTGACGTTTGACCAGGACATGCTCCCAAGCCCTAAGGCATGATTCAATATACCCTATGACACCCATGGAACATGTCCATCAAGTTTGATTTAGGTCAAAGACATGATTTCCTGAAGAATTGCACAGTTTGGAATTCATCTGATAAAAAGTCAACTGTGCACAAAAGTCAACTTTGACTTTTTGAGATTTTTCACCAAAATGGATTTTTAACCCTAAAATGATGTTAATGTATGATTTGAATCATCATTCATCAATAAAAATCAAAGAAAGTGGGATAACTTGTAAAAGGGGTAACCATAAAAACTTAGAAAAATTTCTAAGTTATGGAAAAAGTGACACTAATGTGCCAACTTTGGAGGACCATAACTCCTAAACCACAAGGCCATTGTTCCCCATTCAAATATTGATTTGTAGATCACATTGCCCTCTACAAAAGCTTCATACTGACCTATGTCCAAATTCCTCATGGATTTTGAGTTATGGAGTGATCAAAATCAAGAAAAGTCACTTTGTTCCAACACTTAGTGAAAATTTCACTAAGTCAGAATCTGCCTTTACTTTTTTCCAAATGTAGGGGGATTTTTCACTTGGATTCAAAAGAGATCAAAACCAAACATGTTCAAACAGTTGTTATATCATGTGAGGGCTTTCCAAAATGACCAAGAATATTACCAAATTCAATTTGAGCCATGAGATATGACATTGGCAAGTTAGCTTGCTGAAATCTGCCAAGGCAAGACAGATTTTGCACTTTTGGTCGATTTGCCAAAATCAACCAAATCCAAATACTCCTATCCACTTGGACACCTCTGAGGATTGAATCTAAAGGGGACAATCACTGAGTCAAGCCTCCAAAGTCTTTGGAACAAGAAATAGCATGTTGAACCTAGAATTGCCAAAATAGGGACAAGACTTCAATTTTGGAATGGAGCATTCAATGGAAGCATCAAGGTGGCATGGACTGAGCTCTTAGAAACTGAATTCAATCAAGACTTATCCAAGACCAAGGGGACCAGCAGCCTGTGCCCTAACCTCTAGTCAATGGCTAGAGGAGACTTGGATTTTCATTTGCCAACATTGGCCTAACCTACTCAGCAGTTGCCATTCACTATTCCTTGCAAAACAAACTTACTCTACTATAAATAGAGATCAATTGTGATCAGTTTGAGTACACCAAAGCCATCAAACATATGCTTTCCTCAAAATCTCTTCTTTCACTCCAATTTTTCCTTCTAAGGCAAGTCACTATCGGGTTTTGAGTTTGAGAGCTTTTCCAATCAAACCAATCACACACACACCTCATATACATCACATATGAGCTGATCAAACACTTAAACAACATCTGGAACACTGATTTCTCATAATCACCAGTCAATTGCTCTAGGTTTTAACCAAGTTGCAGTTGAGATGCCATGAAGTGATCCAGCCAATTTCCATCAAGTCTAACCATTCAAACACACTCCATAGGGTGTAGGGAAGCTATTCAGATCATCACAATTCATCTGTAACACCTCCTACTCAGAAATCAATTTGCTCTTGCTGTCACAACCTAGAGGTAAGCCTAAACTTGGTCATCTCTCAATCTATGCATATTTCCTCGCACAATACTTTTGCCAAATGTTCATAATCATGCATGGAATGTTTCCCCTCAAGTAATTGCTTTGTTTAAATCGTGTATCAAAAATCCCAGCCTTCATGCAGAATTTAGGGTTCTTGAGGATTTTTCGTGATTTCTTGTTTTATGCTTAATTTAAATGAAATTAATTGTCATAAACATGATCGTGAGGTTGAAACGAGTTGATTGGTATGTGGATTGCATGATATGATCAAGTATTCAGTGAGATTGGATAGAAAATGCAAATCTGGGAAACTCAGAACAAGCGCGTGTTCTTGCCTTTGTTCTTGGCGCCATTTTCCAACATTTGAATATTTGAATTTTGTGATTTTTATTTAATTGATTCAAAAATTAATTTCTCTCTGAGTTTTAATGATTTTGAGTTGATTCTTTTTTTAATAATTCACAAAAATGTTAAAATATTTTATTTTCCCAAAAAATCCCAAAAATATTATTTATTTCATATAATTGATATTTTTGCAAAGAATTAATATTTTAATTATTTTTGACATTTTGAATATTTTTTCCACCTTGATTTTGCAACTTTTAATGCCTTCTAATTATTTTGTAGGTCAATACTTAATTTTTGAAGCATTAATCCAAGATCACAATTTGTTTTCCATATGTTAAACAATTTTGATCATTTTAATTGAATTTTTATTCAATTAAAATACATTTTGAAAACAAATTAGGGTTTTTGGATTAATTCAACCCTCATAAATCATTTTCAAAACACTTTGGGCCTCTAATAGAGTGTAACACCCAATCCTTTTTTTAACCAAATCATTTTTGGGCCTCAGTGTATTGTATAAGTCCCGATACCGTCAAAAACAAACGGCGCGATCGTCGCCTTTTGAAAAATAACTTCTGGGCCTCTCCTTGAGCTATAAGACCCATTCAAAACTTTTGGGCCTCTAATAGAGTGTAAGACCCAATCCCCTTTTAACCAAAACAATTTTGGGCCTCACTTATTGTATAAGTCCGTTTGCGTTAAAAGAAAACTTCGGCGCGATCGCCATTTTTAACGAAAAGTCATCTGGGCCTACCCTCGTGTTATAAGCCTCACTCTTTTTCTTTAAAAACCTTTTTGGGCCTCTTGAGAGAGTGTAAGACCCATCCCTTTGTACAGAAAACCTTTTTGGGCCTCAGTCACTTGTATAAGTCCCTCTGTACAAATTCAAACAGTGCGCTCACTAGTAAAACCTCGGGCCTCTCCTTGAGCTATAAGCCCCAAATCTTTCATTTCAAAGCACTTTCTCCTTTGATTTTGAATATGCTGTTGTTTTCAATTTTTCTTTGTTGAAGAACTAACCAAACAGCATGGAAGCTCTACAACCGAGTAAGTGTTTATACGCTTTCATTTACCGCTTTCATATACATATAATTGTATTGTGTGGCTGTTTCGCTGTAAGTCTTCTTTCATAAACTCATATCAACTGTGTAATAATAGTATAGATATTTAAAGTTTCCCCGGCAACTACGTCTAGCATTAAGCCCGTTGGTCACTCTTAAATAGTCAAAACTAGATCCCCATAGGATTACCAGACACAGTCTTCCCTCCTCTTGGGGTTAAACAATATGGAGATATGAAAGGCAGCATTCTCGGTGAACCCTTTCATAGACTGTCACTCGTAGAAGCTGTCAAAGAAACTCTACTCCCCAGAGATGATCTCTTCTCCGTGAATTGCATCTCTTGAGTTTCTTCCAAATTCTCAGACTTTCCTGGCTTGATCTATTCTTGGTGAATGGCATGTCTTGAATTTCTCGGGGTTTGGGGACCCACGGGCTTCTTAAAAGCACTTGTCAAGAAACTCTACTCCCAGATATGAATGTATTCTCCGTGAATGGCATCTTTGAGTTTCTTCCAAATTCTCGAACTTTCCTGGCTTGATCTATTCCTTACGAATAGCCTGTCTTGAATTTCTCGGTGTTTGGGGACCCACGGGATTCTTAAAAGCATCGGCCTCCTCTTAGGCATCGTACAAGGACCCACAGGCTTCCTAAAAGCATCCCCGCCTCCTCTTGGGCTTAGTACAAGGACCCGTCGGCTTCTTAGAAGTATTCACAGCCTCCTCTTAGGCTTCGTATAATGATCTCTTCCTCCGGGAATGATAGCCTCCTCTTGGGCTTAGTACAAGGACCCGTCGGATTCTTAAAAGTTTCCAGCCTCCTCTTGGGCTTCGTACAAATTGTCCCAACGACCTCCTAGAGGTATAGGAACAGAACTTAGTCATCTCCATAGAACAGTCCTTTCAAAGAGTCTACTACTGTTTCTCAAAGCATAGTACAAAAGTTGAAACTCTAGACACGGACATTCTAATATCCTTGAGTCTCATAGACATTCTCAAGTGACCCCTTCGTTAAATAGGAAGGAAACCCGTAGACTCGGACAGTCTCAATACCCTTTGGATTTCCCATTTCCTTAAAGAACAGGAAATAACCCCTATCCTTGGAACAAATCCTTGAGTACAGTATTACTCATATAAGAACTGATTTTCTCTTTTAAAATCAGTATACTGGACCTGTCACTCAACTGAAACAGTCACAGTAGCCTTCTCTTGGGCTTTGTACAATGATTCTCCCCAGCGGAGCTAACAATTTTAGCCTCCATCTCGGGCTTTATACGAGATGCTAAAAGACTCCCTAGTTGAGTCAAAACCTTTTAGCCTCTCTCTCGGGCTTTGTACGAGACACAAAAAAACCCTCATGTTGGGCCCATAGCCTCCTCTTAGGATTTGTATAAGAAAACCACTGGTTGATCCAATCAACCTTTTAGCATCAAAGTTGTGCCTCGTTCACAGTACACAAACATCAACAACTCCTTTTCCCTCATCTAATTGTTGTAAGCGGCAAGCCTCTGGATCATCTACATCCATGCCATTGTCCCTCTTTTAGCATGAGAAATTCCTAAGGAAAGATAGCATTGCTCTACACTGAGTTAAAGTCTTCTCCTTCAGGTTAAAATCTCCTATAAAGGAAATTATGGCATTGCCGGATTCACACATCCCGGTTAAAGTAATTCACCTTTATAAACAGTTGTGACATATAACCCCCTCTTTAGAGATGACAAATTCTCTCTAAAGTCAAACCCTTTTAGCTTCACATCTTGGGCTTTGAACAAGATACAAATAGACCTTTAGCTTCACGTCTTGGGCTTTGAACAAGACACCAAAACCCCATTTCCTCCCATAGAATAGGAGGAACTACGAACGCTCTGATTTCCCTATTTTGGTAAACGGGAATACGTAGGCATAAGATTGAAAGAAAAATCTTAGCGAGCACACTAAACAAAAACCCAAAATCCCATACTTTCATATATCCGTCCTAACATTTCAACCGATAGCCTAAAACACCCCTTTCCAACAAAATAACCTAGGAGAGACCCCGGATCTTTGTAGCATCTGTAAATCAACAGTTTTGACTGTTTAACCTCAGTATGCAAGCAGGGTTAATTTGAGACATCTATTTCCCTTCCTTCATCAGCTTTAATAGGATAAAAAATGAATCGAGCTGTAGTACCAGAGCGATCGTGCTTCGCAACCACATCCAAAAATCACTCACTACAGTCACTGGAGTCCACACTTGTCATAAGATGATCTCAAGAAGACTTGTTCCAGTATTTTAAACTTTGACGAGTTCTGCCCCTGATTTAACAGATTGGCAAATCCTTCCGCTTGGTTGCCCCTGACTGAGCTTCCTTTATCAAGTCGAATCCTCTAGCTGGCTGCATTTGTTGGGATTGCTTTGAATTTGTTTTGATTTTACAAACAAGTATTTTTCATCAAAAATTGGCAATTTCAATGCGATATTCATGCAAGCTTTTGAAATCAAGTTTTATTGATGAAACACACACGGTGGAATGATTAAATAAAAAACAAAGTGAATCTAGTCATTTATGGAATGATAGATGAAGTGATCAACACACGCGAATAACAAAGATTATTAGGAGTCAGGTTAATCAACCTTGTTGTAGTATGCTTTCAAAACAACCTTACCTCAATTAGGTCTTTTAAAGGTTGTAGCGTGGCTTGGTTCATGGTTTATGAAACAAAGGATAAAGGCTCAAAGCTTATTTGTCCCACCCAATCTTCGTGATGAACTCCGATCCTAAACTCAGTTAACTCAAGCTATACATTCATGTTTCCAAAGGCTAGGAAGTCACTTGATTTGAGGGAGTTGACTGGCACCTTACACGAAGCGCTCGTATTTGATTGCATAACCAAATTAAACTGAGAACTACCCTGCCCCAAGGTTGAGATTTAAGGGTTTTTATGTGCAAGAGAAGAAAACTCATACTTCTAGGCTCGAAGGGTAATCAAGGGATTATCTTCCTTATTTCTCCAGTGTTTAGGAATTGAAACAATGCCTTATATCATCGGCAAGGTTTAATCGGCAGCATACCACAGCAATTATGAATATAACGTTTTCATCATCCTCCCCAATCTTTGTTTAAACAAACAGTTGAATAAAGGGAGTGAAACAAGGTGAAGATATATTTTATATTTTTATGAAAATAGAATGAGTGAAACGAATGGAATTAATCCAAAAGATGCACAAACATTTCATTAACCTTGCCAACTTGAAAGTACAACAAAGCTTATAGGCAAATACAAATTCAAAGTGCAAAGGAAATACAATAAAAATTGCTGAAACAGCCAAAAGATTGATAGCTTTAGGGAATCAAATACAGAAAATCAAGGAGGAGCTCAATCACAGTCCATTTTTGTCTTGATACATCCTTTACTTATCTCGTGAGCGGGTAAGGATTGTTCTTGATATTAGGCTAAGATCCATCGAAAGACAAAATGTTTCTCTCCACTAAGTCCTTCACAATATGCTTCAAAGCAAAACAACTTTCTAAATTATGGCCTGGTGCACCTTCATGGAATGCACAATGAGCGTTGGGATTGTAAGAAGGTGGAAGCGGATCAGGAGGTGGGCCTGATGACTTTGTAGTTATTAATCCTTGTTGCACTAAAGCAGGATACAATGATGTATACATCATAGGAATGGGAGGAATCAGAGGCCTTTCACCCTTTCTTTTGCTTGGAATGTTCTGACGGGAAACTTAAGTCTGTTGGCGATAAGTAGGAGCGTTGGGCGCTCGTTGATACACTGGTGGTTGAGGAACTGACTGATAAACGGAAGCTTGGTGGTTGAATGTTGGCGCGATGGTGGCCATATAAGGTTGCTGAACAGGATAGCGCTGCTGTTGATGCTGACGCTTCCAGAACTGATTTTTCTTGTTTTTGTTTGTCATCACTGCATTAGTATCCCCTTCCCTTTTGAAGGATATCTTGGCATTGTCGCTTGGACTACCAGCTCTCTTGGTCATTTTTCCACTCTTCAGACCAAGCTCTACTTTAATCCCCACAGCCACAATATCGGAAAAACTAGCAGACACGCTACTGATCATCCTTTCGTAGAACTCCGGTCTCACTGTATCGACAAACCAATCAGTTGACTCTTTTTTAGATAAAGGTGGGTCTACCTGCGAAGCCAACTCTCTCCATCTCTGTGCATACTCTTTAAAAGACTCGGTATCACGCTGTGACATGCTCAATAATTATCTACGATCTGGCGCGAGGTCCATGTTATATTTGTAATGCTTTACAAAAGCATCAGATACATCTTGAAAGCGTTGGATCTTAGATTGGTCCAAAGTCAAATACCACTTTGCAGCAGCCCCTATCAAACTATCTTGGAAGCAGTGGATCATCAACTTATCATTATCCATAAACGCAGCCATTCGTCGGTAATACATGACCAAATGCGACTTAGGACAGGTCGCACCTGAGTATAGGTCGAAATTGGGTAGTTTGAACTTGGGTGGTATTACCAAGCCTGAGACTAAGCACATGTCTTTAGCATTAGTATTAAATACATTGCTCTTTTCCATTGCTTTCAATTTCCTCTGAATTTTCTCTACACTTTCCTTCAGCCTTTCATGTCGATTATCCCCTTCTTTGGACATATTGACATAATCATAAACCGGATGTGGGTTCTGAAAAATTGGGTGCACCTGAGCTTGCACTGCTGCTGGAGCGAAGGTAGGAATAGCTTGAAAAGCCTCATGGACCAAAGAAACAGCTTGTTGAGTAGAAGTGATGGCTGGAGCACGTATAAAGTTAAAAGGCATGCCCAAAGTAGGGTTCACAGTAGTAACGGGAGGTTCTACAGTTGTAGTGATAATCTCGGAGACCACCGTTGCTTGTGTATCCATCTTTGCTCTCATAACTTGAATTGCTTCCAGAATCTTCCCCATTCCTCCTCGGAGCTCACTCAATTCATTGTTGACTCTGTCTATCTCACAGTATTGTTCAGACATCCTTTGTCGAGTGTGTCGGGAATTCAATGACGATTCTGAAGGGAAAACGGAGACATGAGACGAAGACAGAGAGGAAATGCACATGCTATGACATGATGCAAATGAGATGCTAATGCAAGCCAAATGTTTTCAAGGAACTCAAAGGCAAGTTGAAAAACTCTTCTGGAAAAACTGAAAAATCTTTTTTGTTTTAAAAATCTAAGCTCTATTGATCTTTGAAAAGGGGACAAACATTTGAGTTCCTCGAAACCAAAGGGCTAAGAATGCTTGAATGTAGAGATGCATAAAGCACACGAGCACAAACATATGTACACACAACAAAACATACAAATCCTAGGTTTAGGGTTCACATGAATGGAGCCAAGGTCTACCCACCCCAATAGGTATGTACTACTGGTTTTCACCTGCTGAACGGGGTTCTAAGAAGTTCCCAGAGTCGACAACCCATCTTTCGGATTTTATCAACTTCCCAATTGCTCGGTGATTAATAAAATTCTCAAGAGAGTCTCGTCTGAATGTAGTATCGCGTAGCAACCATTTAGGATTACTCCCTCACAATCATCGCACTACATCCTAAATAGGCCAAGTGGGGTAAAAGGGTAACTAAAGGTCCTCAGTATCTCTGGCTCCTAGGTCGAAAGTAGTAACGCATTCACAATTGCTCGTTCAACATATACCACTTCTGAGAGGGCCTCAACTGAGTGTGGACTTCAAGTTCACTCCTTTGGGATTTCTCCCTCGAAGTTTCCTTGACTATGCCCATGATCCTAATCAAATGTGTACTCTCAAGTCTGGGTTAGGACTTATCTCACCACTCAATGGTAGCATACCAACCCAAAGAAGAAATCAAACAGAGATATATACAGATATATACAGATAGCAAGAAAGCAATACATAAACAACATAAATAAAGCAAGGTGGACTTAACCCTCAAAAATACTTCCCTAGTGAAGTCGCCATTTCTGTTGCGGTGAAAATCGGATAATAAGCTATTTATTAACTTGCATCATATTTCTTTTACAACCGACTTTGATTTATCAAAAAGAAAGGTTCAAGATCGTTAGAAAAACCTAAAGGGGGGAGATATAAGGTTCGGGGGTTGGTTACGCCTAGGGAAGGTATTAGCACCCTAAACGTCCGTAGTACTCTACGGGAGCCTCTTGTTTTACTTGTTATATCTCACTCGCTTGCTAAAGGTTATATGTTAAAGGTTGAAACCCTAGGGGTTTAGTATCTAAGTATACTCGACAAATCATCGCACTTTGCGCCTACGTCTCCTCGGGAATAGAATCAGAGTATGCGTAGTTCTACTAAGTAATGAACTTTTGACTATGGTCAAAGTTCACAGGGGAGAATGAGCATAAGCTCATTCTAGAGTTCAAGAACTCTCTAAATCTAAGTTATAATGGTCATATGTTGAAGTTTTAGTTAATAGGGAAAGTGAGTATTCATTAGGATGAATACCACATAGAGTTTAGGAACTCTAACAAGGCTAGTTATGATTTCATGGCTCTCATGAGGCCAAGAAATAAGGGTATGCTCTTATGAGGCTACTAGGTTAAGGTGGGGGCTATGACTTTAAGAGACAACATTAATCACCTTCCTTTGGAATAGGGGAAAGATAATAGTTGGTAAGAATACTAAAAGATAACAAGTTATAAAAGCACATATGATGATGTAAAAAGACATGAATATGATGAGATGAAATAAAATAGAAATAGCCTCATCTTAATCATGATTTAATCGAGAAATCGATAATCAATGATTCTTGACTTTCATCGACTAAATAGGTGAATAAAATTGAAATAAAGAGAAAGTGGTCTCGTGTTGATCAAGGTCTTGTCAACTCAATAAAATCAACCAAACCATGAGGTTTGTTATGTCATCGACCAAAATGAAGAAAGTGGAATCGGAAAAAAAAAGAAATTGGTCTCGTCTAAATCAAGATTTAATCGAGAAATCGATAATCTTATATTTTTAACTTTCATTGACCAACGAAAATAAATAAAAAGTGGCCTCACATTTATCAAGACTTTATTGATTTGAAATAATCAAAGTCAAGATTTGTGTAACGTCATCGGCCTAAATAAAAAAGGTTGATCTCGTCTTAATCAAGATTTAAATCGGTAAATCGATAATCTTGACATCTGACTTTCATCGACCAAAATAGGATTGGAATGAAAAACAAGTTGGTCTCGTTTACTTCAAGATTTAATCGATAAATCAATAATCTTAGATTTTTAACTTTCATCGACCAAAATAAAATCGGAATAAAAACCAAGTTGGTCTCGTTTAAATCAAGAATTAATCGACAAATCGATAATCTTAGATTTTTAACTTTCATCGACCAAAATAAAGAAAATAGATAGTGGACTCCTACAAAATCTAGATTTTTAGTGATTTAGAAATAATCAACCAAAATCAAGATTTATATGACATCATTGGCCCAAAAAAATTGAAATAAAATGTGAGTGGAATCAAGACTTAAAATGGTTAAACATTGAAGTCAAAATCAGGAGAAAAAAAATTTAAAAACCAAGAATCTTAAAAGAAAAAAAAAATATTGGAACAAATTAAATAGAATAGAGAGGATGATATGGGCCCAAGGCCCATCACCCCTCAAAACAAAAAAGGGCGGTGGACTGCCAGCAAGGGAAACGGGCCATAAACCCAAGAAAACCAATCACCAATGAAACCTAAACCCATGTTGACTCGCTAACTGGTTCAGAAGAGAACAAAGTGAACAACACTGTAAACACGTGTGTTTTCTCCTTCTCTCCTTTTGAAAAAATAGTTCAGAAAAAAACAACAACACAAGGTATGCCTCAGATCCGTCGTCATCGCCGCGTCACACCCTTGAGATGAACGACATCGTGAGAAATGAAACAGAGGCAAATGATTCAAGCTCCTTGTGTTATGCTCTTGCATCGTCGTCTCGATTTCTCTTCTCCTCTTTCACCTTAAATCCATTCTCGGTTCTATGTTACGATTCGAAAGGGTTTAATCCTTTTCCTTATTTCTGGTTGGTGGTTCTGATGTGTGGGTGGTGATTGTTGGTTTGTCGGTTGAGGATTGAAGATGGAGGTTTTGGAAATTTGTTGGATATGAATGATGAAGATGGGTTTGTGATTGGTGGAGTGTGGTTCGATGGAAGGTGAGTTTGAAGATTGTCTGAGGAAGATCGATGAAGAATGGCTTGTTGAAATGGTTTAAGAGGAGGTCGGGAAGAAGACAATTCGCGACTGAAACGTAGTGACTCACCTTCAACGATTTCGCAGGTAATAACTCGGTTCTCCTCTCTTTTCGCTTCTGATTCCTTTCTTCTTCTCGGAACTACAATGTTGTTGTTTTGTTGTTGTTAATTGAGGTGCACGATTGTGAGGGTGGCGGTTTGTAATCTGCAGAAGAAGGATTGGAGGTGACAGGGTTCACATGATGAAAAGTGTGGTTGTCAGTGGCGAGATTTTGGTGGTGTTGAGGAACTGTTGTTTGAGGATTTGTGAGGGCAGAGAAAAAATGGTGGGAGGTTTGGTTTTGTTGTTTTCGGCGATGATGAAGGTTGAAGGGAAAAAGTGGCAGCTTATGAAAGGAGCAGGGAGTCCGGTAAGTAGAAGCTTAAGGTTGCAGATTTGGTGTCTGTGAAAATTTGTGGTGGTCCCTCTAAAGTCCCCGAAGGGACTCCTGGTGAAGAAGAGGTATGCCATTCTGTTTTTTGAAAACTCTCCCAGACCCTTTCTCTTCTCTGCTATTTAACTTCCCCTCAAAAAAAGAATTGGTTCTTCAATTTCAATTGAATTTTTGACCGTTGTTGAATGGTCGTTTTCAGACTGCAGGGGAGCGTACGAATTCATAGGTTGGACCCTTTTGGAGCATTGTCTTCTTCACTGAGTTGTTGTGTACAGACCATAGCAGTGGCAGCTGGCAAGGGTGGACTAGATTCCTACATTTTGTTGATTTTTCTTGTAAACAAATGATATGTAACTTCACGCTGAAAACTAATTCAAAGAAGCCTTTTGGGGCGTCTTGTGGAAAATGATACTAGGTCCAATATCTTAATTACTTTAACCTTTAATTGGCCATGGTGTCTTGAAATTTGTATCTTTCAATCCTTGTAATTTTCTTGAGTTGTGAAAAGCTTTGTAACAAGTCCACTTTTGGATGTATAGGCTCCCTTGGATGAAAACAAATACGTGGTTCACCGTGATGGCTTTGAATTACATTACACTTCATATGAAAGGTCTTTTTTAATTTTAAAACCAACTCGAAGATTTACAAATGTAAACTCAAAAGCGCAACACCAATTTATTAAGATGAAACCTAATTTAATCTTTAAATGATTAGCCTTGGATGTATGACCGGTGATGAGCGGTATGATGAACATGGATGAATTGACCCTAATGTGCAATTGATATGATGTAATTAGCCTTCTTGCAAATTAGAGCAATGGTATGGCAGCATGATAACACGGCTGGAACCTTAACTATTGTGATCTGGACTTCTGAGCTTTGAAAAGAAATGAGTTTTGAACCACTTGAATTGTAAACGGTCTTTCAATCTTGTATGGACTTCTCAAATCTTATAATCAAAGCATAACGTGAATCACATGGAAAAATGCTTGCCTTTTTGTAACTTGAAATGGTGGATTTTCATATGAATCAATTCTTGTCAAAATTTAGAATTCAAAGATGGAACCAAATATAGTTTGAAGTTTTGAAAACTTGAACATAGACTTTACGACTTCATGGTGTGGCTCATGGATCAAAACTTGTCAAGGCTCAAGGATTGGAAGATGCCATGTCTTGACTTTAAACTTAAAGCTTAAACCCTTGGTGATAAATTCCAAATGGAGACCTCTCTATCACAATTCCAATAAAACTTGGCGCTTTAAAAGGGAGATGTGTAGGGGCTTTAGGTCAACCTTGCAAACCTGTGACACAATGGACCTGAATTTGCATCTTGGAAACCAACCTTCTAATTTCTTCTAGAGTGAATTTTCCTTGGTAGACCAAAAATAAAACACATAGCACATCTCTTAAGTCTGGAAAGGCTGAGGAGTCTGAAGGAAGAAATGCTTAGTGGTGGTTTAGGGACCAGAAAGAGTGAGGGCACAATCACACATGTCTAGAGGAACTCAACAAACACACACACAACCCAACTTTCAGGACCTTGAATCTTCTGCAGCAGCACTTGTACTCATAAATGAAATAAACAAGCAAAAAAACTAGATAAAGCGATTAGATATGCCCGAATGATTGACCTAATATGATATGCAGAAGATCAATGGATCTAAGGGAAAAATTTGGGGTACAACAATACCATATTCCTTTCTTGAGTCTGCCGATATAGTACTGTAATAGAATTTTTCAATCTCAACAAACTCAATTTCTCTCACTCAATTGTAACTAACTTTCAGTTTATATACACCATCCCTTAATTCATATTCAAGATTAAGAATCAACAACACCAATTCCATCCCTCAAATTGATGAAGTGTTCAATTTTGATTGCCTTGGTCAGCACATTTGCAAGATGCTTCTGAGTGTTGTAGTGAGCAACCTCAAGCACTCCATTATGAACTTCATTGCGCAGAAAATGAAACTTTGTGTTAATGTGCTTGCTTCTTCCATGCAGCACTGGATTCTTGACAAGACTTATGTCTGATTTATTGTCAATCATCAGCCTTAATGGTTTGCTCACCCTGAACTTCAGTTCCTGCAACAAATTCATAAGCTAAATAGCTTGACATGCAGACAAAGTACCAACTATGTATTCTACTTCACAAGTTGACAGTGCAACCACCCGTTACTTCTTGGAACACCATGAAATGAGAGCTCCTAGATACATGAACAGATACCCGATAGTACTCTTTCTGTCCACTCTATCACCACACCATTATGAGTTTGAAAAGCATATCATCTCAGCATCATCTAACACTCCATATGGAAATATAATTCCATGCCTCAGAGTTCCCTTTACATACCTGGGTATCCTGGCTGCAGCTTAGTAATGTGACCACTTTGGCTTACTCATAAACCTACTTTCCATTCCAATTGCATAACATATGCCAGGCCTGGTGTTACACAAATATCTCAGAGAGCCAACCAACTATTCGAAATTTGTAGCATCTACTTCCTCATAATCAGCATCAAAATCCAGTCTAAGGTTTGTCTCTACATGTACGATCGCAGAATTACAATTCACCAGCTTAAATCTCTTCAGCAAATAAAGCTCATACTTTAGTTGGTGCATAATGATTCCCTTATCAGTGTGTAAAATCTACATCATGGCACACTATATGACTTCCCCTTCCCTGTCAATCTTAGTATCTTTTAACAACTCAAAGTCTACAAGTCTCCTTGGTATCTGTCTAATTCTTTGTGGCCTCTGAAACTGCACAAGTTCACCTTCAGAGGTAGGTCAACCATCAGAGGCAGGACCACCTTCAGAGGATGAATTAACTTTAGAGTCAGATTCACCTTCAGAGTTAGAGTCACCTTTAGAGTTAGACTCACCTTCGGAGTTAGAGTTACCTTCAGAGGTAGAATCTCATTCAGAAGCAAGATTAGACTCTAGTATTGACACTGCACTATAGTTGGATTAAGACTTGTTCCTACCCCATGTTTCTGATTCTTTCACTATAACATCTCTACTGACAGCGATTTTGTTGGTGGCTGGGCAATATAGCTTATAAGCACCTGTATAGTGGTAACCTATAAGCAACATGACTTGGCTTTTGTCATCCAATTTCCTTCTAGTAGCATTTGGTACATGTTTGTAACATATAGAACCTAACACCTTGAAATAGATCACACTTTGCTTTCTTCCAGTTCACCTCTCTATAAGAACTACTTTCTTTAACTTATTTGTTGGACATATGTTGAGCACATATGCTGATGTGGCAATTACTTCACCCCACAATGTGTGAGGTAGATTCTTTTCTTTCATGATGCTCATTGTCATGTCAAGCAGAGTTCTATTTCTTCTTTCAGCAAGATCAATGTGTTGTGGAGTGTATGGAGTAGTCACCCCATGCTCAATTCCATGCTCCTCACAAGACTTCTTGAACTCTATTTAATTGAATTCACCTCCACCATCGGTTTCGAGGATCTTCAACCTTTGTCCACTTTGATTTTCAACCTTCACTTTGAACTTCTTGAACTCAACAAACACCTCATGTTTGAACGTTATGAGTACTACCCATGTCATTCTTGTGAACTCATCCACAAATGACCCAAAGTACTTATTCCCTCAAAGTGAAGGTACCTCAAATGGCCCACATACATTAGAATGCACCACACCTAAAGCATGAGTTGCTCTTGGAGGAATTTTTTATGACAATGACAATCTTGGTTACTTGTCTCTCATGCATACATCACATGATTTATCTGGTGCCACAGTCTTTGGAATTCCATGTACCAGATTCTTTGAACTCAGATGCCCTAAACTTCTGAAGTTCAGATTTCCCAATCTCTTGTGCCATAAGTCAATTTCCCATTCAACACTAGTTGCACTAAGGCATTAGGTTTCTGCTATTTCAACTTTCATCTTGAATGTCCTATTTCTTCCTAGTGTAGACTGCATAATCAACTTTTGGTCATAGTCATACAACTTCAAGAGTTTGTCCTTCATGGTTACCGAAAACCATTTTTCAAGCAGTTGACCTACACTCATTAGATTGCTATTCATACGAAGAACATTCCATACATCCTTGATCAGTAGAGTTTTGTCATTATTCAATTTTATTTTGACATTTCCCATTCGTTCAGCATTCAGATACTTATCATCAGCATATCTGATTTGGTATTTCTACCAAAGTCAAAATCAATCAGCCATTGCTTGTTTCAAGTTAGGCGATTTGAGCAGCTGGTTTCCATATACCACCAGTCCACCGTTTTTTCACCTTCATTCTCAAAAACCATCAATAGGATAGGTTCATCCTCAGAATATCCTCTGGCTATGTTGACTTTTTCACCCTTGTTTTCCTTTTTTGACCAGCAATCAGTAGCAAAATGGCTAAACCTGTTACAGTTGTAGCACTGAACCTTTCTTATCAAACTTCTCATTTCCCTTCTGAACATTCTTATGTTTCTTCTCATCTTGATTGAAGAGTTCTGACTTCTGAGCACCACCACCATTCTTTTTCTTGTTCTCTAGCCATGCTTGCTTCTTGTTCTTCTTGACAAAATAAGCTTTCAAAGCCTATTTTGTTTCCCTTTCAGAGTTTCTTTCAGTCACACGCAACTCTTATGCCTCTAAACTACTCTACAGCTCTTTAATTCTCATGGTGCTGGTGTCTTTCGAGTGTTCTATGGCTATAATTATGTAATCAAATCGAGATGTAAGGGATATTAGTACCTTTTCAATGATTACTTGTTCACATAGCATTTCTCCCCAAGACTTCATTTTATTCGTGACCACAATCATTCTGGAGATGTAATCATGCATATTTTCATTGTTCTTCATACTGAGATTCTTGTATTGCTTGAGTAGGGACTGCAACTTTACTTTTTTCATCGATACGTTACCATCATAGCACCGTACAAGTGTATCCCACGTCGCCTTCACCGTCGTCGAGTCGGCAATATTCTCAAACACATTCGTATCCATACATTGATGGATAGAGAACAATGCCTTCTGATCCTTCTTCCTCGTTTCACGTTGCGCATTTATTTGCGCTTCTATTGCGTTTTATGCAACCGATGTGTAACCATCACTGACAAGCTCAAGCACATCGTTAACGCAAAACATCACACACATTTGAATCAACCACTGGTTCCAATTATTTTCTTCGAATACTGGAAGCTTTGTATTCAAGCTATCGTTTCCACTGTACATCTTAGTTCTTGTGAAAATCGCTCAATTCTCACCAACACTCGTGTTTCTCAAACCCTTAGAATCAAGATTGTGATTCTCTTCGATTTTGATCTTCAATTCAATATGAATTTGAGGAACAAATTAAATCACATGCCTCATGCGCACTCGTGTTTCCCCATGAATCAAATCGGAGCTCTGGTTACTAATTGTTGGAGTTAGCAATGAAACTCCATTGATGCACAAGAAAAAGAAGATGATGATGATTGAAAGAATTGCAGAGAGCGAGAGTAATGTAACTAACTGTAACTGAATTTTTCAATCTCAATAAACTCAATTTCTCTCACTCACTTGTAACTAACTTTCAGTTTATATACACTAGCCCTAACTCAAATGCAAATCGAATAAAACTGAAACTAAAAAACTTGAATTTGAATTACATTTAACAGTTGTGTATATGTCTGGCTTCTTGGTAGGTCTCAAGAAATCATTTCTCCTTTACACGACTCATGCTTGAGGGGTTGTGTACATATTCCATTTATTTGTAGCTCCTATGAAAGCATTTCTCTCTTACATGACTTATACTTGAAGGGTTACATGTCTGCTTCTTGGGGCGGGGTCACCAAGAATGGATCGGGTATCAAATAAATTCAATAGAGCAAGGTCGGGATGAGGTAGCTGATGAGCCAGATTGATCATGATGGCTTAAAACTAATGCAGAAGCAATATTTGATTGAGATATTTGTGACATGTCTAGGGCATTATGGCCTAAGACTTGAAAAACAAATCTGATTGTAAGTCACCATTAAGAGATCAAATAGATCAAGAACAATCACATTAAATAGTCTTTAATGGACCTTAAATATATGATAGATCATACTTGCTATATAAGGGGACGATGAAAGGGAAAGAGTATAGACAATGCACATAATAGATATTTGATCTAGACACATCTGTTAGTTTATTGAAGTAAAAAAAGTACATAAAATTCAAAATATTTTATTTTTTTTAATAAAATTGAAATATTTTTAAAAATCTAACTATTGTAATCGATAGACATATAAGAATTTTGTATACTCGTTCTGTAAATAAATTAAAACTTTTTATTTGAAATTATTAATTTATATTTTATAGAAGTGTCCATTCATTTTACGTAATAGTATATACTTTATAAATATCAAAACATACTTCTAAAATATGACATACGGCAATATATAGCCTGCATAGACCGGAGTCTAAAAAGACCAAAAACGTATGTCAAACTTTTAATTTTTAAAGTATTTTTTTAATTTTTTAAAGTATTTTTTTACTAAAAAATGAAAAGGAGAAAATACGAAAGATAAAGAAACAATCTCTCCGTCTATAAATTTTAGATCAACAGGAAAAAAATAAATATTATTAGTTGATTATTAAAAAGTTTTAAATTAGGATTGTTTGTGATGCAATTTAAATTAGTTTTGAAATAAAAATTCATATGATTTAAAAACAAAATTATATGTGTATTGATTCAATTTTAGATGATTAAATAAAAATATTTGATTTGATTCGATCTAGTTTCATACAATTTAATTTTGATTGATTTCTGAATATTCAAATTATATATTTTTTATTAATATTATGAAAACACTAAAAAATATATTTGATATAATATATTAAATTAATATTTCAATTATGTTGAAACAAACCAAATAATATAAATAAATAGATTAAACGAAATTCATATATAATATTAAAAATTAAATTTTAATGAATAATAAATCAATATATTATATTATATAAATAAATAAATAAATATTAAAATATACAATAAATTTGGTTTGATTTAGATCGGTTAAAAAATTAATTCAAAATTCAATCTAAACTAAACGGTTTTCAAATAACATGGAACAAATTCAATATTATTTAATGTTTTATAATATTCGATTTTTTAAATTAATTTACAATTTTTATTTAAATCGATTAAGATTTAAACGCCCATAATTCAAATTATAAATTTCTCGGGTCGTATTTAAGGTCTATCAAATTCATTCATTTATTGTTTGTAGGTATCACAATTGACTTAGTTGCCACTTAGCAGTCCCTTTTCAGAATTATTGGAACATTTCTTTTGTGTGCATTTATTTAGTAGACCCCATCTTTGACTTGCCAAACAAGTTATTTGTTGTGTAGTTATAAAAGAGTATTATTGACATTTGACCTTGATGTACTTTGAACCAAATTTCAAGTGCAACCTATATGAGAAGTATTCAAATAGTATTGAAGTATACCAATCAAATCACACTTACCCAATTAACAAGAAAATGAGACAAGTAATGTATTCTAGAATTACATGTATGATATTTTTATGATTAATTTCATTCTCATAAAATAAGTCAATGATAGCACCCTTTACATTATCTCTTTAATTTTAATTTGAGAGTTTGAGTTTAACTAAGGAAAATAGAGGGAAATAAGAATTTGGCAAAATAGCCACTGATATATATATATATATATATATATATATATATATATATATATATATATATATATATATATATATATATATATATATATATATATATATATATATATATATATATATATATATATATTGTTCTGGACTGGGCAGGCGTTGTGCCCCTAGAGGGGCAAGGCCCAATCCAATCCAGCCATTGGACAGACCCAATAGCCAGAAACTGACCGTTGGGTAGAAACTAGCCGTTGGGCACGTCCCCTTCACTCGCTAAGCAGTTCACGTGGCCAACTGTCTCCCCGAATCTCACGGAGACAGTTAGACCTGGTCATAGGGCCACGCGCTTTGCCCTCCACTTGACAACCCTTCATTGGTCGACCAGGCGCTTTGATATCATGGGATCTCCTCATAAATACCCCCTCATTTGAGAGGGGCAGGTATTCAATATCCAATACTTGAACCCTTATACTTGATTTTCTCTCTTTTGACCAAACACTTACTTTGGCATCGGAGTACCTTGCAGGTACCACCCCTTTTTTCTCTCTCCTACAAATATCATCACTTGTCCTACGCGAAGGCCACGACGATCCAGTCTGATCACCTCCGATCAGTGGCGTCGTCTGTGGGAAACTAGCTTCCCCGTCTTTTAATTCAGGATCTTCTCTTTTTTCCATCTCGTAGACCAAAGCTTTCTTCATACCTCTGTCGATCATCATGACTTCCACCAAGAATGATGCTATCCGTCAAGAATCCATCTTCGCTGTTATCACTGACAACACCGACCACGTCCTCTCCGGAGCTGCTTTCCCGGAGGCAGATCATCGTGACGGGAAAACCGCCTCTCCTACTCCCGATGACGCTAAACGTTTTTTCGAACCTATTTCGGTTCCTCAAAACACTGACCCCAGCACGGCTGCTCTTATAGCCTCTCTCAACAGGTCAAACCTCTTGATCTTCCAACAAGGAGAAAAGATCAACATTCTCGAACACATCCTCCAAGAACGCATGCCCTCGGAGAAGCCTCGCAGCCCGTCTCCACATCCTCAGAAACGGAGGCGTGACAGGTCCAGAAGCCTCTTCCTGGAAGGAAGACGATCCAGGTCGGCGGAGCCCCCGTCCGATCTCACACGAAGACGACACCAGTCTCCCCCGAAGAAGTCAAGGCGTTCCCCGGTGTCAAAGAAGTCCAGGCCCACCGAAAAGTCCGAGCATCACCGGTCGCGCAGGCACTCTCCACGAGGGAGCAGAAGTCGTGATCGCAACTATTCTCTTTCCCGTTCTCGAGCACAAGCAGTGACGACGACGTACACGGCCCCTTTCACAAGAGATCATGGACACCAGAATTCCTCGTGGGTTGGAGAAGCTCCCTGCTCTAGCAACCTATATGGGACCACTGACCCCAACGAACACATAGAGAACATAGAAGCAATGCTCCATTACCACAATGTGACCGGGGCCATAAAGTGCAGATTGTTCCCGATCACACTAAGAAAGGGGGCAATGGCTTGGTTCAAGCGCCTTCCTCGAGGGTTGATCACATCATGGAGAGATTTGAAGAGTCGGTTTGCCCGACACTTTACGGCTTCCCGACGACATCCCAAGTCGGAGGCCACCTTGGAAGATATTATACAAGGTAGGGACGAATCCCTGCGGGCATATATCGAACGGTTCAACAAAGAAGTCGTGAAGGTCCGTACAACGGACCATATGAAGAAATATCTTCTCGAGAAAGGCTTGAAACCCAAGAGAGAGTTTCGCAAAGTCGTGGGCATCGAGACCCCCCGCACGTTAACAGAGCTCCTACGGAAAGCTGAAGCGTACATACAGTATGAGGAGAAGGAGGCTGCATACCATGCCCGAGACGCAAGAGATCGCGAAGGCACCCAGCCACAAAAAAAAGATGAGCCGGAGACGTCTCGACAAGGAAAAGAAAGGCGACGAGACGATCGTTCCCGAGAAAGTAACGGGCCTGCTGGCCGGTTCATGGAATATACCTTACTTACGGCTCCCCGTGAACGCATTCTCTCCGAATGTATCAATACTAAATTCAAGCAGAGGGCGTCAAATTACCCAAACCGACGACGTCCAAGGGCAACGTCGACAAGAGCAAGTATTGTCGCTTCCACCGCAACCACGACCACAAAATCGAGGACTGCGTGCACCTTAAAGACGCAATAGAGATCCTCATCAAAGAGGGTCATTTGAAGCAATACGTAAAGAAAGGAGAGTCCTCCCGACGAGAGGCCTCAAGTTCAAAAATGGAGGCAGAATCGTCTCAATCCAGTTCTCCCCCGCAGGTCGCAATGTCCATTACGCGACCAAAGGACTTCTTCATTCCAGAGGAGCCTTCCCGGATATCCGCCCATAACACTTGGGAAGTATTCCCTGCAGCCATGGTTATCTCATGCGGGGGGTACAATGAGCTGACAGTAGGATCTGTCAAGA
The DNA here is from genome assembly GCA_022829125.1 of Lathyrus tuberosus. Lineage (NCBI taxonomy): Eukaryota > Viridiplantae > Streptophyta > Magnoliopsida > Fabales > Fabaceae > Lathyrus > Lathyrus tuberosus. Next base: position 11,225,096 of record JALAZF010000041.1, read on the forward strand.
GGAAGTTCAAACAACTTATAGATTGCAGTCCTGACCGGTGCTCTACGCTTGAGAGAATCAAGAGGCGCTCCCAACTTATCACGTTCTACCGCGAGGAGCTGCCCGGGGGCTCTCCAAATTCTCATATTCCTCTACTCATCAGGGCTAAATTGGCAAACACCGATGTTAGAAGGATCCTGGTGGACCAGGGCAGTTCGGTGGACATTATGTACACTGGCCTGTTTCGCGCCCTTAAGCTAGACCAGAAGAACCTCTCACCTTATGTGGGATCTGATTTGCAGGGGTTCAACGGAGCCACGGCCAGACCCTGGTGGTTCGTGGAGCTGCCGGTCACATTCGGGGAAGAAGAGGCATCCGGGTCAATCAGGACCCAGTTTTTGGTGATCGATTGCCCGTCGCTATATCAATGCATTTTGGGGAGACCAGCCCTCGCAGAATTGGTTGTTGTTCCTTCAACCGTCCACCTCAAGTTGAAGTATTATACCGAGAAGGGTCACGTCGCAACTTTGCATGGGGACATAGAAGCTTCCCGCAGATGCTTCGAGGCAGCGACCAGGGGAAAGAACCAGATTAGAGCAGCACCTAAAGCAGCCAAACGGGCAAGGGATGAAGATCGTCCAACCGAAGATGGCCAACCAGACAAGAAGCCTGCACTCCCCATGTATACTATCGACCTTGACAGCCGAATTTCAGAAGACGGCAAGGAAGATAACGGTGAGGGTGCGCCAACGGGGACGACCAACTCCCCCACATTAGCCCTCATACGACCAATTCCAGACGGAGAGTTCGAAGTCATCACCTTCAGCAATAACCCTAACAGAGGAGTAAAGATAGGTGTTTGACTACCCGACAAGGTCAAGCTACAGCTGAAGAAGTTCCTGGACGACAACGCTGACTTGTTCGCTTAGAACGCAGCAGATATGCCCGACTTGGACCCTGAAACTGCGTGCCACCACTTGACCGTTGATCCAGCTGCCCGCGCCGTTGTGCAACGAAGAAGAAAGCAATCCGACGAAAAGGCACAGGCTGCCGAAAAACTTTTACAAGACCTCTTAGAGGAAAAATTCATTTCAGAGGCTAGGTATACAACCTGGCTATCCAACATTGTACTTGTGAAAAAACATAGTGGAAAATGGCGCATGTGCATTGACTACACCAATCTCAACCGGGCTTGCCCGAAAGATGCTTATCCTTTACCGAGCATAGATAGACTCGTAGATAACTCCGCAGGTTTCAAACTCTTGTCCTTCATGGACGCCTATTCGGGATACAATCAAATCCCTATGGCCGAAGAGGACAAGAGGTATACCGCGTTCATGACCTCCTCGGGGAACTATTGCTACAACGTAATGCCATTCGGTCTGAAAAACACTGGGGCCACGTACCAGCGCATGATGAACAAAATCTTCCGATCAGAAATCGGGGACATGCTCGAAGTTTACATGGACGATATGATCGTAAAGTCCCAAAAGGAATCTGATCATACGACTCACCTGTAAAAGGTTTTCGACTAGGCCAGGAAATGTAAAATGCGCTTTAACCCAGAAAAATGTACCTTCGGTGTACGGGCAGGGAAGTTCCTCAGATTCTATCTCACCGAAAGGGGAATAGAAGCAAACCTAGATAAGTGCCGAGCATTCGCAGAGTTCCCCACGCCAGGTCGAAGAAGTCCATACAATCCCTAAACGGGATGCTCGCTTCCCTTTCTCGTTTCGTGGCCAAATCCGCTCAGCACGCCCTGCCCTTCTTTAAACTCCTCGGGAAAGAGACCAGTTTCGAATGGACAGACGAATCCAAGCAAGCCCTGGCCCACCTTAAGCGGGTTCTGTCCGAGCCACCTGTACTTTCTCGACTAGAATGCGGGGAAACTCTATACTTATACCTCTCTGTCGCCAGCGAAGCCATTAGTGTTGCTCTCATCCGTGAAACAACGAACGGGCAGAAGCCCATCTATTTCACCAGCAAGGCCTTACAAGGGCCAGAAGTCAGGTACTCGCAGATAGAGAAAGTTGCCCTTGCTCTCATCACCGCCGCGAGGAGGCTTAGATACTACTTCCTGGCCCAAACCGTTGTTGTCCATACGGACCAGCCCATCAGGAAGTTGCTATGCCGACCAGATATGGCGGGTAGGATGCTTAAATGGTCCCTGGAGTTATCAGAATTCGACATTCATTACGAGGGAAGAAAGGCCCTCAAGGCACGAGTTTTGGCCGACTTCATGGCAGAAATAACGCTGCAACCGTCCCCGTCATGTGGAGCACATAAATGGACTGTGCACGTAGATGGGGTATCTAGCCCCTCAGGTAGCGGAGCAGGTATCATCCTCGAAAATGAGGAAGGAATACTAATCGAAGTATCGCTGGTCCTGTCATTCCTTACATCCAACAACCAAGATGAATATGAAGCCTTCCTAGCGGGACTACGGTTGGCCAAGGACGTGGGCACTAAGGAGGTAAAAATCTACACTGATTCTCAGCTCGTAGCGTCACAAGTACGGGGAGAATTTCAAGCAAAGAACGACCAGCTGGCCGAATACCTGGCGCTGGTAAAGGAAAGACTTACAAAGTTCGATGCGTTTGAAGTCCAGCACATCCCTCGCGAACGAAACACGCGGGCAGACATCTTGTCCAAACTAGCTAGCACCAGAAAAAAAAGGCAGAAACAAGTCCGTCATACAAGAGGTACTCGTCCGACCTAGCATCGAGAAACCATCCCAGCTGCTCGATGTCAACATCATCGGGGAAACCCATTGATGGATGACTCCCGTATACAACTACCTTACCAAAGGGGAGTTGCCCGAAGACAGTAAAGAAGCCAGCATAACTAAACGACGAGTCTGTTCGTATGTACTGGTTGAAGACAAACTCTACCGAAGAAGATTCTCCATCCCCCTCTTGAAATGCGTCAAGGAGAGTAAGGTCCCCAAAATTCTACAAGAAGTCTATGAGGGCATCAACGCGCAACACTTAGGGGGAAGATCCTTAGCATGAAAATCCTTGCGAGCAGGATATTACTGGCCAACCATGTAGCACGACGCCGAGGAGCACGTCCAAAAGTGCGACCGGTGTCAGTGTCACGGGGACATGCACTTGGCACCCCCCAATTAATTGAAGACTCTATCCTCGCCATGGCCCTTCGCCTGGTGGGGGATGGACATAATCGACCCCTTTACAATGGGGTCTTATCAAAATAAATTTCTAATCGTGGCCTTCGACTACTTTACAAAATGGATCGAAGCCGAAGCCCTCGCCAAGATCACAGCCTTCATCATACTTCGTTTCTACAAAAGAAATGTCCTCGCATGGTTTGGGGTGCCCCAGACCCTCGTGACCGACAACAGAAATCAGTTCACGGACAGAAAGTTCCAAGACTTCGTCGCCAAATTAGGCACGAAGCAGCACTTTACTTCCGTCGAGCATCCCCAGACCAACCGGCAAGCAGAGGCTGCGAACAGGGTGATCCTTCATGGTCTAAAGCAAAGGCTGGGCGAATCCAAGAAGAGATGGGTCGAGGAGATACATAGCGTGCTCTAGGCCTATAGGTCAACACCGCAGTCCACCACCCGGGAAACCCCTTTCTGACTAACCTACGGAACCGAGACGGTGATACTGATAGAAATCCGAGAGCCTTCCAGACGAACGGAAGCTCCCCTCGACGAGGAAATAAACGAAGAAGCCTTAAGAGAAGAGCTCGATCTGGTCGAAGAAATACGATCAGGAGCAGCTCTCCGCGAGGCCTCGCTGAAAAAACAAATAACCTTGTGCCACGAAGCTAAAGTCATAAAGCGCGACTTCCCCGTTGGCAGCTTGGTCCTGCGCAGAAACCAGAAAGATTCGCGCGAAGGGAAGCTGGCCGCAAACTGGGAAGGACCCTACAGGGTCAAGTCCAAAACGGGCACCGGAGCATACTACTTAGAAACTTTGGACGGAGAACCATTTGCTCGACCATGGAATGCTGAAAAGCTTAAACAATACTACAGTTAAGCCCAACCACGAGGTTGGACTAACTGCCGACGAGATCACCCCGAACGGGGAGACGGCGCGGCCACAGGATCGTGCCTTGGTGAAGCACAATCCATTCTACAACGCCGACCATCTTCTGCTCATGGGACGAGCAGATCCTGTGCACAACGGGGACACCTCAATCGAGCTCCGCCGTTGCTACACCAATCAGGCAGGACACCCAGCTCGTAATGGGAACAGTCCAAGCCTATGATTTTAGTACCTCAACCGAGGTCCTAGTCTCATCACCGACAAAAACACCTTGCCCTCCTCGACGAGTTTCCCAGCCTGTCGAGCACAACAAAAACAAGTCGAGCAAACGTCCATTCAAACAAGCATACATAAATAAATGCGACAAGAAATTTCCAAACATAATGTTAATAACATCGGCTACAAGGCCGGAATAAGTCAGGATTACATCAAAAGGGAAGCACCTAAAAAAACATTACAACAAAAGGGCACGCAGGCCCACAAAATACATGTACATTAAAAAATATCCTAGTTAAACTAAACGACCTCGCTAACACCTTCCGGGGGAACCACCTCGCCGTTAACGACCACATTAAGCAGACCCATTCCCTCGGTCAGTAACTGGACGTCGGAATTGAGGGCCTTCACCTGCTCCAGAGCGGCGTTAAAACTAAACTCAGCTTCCCCCAGGTTGTCCTCCCCGAGGACACGGATCCTTTCGATCAGGTCCCTCCTCGTCCTCAAGGCCCTCTCATCCTCAGTCTCATCTTCACCCGCTGCCGACGACCCTACCAGCTCCGCCATCCTCGCCTTCAAGCGGGAATTCTCATCATTGACATTCTTCACCTCCTCCTTCATTTGGGTCACTTCTTTCTGAAGCAGTATCTTGGCCTCCTGGTGACCTTACAGCTTCTTCAGCTCGTTATATATGTCGATGTTCTCGCACTCCAAGGCATTGATCCTGGACTTTGCCTCCTTGAGGTCAGAGCGATGAACTGCGTCTGCATCTCCCAGGGCCAACGCCGCTTCCAATATCCTGATCATACCTGCTGCATCCTGGCAGAGGAGCTTCCTCCGCGCCTGAGGATCAGATGACAGAATCGTTGAGGCATCAAGATCTGGGACAACAATGAAGCTTCCCCCGTCAAACATCTGCCCCTGTTGATAGCATGCGGGCAGTACAAACTTCCCTCCAGGAGAGCCACTCGAGCAGCCCGCAAGAGAGGCCCCAATATCATCCCGCTTCCTCTTGTGGGATGAGTCAGGAGTTGGTGGTACGAAAGTCATTCCTGGGGTAGGGCCAACGCCAGACACGAACTTCTCTAGCGTCGCTTACTGCTTGGTCGCTCCAGCTTTGGGAACCGAAGGCACCTTCTTCTGAACTTTGGCTACTTGCGACCTTATCAGACGCTCCCTCATGTTGGCCATTTTTTCTGTGAACACAAGAAGACAAAAGTTAGCAGATAGAAGAAACTTAGCAAATACGGGCATGAGAGCAAGTTATACCAAGAAGCTGGAAGGCCTCGTCGTCGTTTTCACACTCGAGGAGGACCTTAGTGTTAATATAGCAACCTTCTTTTGTGGGCACCCCATCATCCCCGAGTAGCTCTTTACCATCTCTGTCCACCACGAAGGTCGGGGTAAAGCTCTCCACATAGGCATGGAGCACACGGTAGGACTCCTTGTCCGCCTCGCAGAGTTGGTCGTGCTTTACCAAGAATTGGTCGGTCCTGTATCTGAAGTGGGCGAACACCCACTCCAAAGGGAACTTAGATACGGGCTTTTCAACTTGTCGACCATCAATGGTCACCATCTCGAGCGTAGATATAGACCTTTTGGTCGCTCCGGAGACAGGCTTCACTACCAGGAACCTGTCCTTGAAGTGTTGAACAGACTCTAAGTACGGCCAGAATAGCCTGCTATGCTGCTTAAAGGACGCCCAACTTTACTTCAAGCCCGTAGTGCTCCGCTGGAGATGGAAGATGCAGAAGAACAGATCCACGGTTGCCCTGACATGTAAGTAGCGACACACTAGCTCGAAAGCACGTATGAACGCCACTGCATTTGGGTGGAGCTGAGTGGGGCACAACTCCAAGTGACGAAAAAGGGCCTCCTGGAAGTCGGTGAAAGGCAGCCGAAACCCAGCCTCCACGAAGGCAAACTCATACATGGGGAACCGCATCCCCGGGTAAATCGAGCAGATCCTGTCATTTTCGGTTGGATAGATGGCCCTCCATTGTACGGGCGCATCCTCGGCCCGATCCTCTAGATAAGGGAACTCTCGAACCTCATCCTCAGTAAACGTCGACTTGGTCGACAGGGGCTCGTGGGCTATCCATTGTAGGTCCCCCCTCGCAACCTGTACGTTAGCATATTCGACGGCCTGCTCCGCCTCCTCTTGCGTGGCTTGGGCGTCGGGCATGACTTCTTCACGAGGATCAGCCATTTTCACCTGAAAAGCAGAGGAAGAAAAGTGAATTCGACGGATAAGTTCAAATCCACCCTTCCACCACTAGTCAAGTGAAAGGGTGAGGAAGAAGTCAAAGACAAACTCGAGCCCACTTTGACCGCGACTTGATATGATGACACTGTCACCCTACTACGGGGACGAGTTTCCGCGACTTAACAAAAGGACTTGAGCTCTCACAAAGCAAGCTTGTCACGCAAAGCCCGAGCTTCGCGTCGAACAAGCCTAGTGCTTGACTACAAACCTAAAACTAATCCTAGCCAGAATCTAGCAGAATCTACACCAGAAAAAACCCAACATGTAGTCCAGGTTCTTCGTGTTCTTCATAAATTTTTCAGAAATTCATGTGTTCATCGAAGATCACATGAATCTTCAACCGGAGAACTCATATGTCACCGGTAAATTCATGAAGAAACCCAGAAAATGAAGAACTCCGTGAGAAACGTAGAAAAGATAAACAAAGTTACTTGAATATGAAGAGTTGGAGATGAAGGTGTGGACGAAAGCGATGAAGATCTACGGTGGCGAAGGTGAGCTCCGGTGAGGGGACAAATTGCAGTGTAAAAGAGAGGAGAGGAGAAATTTGTGAGAAGTGTACAAATGAATTCCTCCTTGTAATACCCCAAAATTTGCTCTCTCTCTTTGTCATCATAGCATAGAATTGTCATATCACATATCATATCCATCTCATTAGCATTGCATTGCATCTTTGCATAGAAAAATGAAGCATATCATCCCTCTTACCATCAAGGCATGTGATCAAGGGAAAGGTGAACAATCAAGGAATCATTCAGGGCACAAAAGGTCAAACAAGTTGTTTCAAGGCAAGCCAAGAGGTCTTTCATGTCTCATACTATCTCAATTGATCATCCAAAACCTCAAGAAAGTGAGATTCAATAGGAGATTGAAGCACTACATCCTTCCCTATGCAAGAGGTCCAATAAACTGAAGCAAAACCCTTAAAAGAGATAGCTTATTGGTTCCAAGTCACCCTCAAATGGCATATCTCATCACCCTTTAGGAGGATACACAACATACTCAGAGGAATTTGGATTTGGAAGATGTGCAATTTCCTCCTAACCATGTAGGGGCTTTGGTAAGTTGAAATTGAGTATGGATAAGGAATCCACATTCAAACCTCTTTCCTTTCATCTTTTACAATTCAATCTTGTGTTTTGTAAAGCACCTATGTGCTTACTTTTATTAACTCATTACTTTCCTTTTTGAGTTACAATTCATCTTCTACTTTAGAAGTGAATTGTTTAATTCATTCCTTCTTTAAATTTTAGGTTTTGCAACCTCACAAACCTTTAGGATCACTCCCTTAACTAATCAATTAGGATTGAGTCTTAGTTCACATAGATTTTACCTTACTTTTCTCTTGAGTCTTTCATCTTCTCATCTCAAAGAAAATTCAAAATATGTAATAAAGGTAGGCGTTTATTGCATTTAGGCCTTTCATATAAAGAAAAGATTATAAAGGGGTCTTCTCTTATAATCTTAGAATGTGTAGCATATGCCCCATCTTGGGTCAATGTGTTAAACATTTGATCTTGTATGAGGGACTTAAATGCAATACTTGTTGAAGGTACAAATAAATAAAAAACACTTCTTCATTTCTTAATCAACAAAAACACTTAATAAATACCAGTATGCTAGTGTGTTTGAACTTTGATAATTGGAACTAAGTGTGAGGGTCTTCTTCACCATTAGTGTACTTTCTTACTCATTCCATCTTAGAATGTGAGGATGTATGCATTCCAATGATTAAGATTTAGATACACTATCATATGCAAACAAATGTAAAAACTCTTAAAAGACAAAAATAAACAATAACGTATTTCCTTCGGGAATTCTTTTCTCACCTTATTCACTCTCAACATGCGAACGTGCTTCAACTCGTTCTCTTGCAAGATGGTAACGCACTCGGACCAGCGAGCCTGCAACACCTGAGCTAGAACGTTAGCTGTTCCTTAAAAAACACAAACAATCCATCCCTAGTGAGGGGAACTACGTCGCTCTGATTCTCATGTTCCTGATGAGATACGTAGGCAGTGGGGTAGGGGCCATGCGAACACTTCTTTTATTTTCCCTACATTTATTTCTCGTTCCTTTTCCATTCTTTCTCCTTTCTTTCTTTCAGTTCCTTTTCCAGTACCTTTTCTATCACCCTTTGATCGAAACAAGCAAGCGTGGATCCCATCGGGTACGATGGACGCGAGGGGGTGCTAATACCTTCCTCTCGCGTAACCGACTCTCGAATCCAGTTCTCTTGGTCGTAAGACCATGTTTTTCCTTTCCCTCAGGTTTATGCGGTGTTTCCTTTCCCTCTCTTGGGATAAATACACATTACTGGCGACTCTGTTTCGGTGCCACTTTCGCGTTTGTACTTGGATGAAAATCCCGGGAGCGACAGCTGGCGACTCTGCTGGGGACAGGTTGACCTATTGCTGGTCCATCCTAAGCAAGTCAATCCTAGCGTTTGTTTGCTTTTCTTTCATTGGGTGTTTACTGGTATCTTGTATTTGCTGTATTTTATTACTTATACCATATTTACAGCATGTTAGCATTTACATTTCATATATTATACTGTGTTACACTATTCTGTCTGTTTGGCGGGATGGGATTTCTGAGAGATGAGCTCAGTACACAGGCTCGAGTATACACTTAGATTTAGAGTGGAGAGTAGTGGGACCTACATACCATCTGTGTACGTTAGGTAATCACGAAATTCACAGCTAGACGAGGCTATCTTGGGACCCATCATGGCGTACGCATCTTGCGTATTCCAGGATGTCGATCTAGAGAGTTGTCGACTCTAGTGACTGATCATGAGGACCTTAGTGGAAACATCTCTCTTTAGTGGTGACAGTGGCAGACCACATTCTGTGGTAAACCCACTCGCGCCCGAGGGCCCACTTTGGAACTTGCATAGGATGACCTTTATTTTCTAAGGTGAGTTAGTGGACGACCTCTTTGATTGGCATAGCATTGTATCCTACGGGCTGAATGTGCTATCGCTTCTCAAACCTCCGAAGCTGATAAACCTTGTTTTCTAGGAACCACACGTGAGTATGGGTGGGATGTTTACAGGTTTGCAGGTAACCCAGCCTCCTACATACCTTACTTGTGATTCTATGATTGTTACAGACAGTGTATCCTATGACAGTGGTTTGAGTATTCATCTCAGATATATTGCCAGATTCAGTACAGAGACACAGTGCACATAGTTCAACACAGACACAGACATCTGAATACTTGATCACATGCCTTTTGCATTTGCATACTCATATCATAACAGGTTATGTTTGCCATTTTCAGGTACCTACCATATTGTCTGATTCCAATCATGAGTTCCCAAGAAGTTGAGGTTAAAAGGAAGAACAATGTGTCATATAAATTCCCTGATCCTAAGCTAGATTCCTTGAACAAGATGATAGGCATGGCTGGTTCTGGTGTTCTCAGCACTTTTTAGAAGGAATATGGAGAGCTGATTAAAATGGTGTGTGCATTCACAAAGTACGAGAAGGATGGGTTGCACACTTTCTTGCAGTTCTATGAACCATCAATGAGATGTTTCCTGTTCCCTGACTACATTTTGATGCCCACTTTGGAGGAATTCTCATTTATTTTGGGAATTCCAGTCACGTCTTCTATACCGTATTTTTTTGAAGGTGCTCTTACCCCCGAAGTGATTGCTGCTGTTCTACATCTAGACCTGTCTGTTGTGAAAAGTGGCCTGAGTAAACTTAAAGAAGATGAAGGATTTCATTTGGAGTTTCTTTTCCAATAGGCTCAGGAAGCTGCCAGGGCTAAAAACTGGACTACTTACAATGCTGTGTTAGCTCTTTGTATCTATGGTTTGGTGCTTTTCCCCGGTCAACCTGACTTTGTTGATATGCAGGCGATGAAAGTGTTCATTTTGAAGAATCCGATTCCTACCCTGTTAGGGGATTTTTATTACTCAGTACACTACAAAAATGAGAAGGGAAGAGGAAGTCTGGTTAGTTGCTGTACCCAATTGTTATGTCATTGGCTCTTCAAACATTTACCTCGAACTGGTGCTTTCGTAGAAACTATTGAGACAATGAAATGGTCCAAGAGATTGATAGGTTTGACTGCCAATAACATCATTTGGTTTGATCCCAAATTATTGACAATAAAGCTTACTGTAAAATGTGGAAGTTTTCCGAATGTGCCTCTACTTGGAAGAAGAGGTGGGATTAATTACAACCCGGTGTTGGCTGTTAGACAATTTGGTTATGCTTCGAGAAATCCTCCTGCTGATGAAGAGATTAGTGCTTCTCTGTTTTTCGTGGGAACCAAGAATGAAAGAGTGCCAGAAATAATAAATGCCTGGAAATTTAGGCAAAGAGAGGGAAAGTTAACTTTTGGCAAAGGAGATTGTAGATCATACCCTGACTACGATGCTTGAATTGAGATGAAGGTCAAAGAGCTGTTGCTACCCTTTTCAAGAGAGATTCTCTTATGTCCAAATCAACACTCCATGGTACCGGCTGAAGAGTGCGAGAAATGGAAGAAAATGGTTAGAGAGTTGCAGATAGAGAACTCTGGAATGAGCAGATGTCTTTAGAAAGCTTTGGCTGACAACAAAGAGTTGAAGAAGAGAGCATTGAAAGCGGAGAAAATCCTGGCAGACAAGGAAGAGGATTTTGATGATAGAGCTCGGTACTTCCGAAAACTTACTTTGGGAGCAGATGATACTAGTCAGGCTCACAAGACTACAAAGCAGGCTTTACCCCGAAGCAAGGATTCATTAGCTAAACTTCGTCAAGCTTGGGACGAAGTCAGAATTGAAAACTCTGAATTGCTGACCCAGTTAAAAGATAAAGATGAAGAGCTGAAGAAAGCACATGTAGAAAGAAGAAGGTATCGAGAGGATCTTGGCAAAAGTCAAGAATAGGTAAGGAATGCTGAAGATAAGCTAAAAATTGCCAACAAAGAGCTTGAAGATGTCACGGCAGATCTGAAGCTGGTTAAAATTCAAGCTGGAATTAAGAGGCGTAAAGGAGCTGGTGAAGATGAAGCCTTGCTGATACACATAGGTTCATTATCTGATGCACTGGAAAAAAGGGACGTCGTGATCAAAGAGCTGATTGAGAAGCCACATCATCAGCGTACCCGCATCCTGTTCGAAGAGATTAAGTATTCCAGCCAGAAGCTGAAAGACGTAGAGCTGTCAGATTAGCGATTTTTGTCATTCCTTTGTAATTTGCAATGGTTACCATCAGAATTGTTGATGGATCCATTTGACTGCTTGTTTCTTTTTCTGTTGCTGAAACTATGACAAATGTGCTTGAAAACTTTTGGGAATTTGTATGAGATGAGCTATTTCTGTTCACAATTTCTGGTCTTCAGATATATGTGACATGATAAGATGTCTGCACACTGGCACACTACAAAATCACTATTTCTGGTCGTTAGATATTTGTGATTGTTGTATATGAATGTCTCTTCAAGGCAAAACTCAATAATCATGATTTCTGGTGTTCAGGAATTTGTGGTTACGATTGGAATCAGGATATGAAAAAGTATCTTGAAATGACAAACATAACTTTGCATTTGCATAGCATATCATTTTTTGCATTGCAGGTGTTCTTTTTGCAGGCGCCTGCTAACCTTTATTTGGTTTACAGGCACGATAGCTGATACCCCAGTTCACTGATATTCTACCCGACGCAATCAAGCCAGAGTCATGGAACAAGTTCAGACTGAATTAGCTGATTTGAGGGGAAGGATGGAGCAGTTCATGAATCTTATGCAGGGGATTGCTTAAGGTCAGCAGGAGCCGAGGACCGGTCAGGAGACCATGAGGGTTGGTCAAGAGGCCATGAGAGCCACTATCCAGAGGCTGGAGACTGAAATCCCAAATCACAATGTGCGCACTCCTCCTGTTGGCACCATCCCCGCTGGTGGGGTACATCTGGGATTTGATAATAATGGTTTAGAGGATGGTCAAGATGACCAGTTTACCGCAATCAACAATGACATGGGTTTCTACAATGATGACAGGAAGTACGAAGGGTTAGATGAAAAACTCAAAGCTATTGAGAGCCAAAATCCTCTGGGGATTGATGTAGAGGACATGGGTCTCGTGCAGGGTGTGAGAATCCCTCCCAAATTCAAGCTTCCTACATTGGATAAGTACAATGGCAGTACCTGTCCCAAAACACATTTGCAAGCTTACAATCGCAAGATTGCCGCTTATACTGAAGACCAAAAGCTCTGGATGTATTTTTTCCAGGATAGCCTGTCAGGCGCCTCCTTGGAATGGTACGTTAAGCTGGACAGGGTTCATATAAAGAGCTGGAAAGATTTGTGCGCTGTGTTTCTGAAACAGTATCAATATAATTTAGACATGGCACCCAATCGTACTCAACTGCAGAGTATGACTCAGGACCACAAGGAGGGCTTTAAGAAGTACGCACAGAGATGGAGAGAATTGGCTGCTCCAGTTCAACCACCTTTGGGTGATCGTGAGATGGCTGATATGTTCATGAGCACACTCCAAGGGCCGTATTTGGATAGATTAGCTGCGTGTCTGTCAACAGGGTTTACCGACATTGTTGTTGCTGGGGAACGAATAGAGAGTTTGCTGAAGTTGGGTAAGATTCAAGACGTCAGTGGGACTGGCGCTTCGAGTTCGAGGAAACCCTTTGCTAATGGACTAAGGAAAAGAGAAGGGGAGTCCAGTGTTGTGCATAGAGGAGGGGGCAGAGGTAGGACTCAGTCCTATCATCAGGTGGATGCTGTAACCATTCCGGTTCCAGTAGGACAGCAAGCTCCAGATCAGCAAGCTAGACCCCGATTTCAGACTAATAGACAAAGGGACCGTAAGTTTGATCCCTTGCCTATGACTTATGCTGCTTTGTTACCACAATTGCTCAAAGAGAAGCTGGTTGAACTTCGGACTATGAGGCCGCTAGATACTGGAAAATTGCCTCCAGGTTATGATGCTAATGTTCGATGTGAATTTCATTATGGTGCACCGGGTCACTTGATAGAAAAGTGCTGGGCCTTTCAACATAAGGTTCAAGACCTGATTGACGCAAAAGCTATTAATTTCTCTAAGCCGCCGAATGTTCGTAATAATCCAATGCCCCATCATGGAGGTGCAGGCACGAATGCTATTTCTGATGGTGAGAAATTGAATCTGATTACTGATGTTAATTTGGTAAATACTCCACTGTTGATTGTAAAAGAGCGTTTGTTAAAAGGAAAGGTATTTCCTGGTTGTGGCTCTGATTGCGAGGATTGTTCAAGCAGATTAATGGCTGCAGTAAGTTGAAAGTTGGACTGCAGGATCTTATGGACGAAGGAAGCCTTCAGTTTGATAAGGTAGAGAAGGAAAAATATGTTTCAGCCGTTACCATTTATTATAATCCAGTTGAAATACAGGTGCCCGTTGAAGATCCTGTTGCTATCATCATGCCCGAGAGACCGAGACCAGTTACAATTATAGTTCCTGAATCTGCTTCTTATGTGTTTAATAGGGCAGTTCCATGGCAATATGGAACTAATACTCATCAAGGAGGAGGTCAACAGAAAGCAGAGCCTGCTGTTGGTACCAGTGTTGAGAATGTCAGTGGACCGAGTGGTTTCACCAGAAGTGGTCGACTGTTTGCTCCCCAGACTCTAAGGAGTGATAAAGAAGCTGAAGTAGCTGCAAGAGCAAAAGGAAAACAGGTTGTTGATGACAAGGTGCCTGTTCATGAAGAGGACCCTAAAGTCAATTTTGATAATGATGTTGAGGAATTTATGAGGATTATCAAAAAGAGTGATTACAAGATCATTGATCAGCTCAATCAGACACCCTCTAAAATCTCAATATTATCCCTGTTAATGAGTTCAGATGCACACCGGGCTGCTTTGTTGAAGGTTTTGAATATGGCATACGTTCCCCATGAGATTACGGTGAATCAGTTGGAGGGAGTAATTTCTCATGTCAATGTGAGCCACGGGTTGGGGTTTACGAATAGGGATTTGACTCCAGATGGACGCAATCACAACAAAGCGTTACACATCACACTTGAATGCAAAGGAGCTGTTTTGTCGCATGTGCTGGTTGACACAAGTTCTTCATTGAATGTATTACCCAAAAAGGCCCTGATGAAAATTGAAGTAGATGGATTGATTCTTAGACCCAGCGATTTGATTGTGAGAGCCTTCGATGGATCCCAAAGATCGGTGTTTGGAGAGGTAGAATTGCCAATACAGGTTGGTCCACAGATATTCAAGACAATCTTTCACGTTATGGACATTCAGCCTACTTACAGCTGTTTGTTGGGCTGACCGTGGATTCACGCAGCAGGTGCAGTTACCTCCACACTACATCAGAAGCTCAAGTACGTGTTCGAGGGTCAAGTGGTTACTGTTTGCGGTGAGGAAGATATATTTGTGAGTCATCTATTCATTTTCAAATATGTGGAAATGGATGGAGAGATTCATGAAACCCTGTGCCAGTCTTTTGAAGCCCTGAACATCAGTAAATCCCCAGAATCTACTTCAACAGCAGTGGTGTCAAATGTGCCAGTTGGGCCAAGTGCATCAATTGCGTCCTACAAGCAGGCCAAAGAAGTGGTTGAAAGCAGAAGTGCCCAAGGTTGGGATAAAGCTATCGACGTGTTTGTGAAAGAAGATAAGTTCGGCATTGGATACCAACCGGGCCAGACGCCAGTTCCCCGATTCCGTGGGCCAATCAATTTCAGCAGTGGAGGAATTATCAACCCTAATCAGTCTTGCTCAGCAATAGAAGATGACGCTGAAAGCTCAGATTATCTGGACAGATGGGTGTATTAACTGGCTCCAGGCGAGGCATTGCAAAACTGGTATAGTGAAGAAGTCATTCATGTTGTACACCATTCAGAGTAATAATTCTTGTCTTTCATAATGCATGAAATCCCGCACTCTGCCCAAGGTGTGAGGATCCATTTGTAGGGCCACCATATTTTCTCATATAATGTTCAAACATCAATAAAAAGGACGTTTTTGTTTACAAATTTGTGTTCCTTTATTCCTTCTTTATTTTTATTTTTGCACAAAGAAAATTAAAAATGATAATGCACTTTCTTTTCTTTTGTTTTCAAGCAAAAATAATCTAAAATAAAGCATCGATCCAATCATGCAGACTTGATTTTGTGAATTCCTCTAAAAATGATTCTGTTATGCCCACGTATGATTTCGACAATCCGATCTATCAAGCCGAGGAGGAAAGTGATGAGGACTATGAACTCCCGGAAGAGTTGGCTAGGTTGTTGAAACAGGAAGAAAAGACCATTCAGCCTCATCAGGAAGCTCTTGAGGTTATCAATATTGGTTCAGAAGAAAGCAAGAAAGAGATCAAGATCGGTGCAAGTCTGCGGGCTGATGTAAAGCAAGAGCTGATAGTCATGCTACGTGAATACGTTGACATCTTTGCTTGGTCATATCAAGATATGCCAGGTTTAGATACAGACATAGTTGTGCATAGACTACCATTGAAAGAGGACTGTCCACCGGTCAAGCAAAAGCTGCGCAGAACAAAACCAGAAATGGTTTTGAAGATCAAGGAAGAGGTACAGAAACAGTTGGATGCAGGTTTTCTGGCAGTAACCAACTATCCTCCCTGGGTGGCCAACATAGTACCGGTGCCAAAGAAAGATGGCAAAGTCAGAATGTGCGTGGATTACAGAGATCTCAACAGGGCAAGCCCTAAAGATGACTTTCCACTCCCTCATATTGATGTGCTGGTTGACAATACTGCTCAGTTTTCAGTGTTCTCATTTATGGATGGATTCTCCGGGTATAATCAGATAAAGATGGCGCCTGAAGACATGGAGAAGACGACATTCATTACCCCGTGGGGTACCTTCTGTTACAAAGTAATGCCTTTTGGGTTGAAGAACGCAGGGGCAACTTATCAAAGAGCAATGGTGACGTTATTCCACGATCTAATTCGTAAAGAGATCGAGTGCTATGTTGATGACATGATCGCTAAATCAAAGACAGAAGAGGGACATCTGATCATATTGAAGAAGTTGTTTGAGAGGTTGAGGAAATTCAGGTTGAGACTGAATCCTAACAAGTGTACTTTCGGCGTGCGGTCCCGAAAATTGCTTGGTTTCGTTGTCAGTGAAAAAGGAATAGAGGTTGATCCTGCTAAAGTGAAAGCTATACAAGATATGCCTGTACCAAAAACTGAGAAAGAAGTTCGCGACTTTCTAGGGAGATTGAACTACATTTCAAGGTTCATATCTCACCTAACTGCCACCTGCGAACCGATATTCAAAATGCTAAGAAAAGATCAAACGATCAGGTGGAACGATGATTGTCAAAATGCATTCGATAAAATAAAAAGATATTTGCAGGAACCTCCGATTCTGATACCTCCAGTTCAAGGGAGACCACTGATTATGTACTTGACAGTGCTCGAAGGATCCATGGGTTGTGTTCTCGGTCAACACAACGAGACAGGTAGGAAAGAACATGCTATCTACTACCTGAGCAAGAAGTTTACAGATTGTGAATCGTATTATTCAATGCTTGAGAAGACATGATGTGCACTCGCATGGGCCGCCAAGCGATTGAGACAATATATGCTCACACATACAACCCTGTTGATCTCAAAAATGGATCCGGTCAAGTATATTTTTGAGAAACCAGCACTTTTAGGCAGAGTCGCAAGGTGGCAGATGGTACTGACAGAGTACGACATTCAATATACTTCGCAAAAAGCAATCAAGGGAAGTATACTGTCAGATTATCTTGCGCAACAACCTCTTGAGAATTACCAGCCCATGAAATTTGATTTCCCTGATGAGGACATCATGTTTCTCAAAGTGAAAGACTGCGAGGAACCACTTCTGGAGGAAGGGCCTAACCCTGAATCCAAATGGAGTTTGATGTTTGACGGGGCAGTTAATATGAATGGGTGCGGAGTTAGTGCAGTTCTCATTATGCCAGAAGGTGTTCACATACCCTTCACTGCCCGAGTAACTTTCGGATGTACCAACAATGAAGCAGAATACGAAGCTTGCATACTAGGGATTGAGGAGGCTATTGATTTACGAATCAAGACCCTCGATATCTTTGGTGATTCAGCACTGGTAATCAATCAAGTAAAGGGAACGTGGCACACACATCAGCAGAATTTGATTCCATATAGAGATTATACGAGGAGATTGCTGACATTCTTTACGACTGTCAAGTTATACCATATTCCCAGAGATGAAAATAAGTTTGTAGACGGCTTGGCCACTATATCTTCGATGATCAAAGTGCACGGTTGGAACTTTGTACCCAGAATTGATGCAGTGTCTGATGACAAGCCTTGGTACCATGACATTAAATGCTTCTTGAAAAATCATGAATACCCGCCTGGGGCATCTTCCAAAGACAAGAAGACATTAAGAAGGCTAGCCAGTAGTTTCTTCTTGAACAAAGATGGCGTGCTGTATAAAAGAAATTTTGACATGGTTCTGCTCAGATGCGTGGATAGACACGAGGTAGACCTGTTGATGATTGAAGTGCACGAAGGCTCTTTCGGTACCCATGCCGGAGGACATGCAATGGCTAAGAAACCGTTGAGATCGGGTTATTATTGGTTGACAATGGAATCAGATTGCTGCAAGTATGCTCGCAAGTGTCACAAATGCCAGATCTATGCAGACAAAGTACATGTTCCTCCGAATCCGTTGAGTATCATGTCTTCTCCGTGGCCCTTTGCAATGTGGGGCATTGATATGAACGGGAAAATTGAGCCTACTGCTTCAAACAGCCATCGTTTCATCTTGTTCGCCATTGATTACTTCACTAAATGGGTTGAAGCAGCATCTTATGCCAATGGCACTAAGCAAGTGGTAGCTCGTTTCTTGAAACGAGATATCATTTGTCGATATGGAGTTCCCGAAAGAATCATTACTGATAATGGTTCTAATTTGAATAATAAGATGATGGCTGAGCTATGCCGGGACTTCAAAATCGGACATCATAATTCTTCTCCGTACCGCCCAAAGATGAATGACGCGGTCGAAGCGGCCAACAAAAATATCAAGAAGATTGTGCAAAAGATGGTTGTCACGTACAAAGATTGGCATGAGATGTTACCATTTGCTTTGCATGGGTATCGAACATCAGTCCGCACGTCCACTGGGGCAACACCATACTCACTTGTATACGGTATAGAGGCAGTTCTACCGGTAGAAGTTGAGATTCCCTCTCTCTGATTATTGATGGACGTTAAGCTAGATGAAGCTGAATGGGTGTGAGCCAGATTTGATCAGCTGAGCCTTATTGAGGAGAAGCGACTAGCAGCAGTATGTCATGGCCAGCTATACCAGCGCAGAATGAAGAGGGCATTCGATCAAAAGGTTCGACCTCAAGTTTACAAGGTCGGAGATGTGGTAATCAAGAGAATACTTCCTCCGAGTACAGATCACAGGGGCAAATAGACTCCTAATTATGAAGGTCCATTCGTGGTTAAAAAGGTTTTCTCAGGTGGAGCCATATTACTGACAACCATGGATGGTGAAGACTTTTCATCCCCTGTTAATTCAGATGCAGTTAAAAAATACTTGGTATAAATAGACCCGCTGGATAAAGAAAAAGAGAAAAATCCAGGCAAAAAAGGGCATCCTGGCGAACCAAAAATAGAATAAAGGTTCGGGAAAAAATTAGGGATATAATTGAAAAAAAATTGTACACCCGGTAAGTTGAAAACCCGAAAGGGTAACTTAGGCAAAAATGGGTATCCCGGTGGATCGAAAACCTGAAAGGGCGATCGACGCAAAAGAGGGATTCAAGCGAATGACTGCAGTCTAAATTAATCTGTACGTTCTCTACTCTTCAGCAAACTAGCAAAGTTTCCGAAGGAGAAATTGTTCTGACCACGACCTTTCGAAGGCGAAGATAATCAAGAGAGTTGGAAGACATACTGGTTATAATAGAATCAGAAATCAGTGGGAATCCAATTTTTGCATTATCATTAGGATAGATTTCTTTTTTCAATTTTATGGCAATCAACTCTTTCAGGGGTTTGCTTCCGATTGTAAGTTCGCCAATTTCGGCATTTCATCAATAAAATTGAATATTCAGTCACAGGCTTTTATTTTCATTTTACTGCTTTGTTTGCAAAAACGTCCGATTTTTTATAATAAAACATTGCTTTGAAAATATCATGGCCTTGCAAAAACATGCACAAAAAGACAATTAAAATTACTTTGCTTGTTGGACAACCTCGGATGGTGGATTCAAAAAACCACGCAATATCCTGGGGCATGTGCATATGTTTTTCTGTTGCAGGTAATGAGTACGATCGATCCGAGCAGCGCGAAAGTTATCTCTCAGCACCAACAGATATTTGCTATGACTTGATACTGTTGTATCTTATTAAGTCGATTCTCTCATTCAAGATTTCCTACCGGGTTTTGGGACGACTACGGTTGTCGAAGATTGAATTCTTCTGTGTTAATAACGGTTATTAATGCAGTGAGCGCCCCATGTCCATAACGAGTGCAAATCTTCTGGTACTTCGCAGACGATGGGAAGGGTTCACTTGTCACCTTTTTGTCACAACGATTACTGATGGAGTCCATCATTCGGTCGGCGGTCGTTCACGAAGTTTCGATATCGGTGAATTGAGTTCAACTGGGTATCATTGTATCTTATTAAGTCGATTCTCTCATTCAGTACTTCCAACAACTACAAGCTTTTATGTGTTGATAACGATTGCGAATTCCCCAGTAGGGTTGCCTCGCAGACACCGAAGTTGATAGTCAATCCCCAGTGAAGTCGCCACGAGTTGGAAGATGCTTAATCCTCTGTAAAATCCTCTTATGGCGTTTCTTCAGACAAGTCTTGTATCATGAAACAAAAAGCAAGTTGTTGACCCTCCCAAGCATGGGGCATATTGAATTTCCCCGGCAGAAGATGTTCTAGATCTATAATCCCCAGTAGAGTTTGAGGACATTTGGTCTTCTGTAAAATCCTCTCAAAAAGGCATTCCTAGCACAAGACGCTTTAAAGCGGTTTTCCCCAGCAGAGTTTGTTATAAACTCATTATCCCCAACGGAGTCGTCAAAAGGAAAGTTCGCCTAACATGGGGCATTATGACACTTATCCTAAGATTGACAGTTTTATTCCTCAACAGACTACCGTGGAATTGCTTTGGGTTTCCCCAGCAGATCTCTAGGGACTCTTTCTCAGCATGTTGCAACGGTTTGTCTTCCAACTAGGATTTGCATATCCCCGACAGAGTAGCCCTGAGTCCCAGCAAGATCGTATCTCTGGTAATGGTATCCCCACAGAGTTCATCATCAAATCTTGTCAACAATACTCCCCAGCTGAGTTGCGGTTATCCCCAGCAAGGTCTAAATAGATCGAGGGAGTCTCTTATTCAGCTAAGGGTCAGCATATGATCTTACCCAGCCGGTGGTGTAATTCTCAGCATTGCTCATTTACAACTCAAAGTCCAATTTATTTTTGGCACACAGACAGTTTGTTCATATTATTCTAGCCGGTGGGATAGTATTGCAGATGATTGTTCTAGCATGTGGGATGATTATTGTATACAGTTTGTTCATATTATTCCAGCCGGTGGGATAGTATGCAGATGATTGTTCCAGCATGTGGGATGATCATTGTATACAGTTTGTTCATATTATTCCAGCCGGTGGAATAGTATTGCAGATGATTGTTCCAGCATGTGGGATGATCATTGTATACAGTTTGTTCATATTATTCCAGCCGATGGGATAGTATGCAGATTATTGTTCCAGCATGTGGGATGATCATTATATACAGTTTGTTCATATTATTCTAGCATGTGGGATAGTATTGCAGATGGTTATTCCAGCATATGTGGTGATCATTGTATACAGATCGTTTGTATTATTCCAGCATGTGGGATAGTATTGCAGATGGTTATTCCAGCATGTGGGGTGATCATTGTATGCAGATCGTTCGTATTATTCCAGCATGTGGGATAATATTGCAGGTGGTTATTCCAGCAAGTGGGATGATCATTTGGCAAAGCTTCCAAATCCGGTTTGGTAAGCATCGAAGTCCAATGTTAGTTTGGCAAAGCTGCAAAAGTCCATCTGAAGATGGCAAGTTTGAGATTCCAAAGCCGGTTTGGTAATCCTTGAAGTCCAACGACAGATTGGCAGAAATCCAACACGAATTGGTAAAAGTCCAACGACAGATTGGCAGAAATCCAACACGAATTGGTAAAATCCAACGACAGATTGGCAGAGCAGCTCAAGTCCATCTACAGTATGGCAAGCCAGTAGTCGCCTGACGTCGTTCAAAAAGACATTGTTGAAAGTCCATCGACAGTATGGCAAGCCAGTAGTCGCCTGGCGTCGTTCAAAAAGACATTGTTGAAAGTCCATCGACAGTATGACAAGCCAGTAGTCGTCTGGCGTCGTTCAAAAAGACATTGTTGAAAGTCCATCGACAGTATGGCAAGCCAGTAGTCCTCTGGCGTCGTTCAAAAAGATATTATTGAAAGTCCACCCACAGAGTGGCAAGCCAGTAGTCGCCTGGCGTCGTTCAAAAAGACATTGTTGAAAGTCCATCCATAGTATGGCAAGCCAGTAGTCGCCTGGCGTCGTTCAAAAGACAGATCTCTCCGACAATGTTTCATTGAAGTTTCAATCTAGCAGTGTCGTTGGGTTTATATCCCTTTTGTTCTTCATCATCCAGAGCAAATTTTTGGTTATATTTGGTATTCAATCACTATATACCTTGAAAGTCTGAAAGCAATCGCTTTCAGGCATTCAAGTCTACAGCGTTTGAATAGGGGCAGCTGTAATACCCCAAAATTTGCTCTCTCTCTTTGTCATCATAGCATAGCATTATCATATCAGATATCATATCCATCTCATTAGCATTGCATTGCATCTTTGCATAGAAAAATGAAGCATAGCATCCCTCTTACCATCAAGGCATGTGATCAAGGGAAAGGTGAACAATCAAGGAATCATTCAGGGCACAAAAGGTCAAACAAGTTGTTTCAAGGCAAGCCAAGAGGTCTTTCATGTCTCATACTATCTCGATTGATCATCCAAAACCTCAAGAAAGTGAGATTCAATAGGAGATTGAAGCACTACATCCTTCCCTATGCAAGAGGTCCAACAAACTGAAGCAAAACCCTTAAAAGAGATAGCTTATTGGTTCCAAGTAACCCTCAAATGGCATATCTCATCATCCTTTAGGAGGATACACAACATACTCAGAGGATTTTGGATTTGGAAGATGTGCAATTTCCTCCTAACCATGTAGGGGCTTTGGTAAGTTGAAATTGAATATGGATAAGGAATCCACATTCAAACCTCTTTCCTTTCATCTTTTACAATTCAATCTTGTGTTTTGTAAAGCACCTATGTGCTTACTTTGATTAACTCATTACTTTCCTTTTTGAGTTACAATTCATCTTCTACTTTAGAAGTGAATTGTTTAATTCATTCCTTCTTAGATTTTAGGTTTTACAACCTCACAAACCTTTAGGATCACTCCCTTAACTAATCAATTAGGATTGAGTCTTAGTTCACATAGATTTTACCTTACTTTTCTCTTGAGTCTTTCATCTTCTCATCTCAAAGAAAATTCAAAATATGTAATAAAGGTAGGCGTTTATTGCATTTAGGCCTTTCATATAAAGAAAAGATTATAAAGGGGTCTTCTCTTATAATCTTAGAATGTGTAGCATATGCCCCATCTTGGGTCAATGTGTTAAACATTTGATATTGTATGAGGGACTTAAATGCAATACTTGTTGAAGGTACAAATAAATAAAAAACACTTCTTCATTTCTTAATCAACAAAAACACTTAATAAATACCAGTATGCTAGTGTGTTTGAACTTTGATAATTGGAACTAAGTGTGAGGGTCTTCTTCACCCTTAGTGTACTTTCTTACTCATTCCATCTTGGAATGTGAGGATGTATGCATTCCAATGATTAAGATTTAGATACACTATCATATACAAACAAATGAAAAAACTCTTAAAAGACAAAAACAAACAATAACGTCTTTCCTTCGGGAATCCTTTTCTCACCTTATTCACTCTCAACGTGCGAACGTGCTTCAACTCGTTCTCTTGCAAGATGGTAACGCACTCGGACCAGCGAGCCTGCAACACCTGAGCTAGAACGTTAGCCGTTCCTTAAAAAACACAAACAATCCATCCCTAGTGAGGGGAACTACATCACTCTGATTCTCATGTTCCCGATGAGATACGTAGGCAGTGGGGTAGGGCCCATGCGAGCACTTCTTTTATTTTCCCTACATTTTTTTATCGTTCCTTTTCCATTCTTTCTCCTTTCTTTCTTTCAGTTCCTTTTCCAGTACCTTTTCTATCACCCTTTGATCGAAACAAGCAAGAGTGGATCCCATCGGGTACAATGGACGCGAGGGGGTGCTAATACCTTCCTCTCGCGTAACCGACTCCCAAATCCAGTTCTCTTGGTCATAAGACCATGCTTTTGCTTTCCCTTAGGTTTATGCGGTGTTTCCTTTCCCTCTCTTGGGATAAATACACATTGCTGGCGACTCTGTTTCGGTGCCACTTTCGCGTTTGTACTTGGATGAAAATCCCGGGAGCGACACTCCTCCCCCTTTTATAAGAATTTGCTCATGGGGAAGTGAGAAGGCCATCATTTCCTAGGCGGCTCTAGGTCTGACAAAAGGCTGCATGTTCGTGTCAAGAGGAATCTTCGTTTGGCATTCCCAAGTATAAACGTTACATGCACCAGGCCTCTTGCTATTCCGCGAGCGAACCCCTTCGCCGACACACACCAAAGATCCCCGGCATAAAAACGCCACTATGTCGGGCATCTTCGCAAAAAACATGCTCGACAGAAAAACAACCTTTGTCTAAGATATTCTTCGAGAAACAACGGTTGGCCGGACAAATCAAATCACCATTGCCAACCATCTCAACCTTAGCGAAGGCGAAGAGAGTCTCCCCGAATGCTACTCAAAGGTAACTGTCCATAAGGATACCTTAAGACCTCACTTTCCACCAAAGCAAGGACTTTGGGGGCTCCTGTTCTGGACTGGGTAGGCGCTGTACCCCCAAAGGGGCAAGGCCTAATCCAATCCAGCCATTGGACAGACCCAATAGCCAGAAACTGGCTGTTAGGCAGAAACTAGCCGTTGGGCACGTCCCCTTCACTCGCTAAGCAGTTCACGCGGCCAACTGTCTCCCCAAATCTCATAGAGACAGTTAGACCTGGTCAAAGGGCCACGCGCTTTGCCCTCCACTTGGCAACTCCTCATTAGTCGACCAGGCGGTTTGATCGCATGGGACTTCCCCATAAATACCCCCTCATTTGAGAGGGGCAGGTATTCAATATCCAATACTTGAGCCCTTATACTTGTTTTTCTCTCTTTTGACCAAACACTTACTTTGGCATCGGAGTACCTTGCAGGTACCACCCTTTTTTTTTTCTCTCCTACAAGCATCATCACTTGTTCTACGCGAAGGCCACGACGATCCAGTCTGATCACCTTCGATCATATATATATATATATATATTTAACACTCTTTTTTGAACTTATGCCCTAGATAACAAGTAACAAAACTGCAACTATGTATTAAGTCACCTTGATTCACGTATATATGAGTAGTTAGTGATGCTATTAGCTTACCATCATAGAATGCTAACAATTTGTTACTAGTTTGTTAGAAGTTTCCATGGTTATATATATTATGATGTAACTAACTTCTTAATTTAATGCAAATCAATCTATGTCACATTTACTCAATCTTCCTCTACATCATGTTTTCTCTTGCTTTCTGCAACTTATAGAAGTTCATGATGGAATCAGAGCTCTTCTGAGCTCTGATGTGCATCGTTGTTCATCATGGTTTGCAACAATGGTAATGTTGTAATTCCTCCTATAAATGCTTTGAATCATCTTCTTCCATGTCCCTCTCAAATCTTCGAAAATGCATACTATGTTCATTCCTCTGATGAACCTTCTTCAATGGTTGTTAAACCAATTTTGAATAATTCAAATTACCTTGTTTGGGGTAGATCAATGAGGCGGGCTCTTGGTAGCAAGAACAAATACATTTTTTTTGATGGAACGATAGCTATCCCTACCGAATTCAATATAAACTTCAAAGCATGGATACTCTACAACATGCTTGTTCATTCTTGGATCCTGAATTCGGTTGAAGACTTCATAGCTCAAAGTATAGTGTTCCTTGAGAATCCCATTGATGTATGACAAGAACTCAAAGAACGATTCTCTGAAGGTGATAACATTAGAATTTATGAGCTCTAATGCAAAATTTTCAGTTTGAAACAAGAATCAAGATTAGTTTGTGAGTTCTTTACAACTCTCAAGACTCTATGGGAAGATCTTGAGGCTTACTTACCCACACCTATTTGTGCTTGTCCACATCGTTGTGTCTATGCTATTGGTGTCAAAAATACTAGACATCATCATGATATCACATCTTCCATCCATTTCTTGACATGTCTCAATGACCTATTTGATATGGTACGTGCTCAAATCCTCTTGATGAATCCTCTACCACCTATTAATCATATATTTTTTTGTATGGTGCTTCAATAAAAAATACAACATAATGTTCTACACATTAATGAATCCAAAGTCCTTGTAAATGCAAGTGACGCCAGAAAATTTCAAAGCAAAGGTCGTGGCTCTGGTGGATCTTCATTTGGCTCCGAAACAAATATAATTTCTTAGGATACAAGAGTAAATAATGTTCATATTATGGTAGAATTGGACATACTATTGATACATGTTATATGAGACGTGGCTTTCCTCCCAATTATGACAAAACATCTTCAGCTAACAATATTTCCCTTGAGCATGCTGAAGATAGAGATGTTACTAATGATTCCAAAAGCACTAAAGAAAATGATTCTCATGGTTTTACTAAAGACCAGTATGAGAAGCTGGTAAGTTTGTTGCAGAATCCTAGCAAAGTTTATGTTGTTAATCACACTAGTAGCCATATCACTTTAGGTATTACTCAAATCACTTAGTCTTTAAACCAAACTTCATTAGGATCTTGGATAATGGATTTTGGTGCAAGTGATGACATTTGTTCTTCTCCAAAGTACTTCACACAATACAATCAAATTGTTACCATTCATGTTAAAAATGCCAAATGGTCATGTTTCATTAGCAAAGTACGCTAGAACTGTGCAGTTTTCCCTTAGCTTAGTCATATCAGATGTGCTATTTATAGCATATTTCAACATGAACTTATTATTTGTGCCAAAATTATGCCTTCAAAATAATTGTAATTTTGCATTTGACCATGATAAATGTTTGATATAGAACAATAAGACCCTGAAGATGATTGGTTGGGCTGAACTCGTTGAAGTATTGTATTATCCTACTACACAAGCTAAACCAAACTCAACTGTCACAACATCTTCACATGTCAATTCATCCATCATTATCCCCAAAGAAGCTCTTTGGCATTTCAGATTGGATCACCTATCCAATTACAAGCTTTTGAATTTACATCATACTTTTTCCTTTGTAAATGTTGATCACAATTCTATATGTGACATATGTCACTATGCTAAACATAGAAAATTAAAGTTTTCATTTCTTAATAAAGCTGAAAAGTGTAATGAAATGTTTCCCTTTGATATCTGGAGCCCTATTTCCACTCTTTCTATTTATTTCTTGATTCCTTATGCCTCTTTTTTATGCCTCAAAAGGAATTGAACATCAAAAATTGTGTTGAAACTCCTAAAAAAAATGGTCGGGTTAAGAGAAAACACCAACATGTCTTGAATGTTGGTAGAGCTCTTCTATTCCAATAAAAACTGCGTAAGTAGTATTGGTCATATCTTGTGTTACAAGCTACTTACATCATTAATAGAATTCTTATCCATGTATTACAAAATCAATCACTATATTCCATATATTTAATTTTCTTCCTAACGTTAACGACATCAAGATATTTGGGTGTCTCTGTTATGCCTTAACCATCCAAAATCATAGAACAAAACTTGACTCAAGAGCAAGAAAAACTGTTTACTTAGGACACAAGCAAGATGTCAAGGGGGAAGTCTTACTTGATCTCAATATCAATACCATTTTTATATCTAGACATTTAACTTATCATGAACATGTCCTACCTTATCATAACTCATATCTACCATTCACTTGGAATTACCATTCATTTGATGCTCCATTTAACCCTAATACTCCAACCGACATTGAAATTGAACCTGACCAACCTTCTCCAAACATAGACATTAACACAACATTAACAAATCCCATAACTAATGAACCTGCTAACTTAGTAAGTCAGCCAGGATGTCAAGTCTCTAAACTGGGACATCTTTTTCTTCTGCAGATTCTTTGTTTATATCATTAGTATGTTTTAGCAAAATTTAGTCAAACACCAGGAGCTTTCAATCTCCCCCTTTTGACAAATTTTGGTTAAAACATCTTCTTCTGCACTCTGCAATCAACAAGACTCCTTCATCAAGAGAATTGATTAGAGCTAAGGTCTGAGAGAGTCTCCCCTAAACGTATTCCCCTTCCTTTCAAGAGAGGTCAAGAAAGAAAGTCTGAGAGGGTTGAGAAACCGAAGACTCCTCCAGAAAAGATACAACAGTTGTAGACTTCGTAACACTGAGAACATAGATTGCGTAACTCAGATCACAAGACACAACCTGCTTCACAACTCAGATCACAAGACACAACATGGATCATGATGTTAAGATGTCAGAACAGCTTAATCATCATAAATTTGTTTTCAAGTTACCAACTTGTTTCTGGTAGTTCATAGAGTGATAACCCTCAATCAATTGCTATGTTTCATTCATGTTTAAGATTTCATGATAGTTTTTGCAAATTCTAGGGTTTATGTGTTCATCACAATTATCTCACTCCACACTTAAAATAAATGAAATTAAATGGTACCATCTTAATCCTTGATTAAAAACGAGCAAGAGTGATGTTTGAATCGTTCCATTTCATTACGTATTGAGAGAGTTATGGAGGGTTTTGCAAATCTGGAAAATAAGAGCTCGCGCGAAGAAGATGACTTGTTCTTGGAGCCTTTTTCAAATATTCAAATTTTTTATTTTTATTTTATTTTTTTAATTGATTTCAAAAATTAATTTTTCTCTGTTTTTTAATCATTTTTTATTCTTTTTGTTTATTTTTAAACATTTTTAATGAAATCTTTCTCTTGATTTTTCAAACTCAAATGAATTTCAAGCTTTCATATGAATAAAACTTGATTTTTCAAAACATTTTTTAAAGATCACAACATGTTTTTAAATATATTTGATATTTTATATCATTTTTTATTTAATTTTCTTTGAAAAATTGTAATTTTATTAAAATTAGGGTTTTCTCCTTGATTTTAAATTCTCAATCTTCAATTGAAACACTTTTGGGCCTCTAATAAAGTGTAAGACCCAACCCCTTTTGTAAATAAATAATTCCTGGGCCTCTGTCATAATATAAGTCTTGGTTTGATTTTCAAAACAACGGTGCGTTCGTTATTTTTCATCTGGGCCTCTCCTTGAGTATAAGCCCCATTTTTCTTCTTTAAAAACACTTTTGGGCCTCTAATAGAGTTTAAGACCCAAACTCTTTTGTACATAAATAAATTTTGGGTCTCTTCTATAGTATAAGTCCCCCAACGTCTGTCGGTATCGCAGTGCGATCCCTATTTTCAAAATAAGTCATATGGGCCTCTCAGTGAGTATAAGCCCCAATCTTTTGTTAAAAACTTTGTTTTAAACAATAAACAACTTCCATGGGCCTCTCCTTGAGTTATAATCCCCATACCTCTGTTTTCAAAATCATCTATCTATTTTAACTGGTACTAAGAGGAGCATTATTCCCAATGAAACTGCTCTTAGACCACTTGGATCTCTCTTTGAGTTATAAGCCCCAAACATTCTCTTCTTTTAAACAACTATCTCTTAATTCAATTTCAAAATTCAAAGTTTTCTCAAAACTTTCTTCAATTTCTTAAAACCCTAATCATACAGTTGTAATCAGTACAACGAATCACAATACACTTGGGCCATTTTTTAGAGTGTAAGACCCAACATCTTTCATTTTCAATGCATACTTGTTTATATACCTGTCAATACACTTATCTGTATATACTTGTGTATATATGTCTAGAGTTTCCCCCAGCAGTTAGGTCTATACTTAGGTTAAACTAGAGGTTACTTCTAACTTAGTCATAACTAGTTCCCTCATAGGAAAATTCCCTCAATACAATCTGCCTCCTCTTGGGCTTTATTCAATATGGAATAGAGAAAAGCATTATTCCCGGTGAAACTTTTCTCAAGACTGTCAAAACTTAGAAACTAACATATACAAGAAATTCATTTCCCCAGAGAGGGTTAATTCCCGGTGAAACCTCTTTTGAATTTCTTCAAACCTTAGAACTATTCAATAAAGAAAGGACTTGTTCCCGGTGAAACCTTTCTTGAACTTTTTTAGGCTTGGACCCATAGGCTTCCTAGAAGCATCCCCAGCCTCCTCTTGGGCTTAGTACAAGGACCAACATGCTTCTTAGAAGTTCCCCAACCTCCTCTTGGGCTTGGTACAAGGACCCAAAGGCTTTCTAAAAGAATAGGATAAAATTTAGTCATCTCTAGTAGTTCAATCCCCAGGAGAGTCAAATTTCCAGAACATCCTACCATTCTAGAGTTGATCTTCATCCTTTACACCAACAGCCTCCTCTTGGGAATCATACAAAGATCTCTCTACACCAGAGTCTACCACTTTTTAAGAAACTTGGATAGTCTCATCCTCCTCCTGGGCTTCATTCAAGTAGACTTGGAAAGTCTCATTATCATAGTCTCCTTTTGGACCTCACACAGAGACCCTCAGGCTTCCTAAAAGTATAGAGTAAATCCTGATCATTTTATCAATACACCAGTCTCCAGCAGAGTTAAAAAACCTCTAAGGTTTTCAAACTCACCTTTAAACCCCCTTGACCCCCAACAAAGCTCGACTTTCACCAGGAAAATCCCAGCCAAGGTCAGGTTGACATCAACAAATCCCCAACAAAATCAGAACCTCATGGAATATGGTATTTTAACTCTTCCCTGATTCCCGCTAATAGTAAATTCCTTTTGGATTCCCCAATACAATTTAGACCTTCTCATGGATTTCAATAATCCTTAGCAAAAGTCAGCCTCCTTTTAGGCTTTATATAAGAATTTCCCCCAGTCAGCCTCAACCTTGGGCTTTGTACAAGACATATAAAACCCTCCCCAGAGAAGTCATTTTCTTTCAGCTTCAACCTTGGGCTTTGATCAAGGCACACAAAAATCAACATCCCCTCAGATGAGACCATGAGTCCACTATGTAGGAGGATATCCCCTCTATACATCACACATAAAAAACAAACAATCAAAACCCTTTTCCAGATAATTGCTGTAAGTGGCACACTTGTTGATTCAAAATCCAAGCTGGAGTCATTCCCTTATCCTGGCTAAAATTTAGCTTTCATCTAACTGGTGTAAGTGGCAAGCCTCTGGATTCTATACATCCATTCCAATGTCCCTCTCTTAGCATGAAAGATTCATAAAGGAAAAAGTGGCATTGCTCTATACTGAGTTAAAGCTTCTTCCTTCATGACATCCCTCTTATAAAGGAAATTATGGCATTACTGGATTCCATACATCCCGGTTAAAGTAATTTCCCTTATAACCAATTACCCAACATTTTGTGATGAATAGGTGAGACATCTCCCTTTAGAGATGACAAATTATCTCTCAGTCAAACTTTAGCTTCAATCTTGGGCTTTGAACAAGACACAAATACTCAGATAGCTTCAATCTTAGGCTTTGAACAAGACACCAAATATCTTTCCTCTCATAGAAATAGGAGGAACTACGATTTCTTTGATTTCCCAAATCTCTTTACGAGAATACGTAGGCATAAGACTGTGAAATCTTAGCGAGCACTCAAATAAAAAATCTTAGGTCCAGTACCTTCCCAAAACAACAGAAAACCCAAAAACAACAAAAACATTCTCTCAGTATTCCCAAAGGAGAAACTTTCCCAATCCACAGCAGATAAACAGAATAAAGAATTTCAAAATAGCAGAAATACATGGAAAAGAAGGTTCCTATAGATTACTATAGACACTCTGGGTGTTAACAGCTTCCCTTTGTATAACCAGACCCCGATCTCTTAGCATTTGTTAAAGAAAACACTTGCGTGCAGGGTTAGTTTAAGATATCTTCCCCTTCCTTTCAAGCTTCATAGGATAAAAACAGAAACCAGGAAGTAGCACCAAATCATGCGGTAGGTGGTCGCGTCACCAAAAAAACTGACTGCTACAGAAAAATGACGACTCTGCTGGGGACTATTAGGGCTTTAGAATTAGATTTACTAAGAGGTCTAGGCCTTGTTTTGCATTTATTTTTTGCTATCTTACTTGCTTTCTCATTTTTATATATCATCTGCTGTCATATTACTTGATATACTTGTTTAAATTACTATTATCTGGGAATGCGATTAATACGCATGTGGTGAGTCTGAGAGAACATTAAGATAAATGGTGGCGTATTCAGGGAGGCTTATAGGGATTGAATCCCGACTAAGCTAACTTGAGAGTCCACTGAATCAGTGGAGGTGCCCGTGTAGAATTACCAATGTTGAACGAGCAAGTCGTGAAAGCATTGTTTTTTCCCATTGGGTTACCCTTGAAACTGAGGATTAGTAAACATTTAACCATTTGACCATTAGGTAGTGCGTTGACTATTAGGAATAGCTGATACGCGATACTACACTCAAAAGAGATTCATCTTGGGATATTACAGCTCTCATGAGTCAGTCAGTTTGCTGTTAATATCCTTAAGAGGGGTCAATGACATTGGGAACCTTTGTTAGAACCCGTTCTATAGGTAGAAAAATTTAACCCTAGTACACACCTTGGGAATGGGTAGATTCGTGGCTCCATGCTCGTGACGATGAACCCCTAAACCCATGTTTTCAAATGTTTTTGTTTATTGCATTCATGCATCCATGCATTCATTAAAAAACCTTTTTTAAACAAGAAAAAAAATCTTTTTTCTAAAAGAACTAAAACAATAATTACAAATATCAGAAGTTACGTTATGGATTTCGGTAGAAGAAAAATGCACAAGTACACCTTCAAGGTTCCAAAATTGGAAGATCTAAGGAAATTGAGAAGGATGATTACTAATCCCGAGGCTTTCAGAGCTAAGCACGGAGGACAATGGTCACAGAAGATTATGTCTCTTACCAATTCTGACGTAGATTGGTACAATCGGATCTATGACGTAGTAAAAATCATCGACAAATGTGGAAATTTCCCTAATGTACCCCTCATTGGTACTAAAGGAGGGATCAACTATCATCCAATTTTAGCTCGCCGTCAACTTGGATACCCGATGAAGAATATCCCACATAATGTTCATTTGAAAGGTCTTTTCTTCAAGGAAGGAGAAAATGCAGGGCACTAAAGAAAGAAATAGTGCATGCCTGGCAACATGTTCATAGGAAGGGGAGAAAGTCCCTAGGAAGACCAAATTGCATCTCTACGGAGCCTTACCTCCACTAGGTACAAACTAGGGCCATCAAACTGAGGATGCCTTACCCTCATCAAGAAGTTTTTCCCTTGAAGGAATATGTCCTTTATTTCATGTCTGATGTGGAAAAACTCCAGATCGCTCTTAACAAGGTCCAACGTGAGAAGAACTCTTGGAAGAACAAGTACTAGATTCTTAATTTGGAATGTACAAAGATTCAAGAACCGTTGAAGGAAAAGGATGCTCTGATTGAGATATTGGAGCAACATGCCATAGAAAGTCAGGAGGAACGAAGAAATTTGCTCTCTCCTTTCACTTGGAAAAGGATCGTCGACCCAACAACGAATGAAGGGGCCCGATCAAAGAAAAGAAAAATTCAGGAACCAACATCTGAGCTTTCCTCAGAGAAAACTCAGGATCTATAGGCCTATTTTTCCTTCTCGCACGTTATAAAATACTGCACTTTTCCCTGTAAAATACCGAAATCTTTCGAGTTCAATTAAAGGGTTCCCCCCGCTGTGTGATATTTGCAATATAATTGCAAAAAGTTATTTTGAAAACAAAAACTAAAAAATATATATTCTCATTCTTTGCATATCATTCATCATTCTCACATAACACATATTTGTCATTCAGTCTCACATATGTGTCACACTCTAGAGTCAAACTGTCTCATTCGTACAATACTCAGGCCAATCGACAAAAGAAAATGGATGATCTTGAGGAACAGAATAGAGAGCTGAGAGAAGAAATCAATAGTATAAAGGAGAGTTTGGAGAAACTCCACAACACCATGGAATCCCTGGCAGCAGCCCAGGAACAATAAGATCTCGGAGATTACGTCTACACCAGCATTTGAAACACCTGGCAGTCATCCTCAGTACAACATGCCTAAAGGTTTCCCCTTGGGCATGCCTCTCAACTTTATACCTGAAGGATACATCCCACCGGTCACTGAAGACCCGGAAGCCGTAGCAGGAACCACCAGACCTGAAGGTTACAAACTTCAGGTAAATGAAGATGCAAGGATTACAACAAAAACCCCTGAAGGTTACAAACTTCAGGTCACTAAAGCGACAAGAGTTACCTCCGTAATGACTATAGCAACCCCAGTGGTACACACTATCCCGGAGGAACATATTCTGTAGACCACTTCTGGAAGAAAAGAAGAAGTATACGAAAGGATGAATAAATTCTAAGAACAATTCTTGGAAATGAAGAAGAAAATGCATGCCATTCGCGGTCAGGACTTGTTTGGTAAGGACGCCGCTGACCTTTGTTTAGTCCCTAATGTAAAGATACCGCACAAATTCAAGGTGCATGACTTTGAAAAATACAAAGGAAACTCTTGCCCTCAAAGTCATTTGATAATGTACGCTCGAAAAATGTCTACCCAGAATCGGTGCCACACTCAAATGGTACATGGGTTTAAACCGCACCAAGATCAGTACTTTCAGAGATCTCGGGGCAGCCTTCGTTAAGTAGTATAAATACAACTTGAACATGGAACCAGATAGGGACCAGCTCTGAGCAATGTCATAAAAGGAGAAAGAAACCTTCAAGGAGTATGCTCAGAGATGGCATGAAATCACCGGCTAGATCTGTCCTCCTCTCGAGGAAAAGGAAATGGCAAAGATCTTCGTGAAAACATTAAGCTCGTTTTATTATGACCGAATGGTTGCCAGTGCACCTAGTGACTTCACTGAAATGGTGAACATGGGGGTATGCCTTGAGGAAGCAGTCCGAGAAGGACGATTGGTCAAAGATGCAGAGCCATCCAGCAGTACTAAAAGATATGGTAGTGCTTTCTAAAAAAAGAAAGAGCAAGATATTAGTAATATCTCTTTGGGAAAGCAAAGGCGAAGGTATCAACCGGTAGCAACAGTAACTCCCGCTATCAACCCAGTGCCAGCTCCGACATATCATCCTCAGGTTGCTCAGAGCCAACCAAGTCAACAACAATATCAAAAAAGGCATCAACAACCTCTTCAGCAGGCTCGCCCATAATACAATAATGACAATTGTACTACACGATCACCAGAGTTTGACCCTACACCAATGTTATATGCAGAATTATTTCCACTTCTGCTGGCCAAGGGGCACGTTCAGACCAGGACTCCTCTTACAGTACCAGAAAATCCACCTTTTTGGTTCAAATCAGATCAAATTTGCCCTTACCATTAAGGGGGACTAGGATATAACATTGAGAATTGCCTCAACTTCAAATTGGATGTACAGAAGCTCGTCAGAAACGGGGTTTTATCTTTCAAAGATACTAATCTGAATATTCAGATGAACCCATTACCGCAACATGAGATGACTATGGTGAATTTGATAGAAGGAGAACTTGGCAGCAGCTATCAAATTCACAAGGTACGCTTACTGGGAACCAACCTAGTAAAAATGCATTGCAGACATAGCGGGTACGGCCATGTGCCATCTCACAACTATCATCAGTATGGTATCTGTTCCAAGGACAATCAAGGATGTGCCATAGTACAAGCAGCCCTTCAAGAACAAATGGATCTAGGTTGGATTCAGGATCACAGGATTTGTAAAGTAAACATGGCCCATGCACATCCAAACATTGTTCAAAACTATGACATTCGTGCAATGAACGTCATTCTAGTGGCAATGCATTCAAGACAAAGTCAATATTACAATTTGTCGCGGCATGGTTACAACGCTTGCCCGATTTGCTCAAAAGATAATCAGGGATGCTATTTTGTACAAGAGGCCCTTCATCGTCAAATGGATCTCGGATGGATCCAAGACTACCATGAAAGGAATGATCATCAGGTTAACATGGTTCAAATCTTCGACATTCGCTTAATAAATACCAGTCTAGTGGATTTGCATACCAAGCAGGTCAGACTTTGTTTCCTGTCCCCGCATGATTATCAAGACTGCAAATAATGCTCCAAAAATGATCAAGGTTGTGTACTTGTACAAAGAACTCTTCAATATCTGTTGGGCCACTGGTGGCTTCCAATTTACTAGGACGAAGACACGCAACAAGTTAGCATAACTAATGGAAATCCTGATAGACACCATAGCTGTGATATCTACTTACTAGAAATAAATCTGGTAAGGATGCATTGCATACAAAGTGGGTACGGTCGGGTACCACCTCATAATTATGAACGCTGTGGAATATGTTTGGAAAATAACCAAGGATGCTACCTCGTACGAGCGGCTCTCCAGCATCAGTTAGATTGAAAGGAAACTCAACCATGTTTGAATGCTCAATCAATCAACACAGTACAAGGTTGCCTCCCTATTCAAAACAAGGACCAAGGACTAATAGACAAAAGTATTGTCATAGTCTCCAATCATGGAACTACCAAGGATGTTTGCGCCATAATTCCTCTGCTCAAAGAGTCAAAGATCCCTCTTGACAGTAGAAAAGTTCCCAACCTAGAGACGATTGAGGTTGCCTACGATGGTCAAAATGCCCAAAAAGCCCCGGTGGTTATCTATTTACCAGGACCAATACCATACAAGTCAGAAAAGGCTATCCAATACAAGTACGGTGCGACGAACATAGAAAATAGAAAAGAAATTCCACTATCATCCGTCGTGAACATTGCTAACATCAGTCGAGTTACCAGGAGCGATCGAATCTTCAACAGAGGAGTTAGAGAACCTGTAAAATAAAAGAAACCTCAAGCTGAAGTTCCTAATCAACAAATTGGTCAATCTAGCAATATGGAACCTATAAAGAACAATGATGAAATGCTAAAGCTCATCCAGAAAAGCGAGTACAACATTGTGGATCAATTATTGCAAACTCCGTCTCGGATCTTTGTGTTATCTCTCCTAATTAGTTCAGAAGGTCACAGAGAAGCTCTATAGGAGGTTTTAAAACAAGCCTTTGTAGAACAAGATGTGATAGTGGGTCAGTTCGATAACATTATCTCAAACATCACTTCCTACAACAACTTGGGTTTCAGTGATGAAGAACTTCTAGAGGAAGGCAAAAACCATAATATGGCACTCAATATCATAGTCAATTGCAAGGACGGTGCTTTAGCCAGCGTACTGGTAGACATAGGTTCAGCCTTGAACATCATGCCAAGGTCAACTTTGGTACGACTTTCTTTTCAAGGTACTCTGATGAGAGGCAGTGAGATCATCGTCAAAGCCTTTGACGGATCCAGGAAAATAGTTATCGGCGAAGTCGACCTTCCCATAACCATTGGCCCTCACACTTTCCAAGTCACTTTCTAGGTCATGGACATCCGAGCAACATACAAATATTTATTAGGAAGACCTTGGATACACGAAGCCGGGACAGTCACTTCGACACTTCATCAGAAGCTGAAGTTTGTCAAGAATGACAAGTTGGTCACATTATGCAGAGAACAAGCTTTAATTGTGAGCAACTTATCATCATTCTCCTATGTAGAACCAGAGGAGGTCATTGAAACTCAATTTCAAGCACTCTCGGTGAGCAATGAGAATCATCAAGAAAAAGGAACGTCGATTTCCTCATACAAAGACGCTCTCAAAGTAATGGGGAGTGGTAACATAAAAGGATGGGTACAAATC
Organism: Lathyrus tuberosus; assembly: GCA_022829125.1. Taxonomy (NCBI): domain Eukaryota; kingdom Viridiplantae; phylum Streptophyta; class Magnoliopsida; order Fabales; family Fabaceae; genus Lathyrus; species Lathyrus tuberosus. The sequence continues at coordinate 11,262,632 of JALAZF010000041.1, forward strand.
ATAATTCCTGCTGATAACAAGACAAGAAAAGGTCTTGGTTTTTCTTCGACATGTACCCAGAATACAAAGAAGAATGAAAGTTTTCGTCCCATTCAGGATTTCTTTCACAGTGGAGGCTTCCTCCACCCAATATCTCAAGAAGTCCACACCATCGATGGGAACAACTCTTCTGACACAGAAGAAGAATGGAAATCTTATCTCAATAATGAAGGTTATATATCACAGGGAGAAATGTACATGTCATTCTTCTCTCCAAGGCAAAGTCCCAGATATATACTAAGATCAGATGATAGAATGATCTACGGAGATTGTGATCACGAGGGATGTCGTTCTCCACCCAACTCATTAGAGGAAGACACTCTGATAAAATAAAACTTTGACTATGATTCTTATGATCCCCTAGATGATTTGCCTATCTGGAAGCCATACATGAAAGACTCGGGGCAAACAGTCAGCCGGATAATGCCTATCAGCTGAATAATCTTAAAAAGAATACACCTGTTCTCCCAGAATCATGGAATCCTTACTCAGAACATTCCGAAAATGTCCAACACCATGTTGATATATTTACAAAGATTGCAGGACAAGAATTCATTAACTACGCATTTCCTGAGGTCAACGTCATTAAGGCAGATGACTCATCTATTCCCACAGAAACTTGGTATACCTTGGAGTAGCCAAGCGGCAAGTACGACTTTCTAGTCAAATACACTGCTCCCGAAAGCTCTCGCATCAGATATGAGGACATTCAGCTAACTGGATGGGGAGATCCTCTTGAAAGTGAAAATACTATGGTGTAGCATGCGGTTTTTGTCGGTGACGCGACCACCTTACCGCGTAATTGGTTTTGGGTGCTACTTTCTGATTTCTGTATTTATCCTATGAAGCTGGTTAAGGAAGGGGAAGATATCTTAAACTAACCCTGCACGCAAATGTTTTCTTAAACAAATGCTAAGAGATCGGGGATCGGGGTCTGGTTATACAAAGGGGAGCTATTAACACCCAGTGTATATATGGTAATCCTTAGGAACCTCTTTTTGCATGTATTTCTGTTAACTTAAAATGCTTTCTTGTGTTTATCTGTTGTGGATTAGGAAAGTTTCTCCTTTGGGAGTGTTGAGAGAATGTTTTTGTTGTTTTCGGGTTTTCTGTTATTTTTTGGAAGGTACTGGTGTCATACCCTAAATTTTTACCACCAAGATTGCCCATCATTTTGAGTATCATTTCCAGAATAAGGATGTGCCATCATGCCTCATCAATCTCCTCAAGGATTATTAAGCTTTCACTACAACCAATAATTAGGGTTTTAAGCCCTCTCAGAGCACTTAGAAAAAGGATTAATCAAGAAATGACATGATCTTCAACTTTTCTAACCTCTCAAACACCTATAAGGTATCAATAGGACTCACACATCAAGAATCAAGCACAAAGTTGCCACATTCCAAGTGGTTTGAGCCTCGAAACACCCGATGTCGCCAAATTAGGGTTTTGGACGACTGAGACCTCCAGAGTGAGATTTTCACAAAAGGATGAGTCAAGACTTCAACATGTGACTCAATATGCTCAAAATAACCCTAAGAATCCATTTGTAAAGCTAAATTAGCCTCAGAGGATGCATTCCCCAGAAGTCGGGAATTAGGGTTTTCACGCGCCGAACCGCTCTGGAGCCAAAAGTCAAAACATGACTTTTTTGGAAAAAGTGATCCTTATGACTCATATTTTCATAAAATATGATTTATAATGTCATTTGAACAAGAATTGATCAAGAAACCAAGATAACTTGTAAAAGGGCTAATCTTGAAAAATTGAAAAATTTTCTAAGTTACTAAATTTGGATGGTTTTGGTGCCAACTTTCAAGGATCATAACTTTTGATCTAGGCAGCCATTTTGAGTGATCCAAAGCCTGATTTGTAGGTCTTCCTACATTCTACAAAAGCTTCAACTACATCAAACTCCATTTCTTCATGGATTATAAGTTATGGAGTGATCAAAATGACAAAAATGAAGAAAATGACACTTTTTTTAACACTTAGTGAAAATCTGCCTAAGTTACCAGCCTTAAACACCAAAGTTCATGGGGGTTTTTTCAGTTGGATTCAAATAGTTTCAAGAACAACTATGATCACACATGGATTGTACCATATGAGGGATTTCTAAAAAGCACACGATCTTTCCATAACTCCATTTGAGCAAGGAGGTATGATCCCCTCAAAACCACAGTTTCAAATTGTCTTGTGCAAGACAGAATTTGGCATTTTTGCTCGAATTGGAAAAATTGGACAAATTCAAGCATGGTTATCCATCTGCATACCTCAAGGGGAACAACCAAGGGACAAACACTAATCCACAAGCCTCACAAGTCCATGGACCTATGTTTAGGCATGACACCCCTAAAAATTCAAGATGCTTCAAATGGTCAATTTTGTTTCCAAGCATTTAACTGATGCATAGAGGTGGCATTCATCAAGACAATGTTATCCAAGGGAGATAGGATGCATTTTGCAAATCGGATGAAGCTTGGAGGAAGAAAATGGCCATGACGCTATTTCTTCAGAAATCCAACTAGTTTTGCTATATATTATTCAGTTGCCACAATATAACTGAATTGGCATTGCACCCTAGTGGAAACACTAGTATTTGTGTGTGTGAGCGAGCGAGAGGTCTGGGGTTCGAATCCCCCTCGCCCCAGACCTTTTGATTTTATTTTTTAACCATTTTCAAAAGTTTCCTTCACATATTATTCATTGATGCCATCCTCTTTCAGCCGACACACATGGCTCAGATGGTAGAATTTTAAGCTCTCCACCCCAAGGGCGTGAGTTCAAGCCTTGGGGGGACCATTTCTAATTTTTTACCACTTGTTTTCTTGTCACTTTTTCACCATCTTTTTAATAACTTTGAAAATTAATTTCTCATTCATTTTTTATCATTTGTGATTAGTTCTTTTTGCAAAAAGTCACAAAAATGTTAAAATATTTTATTCTACAAAAATCTCACACAAAACTATTATTTATTTATATATTTAATATTTTCATAAAGAACTTATTTTATTTGTTTTTTAAACATTTGAAAATATTTATTTTCTCTTGATCTTTTCAAAACCAAATGAGTTTTAAATCATTTTGTGATTAAAACATCATTTTTCAAACCTTAACTAAAAATCACAAGTGGTTTATTTAAATTTATTTGGTGTTTTTATCATTTTTGAATTAATTTTATTTGAAAAATTACTTCTAGAAATGAAATTAGGGTTTCTTTGATTTTGATCTTTATCAAACATTTCAAAATAAACTTTGGGCCTCTTTTAGAGTGTAAGACCCATCCCTTGTAAATAAAAACCTATTTGGGCTTCAGTCGTTGTATAAGTCCCACTGTGTTTTCTAAAACCGCGGCGCGATCATCACCTTTTAAACAAAATAAATATGGGTCTACCATTGTGTTGTAAGTCCCATTTCTTTTCTTTTTTCAAACAATTTCGGCCTACCCTCATGTTATAAGTCTCATTTCTTTTCTTTTTTCAAATAAATTTGGGTCTCTGATAGAGTGTAAGTCCCAACCCTTTTTGTACAAAAAATAAACTCTTGGGCCTCTCTTTGAGTTGTAAAACCCAACCCTTTTGTAAATGAACAATTCTTTGGGCCTCTCATTGAGTATAATCCCCAATATTTTCAAAACAATTTTCCTTTTTGATTTAGGTTCAAACTCAAAGTTGTCATCAAAACTTTCTTTAATTTCTTAAACAACTAACCATACAGCTGTTACAACGGAAGCTTGCTCACCTGTAAGTTTTAAACAGCTTTCTTTTACATACTTGCACACACACACACACACACACACACATATATATATATATGTATGTATATATATATACATACATACATACATATATATATATATATATATATGTGTGTGTATGTGTGTGTGTGTGTGTGTGTGTGTGTATGTGTGCGCAAGTATGTAAAAGAAAGCTGTTTAAAACTTACAGGTGAGCAAGCTTCCATTGTTTGTGCTGGAAGCTTGCTCACATGTAAGTCCTCCTACCCTCTTTTACATACATTATATATTTCATATGTATATATATGGATGTATATTATCTTGCTTAGAGTTTTCCCCGGCAATTAGGTCTAGAATTAGATAAAGCCAGTGGTCACTCTTTTAACACAGTGAAAACTAGTTCCCCATAGGAATTCCAGATATAGTCTTGTCTCCTCTTGGGCTTATACAATATGGAACAAAGAGAAAGACATTATTTCCAGTGAAACTTTTCTCAGACTGTCACTATTAGAAAATTGTCAACGAAATTCATTTCCCCCAGAGAGGATTAATTCCCGGTGAAACCTCTCTTGAATTTCTTCAAACCCTAGAACTGTTCACTACAGAAAAGATTATTCCCGGTGAAACGTTTCTTGAACTTTTCTTAAATTTGGACCCACAGTCTTCCTAAAAAGCATCCCTGCCTCCTCTTGGGCTTTGTATAAGGACCCATAGGCTTCTTAGAAGTTCTCAAGCCTTCTCTTAGGCTTAGTACAAGGACCCAAAGACCTCTAAAAGGTATAGGACAGAACCTAGTCATCCTTTATTAGAGAAGTCTTTCCAAAGAGTCAAAACCTTGGACAATTTAGGGTTGATTCTCATCCCTTAAAGCACCAGCCTCCTCTTGGGCATCATACAAAGATAAACCTTTCATACCAGTAGACTTGGACAGTCTCATCTCCTCTTAGATCTGAAAGAGATTCTCAAGTTCCCTACAAACACAGAAGAAACCCTGGTCATTTGATTAATCTCCAGTAGAGTTAAAACCCTCATAGGTTCTAAAACTCAATCTTTCATCCTAAACTTCCCCAGCTAAGGGTCAGCTTATCATAAATACTAGCCTATCAGAACCTCAAGGCATCTGATACCTCAACTCTTCTCTAATCCTCGGCAAGAGTTGATTCCCCACTTTAGACCTGCCTCTGTATCTCAATAATCCTCAGCAGAAGCCAACCTCCTCTTAGGCTTTGTATAAGAAATTCCCCAGCCATCCTCCTCTTAGGTTTTGTATAATGATTCTTTCTTCTTCCTCATCACCTTGTCAACACTCTCTTGTTCAGTCAATCACTTTAAAACACTCTCTTGTTCAGTCAATCACCTTAAAACACTCTCTTATTGAGTCAACCTTTTTCAGCATCCTCTTAGGCTTTGTATAATGATTTTCCTCAGTAGAGTTATCGTCAAAAGCACTCTCTTGTTGAGTCAGCTCCTTTCAGCCTCAATCTTGGGCTTTGTACAAGAAAAATAAAAGCACTCTCTTGTTGAGTCAATCACCTTAAAAACACTCTCTTGTTGAGTCAGTCTCCTTTTAGCCTCAATCTTGGGCTTTGTACAAGACAAATAAAACACTCTCTTGTTGAGTCAACCTTTTCAGCCTCAACCTTGGGCTTTGTACAAGACACCTGAAAAATCCTTAGCTGAGTCAATCATCTCCCTTTAGCCTCAATCTTGGGCTTTGTACAAGACATATATAAACTTTCTCCAGCAAAATCAAATTCTTCTAACCTTCTCTTAAGCTCTGTATAAATATCTCTCCAACAGAGTCAATTCCTCCCAGCCTTCTTTTAGGCTTTGTGAATTAATCTCTCTAAGCATAGTCAATCTCCTCTTTTGCCTCAATCTTGGGCTTTGTACAAGACACCCCAAATATATCCCCAGTGGAGTCAATAAGTCTTTTTCGCCTCAATCTTGGGCTTTGTACAAGACAGATAAAAATCTTCCCCAAGAGTCAATATCCAGCCTCCTCTTAGGCTTTATATAATGATATTCCCCAAAAGAGTCAGTCTCTTTCCAGCTTCAATCTTGGGCTTTGTACAAGACAGATATAAAACTCCTTTATAGAGTCAACCTTTTAGCTTCAACGTTGGGCTTTGATCAAGGCACATACAAAAACCAAAATCCGCTCAGAGGAAATCAAAAACCTCCCTGTAGGAAGACATTTCTCTTTATATCACACATTTAAAACAAACCTTAATCCCAGATAATTGTTGTAAGTGTCACACTTGTTGATTCAAATATCTAAGTTGTAGCCCATCTCTTATCCTGATAAACATCCACGCCACTGTCCCTCTCTTAGCATGAAATATTCCTAAGGAAAATGGCATTGCTCAACATTGAGTTAAAAGTTTTCTCCTTCAGGATAAATCCTTATAAAGGAAATTATGGCATTGCTGGTTTCTCATATCCCAGTTAAAGTAATCCTCCTTTATAATCAGTCACCCAACAGTTGTGATAAACAGGCGAGATGTCTCCCTTTAGAGATGACAAATTCTCTCTCAGTCAAACCCTTTAGCTTCAATCTTGGGCTTTGAACAAGACACAAATACTTTTTAGCTTCAATCTTAGGCTTTGAACAAGACACCAAACATCTTTTTCCTCCCATAGAATATGATGGAACTACGATTGCTCTGATTTCCCTGTTTTCTCTAACGGGAATACGTAGGCATAAGATTGTGAAATCTTAGCAAGCACACCAATCCAAAACTTTAGGTCCAGTACCTTCACACCAATCAAAAACCTTAGGTCCAGCACCTTACCAAAAACATCGGAAAACCCAAAATCAACAAAAACTCTCTCTCTCAAACACTCCCAAAGGAGAAACTTTCCCAATCAACAGACAAACACCAGTATATAGAAAATGGTATAATTGCTAATAACCTGTGGATAACCACATATAGGATGGGTAATTGAAAACTCCCCATTGTATAACCTGACCCCGAACTACCCAATCTCTTATCATTTGTTAAAGAAAACATTTGCATGCAAGGTTAGTTTTAGATATCTTCCATTTCCTTTCCAGCTTCACAGGATAAATAAGAAATCAGAAAGTAGCACCTAACTCCTACCATTGCGGTGAGGAAAAACCAAATGGCGATAAGGTGGTCGCGTCACCGATAAAAGTTACACGCTACAGGAAAATGGCGACTCTGCTGGGGAGGCATTTTAGGACTAGGATTAAAATTCCTAAGAGGTATAGGTTGTTAGCAATCATACTACATACTATATATATATTGCTTTTCCTACTTGATATTCGTGTTTATTTTTATATCAATGGGAATGCAATTGATACGTGTCTAGAAAGTTTGAGAGAAACCTAAGATAAGGGGTGGCATAAACGGGTGGACTTATAGGGAGTGAATCCTGAATAAGCGATCCTGGTAGAACACCAAATCAGGCGAGGGCCCATTGGATTCTGCCTGCTGAACAACCGATTATTGTGAAAGCATAGTTTTCCTAGTGCGGCACCTATGAACCTAAGGATTTAGTAGGCATTAATCTTATGACCACTTGGTAGTGCGATGAATATCAGGAATAGTTGATACGCGATACTACACTCAAATGAGATTACCCTTGGTTGCTACAGCTCGCTCGGGTGAACCAGCTTGTTGTTGATATCCCTAGGGGGGTCAATGATTTTGGAAACCTTAGGATCCATTCTGCGGGTACAAAAATTGACTAGAATACAACCTTTGGGGATGGGTAGAGCCATGACTCCATGCTCGTGATGTTGAACCCTTGAACCCACGTTTTTCAATGTTTTTGTGTGCTGCATTCATGCATTCATTTAAAAAATTCTTAAACAAAGAAAAATCTTCTCTTCTCCTCTCTTTTTTCAAATTAAACTAAAACAATGATTGCAAATATCAGAAAGATTGCGTTATGGATTTTGGTAGAAGAAAGACTCACAAGTACACCTTCAAGGCTCCAAAACTAGAGGATTTAAGGGGGTTGGCAAGGATGATCACCAACCCTGATGCTTTCAGAGTTAAGCACGGAGGGCTATTGTCTCTATTAAGGGTCCACGTAGTTGAAGGAATCCTGTCTATGTTAGTTCAGTTCTACGATCCAGTTTATCACTACTTCACGTTCCCGGATTACCAACTGGCACCAACATTAGAGGAGTACTCTCATATGACTGATCTACCTATCACTGATCAAACTCCTTTTTCTGGACTGGAAGAAATTCAAAGGATCAGGTCATTGCAAGAGCCATTTGTTTGGACGAGTCAGAAGTCAGGACTCACATGACCACCAAAGGATTAATCTAAGGTTTACCAGCCAAGTTTTTGGTAGAGAAAGCCTTATACTTTGCCAGTATAGGAAATGCAACTGCTTTCGAAGATATCTTTGTCCTACTCATATATGGGTAATTCCTCTTTCCCAACGTTGATATCTTCGTTGACACCAACGCTGTTAAGATATTTCTGATTGGAAACCCTGTACCAACCCTGCTTGCAGATGCTTATCATTTTGTGCACTTAAGGAATCTGTACAACGGAGGAATGATCACATGCTGTGCACCCTTGCTTTACAAATGGTTCATTTCCCATTTGCCCAAGTCCGCTGCTTTTTGGGATCACAAGAGTACTCTACGTTGGTCACAAAGGATTATGTCCCTTACCAACTCTGACATAGATTGGTATGATAGGATTTATGAGGGAATAAAGATCATCGACAGATGTGGAAATTTCCCTAACGTACCCCTCATAGGAACTAAAGGAGGAATCATTTATCATCCAATTTTGGTTCGCCGTCAACTCGGATACCCGATGAATCATATCCCGTATAATGCTCACCTGGAAGGTCTTTTCTTCAAGGAAGGGGAAAATGACAGGGCACTAAAGAAGGAAATAGTGCATGCCTGGCAATATGTTCACAAGAAAGGAAGAAAGTCTCTAGTAAGTCCAAACTGTATCTTCATGGAACCTTATCTCCACTGGGTACAAATTAGAGCTCTCAAGCTGAGGATGCCTTACCCTCGTCAAGAAGTTTTTCCGTTAAAGGAATCTGTCCTTTATTTCATGTCTGATGCGGAAAAACTCCGGGTAGCTCTCAACAAAGTTCAATGTGAGAAGAGCTCTTGGAAAAACAAGCATCGAATCCTCAATGTGGAGTGTACCAAGATTCAGGAACTATTAAAGGAAAAGGATGCTCTGATTAAGATACTAGAGCAACATGTTGTGGAGAATCAAGAAGACCCTTTCACTTGGCAAAGGACTGACAACCGGACAATGGCTAAAGAGCCCCGGTCAAAGAAAAGGAAAATACCAGAACCAGTGCCTGTGCTCTCTTCAGAGAGGACTCATGATCCATAAGTTTAGACATTTCCTTTTACAGAACTTTGTAAAATACTGTATTTTCCCTTTCTGCAATATTTCAAATTTAATAAAACAGGGTCTCCACCCTTTACTGTGTGATATTTGCAATCTAATTGTTGAAGTTTCTTTTTGATTAAAAAAACAATATATATATATATATATATATATAACTTTGCATATCATCCATCATTCTCACATAATGCGTCCTCTTATCTTCGAATCTCACGTATACGTCACGATTCTAGAGTCATACTATCTCACTCATACAATACTCGGGCCAATTGACAAAAGAAAATGGACGATCTCGAGGAAGAGAACAGAGAGCTGAGAGAAGAAATCGACGCTCTGAAGGAAGATCTGAAAAAACTTCACAGTGACATACAATCCCTGGCAGCGGCTCAAAGGCAATAAAAAAGGAATGTGATCTCAGAGATCACATCTACGCCTGTAGTGGAGACATATTGTCATACCCTAAATCTTGACCACTAAGATTTCCCATCATTGTGTAAATCATTATCACAATATGGATGAACCATCATGCCTCACTAATATCCTCAAAGATAGGTGAGCGTTATACATAACGTTGTATATCATCCATCATTCTCACATAACGCGTCCTCTTATCTTCGAATCTCACGTATACATCACGATTCTAGAGTCAAACTGTCTCACTCATACAATACTCGAGCCAATCGACAAAAGAAAGTGGACGATCTCGAGGAAAAGAACAGAGAGCTGAGAGAAAAAATCGACGCTCTGAAGGAAGATCTGAAAAAACTTCACAGTGACATGCAATCCCTAGCAACAGCTCAGAGGCAACAACAAAGGACTGTGATCTTAGAAATCACATATACGCCTGTAGTGGAGACATATTGTCATACCCCAAATTTTTACCACTAAGATTTCCCATCATTGTGTAAATCATTATCACAATATGGATGAACCATCATGCCTCATTAATATCCTCAGAGATGGGTGAGCATTCACTACAAATGAGAATTAGGGTTTTGAGCCCTATCAGAACACTTAGACAAAGGATCAATCAAGAATTGACATGATCTTCAACTTGTATAACCTCTCAAACTACCATAAAGGATCAAGAGGACTCCCACATCAAGGAATCAAGCACAAGGTTGCAACATTCCAGGTGGATTAAGCCTCAAGATCGCCAGTGTCACCAAATTAGGGTTTTGGTCGACCAAGGCCTCCAGATGGGAATTTTCACCTGGGCATGAGCCAATGCTTCAAAGCACAACCCTAGATACTCCATGGGACTTCATGGACCCAATCATCAAGTCAATTTAGCCTCAGGGGATGCATTCACCAAAAATCAGGAATTAGAGTTTCTTGACCTAATTCACCCCTAAGTTGACTTTTGGGACAAAACAGGGGCCAAGACCTCATGATATAATTTGAGGGTCTCTAATACACCACATTGATCCATTTGCAACAATGGATTGATCCAAGAAGCTTTATCTACAAGTTTCAATTTCATCTGGACTACAATTAGGGTTTTGAGGAAAAAGTCAACCGTGCCTTTGACTTTTGACCAAGACATGCTCCCAAATCTTGGGACATGATTCAATACACCCTGTAACACCTATGTAACATATCCATCAAGTTTGATTTAGGTCAAGGACTTGATTTCATAGAGGATCACACAGTTTAAATTTCATCTGCTAAAAAAGTCAACTGTACAAAAAGTCAAAGTTTAACTTTTTGATTTTTTGTTAACCAAGGTTCCTTAACCATAAAATGATGTTAATGTATGATTGGAATCATCATTCATCAAGAAAAACCAAAAAAAGTGAGATACCATGTAAAAGGGGTAACCATAAAAACTTAGAATTTTTCTAAGTTATGGAACAAAGTGGCTAGGGTACCAACTTCCAAGTATCATAACTTGAGATCCAAGCAACCATCTTGAATGATCCAAAGATGGATTTGTAGATCTCATGGCATACTACAAAAGCTTCAACTACACCTCATTCTATTTCCTCATGGATTCTGAGTTATGGTTGGACCAAAATCACTAAAAACATGAAAATGCATCTTTTCCAACACTTAGACAAAATTCTGTCCAATACAGATTTTGTTGAAAACACCAAAACTTGTGAGGTTTTTTTCACATAGTTGCAAGATAAATCAATTCAATATGTAAACATCAATTTTGTTGCAAATGTTGCTGAGAATCCAAAGCACTTATTGGCATGAAACAAATCAACTTGAGCCAAGAATTATGGCTGCTACAACACACCATGGCAAGGCTGTCATGAAAAGTCTTTGTAGGATTTCTTGCATTACACAATTTTGAGCCAAAGGCCAATGATCCCTATGCTACATTCATCTAATCTGATCCTAATCCAACTGATCCAACTTGCGAGGCTGAGTAAAAAAGCCACGGGATCTTTCAACTTAAGATTAATGCATTTTGGCATATATGCCTTGAATTCAAAGACATTTAAGTGAAATAGGGAACTTTCAACAAATCCACTCAACTCAATCAAGATGCTCACTTAAAAAATAATTAAAACATCTAAAGAATGTGGATTTGGTCAAGACATAGCCCTGCTCTTGAGAGAGGCTAGTTTGCCTTGCATGAGAAGAAATACCACCAAGCCAAAGCCATTGAATGTGATCTGATCCAGCAGCCATTCACTATTCCTCCAAGATAAGAATTGATCCACTATAAATAGAGGTCCTAACTGATCATTCAAATCACACCAAAGCAGCTTACAACATTGTTTTCTCTCATTTCCTTCTTAAACTCCAAATTTCATTGTTCTTGAGAAAGCACTATCGGGTTTTGAGTTGGGAGTCAATCTAGCTCAAACCAATGATTCACACACATCACATATAACATATTGGAGGTGTCTGAACACTCACCTCCCATTTGTAACATCAAAATCACCAAATGGCCATCCAATTGCACAAAACTCATGACTTGCTGCAGAAGGAATCAGGTTGATCCATCCAGAGGTTTTCCAAACAACCTAAGCATTCAAACACATCCATTAGGGTATAAGGAAGATATCAAGATCATTGGAACTCATCTGTAACACCTCCATCATCAAATTTGATTCTCACCTGCAGAGGTGAGCCTCAAACTATCCAACTCATTGAATCATGCATCATAAACATGTTTTTTGATTACCATTGTGTTTCTAGATGCTTGTAGATCATTTACCCTCAATCAATTATTGTTTAGAATTTGTGTATAGGATTTCATTGAGTTCATGCCAATTTTAGGGTTCTTCAGGTTTTATCATGATATGTTCTAATTCAATTAATTTCAATAAAATTAGGTATTGCCATTGTATTCCTCATCTGAAAACGCACGATTTTCATATTTGGATCATGAGGAATGGTTGAGAGATGAATGAGATATGGACCTTCACGTATCCAAGCTTGAGGTTGAAGATGGCCATGGCGCCATGCTTCAGAAATGGAACCAAGTTCTCTATATATTTTTCATTTGCCATATGTTTACTGAATTGGCATTGCACCCTAGTGGAAACACTAGTATGTTTGTGTGTGTGAGCGAGCGAAAGGTCTGGGGTTTGAATCACCCTCGCCCCAGACCTTTTGGTTTTTTTTCAATCATTTTAAAAGGCATTTTACGCATATTATTATCCCTTTCCATTCTCTATCAGCCAACGCAAGTGGCTCAGTTGGAAAAGTTTTGAGCTATCCTCCCCAAGGGCGTGAGTTCAAACCTTGGGGGGACCATTTCTATTTTTTACCATTTAATTTTATCAATTTCTTCACCAATCTTTTACTAAATTTGAAAATTAATTTCTCATTCATTTTTCATCATTTTTGATTGGTTCTTTTTTGCAAAAATTCACAAAATTGATAAAGTATTTTATTCTACAAAAATCTCACACAAAAAAAATATTATTTGTCCATATTTAATATTTTTTATAAAGAACTTATTTTATTTCTTTTAAGCATTTGAATATATTTCTTTCCTCTTGATCTTTTCAAGACCAAATGAGTTCTAAATCATCTTGTGATTAAAACCTCATTTTTCAAACCTTAAATCAAAAATCACAAGTAGTTTATTTAATTTTATTTGGTATTTTTTTCATTTTTATTCATTTTATTAAAAGAATTACTTTTAAAAAGAAAACAAAATTAGGGTTTCTTTGATTATCACCCTAAACAAATCTTTTTCACACTCATTGGGCCTCTAATAGAGTGTAAGAACCAACCCCCTTTTGAAAACCAAAATAATTTGGGCCTCGGTCATCGTATAAGACCCACTGTGTTTTCAAATCTCGGCGCGATCGCCATTTTTCAAACAAATAAATCTGGGCCTCTCCTCGAGCTGTAAGTCCCATTCCTTTTCTTAAAAAACTTTTGGGCCTCTAATAGAGTGTAAGACCCAATCCTTTGTACATAAATAGTGTTGGGCCTCAGTCATTGTATAAGTCCCTCTGTACATTTACAAAACAACGGCGCGGTCGTCATCTTTTTCTTACAAAAAAATCATCTGGGCCTCTCATTGAGTTGTAAGCCCCGTCACTCGTACAAAAACCTTTGGGCCTCTCCTTTAGTTGTAAGACCCATACCTCTATGTAGAAAACCTTTTGGGCCTCAGTCGTTGTATAAGTCCCAGTACAAACAACAATTCCATCACTGTTAAATTTTAGGCCTTTCCCTGAACTGTAAGCCCCGATCTCTGTTCAAAATACTCAATCCTTTGATTTTGAATCCAAATGTATAGTTGCTATCAAAACTTTCTTTAATTTCTTTGTTGAACAACTAACAAAACAGCATGGAAGCTCTACAATGGGTAAGTGTTTATCCGCTTTCTTTTATACGTTTTCATATACATAACTGTATTGTGGGAAGCTGTGCATGGTTAGTCTTCCTTCATACTCCTTTAAATACTTGTCATATATCAACTGTATATATACTAGTATAGTTATTTAGCGTTTTCCCCGGCAACTACGTCTAGAACTAGGTAAAGCCCTGTTGGTCACTCTTAAATACAAATAAAACTAGATCCCCATAGGATTTCTAGATACAGTCTTTCCTTCTCTTGGGGTTAATCAATAAGGAACAAAGAGAAAGGCAGTATTCTCTGTGAACCTTTTCTCAGGCTGTCACCCCTAGAAATTGTCAAAGAAATTCTACTTCCTAGAGTTGATCTATTCTCCGTGAATAGCATCTCTTGAGTTTCTTCCAAATACTCGAACTTTCCTGGAATGATCTCTTCTCAGTGAATTGCATTTCTTGAACTTCTCTTGGTTTGGGGACCCACATGCTTCCTAAAAGCATCCCCGCCTCCTCTTGGGCTTTGTACAAGGACCCGTCGGCTTCTTAAAAGTTCTCGTGCCTTCTCTTGGGCTTAATACAAGGACCCTCACGACCTCTTAAAGGTATAAGACAGAACTTAGTCATCCATTGCTAGAGTTGTCCTTCTAAAAAGAGTCACAAAAGCACTCTGACCAATTTTAGGGTTGATACTCATCCCTTAAACGAGTCGGCCTCCTCTTGGGCATTGTACAAAGATCGACCACACTAATAGACTTGGACAGTCTAAGTCTCCTTGAGTCTCAAAGACATTCTTAAGTACCTTTCGCTCCCGAAAGATTCGCATCCAACGGTACAAACGCGAGAGCGGCGCGAAAAAAACATAGAGTCGCCAACAATGTGTATTTATCCCGAGAGAGGGAAAGGAAACACTGCATAAACCTGAGAGAAGGGAAAGAACATGGTCTCACAACCAAGAGAAACGGGTACGGGAGTCAGTTACGCGAAGGGAAGGTGTTAGCACCCAACACGTCCATCGTACTCGATGGGATCCACGCTTGTTGTCTGCATCAAGGGGTGTCGTCGTCTGGAACTCCACTGCTATGGGACCAGAGAAGAAACGAGAATGGAAAGAACGGAGAAACGAAGAAGAAAAGAAAAAAAGTGACTCAATTAGACGTTATCGTTGTCCTCGGCCTATGTACTCCCTCAGTGCAATGGGAAAGTCAGAGTCAATGTAGTTCGGACGGGAACTGTGGGGGAAGGTTGCTCACCAAGACAATCGCTGTCTTGTGCCTACATATCCTCAATCGGACGAGAGAGAGGAATTAGAGCTGATGTAGTTCGTGGGTACGACCACTGATAGGTAAGTGTTTTTTACGTGAGCGACGAGCTCTTCTCTGAAAATGAAGTTTGAAACCCAACAATCCCAAAGGATAAAAAGATTTGAATTTGTTTGGTGTTTTTTAGACAGAAGTGCTTTAAGTTAGTTCGTAACTTACATTGAACCAAAGTCTACCATGCGGGAACGAGTGAATCGCATGGTCGCCCCCAAATGGGACATATGTTAAACACTCTAGAAGAGGAGGGGAGACCCCTCGTTCTTCATTTCCTACACTTAAGGCTCGAGCGCAATATACGTTATATTTTATTAAGTGTTTTCAAGAAGTTTTGAGATGAGAAGAGAGAAGACACAAAGGAAACTCTAAAGGGTAACTAAGAGTCCTAATGTTATCATGCATGGGTAACCTATGGTTAGTGAGGTTTAGGAGAGACGAATACCTAAAACCTAATGCTAATCCTACTCCAAGCTTAATCAAAAATTAAGTTGGACTAGGTAGCTCTAAGGGAAAAGAATCCAAGACTTAATCAAGTCTTGAGATTCATGGGATGAGAAAGAGTGAGAGAGAAGAAAGAAGCATCTTAAATGCTAAAGCAAACACAAGTATGAAAGCTTGAAAGAGAAAGGAGAAGTTATAATGTGGATAACCATCCATATCCCATTCACGTACCATTAGCCCCTACATGGTTAGCAAAAACAAACATAAGCTACAATAAGACAAATGAAACCCAAACAAGTCACAGCCCAAAGGGAAATGATTAAAAACCAAATGAAAGTTAACCAAGTCAGAAAGTACACCTTAGAGGTGACCCATAATGTTTACCAAACAAACTCAAGGAAAGAGAATGCAAACAAGTGGAAAAACATACAAGAAAGTCATCAAAGAAGGAGTAGAAGAAGAATGAGTGGATATGCAAGGTGATCATGCAAGAATACTTCAAATAAAATCAAAGTCAGAATTTGGATGACCTGAAAATGTGCCTAAACATGCTATACAAGTGTCACATAAGGCATACAAGCAAGTATCCAAGCATTAAGAACCATTAGAAGAAGGAGAAGGAAGCATGCAAATGAAACATGTTAAAGGATGCAAAATGAAACATGAATAGCATATGACAATGAATGCAAAGCTCCAAGGTTAGAAACATACATCATATGAGATGCAAAGAAGAGATATTTCATGGTATACACAAACCAAACACAAATCAAGAAGAGGCATAGATGAGAAGAAGTAAGAAGATAAGTCAAAAGAGGCATGTAAATCAAACATTGAACATGTGCACCAAATATGCAACAACCTCATACCAATGACCTATGATTGTAATTAAATGACTTATAATGATTCAAACATGATTTATGAAGTCAAAGAAACAATCCAAAATAATGGCACAAGTGCCTTCTCAAACAAGTAATCAAACATGATCCAAAGATGTGCATAAAAAAGACCTCAAACAAAGAGCAATCAAAAAATTAGTAAATCATCTTCAGAAATTACCAAATTAAATATCAAAAAACCTCAAACAGGGGAAAACATCATATTAAAAACTCATGCAAAAAATCACAAGATAAGTCCTTCAAACAATTATGCAAAATCACATAGGAATTATGAACTAATATGCAAAAGAAAGGGACCAAAATGCAATATGAAAAGAGTTTAAAAATATGAGAAAAATGTTTTTATGTACTTCAAGATGTTGATGAAACAATGCAAAAAGAATGGGTTCAGAATGTTTTGTATGCTATGAGAAATAAAATATACAATTCAAAGTATGCAAAATTGAAACAAATTCAAAAGAAATTCACACAACAAATAATTCAGATGCCAAAAATAAAATAAAAATAGAAAATAAAATTTGGAAAAATTTTATAAAACCCTAAGGATAATTCATGATTTTTTTTTCATAATTTTCTGATGCATTAAACTATTTTTAAAAATTAAAAATGAAATGCAACAATTAATGAAAATAAAAATAAATGAAATAAACATGGGGGGCGCAAACAGCAAGCAATTCACGTTGAAAACAATACATGGGCTGAAGAAGGGGGTGGGGAAAGCAAGCCCAGTCCACTAAAAGGGTCAACGCGCCAAACAAAAAAACCAAGGACCTCAGCCAACCAAATTGACTCACTATCAGCCATAAGGTCAATCTAACGCTTCACCTTAAGTCAACCAAAGCAAAATGTAATCATGATAAGAGGCACAGGTCTACACGCACACCATTATTAACATACACACGCGCACATTAAATCATTCAGAATTTAAAAAGAAACACGTGGACATCACATGGCAAAATTAATGTGTTGGCATATTAATAACCATAAGATCAATCTAACGCGTGAGGATGAGTCAATGAATCACAAAGGATGCAAGATGAGAGACTATGATCTGAGGCACATGGTAACTATCATGGACTACAAACACACAAACCACAAAATAAAACCAAATTTTAAATGGCGTGGCACGCAGATGACCATCAGATCCAAAGATCCAACGGTCCAAACATCACCACCTTCATTGAGTTCTCAGTTCACCTGAAAGTGAACCAGACGCCGGAGCCCTAGCTCCGGTCGTCTTCTCCGGTGGCTCCCACGGTGGAGTCTTCACAAAAATTCCCAGAAATTCAAAACAATACCATAGTTCTACTCAAAAACACACGCTGATATCAAATATCATATTAAAAATCACAAACAATGCAACAATAATGAGAATCGAACGAAAAAAGTCTGGATCCAAAAACTTCAACCATCAAATACTCTCATGATACACGTCCAAACTCAAAACAAAACACATAAGCACACTCAGTGAACTTCATAGATCATTATTCACATCAAAAAATTAAGTTCTAAGAGCATGAAATCACCACTAACCTGAGATCTTGAAGAGCTCAAAATACTCCTAGAAAACCGTCTGTAAGCTCCAGATCACACCTCAGCAGTCTCTAATTGTAAATAAATGCAATCAAAGCTTGAATATGACCTAGATCTTGAGTTTTGAAGAAGAGGTTTCCAAATTCGAACCCTATGATATCCTTGTTATGAGCTTTAGATGATGGTAGATTTGTGTTCTATGGAGCTCAATGATTCAGAATGTGAAAGAATTTCTCAAAAAGCTCTTAAGATGAGAGAGAATCGAAGAGGAGAATATTTGAGCAAAAATGTGAAATCTGAGCAAATGAGGATGCATGACCTAGATGTGAAGGCATGAGTTAGCTTATATACATTTCATTAGTCCACTGATCATGATTAGCAATTGGTTAATCCCTTGGTTAATGAGTTTTGGAGGTTTATGCAAAAATGAAATTTCACGTGAAACCCTTCATTCACACGTGCATTGGTCACCAAGTAAGCATGATTCACCTCCATTTTAATTACTGATCACATCTGAATTGAAATTGAGCCTTGTGGTTGATTGGTTTGTGAGATTCAATCCAACTTGCAAATTTGCACTTTGTTGAATAAGTGAGAAACATGGCATGAAATGAATTGATTCAAAGGCCAAATATGATCCAAATGAAGTGTACTTGAGTATGGAAATGTGACATGAACCAATAGAACCAATTACAAGTCCATTTGTACCAAAATGCAAAAGGTGGAAAAAGTGGTACATGGAAAACCATCAAAATGCACCTTGCATTGTTTTGACCATAACTAGAGTTCCACAAATGATATGGAGATGTTCTAGTACTTTTTGGAAATGGGAGAGAAAGATATTCAACTTTCATGTTGGAGGAAAATTCATTTGAAGCTTCCTTGATGATGAAAAGTCAAGTTGAATGTGGTGGAAAAATTGCCAAAAATGGAAAGTTCTCATTATAAGTCATTTTCCAAATTTAGTAACTTTTGCACAAACTCTTGATTCTTGAAGAATGCTGTCATCCATGCTATTCCTTGACCAAATAAAGGTATATGGACTTGGGAAACATGATTTGAACCTTTGAAAACCCATGGTTGACTTTCCTTTTGGACTGTTGACTTTTGCTTACTTCACAAGTAACTGATCCACTGAAAATCCTCCACAATGAACCACTAGCCAAGTCTCTATCCATGAACACTTGTGAGCATATGGAATACCATAAGAACATGCTTGAACACACAAAGCCCTCCAAGAAGTCCTTTTGATTCACAAACCCTAATTGGTCCATCTGGTTAGGAGGGAAAGATTCACTTGTAATCTCTTGCCATTCTTGACCTTATAATGATATGATGGACCCCATGAGACACCTTGAGGCTTGAGACTTGAGAATATGGACCAAGTACCTTGATCCCATGCTAAGAACCAATGCTATGTACAATGCAAATGCAAGGAATGCAAAGAAACATAAGCCAGTTAGCTAAAAACAACAAGGCAAATTTTGGGGTGTTACAGCTGCCCCTATTCAATCAACTTGGTCCTGAAGGTATGATAGTGATGACTATCATGCATTCAAAGGATTCACGGAGATTGAATACCAAAAGAAACCTGAAATTTACAATCCTCAAAGGAGGGACGACTCCACTGGGGAACAAGCAATAAATGTTGCACTGCCACAACACGTACGAGTGTTGGAAACCAATACAAACAATGTATTGAAATGTCTTGAAATAAACACAAACGAGTGTTAACTATGCTGGGGGATAAACACGGACGGGTGCCAAGGAATCAAAGATATCAGATACAGACGGGTATCGAAAAGGTACACAGACGGGTGTAAAGGATTCAATACGGACGGGTACTGAAAAGGTACATGGACGGGTGTAAAGGATTCAATATGGACGGGTACTGAAAAGGTACACGGACGGGTGTAAAGGATTCAATACGGACGAGTATCGAAAAGGTACACGTACGGGTGTAACGGATAAATTTACCGGGGAATGGAAGGTAACACAGACGAGTGTCATCAAAAGGTCAATATAGATGGGTATTGAAACAAAGAGGTTCAAACACGGACGAGTGCCGAAGGAAACAGGGACGAGTGTCTGACGGTAAAAACCTTGAGGGGATAAACCAAAGGACCACCAGGATGAAGGGGTAAAAAAAAAGAAATCATGGATTAACAATCCTGGCAAACAACTTTGCAATGGAATGTCAAATATTGCTTTGAATGACTAAACCCGACACCTGTGGAGTAAAGTCAAAAGATATCTTCTTGAAATTCGACTTTCCTGACGAAGAAAAACTCAAACCCGGCTTATGCTTCAGATGCATATGTTTGAATTTTGCCGTAATGCTCCACACGAAGTGGAAATGCTACGCATTTAGGAGGATGCCATGCAAAAAAAATGCTTATGCAATGCAAAAGAACCGTCCCAACGAAATAAACGCTGAGAACAGAAACAGCTCCACCGAGGATGACAAACTACATTGTCATCAAACGAAAGAACAAAGCTGAGGAAAAACTTCACCCTGCTAGGGAAGATCACAATCACCGATTCTGCTAGAGATGGACGAAACGCCGGGAGAATACCCACGCTGTTGGGGAACATCAAAATTAACAACTCTGCTGGAGATGGACGGAACTCCAAGAGAATACCCACTCAGCTGAGGAGGGAGATGAATACTGAAGATGGAAACTCCTCTGCTGGGGATCACCGAATACTTCAGAACTTGGCTTTGACGCCTGCCAAAATCGATTGGACTTAAGACCTCCTGGGGATATGAACTTAATCCGCTGCTAGGAAAATAACTTTACCCTAACCCTGCTGGGGATTAGATCAGGCCGTTGTCAGTGAGACTATACCTCACGACCAACTGAGGAAAATAGACACCAGAACTTTGTGGGGATAATAACATCACTGTCCACAAATCTCCTGCTGGAGATACAACAACATCTACCTTAGAGCAATCAACTTCTGAACGCTTGCTGAGGAATAGTAATCCAAACACAACTTCGGTTGGGCATACAATCCTCTGTACTCTGTTGAGAAAGACGATCCTCAACGATTCCGCTTGGGAGAAAAGTAGTTGTCAACATTCACTCTACTAGGGGATAAACACATTGTTTCCTGACTAGCTGGGAAAAACGGCTGCCCCATACTCTGTGGGGAAACACCACCTGTTGAAGAAAAGTGAGCCAAATCACAACTCTGGCTGGGGGAAAACCTCTTATATCCTGATGAGGGGGACGATCCTCAACGACTCCGCTCGGGGAATTACTTCTTTATACCCTGTTGAGGAAGACGATCCTTGATACCCTGACGGGCAAGAGTAGTAAACTGCTGAGGCGATTCAGACTTCAAAGTTGGAGAGAGCAACTCTACTGGGGAGATACACCTGTCATCCTGCAAAACCAACAGAAAGGTCTACGTGCAAAAATGATTACTTTGATTATCATCATAGTGACTGTCGCCTAAGCAATTGCCACTGTTTTCCAACTTGTTTCACAGAGCTCAACATCTTAGCATGTAATGTTTATTAAAAATATCGGACATTTTCACAAACAAAACAGGTAAAGCAAAAACAAAAGCTCTTTGGCTGAAATATAAACTTTATTGAATGATCAACTTGTAAATAGGCATTTACATTTGGAAGCAATTCCTGAAAAGAGGTAATTGTGCAAAAAGCAAAAGAAAATACAAATATCGGCAATGTGGGGAACAAACATCCACCATGACTCGACTCAGCTATGACCCATATGACTTGTTTATCCGCATATATTTTGGCCTTTGAAGACGACTGACTGGACTGATTCCTTTCCTTCGAATTTTCCAAGTGTGAATAGTGATCACAGATCGAACGCGGATAGTAGTCTTTGCTTTTAAATCCCTAACTTTTTCCTGGATCGCCCTTTTTGGGTTTTCAATCCACCGGGATACCCATTTATGCTAAAGTTGCCTTTTCAGGTTTTCAACCTTGCGGGTTTATTCTTTTTTCTTTTTATCCCTAATTTTTGCCCGAACCTTTTCTTTTTATGGTTCGCCAGGATGCCCCATTTTTGCCTGAACCTTCTTTTTATGTTCAGCGGGTCTCTTTTATGCAAAGTATTTTTTGACTACATCTGCGTTCACAGGAGACGTAAAATCTTCGCCATCCATAGTTGAGAGTAATAAGGCTCCACCAGAGAAAACCTGTCTTACTATATATGGCCCTTCGTAATTCGGAGTCCACTTGCCCCTGTGATCTGTTTGAGGATGAGTGATCCTTTTCAGAACTAATTCACCAGTTTGAAAACACCGAGGATGCACCTTCTGATCAAATGCTTTCTTCATCCTGCTCTGATACAACCGGCCGTGCGCAATGGCTTTCAATCTCTTCTCTTCAATGAGGTTCAGTTCATTCAGCCGGGAACGCACCCACTCATCTTCATCAAGCTTCACGTCTGTCAGAATTCTCAAAGAAGGAATCTCAACTTCTAATGGCAGAACTGCTTCCATACCATATACCAGTGAGAAAGGAGTTGCCCTAGTTGATGTGCGTACCGAAGTACGATAACCGTGCAAAGCGTAAGGCAACATCTCATGCCAGTTTTTGTATGTTACTACCATCTTCTGCACAATCTTCTTTATGTTCTTATTAGCCGCTTCAACAGCCCCATTCATCTTCGGACGACAGGGAGAAGAATTATGATGTTCGATTTTAAAGCTCTGGCATAGCTCCTTCATCATCTTATTATTCAAATTTGAACCATTATCAGTAATGATTCTCTCCAGGACTCCATACCGGCAGATAATGTCCTTCTTAATAAATCGGGCTACCACTTGCCTGGTGACGTTGGCATACGTTGCTGCCTCCACCCACTTCGTGAAGTAATCAATAGCCACCAGGATAAAATGATGTCCATTCAAAGCAGTCCGCTCAATCTTCCCAATCATGTCAATGCCCCACATGGCAAAAGGCCAAGGTGACGACAAAACATTCAGAGGAGTAGGTGGTACGTGCACATTGTCAGCATAAATCTGGCATTTATGACATTTCCGGGCGTATTTAAAATAATCAGACTCCATAGTCATCCAATAATACCCCGCTCTCAACAATTTTCTTGCCATAGCATGCCCATTGGCATGAGTACCGAAGGAACCCTCGTGAACTTCTTCCATTAACAGGCCTGCCTCGTGTTCATCAACACAACGTAGCAAGACCATGTCAAAGTTTCTCTTGTACAACACATCGTCTTTATTCAAAAAGAAGTTTCCTGATAACCTCATCAATGTCTTTTTATCCTTGGAAGATGCCCCAGCTGGGTATTCCTGACTCTTCAAGAAGACTTTGATTGAAGGAGTTTCATTCCAACTATTCACTTGGTACATTGATGACAATGTTGCCAACGCATCAGCCATCTGATTCTCAACCCTAGGAATGTGATGAAAGTCCACTCTATCAAAGAAAGGTAACAACCTTCTGGCATAGTTGTTATATGGAACAAGATTTGCTTGACGAGTCTCCCATTTACATGTAATCTGATTAACCACCAACGCAGAATCACCATAAACATCGAGGTTCTTGATTCTCAAATCAATTGGTTCTTCTAACCCCATGATGCATGCTTCATACTCTGCCTCATTGTTGGTGTATATGAACGCTAACCGGGCAGTGAAGGGTATATGAGAACCCCGTGGAGTTGTAATGATTGCCCCGATTCTGTTACCATATGAATTAACAGCTCCATCAAAAACCATCTTCCACTGAGATCCAATCTCAGGTCCTTCATCAGGCAAAGGTTCTTCACAATCCTTCATCTTCAGATACATGATATGCTCATCCGGAAATTCAAACTTCATCGGTTGATAATCCTCAATTGGCTGTTCGGCGAGATATTCTGACAAAACACTTCCCTTAATGGCCTTTTGGGAAACATACTGAATATCGTATTCTGTCAGAACCATCTGCCAACAGCCTATTCTACCAGAAAGTGTTTGCTTCTCAAACACATACTTGATCGGATCCATCTTCGAAATCGAAAGGGTTGTGTGGTTTAACATATACTGCCTCAAATGCTTAGTGGCCCAAGCGAGTGCACAACATGTTTTCTCTAGCGTCGAGTACCTTGACTCACAATCAGTAAACTTCTTACTCAAGTAGTAGATGGCGTGCTCTTTTCTACCTGACTCATCTTGTTGACCGAGCACGCAACCCATTGAATTCTCAAGAACCATGAGATACATAATCAAAGGTCTTCCTAGCACTGGTGGCATAAGGACTGGAGGTTCCTGCAAGTATTCTTTAATCTTTTCAAACGCCTTTTGACAATTTTCATTCCACCTGACCGCTTGATCTTTTCTTAACAACTTGAAGATTGGTTCACACGTGACTGTGAGATGCGAGATGAACCTAGCAATGTAGTTTAATCTCCCCAAGAAACCACGAACCTCTTTTTCTGTTTTCGGCACAGGCATTTCTTGTATGGCTTTTACCTTTGCAGGATCAACCTCGATACCTTTTTCACTAACAATAAACCCCAGCAATTTTCCTGATCTCACCCCGAAGGTGCACTTGTTAGGATTCAACCTCATTCTGAATTTTCTCAATCTTTCAAATAACTTCTGAAGATTCACCAGATGTTCTCCTTCCGTCTGTGACTTCGCAATTATGTCATCAACATAGACCTCAATCTCTTTGTGAATCATATCATGAAAGAGAGTCACCATCGCCCGCTGGTAGGTTTCCCCTGCATTTTTCAATCCAAAGGGCATCACTTTGTAGCAGAAAGTTCCCCACGGTGTTATGAATGTTGTCTTTTCCATGTCCTCTGGGGCCATCTTGATTTGGTTATACCCAGAGAAGCCACCCATGAAGGAAAACACAGAATACTGAGCAGTGTTGTCAACTAACACGTCAATGTGAGTGAGCGGGAAATCGTCCTCTGGGCTTGCTCTGTTCAAATCCCTGTAATCAACACACATCCTGACCTTCCCATCCTTCTTAGGTACAGGCACGATGTTAGCAGCCCATGGAGGATAATTTGTCACGGCAAGAAAACCGGCATCTAGCTGCTTCTGAACCTCTTCCTTGATTTTGACAGACATCTCCGGTATAGTTCTTCTCAACTTTTGCTTGACCGGAGCACAACCTTCTTTAAGTGGTAGTCGGTGTACAACAATATCAGTATCAAGCCCAGGCATGTCTTGGTAAGACCAGGCGAAGATATCCACATACTCGCGGAGCATCTTAATCAATCTTCCTTTGAGACTGTCTTCCAATGCAGCCCCTATCCTTACTTCCTTTTTGGCGTCCTCGGTTCCCAGATTCACAATCTCAATTTCCTCCTGATGAGGTAGGATGACTCTTTCCTCTTGCTTCAACAATCTGGCCAACTCTTCGGGCAGTTCACAATCTTTGTCAGTCTCTTCTTCATCCTGATAGATTGGATTGTCAAAGTCATACCGAGCTATAGCTGAGTCATAATCGGTGTCATCTGAACAAAAAGACCTGCATGATTGATGAGGTATGTTTTATTATGTATGCAACAAAAGAAACACATTGCCATTTTGATGTGGGTTTTTAATGCATAAAAAATAAAAACAGAAAGACAGAGATCAAAATATTTGAGTGTGAAAAGTGCTTTATTGATGATAAAGCAAAACACGCAACAGTTAAAAGCCCTACGAATAAAATCTCCACGTCTTGGGCAGAACGCAGGATTAACATAATAGGAAAACAAAGCAATTACTCGAAACTAGTCACTTGAATGACTCTCTCGGAAGACCAGTTGCACAGACTTTCTCTTGGGACGCAAGGACGGATCCAGCTATCCATGTCACAATCACTGTCCCCTTCTTCCTCAATGGCATTAACCATGTCGAAGAAAACACCGGCACTAGTGAAACGGACTGGGCCATAGAATTTGGGAGGACCCCTTTCTCTCCTGGATGGCTTGTATCCCAATCAATAAGTATCCCTCTTTTCCTGAACTTCAACCACCTGGCCCCACCTCTGTGAGCTACCAGCTTCAACCACAGCTTTGGCGTCTTTAAACGAAGACATAGAAACTTCAAGCTGATTTGCCACTGCAGGCTGCTCTATAGTCTCAGACTGGACAACCTCTTCAGAAACCTTCACCTTTTCAAACCCCTGACACAATGTCTCATGGATTTCACCATCCACTTCCACGTATTTGAAGGTTGACAGCTGACTAATCATTATATCTTCTTCTCCGTACACCGTCACTACATGACCATCAACCATGTATTTCAGCTTTTGAAGCAAAGTCGAGGTTACAGCGCCTGCATCATGGATCCAAGGACGACCCAACAAATAGCTGTACGCCGACTAAATATCCATTATATAAAATATTGCATCAAAGATTTCTGGTCCAACCTTGATCGGAAGCACAATCTCACCAAAGACTGATCTCTTCGAGCCATCAAAAGCTCGCACCACCAAGTCACTTGGTGTACAAATAAGTCCCCTGGTATCTAACTTTATTAATGATTTCTTTGGCAATATATTCAACGATGATCCAGTATCAACCAATACATGTGACATCAGTGAACCACGACACTCAATCGAAATATGCAGGGCATGGTTATGATTCCTCCCAGCAAGAGTCAAATCAAGATCTGTAAAACCCAAGCCATTACCTGCATTCACGTGCGCCACAACCCCTTCCAGCTGGTTAACAGAAATCTCTTGAGGAATGTAGGCTGCATTCAAAACCTTCAGAAGAGCATTCCTATGAGCATCAGAACACAATAGCAAAGACAGAATAAAGATCTTGGACGGGGTCTGATGTAACTACTTTCTCTCCCCAGCAGAGTCGTTACCTGTCGCTCCCGAAAGATTCACATCCAACGGTACAAACGCGAGAGTGGCACGGAAAAAACACAGTGTCGCCAGTAATGTGTATTTATCCCGAGAGAGGGAAAGGAAACACTGCTTAAACCTGAGAGAAGGGAAAGAACATGGTCTCACGACCTAGAGAAACGGGTACGGGAGTCGGTTACGTGAAGGGAAGGTGTTAGCAACCAACACGTCCATCGTACTCGATGGGATCCATGCTTGTTGTCTGCATCAAGGGGTGTCGTTGTCTGGAACTCCACTGCTACGGGACCGGAGAAGAAACGAGAATGGAAAGAACGGAGAAACGAAGAAGAAAAGAAAAAAAAGTGACTCGATAGGATGTTATCGTTGTCCTAGGGCTACGTACTCCCTCAGTGCAATGGTAAAGTCAGAGTCAACGTAGTTCAGACGGGAACTATGGGGGAAGGTTGCTCGCCAAGACAATTGCCGTCTTGTGCCTACATATCCTCAATCGGATGAGAGAGAGGAATCATAGCTGATGTAGTTCGTGGGTACGACCACTGATGGGTAAGTGTTTTTTACGTGAGCGACGAGCTCTTCTCGGAAAATGAAGTTTGAAACCCAACAATCCCGAAGGATAAAAAGATTTGAATTTTTTTGGTGTTTTTTAGACAGAAGTGCTTTAAGTTAGTTCGTAACTTACATTGAACCAAAGTCTACCATGCGGGAACGAGTGAATCGCATGGTCGCCCCCAAATGGGACGTATGCTAAACACTCTAGAAGAGGAGGGGAGACCCCTCGTTCTTCATTTCCTACACTTAAGGCTCGAGCGCAATATACGTTATATTTTATTAAGTGTTTTCAAGAAGTTTTGAGATGAGAAGAGAGAAGACACAAAGGAAACTCTAAAGGGAAACTAAGAGTCCTAATGTTATCATGCATGGGTAACCTATGGTTAGTGAGGCTTAGGAGAGACGATTACCTAAAACCTAATGCTAATTCTACTCCAAGCTTAATCAAAAATTAAGTTGGACTAGGTAGCTCTAAGGGAAAAGAATCCAAGACTTAATCAAGTCTTGAGATTCATGGGATGAGAAAGAGTGAGAGAGAAGAAAGAAGCATCTTAAATGCTAAAGCAAACACAAGTATGAAAGCTTAAAAGAGAAAGGAGAAGTTAGAATGTGGATAACCATCCACATCCCATTCACTTACCATTAGCCCCTACATGGTTAGCAAAAACAAACATAAGCTACAATAAGACAAATGAAACCCAAACAAGTCATAGCCCAAAGGGAAATGATTAAAAACCAAATGAAACTTAACCAAGTTAGAAAGTACACCTTATAGGTGACCCATAATGTTTACCAAACAAACTCAAGCAAAGATAATGCAAACAAGTGGCAAAACATACAAGAAAGTCATCAAAGAAGGAGTAGAAGAAGAATGAGTGGATATGCAAGGTGATCATGCAAGAATGCTTCAAATAAAATCAAATTCAGAATGTGGATGACCTGAACATGTGCCTAAACATGCTATACAAGTGTCACATAAGGCATACAAGCAAGTATCCAAGCATTAAGAACCATTAGAAGAAGGAGAAGGAAGCATGCAAATGAAACATGTTAAAGGATGCAAAATGAAACATGAATAGCATATGACAATGAATGCAAAGCTCCAAGGTCAGAAACATACATCATATAAGATGCAAATAAGAGATATGGTATGGTATACACAAACCAAACACAAATCAAGAAGAGGCATAGATGAGAAGAAGTAAGAGGATAAGTCAAAAGAGGCATGTAAATCAAACATTGAACATGTGCACCAAATATGCAACAACCTCATACCAATGACCTATGATTATAATCAAATGACTTATAATGATTCAAACATGATTTATGAAGTTAAAGAAACAATCCCAAATAATGGCACAAGTGCCTTCTCAAACAAGTAATCAAACATGATCCAAAGATGTGCATAAAAAAGACCTCAAACAAAGAGCAATCAAACAATTAGGAAATCATCTTTAGAAATTACCAAATTAAATCTCAAAACACCTCAACTAGGGGAAAACATCATATTAAAAACTCATGCAAAAAATCACAACATAAGTCCTTCAAATAATTATGGAAAATCACATAGGAATTATGAACTAATATGCAAAAGAAAGGGACCAAAATGCAATATGAAAAGAGTTTAAAAATATGAGAAAAATGTTTTTATGCACTTCAAGATGTTGATGAAACAATGCAAAAAGAATGGGTTCAGAATGTTTTGTATGCTATGAGAAATAAAATCTACAATGCAAAGTATGCAAAATTGAAACAAATTCAAAAGAAATTCACACAACAAATAATTCAGATGCCAAAAATAAAATAAAAATAGAAAATAAAATTTGGAAAATTTTTATAAAACCCTAAGGATGATTCATGATTTTTTTCCATAATTTTCTGATGCATTAAACTATTTTTAAAAATTAAAAATGAAATGCAACAATTAATGAAAATAAAAATAAATGAAATAAACATGGTGGGTGCAAACAGCAAGCAATTCATGTTAAAAACAATACATGGGCTGAAGGAGGGGGTGGGGAAAGCAAGCCCAGTCCACTAAAAGGGTCAGCGCGCCAAACAAAAAAACCAAGGACCTCAGCCAACCAAATTGACTCACTATCAGCCATAAGATCAATCTAACGCTTCACCTTAAGTCAACCAAAGCAAAATGTAATCATGATAAGAGGCACAGATCTACACGCACACCATAATTAACATACACACGTGCACATTAAATCACTCAGAATTTAAAAAGAAACACGTGGACAGCACATGGCAAAATTAATGTGTTGGCATATTAATAACCACAAGATCAGTCTAACGCGTGAGGATGAGTCAATGAATCACAAAGCATGCAAGATTAGAGGCTATGATCTGAGGCACATGGTAACTATCATGGACTACAAACACACAAACCACAAAATAAAACCAAAATTTAAATGGCGTGGCACGCAGATGACCATCAGATCCAAAGATCCAATGGTCCAAACATCATCACCTTCATTGAGTTCTCAGTTCACCTGAAAGTGAACCAGACGCCGGAGCCCTAGCTTCGGTCGTTTTCTCCGGTGGCTCCCACGGTGGAGTCTTCACAAAAATTCCCAGAAATTCAAAACAATACCACAATTCTACTCAGAAACACACGCTGATCTCAAATATCATATTAAAAATCACAAACAATGCAACAATAATGAGAATCGAACGAAAAAAGTTTGGATCCAAAAACTTCAACCATCAAATACTCTCATGATACACGTCTAAACTCAAAACAAAACACATCTGCACACTCAGTGAACTTCATAGATCATTATGCACATCAAAAAATTAAGTTCTAAGAGCATGAAATCACCACTAACCCGAGATCTTAAAGAGCTCAAAATACTCCTAGAAAACCGTCTGTAAGCTCCAGATCACACCTCAGCAGTCTTTAATTGCAAAATAAGTGCAATAAAAGCTTGAATCTGACCTAGATCTTGAGTTTTGAAGAAGAGGTTTCCAAATTCGAACCCTATGATATCCTTGTTATGAGCTTCAGATGATGGTAGATTTGTGTTCTATGGAGCTCAATGATTCAGAATGTGAAAGAATTTCTCAAAAAGCTCTTAAGATGAGAGAGAATCGAAGAGGAGAAGATTTGAGCAAAAATGCGAAATCTGAGCAAATGAGGATGCATGACCTAGCTGTGAAGGCATGAGTTAGCTTATATACATTCCATTAGTCAACTGATCATGATTAGCAATTGGTTAATCCCTTGGTTAATGAGTTTTGGAGGTTTATGCAAAAATGCAATTTCACGTGAAACCCTTCATTCACACGTGCATTGGTCACCAAGTAAGCATGATTCACCTCCATTTTACTTACTGATCACATCTGAATTGAAATTGGGCCTTGTGGTTGTTTGGTTTGTGAGATTCAATCCAACTTGCAAATTTGCACTTTGTTGAATAAGTGAGAAACATGGCATGAAATGAATTGATTCAAAGGCCAAATATGATCCAAATGAAGTGTACTTGAGTGTGGAAATGTGACATGAACCAATAGAACCAATTACAAGTCCATTTGTACCAAAATGCAAAAGGTGGAAAAAGTGGTACATGGAAAACCATCAAAATGCACCTTGCATTGTTTTGACCATAACTAGAG
Source organism: Lathyrus tuberosus (assembly GCA_022829125.1). Lineage (NCBI taxonomy): Eukaryota > Viridiplantae > Streptophyta > Magnoliopsida > Fabales > Fabaceae > Lathyrus > Lathyrus tuberosus. The sequence goes on from JALAZF010000041.1 coordinate 11,293,717, forward strand.
TTCCACAAATGATATGGAGATGTTCTAGTAATTTTTGGAAATGGGAGAGAAATATATTCAACTTTCATGTTGGAGGAAAATTCATTTGAAGCTTCCTTGATGATGAAAAGTCAAGTTGAATGTGGTGGAAAAATTGCCAAAAATGGAAAGTTCTCATTATAGGTCATTTTCCAAATTTAGTAACTTTTGCACAAACTCTTGATTCTTAAAGAATGCTGTCATCCATGCTATTCCTTGACCAAATAAAGGTATATGGACTTGGGAAACATGATTTGAACCTTTGAAAACCCATGGTTGACTTTCCTCTTGGACTGTTGACTTTTGCTTACTTCACAAGTAACTGATCCACTGAAAATCCTCCACAATGTACCACTAGCCAAGTCTCTATCCATGAACACTTGTGAGCATATGGAATACCATAAGAACATGCTTGAACACACAAAGCCCTCCAAGAAGTCCTTTTTATTCACAAACCCTAATTGGTCCCTCTAGTTATGAGGGAAAGATTCACTTGTAATCTCTTGCCATTCTTGACCTTATGATGATATGATGGACCCCATGAGACACCTTGAGGCTTGAGACTTGAGAATATGGACCAAGTACCTTGATCCCATGCTAAGAACTAATGCTATGCACAATTCAAATGCAAGGAATGCAAAGAAACATAAGCCAGTTAGCTAAAAACAACACGGCAAATTTTTGGGTGTTACAGCACCCTACAAACCTAGGAAGAAACCCCAGATTCTGGATTAATCTCCAGCAAGAATTAAAACTTGTGGGTTCTAAAATCCCGTCTCTCTCCTAAAACTCCCCAGCCAGGGTCAGTTTATCACCAGGATAAGACTATCTTAAATCAGAACCTCAAGGTATTTGATCTATCAACTCTTCTGTATTCCCCTACAAGAGTTGATTCCCCACTTGGACCTGCCTTGGGATTTCAACAAATCCCAGCAGAAGATACCCTCCTCTTAGGCTTTGTATAAATAACCTTTCCTCAACTCAGGCAGCCTCCTCTTGGGCTTTGAACAATGATTCTCCCCAGCGGAGTTAACCTTTTCAGACTCTCTTGTTGAGTCAATCACCTTTTCAGACTCTCTTGCTGAGTCAATCATTCTTTTAAACTCTATCGTTGAGTCAGTCACTTTTAAGACTCTCTTGTTGGATCAATATCCTTTTTTAGCCTCTGTCTTGGGCTTCGTACAAGGTATATAAAACCACTATCTTGTTGAGTATAAAAGACTCTCTCGTTGGGTAAAATCACCTTTGCCGCACTCTCTTGTTGAGTATAAAATCACTCTCTTGTTGAGTATAAAAGACTCTCTTATTGAGTCAACTCTTTTAGCCTCCGTCTTGGGCTTTGTACAAGACATATAAAAACACTCTCTTGTTGAGTCCACCCTTTTAGCCTCAATCTTGGGCTTTGTACAAGACATAAATCATCATAACCTTCTCTTAAGCTTGGGGACAAATATCTTCCCTAGCAAGGTCACTTCCTCCCAACCTTCTTTTAGGCTTTGAGGAATGATTTCCCAAGCAAAGTCAAACTCTTTTCAGCCTCAATCTTGGGCTTTGTACAAAACAGATAACACTCTCCCATAGAGTTAAACCTTTTAGCCTCCGTCTTAAGCCTCGTTCAAGACACTCAAACATCCTCAGTCGAGTCGATTAAATTTCCCATTTCAGCCTCTATCTCGGGCTTTGTACAAGACATATACAAAACTCCCCGGCGGAGTCAATAATCCCTTTCAGCCTCAATCTTGGGCTTTGTACAAGACGGAAACAACTATTTTCCCCTAAAAACTCAAACTCTTAGCCCCCTCTTAGGCTTCATATAATGATATCCCCAAAGAGTCAGCCTCTTTTAGCCTCCGTCTTGGGCATTGTACAAGACACCGATATATCTACTTTCTTGTTGAGTCGGTCTCATGCAGCCTCCTCTTGGGCTTTGTATAAGAACATCCCTAGCTGAGTCAATCAACCTTTTAGCATCAAACTGGTGCTTTGATCAGGGTACAAAAAAATCAACAATCCCTCTTTAGAGATGACAAATCCTCTCTCAGCCAAAACCTTTTAGCTTCATATCTTGGGCTTTGAACAAGATACAAATCCCTTTTAGCTTCAATCTCAGGCTTTGAACAAGACACAAATACTTTTTTTAGCCTCTGTTTTGGGCTTTGAATAAGACACCAAATATCTTTTCCTCCCATAGAATAGGAGGAACTACGATTGCTCTGATTTCCCTGTTTCATTAAACGGGAATACGTAGGCATAAGATTGTGAAATCTTAGTGAGCATACTAATAAAAAACGCTAGGTCCAGTACCTTACCAAAAACATTAACAAAAATTCAATCTCACTCTCTCATACTTCCCAAGAAACTTTCTCAGTCCATTAACAGATAAACACCATCAATTACGAAGCGAAACCTAAAACTAATATCCTGTGGATAACCACATATAGGATGGGTATTGACAACTACCCATTGTATTACCTGACCCCGGACTTCCCAATCTCTAAGCGTTTGTTCAGTTAAACATTCGCGTGCAAGGTTAGTTTTAGATACCTTCCCTTTCCCTTCCAGCTTCATGGGATAAATAAGAAATCAGAAAGTAGCACCCCCTCCTACCATTGCAGTGAGAAAAACTCTAGCGATAAGGTGGTCGCATCACCGACAAAAATCACTCGCTACACATATGATCCTCAGTACAACATGCCTAAAGATCGCCCCTGGGGCGTGCCTATCAACTTTATCCCTGAAGGATACATCCCGCCGGTCACTGAAGACCCAGAAACTGTAGCAGGAACCGCTGGGCCTGAAGGTTACAAACTTTGGGAAAGCGAAGACCCAAGAGTCATGACAGCAACTCCTGAAGGTTACAAACTTCGGGGCATGGAAGCACTAAGAGTCACCGCCATAATGACTATACCACAACCAGTGGTACACGCTATCCCGGAAGGACATATTCTACAAGTAATCTCTGGTGGAAACAAAGACATGTACGAAAAAATAAATGAGTTCCAGGAACAATTCCTAGAGATGCAGAAGAAACTGCATGCCATTCGCGGTCATGATTTATTCGGAAAGGACGCCGCAGACCTCTGTATGGTCCCTAATGTGAAAATACGACATAAATTCAAGGTGTCTGACTTCGAAAAATACAAGGGTAACTCTTGCCCTCAAAGTCATTTGGTGATGTATGCTCGAAAGATGTCAACTCAGACAGAAAATCAACAGCTACTGATCCATTATTTCCAAGACAGTTTAACCGGTGCCACACTCAGATGGTACATGGGTTTAAACCACACCAAGATCAACACTTTCAGAGATATTGATGCGGCTTTTGTTCAGCAGTATAAGTATAACCTGGACATGGCACCAGACAGAGATCAGCTCTGAGCAATGTCACAGAAGGACAAAGAAACTTTCATAGAGTATGCTCAGAGATGGCGTGAAATTGACCCTCAGATCTGTCCCCCTATTGAGGAAAAAGAGATGACTAAGATATTTTTGAAAACCTTGAGCTCATTCTTTTACGGCCGAATGGTCGCCAGTGCGCCCAGTGACTTCACTGAAATGGTGAATATGGGAGTGCACCTTGAGGAAGCAGTCCAAGAGGGACATTTGGTCAAAAACACAGAATCATCAAGCAGTACCAAAAGACACAGTAGTGCTTTACCAAAGAAAAAAAGAGCAAGATATTGGTAATATCTCTCTCGGAAAGCAAAGGCGATGATATCAACCAGTAGCAGCAGTAACTCCTGCTATCAACCCTGTGCCGACTCCAACGTATCAACCCCAGGTTTCTCAAAGCCAACCAAGTCAAGAACAATATCAGCAAAGGAAACAACAGCCTCTTCAGTAGGATCGTTCACAGTACAATAATAACAACCGTACGACTCGACCATCAGGGTTCGACCCTATACCGATGTTGTACGTAGAATTATTTCTGCTTCTACTGGCTAAGGGGCACGTCCAAACCAGGTCTCCTCTTACAGTATCGCAAAATCCGTCTTTTTGGTTTAAAACGTATCAAACTTGCCCTTACCATCAAGGAGGACCGGGGCACAACATTGAGACATGTATCAGTTTCAAGTCCGATGTGCAGAAACTTGTCAGGAACAGGGTCTTATCCTTCAAAGATACTAATTCGAATGTTCAGACGAACCCGTTGCCACAACATGAAAAGACTATAGTAAATTTGATAAAGGAAGAGGTTAGTCGCAGTTATCAAATTCACGATGTACTCCTATTAGAAACCAATATGGTCAGGATGCATTATAGACAGAGTGGGTACGGTCATGTACCGCCTCACAATTATCACTAGTGTGATATCTGCTCAAAGAATAATCAAGGATGTTCCGTAGTGCAATCAGCTCTACAAGAATAGATGGATCTCAGATGGATCCAAGATCACTGAATTTGTGAAGTCAATATGGCCCATGCGCATCCCAACATTATTCAGAACCACGATATCTCCACAACGAACGTCAACTTAGTGGCGATGCACTCAAGGCAAAGTCAATATCATGATCTGCCATGACACGATTACAATACCTGTCTAATCTGCTCAACAAGCAATCAGACATGCTCTTTTGTACAAGAGGCCCTCCAACGTCAGATGGATCTTGGATGGATTCAGGACTATCATGAAAGAAATAACCATTAAGTCAATATGATTCATATTTTTGACATACACTTGATGAATACCAGTCTGGTAGAATTACACGCTAAGCAAGTCAGGGTCGGCTTTCTGGCTTCACATGATTATCAAGACTGTAAAGAGTGTCGTAAGAACGATCAAGGGTGTGCACTCGTCCAAAGAACACTTCAACACTTGTTGGACCACTGGTGGCTTCCAATCTACTTGGACGAAACTACACAGTAGATCAGTATGACTGACGGGAATCCTAGTAGATATCAAAGTCAGGATGTTCGCTCGATGGAAACAGGTCTAGTAAAGACGCACTGCATACAAAGCGGACGTGGTCGGGTGCCACTACACAACTACGAGCCCTGTAGAGTTTGTTCAGAGAACAACCAAGGATATTACCTCGTACGAGCGAATATTCAAAATCAGTTAGACCACAAAGAGATCCAACCATGTTCAAGTGCTGGTTCGATCAATGTGGTACCAGACTATTTCCTTGATCAAAACAAAGGCGTTGTTATAATCTCTGATCACGGGAGGACCAAAAACATTTGTGCCATAATCCCTCTACTCGATGAATCAAGAATTCCTCTGGACAGTAGAAAGATTCCTAACTAGGAACTGATTGAGGTTTCTTATAACGATCAAAAATATCAAAAAGCTCCTGTGGTCATCTACCTGCCGGGACCAATACCGTACAAATCCAATAAGGTTGTCCCTTACAAGTACGGTGCAACAATAATGGAAAATGGAAAGGAAACTCCATTACCCTTCATCGTAAGCATTACCGACATCAGTCGAGTAACACAGAGCGGCCGAATCTTCAACAGAGGAGTGGGAGAACCCGCCAAAGAAAAGGAACCTCAAACAGAAGTTCCAAATCAACCAATCGGGTAATCCAGCAATCCCGAACTTACAAAGAGCAACGATGAGATGCTAAAGCTCATCCAGAGAAGTGAGTATAACATTGCGGACCAACTATTGCAAACTCCATCTAAAATCTCTGTGCTATCTCTCTTGCTCAGTTCCGAAGCTCACAGGGAAGCTTTTGCAGAAAGTCTTGGACCAAGCTTTCATAGAACAAGATGTGACTATAAGACAGTTTAACAGCATCATTTCCAGCATCACTTCCTGCAATAATTTAGGATTTAGTGATGAAGAGCTGCCAGAAGAAGGCAAAAATCACAACATGGCGCTTAACATTACAGTCAATTACCAGGACGATGCTCTAGCCAGCGTACTGGTAGATACAGGATCAACTCTGAATGTTATGCCAAAATTAACTCTGATGCGACTATCATTTTAAGGATCCCCGATGAGAGGCAGTGAGGTCATTGTCAAAGCCTTTGACAGATCCAGAAAAATAGTTATCAGAGAAGTTGACCTTCTTATAACCATCGGTCCTCACACTTTCTAGGTCATGGACATCCGGGTAGCCTACAACTGTTTATTAGGGAGACCTTGGATACACGAGGCTGGGGCAGTCACTTTGACGCTTCACCAGAAGCTGAAGTTTGCCAAGAATGACAAGCTAGTCACAGTCTGTGGAGAGCAGGCCTTAATCGTGAGCAACTTATCATCGTTATCCTGTGTAGAACCCGAGGAAGTTATTGGAACTCAGTTTTAAGCATTGTCAATGGGCAATGAGATTATATCAGAAATAAAGACGTCGATTTCCTCATACAAAGGTGCCCTTAAAACAATCAAGAGTAACGACACAAAAGGATGGGGACAACTCGTAATTCCTACGGATAACAAGACAAAGAAAGGTCTTGGTTTCTCTTCAACCTGTTCCCAGACTGCCAAGAAAGATGAAAGTTTTCATCCCATTCAGGACTTCTTCCATAGTGGAGGCTTCCTCCACCTAGTATCTTAAGAAGTACACACCATCAACGATGGTGACTTCTCTGATACAGATGAAGAATGGAAGTCCTATCTCAACGAGGACGGTTATATATCTCAGGGAGAGGTACATACGCCATTCTACTTTCCCACGTAGAGTCTGAGATATATACCAAGATCAGACTTCAAGATGATCTACGGAGATTGTGATCCTGAGGGATGCCATGCTCTTCCAAACTCATTAGAAGAAGATTCTATGAAAGACAACTTTGACTATGACTATTATGATCTACTGGATGACTTGCCTATCTGGCAGCCGTACCCAGAAGACTCATGGCAAAAGAGTCAGCCAAACGATGCTTATCAGCTGAGCATCATTGAAAAGAATACATGCGTCCCACCAAGTCATGGGATCATTAATCAGGACATTCAGAAGATATCCAGCACAACGATAAATCTACAAAGATTGCGGGACAAGAGTTCATCAAATATGCTTTTCCTGAGGTCAACGTCATCGAGAAGGATGGCTCCTCCACTCCCACAGAAGTATGGGACACCTTAGGACAGCCAAGTGGCAAGTATGACTTCTTGGTCAAGTACACCGCTCCTGAAAGCTCTCATAACAGGCTCGAAGACATCCAACGAACTGGATGGGGAGATCCACCTGAGAGTAAAAACATTATGCAAGATACGACAGAAGAGTTCATTTATGACAACTCTGCATGGGAGGAAGACTCCAATGATCTTGCTCCGCTAGAAATCAACGTTATTTCTGAGGACAAACCAAGAAAGAAGGTACCATACTTTATGATTCACCGAGGAGTTCGCCGCTAATGGGTTGCTGTCGATGTCCTGAAATTCGTCCATAAGTCTAAGTAATTGCCATCTTTGTTTTAACCTTTCACCCTGCCCAGGTGAAACAGATGTTTTTATAGGGCTCACTTTTCTGTAAATGTCTCTCTTCGCTTTGCCCAAAGCGACAGAGTTTTGTTTTATAGGGTTGTAGTTTCAAGAATAAAAAAAATCATAAATAAACAATGTCATTATGTAATTTCTGCAGTTATTGCTGTTTTCAATTTTCACTTTTCAGAAAATGGTAATCCTAAAACAACCCAAAATAAAAATGAGCTTTTTTCAGAAAATACACTGCACACACTCTTGTATTCTCTCTATCTCTTCTAAAAAATGAATCATCACGTCATGCAGATTGCTTGTTTTAAACCCCGTTGAAACATACGATCCTATGCCTTCTCCCAACTTTGAATTCCTGGTATTTGAAGCTGAAGAAGAAGAGGACGCAGAAATTCTAGAGGAGATCTCCCGATTACTCAGGCAAGAGGAAATATCTATTGAGCCTCACAAAGAGCCGTTGGAAACGATCAATTTGGGGTCAGAGCAAGAAAAGAAAGAAGTTAAGATTGGAGCACTGCTCAGTACAATTGTCAAAGAAAGCTTGATAAGACTTCTCAATGAGTTTCCAGATGTGTTTGCTTGGTCCTATCAGGACATGCCAGGGTTGGATACCAACATCGTGGAACATCATCTACCGTTGAAATCAGAATGTCCTCCGGTGAAACAGAGACTAAGATGGACTCATCCGGACATGGCCATCAAAATCAAAGAGGAAGTGTAGAAACAGATTGACGCGGGTTTCCTCGCCACCTTAGAATATCCTCAATGGCTAGCCAACATAGTGCCAGTTTCGAAAAAGGACGAAAAAGTCTGAATGTGTGTAGACTACAGGGATATAAATAAATCCAGTCCAAATGATGACTTTCCCTTACCGCACATAGACATGCTGGTAGACAGTACAACAAAGTTCAAAGTCTTCTCCTTCATGGATGGATTCTCGGGCTATAATCAAATAAAATGGGGCCAAAAGATATGGAGAAAACTTCGTTCGTCACCCCATGGGGCACCTTTTGTTACAAGGTGATGTCGTTCGGTTTAAAGAACGCCAGGGCAACCTATCAAAGGGCTATGACTACTCTGTTTCATGACATGATGCACAAAGAAATCGAAGTGTATGTTGATGACATGATTGCCAAATCTAAAATAGAAGAACAGCATGTGACCAACTTGTCAAAACTATTCGAGCATCTGAGAAAGTACAAACTCCGCTTGAATCCCAATAAATGCATATTCGGTGTCCGCTCAGGAAAACTTTTAGGATTTATTGTCAGCTAGAAAGGAATTGAGGTTGATCCTTACAAGGTCAAGGCCATTCAAGAAATGCCTTCTCCAAAGACTGAAAAACAAGTTAGAGGATTCCTGGGACTTCTGAATTACATTTCCAGATTCATATCCCTCATGACTGCGACATGCGCGCCGATCTTCAAACTACTAAAAAAGAATCAAAGTTGCGTATGGACAGAAGACTGCCAGAAAGCCTTCGACAGTATCAAAGAGTATCTATTGAATCCACCGATTTTGTCTCCTCCAGTGGTGGGAAGACCACTGATCATATACCTAACTGTCTTGGAAGACTCCATGGGTTGTGTACTTGGACAACAAGACGAAACTAAAAGAAAAGAGTTTTCCATCTACTATTTGAGCAAGAAATTTACCGATTGTGAAACTCGGTACACTATGCTTGAGAAAACTTGATGTGCTCTGGCTTGGGCAGCCAAACGTCTTCGCCAGTATATGATTTGTCACACCTCTTTGTTAATCTCTGAAATGGATCCGATTAAGTATGTCATTGAAAAGCCTGCTTTCACATGAAGGATTACCCGTTGGCAGATGTTGTTATCAGAATACGACATCGAGTACCATGCTCAAAAGGCTGTCAAAGGAAGTATTTTAGCCGATCATTTGGCTTATCAACCGATTGACGATCAGGAATCAGTCGGATTTGACTTCCCAGACGAAGATATCATGTACTTGAAAATGAAAGATTGCGATGAACCGCTACCCAGTGAAGAAGGGCCAAAACCAAGTTCCCAATGGGGACTAATTTTTGACGGAGCTGTCAATGCTTATGGAAATGGAATTGGGGCAATCATTGTTACACCTCAGGGTACCCATATTCCTTTTACTGCCATTTTGGCATTCAAATGTACAAATAATGAGGCCGAATATGAAGCTTGCATCATGGGTCTCGAAGAAGCTATCGACTTAAGGATAAAGAATTTGGATGTGTATGGAGATTCAGCCTTGGTTATCAATCAGATCAAAGGAGATTGGAACACATACCAATCAGGACTGATTCCTTACAAAGATTACGCGAGAAGGTTGTTACCATTCTTTAACAGAATTGAGTTACATCACATCCCTCGTGAAGAAAATCACTTGGAAGATGCATTAGCCACTCTCTCCTCCATGATTAGTGTAGGTCAATGGAACGACGTACCTAAGATCGACATAATGCACCTTGAGAGGCCCGCCTACATCTTCGTGATTGAAGCAACCATAGACGACAAACCTTGGTATCACGATATCAAATGCTTCCTTCAGAAACAAGAATACCCGTCTGGGACATCAAGAAAAGACAGGAAGACTCTCAAAAGACTGACTGGCAGCTTCTTCCTGAGTGGTGATACACTCTATAAGAGAAACTTTGACATGGTCTTGCTCCGATGCATAGACAGACCAGAAGCAAACATGCTGATGAAAGAAATTCACGAAGGATTCTTTGGCACTCATGCCAACGGACACACAATGGCGAGAAAAATTCTAAGAGCAGGATACTATTGGTTGAACATGGAATCCAATTGCTACAAGCACATGAGGAGATGTCACAAGTTTCAAACGTGCTAGGACAAAATCCATTTATCACCAACACATCTCAAAGTTCTCTCTTCCCCATGGCCTTTTTCCATATGGGGAATCGACATGATTGGCATGATCGAACCCAAGGATTCAAACAGACATCGGTTCATCCTGGTAGCCATTGACTACTTCACCAAGTGGGTCGAATCTGTATCATACACCAATGTAACCCGACAAGTCGTGGTCCGATTTATCAAGAACAATCTCATCTGCCGTTATGGCGTTCCAAGCCAGATCATTACTGATAATGGATCTAACTTGAATAACATGATGATGAAGGAGTCGTGTTCCGAGTTCAAGATCGAACACCATAACTCATCTCCCTACCGACCTAAGATGAACAGAGCGGTGTAAGCGACTAACAAGAACATCAAAAAGATCGTTCAAAAGATGGTTGTAACCTACAAAGACTGGCACGAGATGTTACCCTTTGCTCTTCACGGTTATGGCACATATGTCCGCACTTTAACAGGGCAACCCCTTTCTCTCTAGTATATGGCATGGAGGCAATGCTTCCCATAGAAGTAGAGATACCATCAATCAGGGTATTGATGGAAGCTAAGCTAACAGAGGCTGAATGGTGTCAAAGTCAACACGATGAACTGAATCTGATTGAAGAGAAGTGAATAACGGCTCTATACCATGGTCAGTTGTATCAACAAAGAATGAAGAAGGCGTTCGACAAAAAGGTTCGACCCCGTGTCTTCATGAAAGGAGACCTTGTGCTAAAAAATATACAATCATTCCTCACTGACTCCCGGGGGAAATGGACTCCGAATTATGATGGCCCCTATGTGGTCAAGAATGCTTTTTTAGGCGGTACCTTGAGACTCGTAACCAGGGATGGAGAAGAGTTTACCTACCCCACGAATGTTGACGTAGTCAAGAAATACTTCGCCTAAATAATAATAAAAAAAAGTCTCGGTGGATTGAAAACCCGAAGGGGAGGTCCAGGCAAAAATTAGAGACATAAGCAACAATCATCCCGATGGATTGGAAACCTCAAAATACAATCCAGGAAAAATTAGGGATTCATGGAAAGTAACTACGTTCGACAAGGTTAAATCCCTAGCGGTAGTACCATCCGTCGAAAAACTTCTAGTCAAGGTCATCTTTGACAGAAGCTCAGGATGTCCAGAATTCAAAGTTGGTAGAAGGATAACGATCGTTATGTTTCAATGTAGCTCATTTCCTTTAAAATTACATTTTTATAAACTTTGTAAATACTCCGTGGGATCACGCGCTTGGCTGATTTCCATCCTATCAATAAAATTTGAGCCCTAGTGCTTTTGTTTGCAATTCTTATTTGTCTTAGCTTTACAGAATGAGATTTTAAACATGATCAACGATTCTTGAAATAAAACAAAAATGAATTTAATTGTCCAAAATCTTTTTGCTTTTAAAGTAAAGATGGAAATTCTTTTGACTGTTGAACATCGAAAAAACATCGGTAGCTTCTCCGAAGGTGGTTAAACCTCAAAGTGCAGAATCAAAGTACTTCTTCTAAATCAGTGCACCTGAATGAAGGATCAATTGTTTCAAATGCGAATGTCCCATCTGATATCCCCGGCGGAGTTCTTACCTCTTAAGACCGATTGGACGATTCCTTCTCCCCCACAGGGACCACTTATCCAAATCAAAACAAGATTTGAACCAATGATACTTTTCATCCCCCGCAGTAGCCGAGTATCCCTTCGCGTTCATTCACTAGTCTGTATGTCGCGTCAGTTTTGTCAGCATAAACATACATACATCATGCATAATTGATTCACATTCATAATCATATTGCATCACTATCACATTGGTCATACTCATTTCCCAAGTGATAAAAGTCCTCTTGTCAATCTAGTTGTCAGTTCTTTCCTCGTCAGGAAATGTATTGTCTAAACAATCTCCCCCCAGTTTATTTCTGGATTGGACACGGTCCTCGGTCACTTTGATAACTTGAACCACTGTAAGGCAAGAAGACATTCGACCGACACCTGGAACATCACTCTTCACTATTGAAGATAATATCTTCTCTTTCCCGGATTAAGAAAAATCCCCAGAGAAAGTCTCTCAACCGAAGACTCTCAGCAACACATTGGTTCTTCTCCCAAGAAAGTCAATGGTAATGAAGTCATTAACACCTCAAAATTGGATCACATCACATGGTATTTGTCTGAAAAGATCTCGAAGAAAAGAATGATGTAATATCCCCAAGCAGAAAATGGTCTTTCAAGAGACTCGTTTTCCCCAGGCATCTCCAACAGAGAAGTTTGCACACCTCTACAGCTCAGATAAATGGGTACCCTCCGCAAGTCTGACCTCAACGTTTTTCCATCAAATGGCATCTCCCCAGTAAAAACTTGTTGAGAAGTTTGATGAAAACCGCTACACATATCATTCCTTGTCAAGAAACTGAGACCAGTCCCATGGCTGAAGACTAGGATCGAGGGGAAGTTTATCAAGAAACTAAGACCAGTTCCATGGCTGAACACCAGGATCGAGGGGAAGTTTTACCCTTTTATGAGTATCATTACTTAGCAAAAGAAGATGGATGAGCAAACCACCATTCATAACCACCATCAAAATTTCGGGTATTCTGATATTTAATCCTTTTGCACCCTGAATGTCCGAATATCTCCGCCATTCACACCTTCGGGTCCAAGAAGATTAAATAGGAGCATCTGTCATACCCCAAAATTTGACCACCAAGATTTCCCATCATTGTGAGGATCATTGCCACAATATGGATGTGCCATCATTCCTCATCAATCTCCTCAAGGATTATTGAGTTTTCACTACAACCAAGAATTAGGGTTTTAAGCCCTCTCAAAGCACTTAGACAAAGGATAAATCAAGAAATGACATGATATTCAACTTGTATAACCTCTCAAACACCCATAAGGGATCAATAAGACTCCCACGTCAAGAATCAAGCACAAAGTTGCCACATTCCATGTGGTTTGAGCCTTGAAACACTTGATGTTGCCAAATTAGGGTTTTGGACGACTAGGACCTCCAGAGTGACATTTTCACAAAAGGATGAGCCAAGACTTCAACATGTGACTCAATATGCTCAAAATAACCCTAAGAATCCATTTACAAATCTAAATTAGCCTCAGAGGATGCATTCCCCAAAAGTCGGGAATTAGGGTTTTCACGCGCCGAACCGCTCCGGAGCCAAAAGTCAAAACATGACTTTTTTGGAAAAAATGATCCTTATGACTCATATTTTCATAAAATATGATTTATAATGTCATTTGAACAAGAATTATTCAAGAAATCAAGAGAACTTGTAAAAGGGGTAATCTTGAAAAATTGAAATTTTTTCTAAGTTACTAAATTTGGATGGTTTTGGTGCCAACTTTCAAGGATCATAACTTCTGATCTAGGCAGCTATTTTGAGCGATCCAAAGCCTGATTTGTAGGTATTCCTACATTCTACAAAAACTTCAACTACATCAAACTCCATTTCTTCATGGATGTTAAGTTATGGAGTGATCAAAATGACAAAAATGAAGAAAATGACACTTTTTTAACACTTAGTGAAAATCTGCCTAAGTTACCAGCCTTGAACACCAAATTTCAAGGGGTTTTTTCAGTTGGATTAACATAGTTTCAAGACCAACTATGATCACACATGGATTGTACCATGTGAGGGCTTTCTAAAAGGCACAAGAGCTTTCCATAACTCCATTTGAGCAAGGAGATATGATCCCCTCAAAACCACAGTTTCAAATTGTCTTGTGCAAGACAGAATTTGGCATTTTTGCTCGAATTGGAAAAATTGGACAAATTCAAGCATGGTTATCCATCTGCACACCTCAAGGGGGAACAACCAAGGGACAAACACTGATCCACAAGCCTCACAAGTCCATGAACCTATGTTTAGGCATGACACCCCTAAAAATTCATGATGCTTCAAAAGGTCAATTTTGTTTCCAAGAATTTAACTGATGCATAGAGGTGGGATTCTTCAAGACAATGTTATCTAAGTTCAGTCAAGCCTTATCCCTGCCGTAGAAGACTCATAGTCTATGCTCTAACTTCAAGTCAATGGCTAGAGGAGACTTGAGGTTCCATTGGATCAACATTTGCCACAGACCTGCTGCAGTTGCCATTCACTATTGCAGCCAAAAAAACATGCTCTACTATAAATATAGCTCATTTGTGATCAGTTTGAGTACACCAAAGCACCCAAACTGATGCTTTACTCAAAATCTCTCTTTCACTCCAATTTTGCCTTCTAACTCAAGTTACTATCAAGTTTTGAGATTGAGAGTGATTCAAACCAAACCAATCACACACACACACACCTCATAAGCATCATATGTAGGTGATCTAAACACTAACACAACACCTGGAACATCAAATTCATCAAATCACCAGCCAATTGCTCAAGTTCTTGACAAAGTTGCAATTGAGGTACCACAACCAGTTCCAGCTTATTTTAATCCATTCTAAGCATTCAAACACACTCCTTGGTGTCGCTCCCAAGGATTTGCATCCATGGTACAAACGCGAAAGTGGTGCGAAAAACAGAGTCACCAGCAATGTGTATTTATCCCAAGAGAGGGAAAGGAAACACTGCGTAAACCTGAAGGGAAGGGAAAGAGCATGGTCTCATGACCAAGAGAAACGGGTAAGGGAGTCGGTTACGCGAAGGGAAGGTGTTAGTACCCCACACGTCCATCGTACTCGATGGGATCCACGCTTGTTGTCTCGATCAAAGGGTGTCTTCGTCTGGAGCTCCACTGCTACTGGAAAGGAGAAGGAACGGGAACGGAAAAGAATGGAGAAACGAAGAAGAAAAAGAAAAGGAACTGACTCGATAAAACGTCCTCGGAGTCCTCAGAGTCAACGTAGTTCGGACACGAACTAAAGGGGAAGGTTGCTCGCCAAGACATCGCCATCACGTGCCTACGTATCCTCAATCGGACTAGAGAGAGGAAATCAGAGCAATCGTAGTTCGACCTAACGAGGTCGGTTAGTGTTTTTTATGAGCGACGTTAGATTCTCGTCTGACAGTTAGGGTCGATGCCTGTTTGCGATGAGACAGAAGTAACGTACCCTTTTCTGAAAATGAGTTGAAACTGAAGAATCCCGAAGGATGAAAAAGTTTGAGTTTGCTTTGTATTTTTTAAGACAGAAGTGGTTTGAAGTTAGTACATAACTTGTATTGCACCCAAGTCTGTAACATAGGAACGAATACTTCGCGCATCGTCCCCAACAGGACGTATACTAAGTACCCTAGAAGAATGAAGGGAGACCCCCCATACCTCACTTCCCATATATAAGGCTCATGCGCAATACATGTTAATCTTTTATTAAGTGTTTTAGGATTGTTTTGAGATGAGAAGAGGAGACTCAAGGAAAAAGAAAACACTAAGGGGAATTCTATCCTAATGTTGTCATGCAAAAGGTGGCCCTATAGTTGAGTTTGAAAGGGGAACTTCTACCTAAGTTAGCATGCAAAGGGAAGCCTAATGCTAATCCTACTCCAAGCTTAATCAAAAATTAAGTTGGACTAGGTAGCTCTAAGGAAGTGAATCCAAGACTTAAGTAAGTCTTGGGACTCAAGGGAAGGAAAGAGTGAAAGAGAAGAAGAAGGAAAGAAGAAAAGAAGAAAAGAACAAAAACAGCAGCTACAACAACGCATCTGCAATAACACAGCAGTAAAAAGCGGCACACAAGCAAGACAACTTTCCACAGCTCACAATTCAGCACAAAGATAGGTGTAAAATGTCAACCAGCAGCAATACAATAGCATACATGCACATAAACAGCAATAGAAACAGGGCAGCATGTGATACACTTGAATACAACTCAATCATGGCAAAGCAAGCATGCATCAAGCATTACATTTCAAAATTAATCATGATCACAATCACGTCACGAAACATGGTAAACAACTCTTGAAATCATCATGAAAGAATGCATATCATTTGGTACATGAGCAAGTCAATACAAGCATGCATCTCATGAAGTTAAGTGCAAGCAATCATATTCAAACAACAACTCCGGCAACATCAACAACAAGTCACAATCAACATGCTCAAGAAGTGTGTGCTATGTGTTCATCGCATCGGGAACGCAACATCGCAAACATGATCCTAAACGATAAAAATCCAAGAGTCGCGTGTCAGAATTGTATGCATACAATGGTGTGAGGTGCAACAACATCAGAACAATCATTAGATGAGTATCATATTAATCCATGAAGATTAAAAGTGAAACGGGATCGAAACATGCTTAAAAATGCACAAAAAACACACTCTGCAGCAGTGTTAATCGATTAACCAATTGCAGTGCAATTGTGTTAATCGATTAACAGCTCTGAATACGCATATTTTGCACTGGTTAATCGATTAACCTAATTGCACTGCAATTGGTTAATCGATTAACACTGTAAAATCAGCACAAAATCAGTTTGAAAAATCACTTCCAGCAGCAAAAACAATTATGTAATCATCTCCAATGATCATGTAATCAACAATGCACGAAAATTAAGTTCAGAAACAACATTCAAACATCATTTAAATTCAATAATCATCAACATCCACAATCAAGATCAACCAAATGAATCAAAACACATCAAAATTCATGGATCTACATTGTATAAGTTGCAATTAAGCTAAAATGAGTATGGATCTGAAATTAACCAACCTACAAAGCTGAGATTTGCTTTGGTAAGTGTTGTAAATAGAAATGGGTGAATTCAAGTAGATAAACCCAAGATCCACAAGCTTCTTGCACTCAAAAGTTGAAGATCCGAGCAATAAGCAACCAAAGCTCCAAAAGCACTTCCAAAAATCACTTCTGAAAATTCAGAACTAGATCCAAACGAAAATCCAAATTGAAAAGCTAAAATGTAGTGATGATGAGAGGTTTTAGCTCAAGAATTAACAAGTTCCAATGAAGAACTTGTTAATCTTTGAAAGAGAGCTTTGAGTGTGGTTGAAAATGGAGGTTGAGAATGAAAAAGTGAGAGAGAATTCTGAAAATTGGGAGTGAAAATATGATCTAGGTTTTTAGAGGTTTGGAATGAATTGGTTTAAATAACCCCTAGGTTAGGAGTTAAGTTTGGGTTTGGAGTGAGGTTAAGTGAGTGGAAATTGGGATGAAATGTGGATTAGGAAAGGAAATGTGGAATTGGAGTGGAAAGAAATTTGAATTTTTGAATGGAAAATCAACTCTCTAGATCCTTCTACTGATGTGTAGAATTAAAATGGATGATTTAAAATTGGATTAAAAAAGAAACAACTCTGAAAATGCAGCATTTGGCCAAATTCACAATGGTTAATCGATTAACCTAATTGCACTGCAATTGGTTAATCGATGAACACATTCAAAATTTGAATTTTTGCGCCAAAAGGAGGGAAACTTGGATATTCGTCTGGTTCTACCTGTTCTGAACCACAATAGACCTATGAAACTTGCCATTTGATATTACCACTGGAATACACTTGAAATATGCCGTGAAATGTTTTTTCGCACTCGGATTAAACCGCTGATAATAACCGTATGGTGCTGAATAATTGATCAAAAATTGACTGTCGGAGTTTCTGATCATCCAGTCATTTAATGAGCAAAATAAATGCTCAAAAAGACTTGGAAAGCTATCTGCTTGGCTCTGAACACCATTCAAAATCATACTAGAACTGATGACGCCGTGAGCTGCTGAAAGAAAACCTTGATCCCATGCCCAAAAGAAAATGCAAATGCAAAAATGACAATGCAAATGAAATGAAGCATAAGCCAAAAAGGTTAGCAACACTAAGGCAAATTTTGAGGTGTTACAGCTGCCCTTATTCAAACTTCTTGGATCTGAGGGTATGGAAGCAACGACTTTCAGACCATCGGGATACACGGAGATTGAATACCAAAATAACCTGGAAATTTGCAACCTGTGGGGATGCTGAAATAACGCGAATACGAGAACGGCCGAAGGCGAACTCGGAAAGGCAGACCGACCGAAGGCGGACTAAACTGGGGATATAAGGATACTACGAGAACGGCCGAAGGTGGACTCGAAAAGAAAGACCAAGCCGAAGGCGGGCTTTCAAAGAAAGACTATGCCGAAGGTAGACTTTCAAACAAAGGATACGAGACCATGCCGAAGGTGGACTCGAAAAAGAAAGACCAAGCCGAAGGTGGGCTTCCAAGGAAAGACTATGCCGAAGGTAGACTTTCAAACAAAGGATACGAGACCATGCCGAAGGTGGGCTCGAAAAAGAAAGACCAAGCCGAAGGTGGGCTTTCAAAGAAAAACTATGCCGAAGGTAGACTCTCAAACAAAGGATACGAGGCCATGCCGAAGGTGGACCCAAAAAAGAAATACTAAGCCGAAGGTGGGCTTCCAAGGAAAGACTATGCCGAAGGTAGACTTTCAAACAAAGGATACGAGACCATGGCGAATGTGGGCTCGAAAAAGTAAGACCAAGCCGAAGGTGGGCTTTCAAAGAAAGACTATGCCGAAGGTAGGCTCTCAAGCGAAGGATACGAGACCATGCCGAAGGTGGGCTCGAAAAAGAAAGACCAAGCCGAAGGTGGGCTTTCAAAGAAAGACTATGCCGAAGGATAGCTCTACTGGGGAGAACAAGATAACAGCGGGTGCGAGGACGGCCGAAGGCGAACTCGAGAAAAGAGAAAAATCAAGCCGAAGGTGGACTTTCAAAGAAAGACTATGCCGAAGGTAGACTTTCAAACGAAGGATACGAGACCATGCCGAAGGTGGACTCGAAAAAAAAAAAAGACCAAGCCGAAGGTGGGCTTTCAAAGAAAGACTATGCCGAAGGTAGACTTTCAAACAACAATATGTAGAATCGACAGTTCCACAAAGATGACTCCACCAGGGAAAAAGAGAAATCTAAATAGACAACTCTGCGGGGGATTATTGGACGGGCCAACAAGAAGGACGAATCCACTGGTTGCGGTAGTGTAAAACAACGTCTCCTAAATTTTGTTACTTTCCGCTGGGGAAAGAAACTGGCAAAGGATATCAAACCTGGCTTATGCTTCGAATGCATATGTTTGAATTTTCCTATAGCGTAATTCTCCTTACGAAATGGAAATGCTACGCGTTTGGGAGGATGCCATGCATAAATGCTTATGCAATACAAAAGAGGCGTCTCAGCAAAATAAATGCTGAAGACCAAGGCAGCTCCACTGGGGATGACAAACTAAATTGTCCTCTGAAATAAGAGACCATGCTGAGAAAGACTTCACTCTGCTGAGGAAGATCCTGATCACAAACTCTGCTGGATATAAAAACTCCGAGAGAAGATCCACTCTACTGTAGATGGATAAAAACGAATAATGAATATGGAAACCAAAGAGAAACTCTCTTCGCTGGGGATTACCAATAATTTCCACCGAAGACAGAACTCAACACCTGGATTTGAAATACGTCAATAACCATTGGACTTAAGACCTGTTGGGGATTTCAACTGCTGTTGAACAAACCACTGTGAAGATCACCATCAAACTTTGTTTGGGGAGACAAGTCAATAATTCTAAACCTGTTTGGGGATATTACCGAACTTAACCTGCTGTTGGGAGATGCCCTTGCATTTACCCTTATGGGGAATATCATTACTCTTACCCTGCTGGGGAGTACCGGCCATGACCAGCGAACCTGCTTGAGGAACGGTAGATGCCGACATCCACCCTGCTAGAGGATAACATCAAGCTTACTCATCTGAGGGGATTAACTCATACCGTTGCTGGTAAGGGGAACGTTTCTCAACTAGATGAGGAGAATGAGTGCTTAGGCCCTGCGGGGAAAATAACATCTTTGTCCAAAGAAGATACTCTATAAGTCTCTTGTTGGGGATGCGTCAACATCAACTTCTGACTACTTGCTGAGAGAGTAATAAAACAACCACAACTCTAGCTGGGGAAATAATCCACTGTACTCTGCTGAGGAAGATAATCCTCGACACCCTGGCTGGGAAAACAACAACCTACCGAGGAGGATGAACTTTTCAATGTCGAGGAGAGTAGCTCTACAGGGGAAGGACAAACCTGTCACCCTGCAAAAGTTCTATATGCAAAAAGGCTACTTCTATTACCATTACAATGACTGTTGCCAAAGTAATTTCCACTGTTTTCTGATATGCTTCGCAAAGCTTAACATTTTCGCATGCAATGTTTTATCAAAATATCAGACGTTTTCACAAACAAAACAGTAAAAGTAAAAACACAAATGGAAAGCTTTTGAGTGAAATGAAAATTTTATTGAATAGAATTGGCCTGTGAATAAGCATTTACATTCGGAAGCAATTCCTGAAAAGAGATAATTGCACAAAAGTAAAAAACAGAAAATACACATGTCGGCATTGTGGGGAACAGATATTCACCATGATTCAATTCAGCTATGACCCAATATGCCTCGCTTATCCGCAAATGTTTTGGCTTTCGAAGAGACTGACTGGACTGATTCCTTTCCTTCAAAATTTCCATGTATCAAAAGTGTTCACAGATCGAACGTAGCTTGTAGCCTCTTGCTTTCAAATCCCTAACTTTTTCCTGGATCGCCCTTTTCGGGTTTTCAATCCACCGGGATACCCCTTTTTGCCAAAGTTGCCTTTTCAGGTTTTCAACCTTGCGGGTTTATTCTTTTTTCTCTTTTTTATCCCTAATTTTTGCCCGAACCTTTTTTCTCTTTTTTTTTTGGTTCGCCGGGATGCCCCTTTTTTGTCTGGACTTTCTTTTTGTGTCCAGCGGGTCTCTTTTATGCAAAGTATTTTTTGACTACGTCTGCGTTCACAGGGGACGTAAAATTTTCCCCATCCATAGTTGAGAGTAATAAGGCTCCACCAGAGAAAACCTGTCTTACTACATATGGCCCTTCGTAGTTTGGAGTCCATTTGCCCCTGTGATCTGTCTGAGGAGGAAGGATCCTTTTCAAAACCAATTCACCAGTCTGAAAACACCGAGGACGCACTTTCTTATCAAAGGCTTTCTTTATCCTACTTGATACAACCGACCATGTGCAATGGCTGCCAATCTCTTCTCTTCAATATGGTTCAGCTGATCCAGTCTGGAACACACCCATTCAGCTTCATCAAGCTTCACGTCTGCCAGGATTCTTAAAGAAGGAATCTCAACTTCTAATGGTAGAACTGCTTCCATACCATATACCAGTGAGAAAGGAGTTTCCCCAGTTGATGTGCGTACCGAAGTACGATAACCATGTAAAGCATAAGGCAACATCTTATGCCAGTCTTTATAGGTCACTACCATTTTCTGTACAATCTTCTTGATGTTCTTATTTGCTGCTTCAATAGCCCCATTCATCTTCGGACGATAAGGAGAAGAATTGTGATGTTCAATCTTAAAGCTCTAACACAACTCCTTCATCATCTTGTTATTCAAATTTGAACCATTATCAGTAATGATTCTCTTCGGGGCTCCATACCGGCAGATGATGTTCTTCTTGATAAATCTGGCCACCACTTGTCTAGTGACATTAGCAAATGAGGCTGCCTCCACCCACTTCGTGAAATAATCGATGGCAACCAAAATGAAACGATGCCCATTAGAAGCAGTCAGCTCAATCTTTCCAATCATATCAATGCCCCACATGGCAAAGGGCCAAGGCGATGACAACACATTCAGAGGAGTAGGCGGTACATGCACCTTATCAGCATAAATCTGACATTTATGACATTTCCAGGCGTATTTGAAATAATCAGATTCCATAGTCATCCAATAATGCCCCGCTCTCAGCAGTTTTCTGGCCATAGCATGCCCATTAGCATGGGTACCGAAAGATCCTTCATGGACTTCTTCCATCAATAGGCTTGCCTCGTGTTCATCAACACAACGTAGCAAGACCATGTCAAAGTTCCTCTTGTACAGTACATCATCTTTATTCAGAAAGAAATTTCCTGCTATCCTCCTCAGAGTTTGTCTTTGGCATACGCACCTTCTAGATACTCTTGACTCTTCAGAAAAACCTTAATATCATGATACCAAGGTTTTCCATCTGATACTCCTTCAACTGCAAACACAAAAGCTGGTTTATCCAGACGCATGATTCTGATCGAAGGAGTTTCATTCCAACGATTCACCTGATACATCGAAGACAACGTCGCCAACGCATCGGTCATCTGATTCTCCAACCGGGGTATATGATGGAAATCAACTCTGTCAAAGAACGGTAACAACCTTCTGGCATAGTTGTTATAAGGCACCAAGTTCGCTTGACGAGTTTCCCATTCACCTGTAATCTGATTAACTACTAATGCGGAATCACCATAAACATCGAGGTTCTTGATTCTCAAATCAATTGCTTCTTCTAACCCCGTGATGCATGCTTCATACTCTGCCTCATTGTTGGTGCATATGAACGCTAATCGGGCAGTAAAAGGTATATGAGAACCTTTCGGAGTTGTAATGACTGCCCCGATTCCATTACTGTATGAATTAACAGCCCCATCAAAAACCAGCTTCCATTGGGACCCAATTTCTGGCCCTTCATCCGGTAGAGGCTCTTCACAGTCTTTCATCTTCAGATACATAATGTGCTCATCAGGAAATTCAAACTTCATCGGTTGATAATCCTCGATTGGTTGTTCAGCGAGATATTCTGACAAAACACTTCCCTTAATGGCTTTTTGGGAAACATACTGAATATCGTATTCTGTCAGAACCATCTGCCAACGGTCTATTCTTCCAGAAAGCGCCTGTTTTTCAAACACATACTTGATCGGATCCATCTTCGAAATCAAGAGGGTTGTGTGGTTTAACATATACTGCCTCAAACACTTAGCTGCCCAAGCGAGTGCACAACATGTTTTCTCCAGCATTGAGTACCTCGACTCACAATCAGTAAACTTTTTACTCAGGTAGTAGATGGCATGCTCTTTTCTACCTGACTCATCGTGTTGACCGAGCACACACCCCATTGAGTTCTCAAGAACCGTAATATACATAATCAATGGCCTTCCTGGCACTGGCGGCATAAGGACCGGAGGTTCCTACGAATATTCTTTTATTTTTTCAAACGCCTTTTGACAATTTTCGTTCCACCTGACCTCTTGATCTTTTCTTAGCAACTTGAATATTGGTTCACACGTGGCTGTAAGATGAGAGATGAATCTAGCAATGTAATTCAACCTCCCTAAGAAACCACGAACCTCTTTTTCTGTTCTTGGTTCAGGCATTTCTTGAATGGCTTTTACTTTAGCAGGATCAACCTCGATACCTTTTTCGCTGATAATAAAACCCAGTAATTTTCCAGATCTCACCCCGAAGGTGCACTTGTTCGGATTCAACCTTAGTCTGAACTTTCTCAATCTTTCAAATAGTTTCTGAATATTAACCAGATGTTCTTCCTCCGTCTGTGACTTCGCAATCATGTCATCAATATAGACCTCGATCTCTTTGTGAATCATATCATCAAAGAGAGTCACCATCGCCCGCTGATATGTTGCCCCTGCATTTTTCAATCCAAAGGGCATCACTTTGTAACAGAATGTTCCCCACGGTGTTATGAACGTCGTTTTCTCCATGTCCCCTGGGGCCATCTTGATTTGGTTATACCCAGAGAAGCCACCCATGAAGGAAAACACAGAATATTGAGCTAGTTTGTCCATTAACACATCAATGTGAGGAAGCGGGAAGTCATCTTTTGGGCTTGCTCTATTCAGATCTCTGTAATCAGCGCACATCCTGACCTTTCCGCCCTTCTTAGGTGCAGGCACAATATTAGCAACCCACAAAGGATAATTTGTTACAGCAAGAAACCCAACATCTAACTGTTTCTGAACCTCTTCTTTAATCTTGACAGACATTTCCGGTTTCGTCCTTCTCAGCTTCTGCTTAACCGGAGCACATCCTTCTTTGAGCGGCAGCCGGTGTACCACGATGTCAGTGTCGAGCCCAAGCATGTCTTGGTAAGACCAGGCGAAGATATCCACATACTCTCAAAGCATTTCAATCAATCTTCCCTTGACAGAGTCTTCCAAAGCAGCCCCAATCCGTACCTCTTTCTTTGCGTCCTCGGTTCCCAAGTTAACAACCTAGATTTCCTCCTGATGAGGCAGAATGACCTTTTCCTCCTGTTTTAACAGCCTGGCTAATTCCTCTGGTAAGGCACAATCTTCATCAGTCCCCACTTCAGCCTGATATATGGGATTATCGAAGTCATATCGAGCCATAGCTAGATCATGATGGGTGGAATCTGAACAAGAAAACCTGTATGATTGATGATATATGTTTATAATGGATGCATCAAACAAAAACACATTGCCATTTTGTTGTGGTTTTAATGCAAAAAATAAAAACAGAAAGACAAGGATCAAAACATTTTAATGCGAAAACGTCCTTTATTAATGATAAAGAAAAGCATACAAAAACATTCAAGCCCTACAAATAAGAATCACTACGTCTTGGGCAGAATGTAGGATTAACATAGATGACAAACATGAGCAATTACTCTAATCCGGTCACTTGAATGGCTCTCTCCGATGACCAGTTGAGAAGGCTTTGACCTGGGACACATGGGCGGATCCAACTATCCATATCACAATCACTATCCCCATCCTCCTCAATAGCATTAACTCGGTCGAAGAACACACTGGAACTGGTGAAAAAAATTGGACCATAGAACTTGGGAGGCTCTTCGGGACGCCTGGGTGGCTTATAACCCAGTCCATGAGTATTCCGCTTTTCCTGGACATCAATAATCTGACCCCACTTTTGTGAACCGCCGGCTTCAACCACGGCCCGAGCATCTTTGAAGAAAGACATAGAAATCTCCGGCTGATGTACCACTAGAGGCTGAACCACTTCCGATTGGCTACCTTCCTTGCGAGGCTTCTCAGTGATCTTCACTGCTTCGAAAACCTGACATAGAGTTTCATGTATTTCGCCATCTACCTCCACATACTTGAAAGTAGATAGCTGGCTTATCATGATATCCTCTTCTCCACAAACCGTCACCACATGTCCATCTACCATGTACTTTAACTTCTGATGCAATGTAGATGTCACAGCCCCAGCACTGTGAATCAATGGACGACCCAGCAGACAGTTGTAGGCAGGTTGGATGTCCATGATATAGAAGGTAGCATCGAAAACTTCCTGCCTAACCTTAATTGGTAGCACAATCTTGCCGAAAACAGACCTCTTCGAGTCGTCGAAAGCGCACACCACCAAATCACTAGGTGTGCATATCAACCCTCGGGTATCCAGCTTCATCAAGGCTTTCTTAGGCAGAACATTCAAAGAGGATCCAGTATCCACTAGCACATGAGACATCAACGATCCACGACACTCAGCAGAAATATGCAAAGGATTATTATGGTTTCTCCCAGCTGGAGTCAAGTCAACATCAGTAAAACCCAAACCATTGCCTGCATTAACATGGGCCACTACCCCCTCCAACTGATTAACCGAAATATCCTGTGGTATGTAAGTAGCATTCAGTACTTTTATCAGTGCATTTCGGTGTGCCTCGGAACACAATAACAGGGACAAGATAGAAATCTTAGACGGAGTCTGATGCAACTGATCCATAATTTTATAATCACTTTTTCGAATCAGTCTCATAAACTCTTCTACATTCTCGGAGAAAGAATTATCAACCGGCCCTGCCGTGGAGTCATTCACTACTAGCGCTTGCACAGAACTATCTACAACCTGCTTTCCTTTGTCTTGTTTAGAACTACCAGCTTGATCATTAGAAGGGATAAAGACCCTACCACTTCTTGTGATAGCCCCTGCCTCAATATTGTTTTCAACACAAGAGTTCACTACAGAAGTTCCCACCAGTTCTTGTTTCTGTCCATTAACGAACACTTCGGCTCCATAGTTCTAAGGAATGGCCTTGGTGCTCTCATATGGTACGGGTCCAGGAGCTGTAATAATAATCGGTGCTGGTCTTACCAGCCCTGAAATAGTGATTGTTTTGAAAGGGATAGTAATGGTAGCAACCTCATTTTTCTTGCTAACAACTTCTTTCTATTGGTCACACCGGTCAAACTACAATTGACCTTCATCTATCAACTTTTAAATTCCTGACTTCAACAAACCACACCCATTCATTTGCGACATACAATCTGAACAATTCTCATCACATCCGGGGGACACCCCACCCCTCAATAACCTCTCCTTTATCACCATCAAAGGAGTCCTTAATTCATTAACATCCATAACCAAATTCAAAGATTCATTCTCCTCTAACACAGCATTAACCCTTGGCCCACCATGGTTCGGTATTGGATTTTGGATGACATTTGGCCCATTATTTGAAAAGTTAATGGCCTTTGAATCCACCAAGTCTTGGACCGCGTGCTTAAAAGCTTTGCAGTCCTCAATATAGTGTCCGGGTGCCCCAGAATGAAAGTCACAGTGGGCATTAGGATTATAACCCGAAGGTGGATTACCGGTGGGAGGAGCTAGAGTCCTTTTCTGGATTAACTGCAATTGTAGCAGATGCTGAAACAACTATGAATATGGTAGAGGTGGAGTATCAAAATGTCGGTTCTGTTTAGGCCTTGGCCGATACTGACGCAGAGCCTGATTTTGCTGCTGCTGAGGTGGAAGCGCTGCAGGAATTGTCACTAAAGCTACCTGCTGGTTATAACTCTGATGCTGCTTTCCTTTACCTCGATGAGACGACACAGAATTTGTTTCCTCCTTCTTCTTGTAATTCGCATAGGGTTTCTTCCCTTGACTAGAAGAAGACCCATCACTACCTGTTACCTTCCCCGCTTTGATTCCACTCTCTAACATCTCCCCAACCATGATCAAATCAGCAAACTTGCCTGACGCGCAAGGTAACAGTTTCTCATAATAATGTCCCGACAAAGTATCCATAAACAAATTCAGCATTTCCTTTTCCAACATGGGCGGTTGTACCCTTGCCGTTAGTTCACGCCATCTCTGCGCGTATTCTTTAAAGCTTTCATTATTCTTCTGAGACATATTCTGTAGTTGGGTCCTGTTGGGAGCCATATCAGTGTTATATTGGTAGTGCTTGATAAAGGCCTCGACCAACTCTCTCCAATTACGGACATGGCATTTATCTAATTGCATATACCATTGCAAGGATGCCCCAGACAGGCTATCTTGGAAGAAATGCATCAGCGATTTCTCATCTTTAGAGTACGCAACCATCTTCCTCGCGTATGCCCTGACATGCGTCTTGGGACAGGTGGTACCATTGTATTTCTCAAAAGTGGGCTCCTGAAATTTGTGCGGAATTATAACTCCGGGAACCATCCCCAAATCCCCCAAATCCATACCCACAGAATTTTTATTCACAACACCCATTAGTTGTTCTTTAATCAGCCTGAACCTTTGATCATTGTCGGCCTGAGGACCAGCATCCCCGCCCGACATAGAGAAAATGTCATCTTGTTGGTCTTCGAAATGACGACCATGAACAGCACAAACACTTCCTCCTTCCACTACAGAAGGAATCACAAGCTGCTCTCCTCCGCCCAGAGGGATCGCAACACCAGGAATGGCGGTCTCTACGCCCACAGGATCTCCCTGAGCACCGTTACCAACAACGCCATTATGGACTCCGCCATGAAGAACCCCGTCTTCATCCATTCTTGCCACTAAGGGTTGGACCAGAGTCCTCAGTTGCTCTTGCCCTTGGGCAACACCTTGCATCAGCTCCATGAATTGGGCCATAAAAGCCTGCATGGCGGCCATCTCTGCTTGCATTTGCTCCATAATTCTCTTCTGGTTTGATCTAGTAGAGTACTGGTGAACTGGCTGGCCTGCAATCCTAAATTGTAACCAAATAAAGGTTAGAAAGATCCGGGACAAACACCTATTATGCAAAAAATGATTATGATTATGAAAATGGAAATGCAAAATGGATACAAACATATTTGAATAATTCCGGGACATATCCGCTTTGATTACAATCCATGAAACCGGGCAAGGGATCAGACACACTATCGGAAAATAAATCCGAACCCAGAAATACTACCGAATCAAGCCATGGGGTCAAACTCACTCTGAAAACCAGAACTGCCAGAGCTCAGATAGTTGAACCAAATATTCCATTATCAAAAATAAAGTAGTTCCTACAGACAAGTTCAAACATAATCAAAGGTGACTCCATCAACAAACCTGATGGTAATCCCAACAGAAAGATAAACAACAATATCAACTACAACTCAATTCCAAACAAACTAGCTTCAATTTCTTTAAGAAGGTCTAAGGTGTCAGGTTGTGCAGGTTGCTTTATCATCCCTTTGATCAGCTTGTTTCTTTTGGCTATCTCCTCGTTCAATTTAGCAATCTGCTCTTCAGCGTTGTTGTCTTCGTGCCCCGACTTCTTAACCCCGGCTTGCAACTTGAGCTCTTCAATTTCCTTCTGGGCTTCTTTCCACTTGCCGGAGTAATGATATTTCCCTACTTTCACTTTATGAAGTTCTTCTTTCAATTCTCTATTCTCGGTCTTGACCTCTTCCCGCATCTCCAGGTACGTGGTAAGCTTGTCCTCTGCTTCAATCAAAAGCTTCTTGTTTTTCCTGCTAGCTTTACCTGATCATTCGGCAGCCATACTGACCTTTTTGAAGTGTTGAGCTATGTCGGAAAAATCCTTCTCTCTTTTTTCTAGACGCTCTGTCATGTCTTGAACTTTCCATTTCAACTCCAAGTTGTCATGTAGAGCGTTCTGTAGTTGACTACTCATATCAGAGTTTTCCACCCTCAGATCAAATACCAACTTTTACTGCTTATCGAATTCTTCGAGTGGTACAGTGAGTCTCTCTTCCACAATCTCTGGATACAAGGGAGGAGCCCGATCAAAAGGCAAATAGAACTCTTATACCCTCTTCTTTATCCATTCAGCATATGGGGCGAAAGCTTGATTATTGGGTTTACCCAGAACGGTTTTACCTCTCTTCTGTCTACTAAGCCAAGCTTCCGAAGCTTTCTGTGCAATAGCCACACCATTAGTCATATGAAAATACAAAGATTCTTCCAAATCTTTTTCCACTGGAGGATCTTTCAGGGCGTACACAAACTGTCTGATAGCCAAAGACGGGTTGTAGTTAATACCTCCTTTTCTTCCGATTAAGGGTACATTAGGATACCTTCCACAACTATACAAAATGTCAGTCCCTAATAATCCCTGATCCACCCAAAGAATATCTTTAGCAGTTAGGCCCATCAGACGCTTACTCCAATCTAGAGAAGTCTTCGCATTCACAAAAGCACCTGACCGAGGTAAACGGTTGACAAACCACTTGTAGAAAAGAGATGCACAACAGCAAACCACCCCGCCTCGTCTTTTCTCATTCCTGTTGTACAGGGCGTAGTGAAGATCACCTAATAAAGTTGGTACCGGATTTTGAGCTATAAATATCTGAATAGCATCCGTGTTGACAAACTCAGACTCATTAGGGAATAACACAATACCATATATACAGAGAGCCAATATTGCATTGAAAGCTATCCAGCTCTTCTCCTTAGCTTCCTCTCGAGCCCTCTTTACCAAGTACTCTAAGTGATAGCCTCGGAATTTTCCGTTGCGAGAAAAATCAGCCTCTAATGTCGATTTGCTCAAATAAAGATCCTCAGCCAGCGCTTGGAAATCACAGTCTCCTTGGGAACCACAGAAAGGAACACCTCATTGGATAGGAATTCTCAAGATGTTAGAGTACTCTTCTAGGGTAGGAACCAATACATAATCCGGCATCACAAAGCACCTTAAGGAAGGATCATAGAACTTCATCAAGGTGTGTAGTCCATTGTATTCATACTCACTGAGGCTCCAAACCAGGGATAATATCCAACCATACTTCTCTTTAAAGACCCCAATACTTCTGGACTAGCCATACTCCGTAAACTGTCCAACGGACCAAGAGTGAGCTTCGGGAAGTTGTAGATGATGATGTGCTTCTTACCCCTCTTAGTGTCCATCCCTATGAATGCCCTCTGACTGAAATCAAAAGACTGGATACTACCTGGAAATGCAAAAACATGAATGTCAGAAAAATGGAATGCAATGCGAAGCATGGGATCAAAGTTCCACACGAGCTGGATGCACTGTACTGACTGAACAATCAAAGCTTTGTACCAAAACCCAGAACAAAAGTAACAACAGTGACAAAACTAGAAAACCAGGTAGGCTGAAGGTCAAAGTCACCTGCAAACCTGCAAACACTCATCCCCTCTCACATGTGGGTTCTAGAAAACGGGGTCCTCAGTCTCGGATTCTCGATTTTAGAAGCAATAGTACATTCATCCCTCAGGGTACAATACTATCGCCAAACAAAGAGGTCGTCCACCGATTTCCCCAAAAAAGGTCATCCTATAGCAAGTTCCCAGCATTGGATCCTCGGGTCGAGAGTCGTAATGGATTTGCCATTTCTGGTCTGCCATTATCGTTCTCGGGAGGAGTACCGTTACTGAGTCCTCAGGAATGGTCACCAGAGTCGACAGTTCCTCAAGAGAATAACTACTGGCCTGTATCAATATACAGTAGCAGATATCTCCCGATAGAACCTCGTCTGATTGTGGGGATCGTGATCACCCGCACGTGGTCAACACCACGGGAGCGTCACGCCTGCCCACACTAATACCTATGTGTATGCTCAAGCCTGGGTAGTGGGCTTATCTCTCAGAACCTCCCAACCTGCCAAACAGAAAACCAGAACACAATAGCACAGTCCAGCATAATAATGAAATGCAATGCGGTAAATGCGATAAAATAGTAAAACAGTAATAGAGTAATACAGTAATATACAAAAAAATAAAGCACCACAGATAAACACCCAATGAAATAAAACAAACAAGCGCTAGGATTGACTCACAAAAGGGGATGGACCAGCAAGAGGTCAATCTATCCCCAGCAGAGTCGCCAGCTGTCGCTCCCGAGGATTTGCATCCATGGTACAAATGCGAAAGTGGCGCGAAAAATAGAGTTGCCAGCAATGTGTATTTATCCCAAGAGAGGGAAAGGAAACACTGCGTAAACCTGAAGGGAAGGGAAAGAGCATGGTCTCACGACCAAGAGAAACGAGTAAGGGAGTCGGTTACGCCAAGGGAAGGTGTTAGCACCCCACACGTCCATCGTACTCAATGGGATCCATGCTTGTTGTCTCGATCAAAGGGTATCGTCGTCTGGAGCTCCACTGCTACTGGAAAGGAGAAGGAACGGGAACGGAAAAGAACGGAGAAATGAAGAAGAAAAAGAAAAAGAAGTGACTCGATAGGACGTCCTCGGAGTCCTAGGCCTATGTATTCCCTCGGTAACAGGAAAATCAGAGCCAACGTAGTTCGGACACGAACTAAAGGGGGAAGGTTTCTCGCAAAGACATCGTCGTCTCGTGCCTACGTATCCTCAATCGGACTAGAGAGAGGAAATCAGAGCAGTCGTAGTTCGACCTAACAAGGTCGTTTAGTGTTTTTTATGAGCGACTAGATTAGAATCTAACAGTTAGGGTCGATGCCTGTTTGCGACG
The DNA here is from genome assembly GCA_022829125.1 of Lathyrus tuberosus. Taxonomy (NCBI): domain Eukaryota; kingdom Viridiplantae; phylum Streptophyta; class Magnoliopsida; order Fabales; family Fabaceae; genus Lathyrus; species Lathyrus tuberosus. The sequence goes on from JALAZF010000041.1 coordinate 11,325,409, forward strand.
AGACAGAAGTAACGTGCCCTTTTCTGAAAATGAGTTGAAACTGAAGAATCCCGAAGGATGAAAAAAGTTTGAGTTTGTTTTGTATTTTTTAAGACAGAAGTGGTTTGAAGTTAGTACATAACTTGTATTGCACCCAAGTCTGTAACATAGGAACGAATACTTCGCGCATCGTCCCCAACAGGACGTACACTAAGTACCCTAGAAGAATGAAGGGAGACCCCCATACCTCACTTCCCATATATAAGGCTCATGCGCAATACATGTTAATCTTTTATTAAGTGTTTTAGGATTGTTATGAGATGAGAAGAGAAGACTCAAGGAAAAAGAAAACACTAAGGGGAATTATATCCTAATGTTGTCATGCAAAAGGTGGCCCTATAGTTGAGTTTGAAAGGGGAACTTCTACCTAAGTTAGCATGCAAAGGGAAGCCTAATGCTAATCTTACTCCAATCTTAATCAAAAATTAAGTTGGACTAGGTAGCTCTAAGGAAGTGAATCCAAGACTTAAATAAGTCTTGAGACTCAAGGGAAGGAAAAAGTGAAAGAGAAGAATAAGGAAAAAAGAAAAGAACAAAAGCAGCAGCTACAACAGCGCATCTGCAACAACACAGTGTAGCGAGCGATTTTGGACGCGGTTCTTAAGCGCTGTCACTCTTTGGGTTTTTTTACTACAGGTCGATTCATTTTTTATCCTATTAAAGCTGATGAAGGAAGGGAAATAGATGTCTCTAATTAACCCTGCTTGCATACTGAGTTTAAACAGCGGTCTGTTAGGTTACAAATGCGATCAATGTGGTGGGGCCTTTCTTGTGTTATTTTGACAGAATGATAGGTTTCTGGCGGGGAATAAGGATTAGGATGTTAGGACTGATGCTTTTTGATAGATATGTGAGATTTTAGGTTTTTGTTTAGTGTGCTCGCTAAGATCTTTTCTTTTGATCTTATGCCTACGTATTCCCGTTTACCGAAACAGGGAAATCAGAGCGTTCGTAGTTCCTCCTATTCTATGGGAGGAAATGGTTGTTTTGGTGTCTTGTTCAAAGCCCAAGACGTGAAGCAAAAGGTAGTTTGTATCTTGTTCAAAGCCCAAGATGTGAAGCTAAAGAGTTTATTTGTATCTTGTTCAAAGCCCAAGATGTGAAGCTAAAAGGTGTTGTCTTTAGAGAGAATTTGTCATCTATAAAGAGGGGGTACAACTGTTTGTCACAACTATTTATAAAGGAGAATTACTTTAACTGGGATCTGTGAATCCGGCAATGCCATAATTTCCTTTATAGGGGGTTCCAACCTAAAGGCGAAGACTTTAACTCAGTGTAGAGCAATGCTATCTTTCCTTAGGAATTTCTCATGCTAAAAGAGGGACAGTGGCATGGATGTAGATGATCCAGAGGCTTGCCGCTTACAGCGATTAGATGGAAGGAGTTGTTGATGTTTGTGTACTGTGAACGAGGCACAACTTTGATGCTAAAAGGTTGATTGGATCAACAAGTGGTTTTCTTATATAAAGCCTAAGAGGAGGCTAATATGTGTCTCGTACAAAGCCCGAGAGAGAGGCTAAAAGGGGTTGATCCTACAAGAGGATCTTTTATACTCATCAAGAGAGTGTTTTTGTATCTCGTACAAAGCCCAAGATGGAGGCTAAAATTTGTTTGGCTCAATAAGAACCTTTTTGTATCTCGTATAAAGCCCGAGATGGAGGTGAAAGGGTGTTGACTCAACGAGGAAGTCTCTTATGTGTCTCGTACAAAGCCCGAGAGAGAGGCTAAACGTTGTTTGACTCCGCTGGGGAGAATCATTGTATAAAGCCCAAGAGGAGGCTATGGCGATGTTTCAGTTGAGTGACAGGTCCAGTATACTGATTTAAAGAGGAAATCAGTTCTTATATGAGCAATGCTGTACTCAGGGATTTATTCCAAGGATCGGGGTTATTCCCTATTCTTTAAGGAAATGGGAAATCCAAAGGGTATTGAGACTGTTCGAGTCTACGGGTTTCCTTCCTATTTAACGAAGGGGTCACTTGAGAATGTCTTTGAGACTCAAGGATATTAGACTGTCCGTGTCTAGAGTTTCATCTTTTGTACTATGCTTTGAGAAACAGTAGTAGACTCTTGAAAAGGACTGTTCTATGAAGATGACTAAGTTCTATTCCTATACCTCTAGGAGGTCGTCGGGACAATTTGTACGAAGCCCAAGAGGAGGCTGGAAACTTTTAAGAAGCCGAGAGGTCCTTGTACGAAGCCCAAGAGGAGGCTATTATTCCCGGAGGAAGAGATTATTATATGAAGCCTAAGAGGAGGCTGTGAATACTTCTAAGAAGCTGAAGGGTCCTTGTACTAAGCCCAAGAGGAGGCGGGGTTGCTTTTAGGAAGCCTGTGGGTCCTTGTACGATGCCCAAGAGGAGGCCGATGCTTTTAAGAAGCCCGTGGCTCCCCAAACCCCGAGAAATTCAAGACAGGCTATTCACGAAGAATAGATCAAGCCAGGAAAGTTCGAGAATTTGGAAGAAACTCAAAGATGCCATTCACGGAGAATACATTTATCTCTGGGAGTAGAATTTCTTGACAATTCCTAATGAGGACAGCCGAAGAGAAGATTGTATCTGGTGATCCTATTGGGGATCTAGTTGTCTATTTCTACGAATAAACGAAACGGCGTCACCTAGTTCTAGACGTAGTTGCCGGGAAAACTCTAAATATCTATACTATTATTACACAGTTGATATGAGTTTATGAAAGAAGACTTACAGTGAAACAGCCCCACAATACAGTTATATGTATATGAAAGCGGTAAATGAAAGCGTATAAACACTTACTCAGTTGTAGAGCTTCCATGCTGTTTGGTTAGTTGTTCAACAAAGAAAGATTGAAAACAATAGTATATTCAAAATCAAAGGAGAAAGTGCTTTGAAAAAGAAAGATTTAGGGCTTACAGCTCAAGGAGAGGCCTAGGGTTTTACCAGTGATTGCACTGTTGAATTTGTACAGAGGGACTTATACAAGTGACTGTGGCCCAAAAAGGTTTTCTGTACAAAGGGATGGGTCTTACACTCTCTCAAGAGGCCCAAAAAGTTTTTAAAGAAAAAGAGTGAGGCTTATAACACGAGGGTAGGCCTAATTGATTTTTCGTTAAAAATGGCGATCGCGCCGAGGTTTTCTTTTAACGCAGAGGGACTTATACAATAAGTGAGGCCCAAAATGTTTTGGTTAAAAGGGGATTGGGTCTTACACTCTATTAGAGGCCCAAAAGTTTTGAATGGGGCTTATAGCTCAAGGAAAGGCCCAGTTGATTTTTTGAAAAGGCAACGATCGCGCCGTTTATTTGAAAATGTACAGAGGGACTTCTACAACGAATGAGGCCCAAAAAGTTTTTTGTACAAGGGGGTTGGGTCTTACACTCTAATAGAGGCCCAAAAATTTTAAGAAAAGAAATGGGTCTTACAACTCGAGGGTAGGCCCAAAGTTTTGTTTTGAAAAGGCGACGATCGCGCCGTTTGTTTTTGACGAGATCGGGACTTATACAATACACTGAGGCCCAAAAATGATTTGGTCAAAAAAGGATTGGGTCTTACACTCTATTAGAGGCCCAAAGAGTTTTAAAGAAAAGAAATGGGTCTTACTACTCGAGGGTAGGCCCAAAGTTTGTTTTTCAACGGACGATGATCGCGTCGAACTTTTTGAAATACAGCGGGACTTATACAATAAGTGAAGCCCAAAATAGGTTGTATTTACAAAAGGTTGGGTCTTACACTCTCTCAAGAGGCCCAAAGTGTTTTGAAAATGATTTATGAGGGTTGAATTAATCCAAAAACCCTCATTTATTTTCAAAATGTGTTTTAATTGAATAAAAATTCAATTAAAATGATCAAAATTGTTTAACACATGGAAAACAAATTGTGATCTTGGATTAATGTTTCAAAAATTAAGTATTGACCTACAAAATAATTAGAAGGCATTAAAAGTTGCAAAATCAAGGTGGAAAAAATATTTTAAATGTTAAAAACAATTAAAACATTAATTCTTTGCAAAAATATCAATTATATAAAATAAATAATATTTTTTATATTTTTTGGGAAAATAAAATATTTTAATATTTTTGTGAATTTTTAAAAAAAGAATCAACTCAAAATCATTAAAACTCAGAGAGAAATTAATTTTTGAATCAATTAAATAAAATCACAAAATTCAAATATTCAAATATTGGAAAATGGCGCCAAGAACAAAGGCAAGAACACGCGCGTTTTTCAGTTTTGCCCAGATTTGCATTTTCTCTCCAATCTCACTAAATACTTAATCATATCATGTAATCCACATACCAATTAACTCGTTTCAACCTCACGATCATGTCTATGGTATTTAATTTCATTTAAATTAGACATATAACAAGAAATCATGAAAAATCCTCAAGAACCCTAATTTCTGCATGAAGGCTAAGATTTTTGATACACGATTCAAACAATGTAATTAATTGAGGGGAAACATTCCATGCATGATTATGAACATATGGCCAAATTATTGTGCAGCAAAAATTGCATGGATCATAGAGTTAGAAGAGCTCATGCTTACCACTTGCAGCTGGTGATCGTGATTTGTGTTGGAGGTGTTACAACTAGGTTCCAATGATCTGGATAGCTTCCCTAGGTGCCATGGAGTGTGTATGGATGCTTGGAATGGATTAAAATGGTTTGGAGTTGACGATGGTACCTCAACTGCAAAACTGTCAAGAACTTGAGCAATTGGCTGGTGATTTTGTGAAATCTGTGTTCCAGATGTTATATGAGTGTTTAGATCACTTCTATATGATGTATATGAGGTGTGTGTGTGATTGGTTTGATTGGAAAAGCTCTCAAACTCAAAACCCGATAGTGACTTGCCTTAAAAGGAAAAATTGGAGTGAAAGAAGAGGTTTTGAGGAAAGCATCTGTTTGATGGCTTTGGTGTACTCAAACTAATCACAATTGACCTCTATTTATAGTAGAGCAAGTTTGTTTTGCAAGGAATAGTGAATGGCAACTGCTGAGTAGGTTTGGCCAATGTTGGCAAATGAAAATCCAAGTCTCCTCTAGCCATTGACTAGAGGTTAGGGCACAGGCTACTGGTCCCCTTGGTCTTGGATAAATCTTGACTAAATTTAGTTGCTAAGAGCTCAGTTTATGCCACCTTGATGCTTCCATTGAATGCTCTAATCCAAAATTGGAGTCTTGTCCCTATTTTGGCAATTCTAGGTTCAACATGCTATTTCTTGTTCCAAAGACTTTGGAGGCCTGGCTTAGTGATTGTCCCCTTTAGATTCAATCCTCAGAGGTGTCCAAGTGGATAGGAGCATTTGGATTTGGCTGATTTTGGCAAATCGACCAAAAGTGCAAAATCTGCCTTGCCTTGGCAGATTTCAGCAAGGCAACTTGCCAATGTCATATCTCATGGCTCAAATTGAATTTGGTAATGTTCTTGGCCATTTTGGAAAGCCCTTACATGATACAACAACTGTTTAATCATGTTTGGTTTTGATCTTTTTTGAATCCAAGTGAAAAATCCCCCTACATTTGGCAAAAAGTAAGGTAAAATCTGACTTAGTGAAATTTTCACTAAGTGTTGGAACAAAGTGACTTTTCTTGATTTTGATCACTCCATAACTCAAAATCCATGAGGAATTTGGACATAAGTTAGTATGAAGCTTTTGTAGAGGGCAATGTGATCTACAAATCAAGCTTTGAATGGGGAACAATGGCCTTGTGGTTTAGGAGTTATGGTCCTCCAAAGTTGGCACATTAGTGGCACTTTTTCCATAACTTAGAAATTTTTCTAAGTTTTTATGGTTACCCCTTTTACAAGTTATCCCACTTTCTTTGATTTTATTGATGAATGATGATTCAAATCATACATTAACATCATTTTAGGGTTAAAAATCCATTTTGGTGAAAAATCTCAAAAAGTCAAAGTTGACTTTTGTGCACAGTTGACTTTTTATCAGATGAATTCCAAACTGTGCAATTTTTCAGGAAATCATGTCCTTGACCTAAATCAAACTTGATGGAAATTTTCCATGGGTGTCATAGGGTATATTGAATCATGTCTTAGGGTTTGGGAGCATGTCCTGGTCAAAAGTCAAAGTTACAGTTGACTTTCCTCGCGAAACCCTAATTGTGGTGCAGATGAAATTGAGACTTGTTGCTCAATCTTCTTGGATTAATCCATTGTTCCAAATGGATCAATATAGCATATTAAAGACCCTTAAATCATTCTCTTGAGGTCTTGGTTCATGATTTGTCCCAAAAGTCAACTTAGGGGTGAATTAGGTCAAGAAACCCTAATTCCTGGTTTTTAGTGAATGCATCCCCTGAGGTCAAATTGACTTGATGATTGGGTCCATGAGGTTCCATAGAGTATATTAGGTTGTGTTTTGGATCCTTGGCTCATGCCCAGAGGAAAATTTCCCTTTGGAGGCCCTGATCGACCAAAACCCTAATTTTGTGACACTGTCGATCTTGAGACTTGATCCACCTAGAAGGGAGCAGCCTTGTGCTTAATCCTTGAAGTGGGAGTCCTTCTTGATCCTTTGTGGATGTTTGAGAGGTTAGACAAGTTGAAGATCATGTCATTTCTTGATTGATCCTTTGTCAAAAGCTCTGAGAGGGCTTGAAACCCTAAATTTGATTGCAGTGGATGCTCACCCATCTTTGGGGAGACTGATGAGGTATGATGGTTCCCCCATATTGTGATGATGATTTGTACAATGATGGGAAAACTTAGTGGTCAAAATTTGGGTTATGACACACAGCAGTAAAAAGCAGCACACAAGCAAGACAACTTTCCACAGCTCACAATTCAGCACAAAGATAGGTGTAAAATGTCAACCAGCAGCACATACAACAACATACATGCACATAAACAGCAATAGAAACAGGGTCGCATGTGATACACTTGAATACAACTCAAACATGGCAAAGCAAGCAAGCATCAAGCATTACATTTCACAATTAATCATGATCACAATCATGTCACGAACCATGGTAAACAACTCTTGAAATCATCATGAAAGAATGCATATCATTTGGTACATGAACAAGTCAATACAAGCATGCATCTCATGAAGTTAAGTGCAAGCAATCATATTCAAACAACAACTCCAGCAACATCAACAACAAGTCACAATCAACATGCTCAAGAAGTGTGTGATATGTGTTCATCGCATCGGGAACGCAACATCGCAAACATGATCCTAAACGATAAAAATCCTAGAGTCGCGTGTCAGAATTGTATGCATATAATGGTGTGAGGTGCAACAGCATCAAAACAGTCATTAGATGAGTATCATATTAATCCATGAAGATTAAAAGTGAAACGGGATCGAAACATGCTAAAAAATGCACAAAAAACACACTCTGCAGCAGTGTTAATCGATTAAGCAATTGCAGTGCAATTGTGTTAATCGATTAACAGCTCTGAATATGCACATTTTGCACTGGTTAATCGATTAACCTAATTGCATTGCAATTGATTAATCGATTAAAACTGTAAAATCAACACAAAATCAGTTTGAAAAATCACTTCCAGCAGCAAAAGCAATTATGCAATCATCTCCAATGATCATGTAATCAACAATGCACAAAAATTAAGTTCAGAAACAACATTCAAACATCATTTAAATTCTATAATCATCAACATCCACAATCAAGATCAACCAAATGAATCAAAACACATCAAAATTCATGAATCTACATTGTATAAGTTGTAATTAAGCTAAAATGAGTATGGATCTGAAATTAACCAACCTACAAAGCTGAGATTTGCTTTGGTAAGTGTTGTAAACAGAAATGGATGAATTCAAGTATAGAAATCCAAGATCCACAAGCTTCTTGCACTCAAAAGTTGAAGATCCGAGCAATAAGCAACCAAATCTCCAAAAGCACTTCCAAAAATCACTTCTGAAAATTCAGAATCAGATCCAAATGAAAATCCAAATTAAAAAGCTGAAATGTAGTGATGATGAGAGGTTTTAGCTCAAGAATTAACAAGTTCCAATGAAGAACTTGTTAATCTTTGAAAGAGAGCTTTGAGTGTGGTTGAAAATGGAGGGTGAGAATGAAAAAGTGAGAGAGAATTCTGAAAATTGGGAGTGAAAATATGATCTAGGTTTTTAGAGGTTTGGAATGAATTGGTTTAAATAACCCCTAGGTTAGGAGTTAAGTTTGGGTTTGGAGTGAGGTTAAGTGAGTAGAAATTGGGATGAAATGTGGATTAGGAAAGGAAATGTGGAATTGGAGTGGAAAGAAATTTGAATTTTTGAATGGAAAATAAACTCTCTAGATCCTTCTACTGATGTGTAGAATTAAAACGGATGATTAAAAATTGGATTAAAAAAGAAATAGCTCTGAAAATGCAGCATTTGGGCAAAATTCACAATGGTTAATCGATTAACCTAATTGCATTGCAATTGGTTAATCGATTAACACATTCAAAATTTGAATTTTTGCGCCAAAAGGAGGGAAACTTGGATATTCGTCTGGTTCTACCCGTTCTGAACCACAATAGACCTCTGAAACTTGCCATTTGATATTACCACTGGAATACACTTGAAATATGCCGTGAAATGTTTTTTCGCACTCGGATTAAACCGCTGATAACAATCGTCTGGTGCTGAATAACTGATCAAAAATTGACTGTCGGAGTTTCTGATCTTCCAGTCATTTAATGAGCAAAATAAATGCTCAAAAAGACTTGGAAAGCTATCTGCTTGGCTCTGAACACCATTAAAAATCATACTAGAACTGATGACGCCGTGACCTGCTGAAAGAAAACCTTGATCCCATGCCCAAAAGAAAATTTAAATGCAAAAATGACAATGCAAATGAAATGAAGCATAAGCCAAAAAGGTTAGCAACACTAGGGCAAATTTTGAGGTGTTACACTTGGCACCTAAGGAAACTGTCCAAATTTTAGGGTTCATTTGGTTTTACCATGTTATCTTTTGACTCACTTAATTTAAACAAAATTGAATATTGCCATTGTGTTCCTTGTTTAAAAACACACGATTTTCATATTTGGATCGTGTGAAATGGTTGAGAAACAAGCGAGATAGGATGCATTTTGCAAATCGGATGAAGCTTGGAGGAAGAAGATGGCCATGACGCCATTTCTTCAGAAATCCAACTAGTTTTGCTATATATTATTCAGTTGCCACAATATAACTGAAATTGGCATTGCACCCTAGTGGAAACACTAGTATTTGTGTGTGTGTGTGTGAGCGAGGGAGAGATCTGGGGTTTGAATCCCCCTCGCCCCAGACCTTTTGATTTTATTTTTTAACAATTTTCAAAGGTTGCCTTCACATATTATTCATTGATGCCATCCTCTTTCAGCCCACGCACATGGCTCAGATGGTAGAATTTTAAGCTCTCCACCCCAAGGGCGTGAGTTCAAGCCTTGGGGGGACCATTTCTAATTTTTTACCACTTGTTTTCTTGCCACTTTTTCACCATCTTTTTAATAACTTTGAAAGTTAATTTCTCATTCATTTTTTTATCATTTTTGATTGGTTCTTTTTGCAAAAAGTCACAAAAATGTTAAAATATTTTATTCTACAAAAATCTCACACAAAAATATTATTTATTTATATATTTAATATTTTCATAAAGAACTTATTTTATTTGTTTTTTAAACATTTGAAAATATTTCTTTTTTCATGATATTTTCAAAGCTAAATGAGTTTTAAATCATCTTGTGATTAAAACATCATTTTTCAAACCTTAACCAAAAATCACAAGTGGTTTATTTAAACTTATTTGGTGTTTTTATCATTTTTTAATTAATTTTCTTTGAAAAATTACTTCTAGAAATGAAATTAGGGTTTCTTTGATTTTGATCTTTATCAAACATTTCAAAATAAACTTTGGGCATCTAATAGAGTGTAAGACCCATCCCTTGTAAATAAAAACCTCTTTGGGCTTCAGTCGTTGTATAAGTCCCACTGTGTTTTCTAAAACTGCGGCGCGATCGTCTCCTTTTAAACAAAATAAATATGGGCCTACCCTTGTGTTGTAAGTCCCATTTCTTTTCTTTTTTCAAACAATTTGGGCCTACCCTCGTGTTGTAAGTCCCATTTCTTTTCTTTTTTCAAATAAATTTGGGCCTCTGATAGAGTGTAAGTTCCAACCCTTTTTGTACAAAAAGTAAACTCTTGGGCCTCTCTTTGAGTTGTAAGACCCAACCCTTTTTGTAAATGAACAATTCTTTGGGCCTCTCCTTGAGTATAAGCCCTAATCTTTTCAAAACAAATTTCCTTTTTGATTTAGGTTCAAACTCATAGTTGTCATCAAAACTTTCTTTAATTTCTTGAACAACTAACCATACAACTGTTACAATGGAAGCTTGCTCACCTGTAAGTTTTAAACAACTTTCTTTTACATACTTGCACATATATATATATATATATATATATATATATATATATATATATTTGTTTGTGCTGGAAGCTTGCTCACATGTAAGTCCTCCTACCCTCTTTTGCATACAGTATTTATTTCATCTGTATATATATGCCTGTATATTATCTTGCTTAGAGTTTTCCCCGGTAATTAGGTCTAGAATTAGATAAAGTCAGTGGTCAATCTTTTAACACAATCAAAACTAGTTCCCCATAGGAATTCCAGATACAATCTTGCCTCCTCTTGGGCTTATACAATATGGACCAAAGAGAAAGGCATTATTCTTGTGAAACTTTTCTCGGATTATCACTATTAGAAAATTGTCAAAGAAATTCATTTCTCCCATAGAGGATTAATTTCCGGTGAAACCTCTCTTGAATTTCTTCAAACCCTAGAACTGTTCACTAAAGAAAATATTATTCCCGGTGAAACTTTTCTTGAACTTTTCTTAAGTTTGGACCCACAGGCTTCCTAAAAAGGATCCACGCCTCCTCTTGGGATTTGTACAAGGACCCTCATGCTTCTTAGAAGTTCTCATGCCTTCTCTTGGGCTTAGTACAAGGACCCAAAGACCTCTAAAAGGAATAGGACAGAACCTAGTCATTCTTTGTTAGAGCAGTCTTTCCAAAGAGTCAAAACCTTGGACAATTTAGGGTTGATTCTCATCCCTTAAAGTACCAGCCTCCTCTTGGGCATCATACAAAGATAAACCTTTCATACCAGTAGACTTGGACAGTCTCATCTCCTCTTGGATCTCAAAGACATTCTCAAGTTCCCTACAAACACAGGAGAAACCCTAGTCATTTGATCAATCTCCAGTATAGTTAAAACCCTCATAGGTTCTAAAACTCGATATTTCATCCTAAACTTCCCCAACTAAGGGTCAGCTTATCATCAATACTAGCCTATCAAAACCTCAAGGCATCTGATACCTCAACTCTTCTTTAATCCTCAGCAAGAGTTGATTCCCCACTTTGGACCTGCCTCTAGATCTCAATAATCCTCAGCAGAAGCCAGCCTCCTCTTAGGCTTTGTATAAGAAATTCCCCAGTCAACCTCCTCTTAGGCTTTGTATAATTATTTTTTCTTCTTCCTCATCACCTTTTCAGCACTCTCTTGTTGAGTCAATCACCTTCTTTTAGGCTTTGTGAATTAATCTCTCTAAGCAGAGTCTATCTCCTCTTTCGCCTCAATCTCGGGCTTTGTACAAGACACCCCAAATATATCCCCAGTGGAGTCAATAAGTCTTTTTCGCCTCAATCTTGGGCTTTGTACAAGACAGATAAAAATCTTCCCCGAGAGTCAATATCCAGCCTCCTCTTAGGCTTTATATAATGATATTCCCCAAAAGAGTCAGTCTCTTTCCAGCCTAAATCTTGGGCTTTGTACAAGACAGGTATAAAACTCCCTTATAGAGTCAACCTTTTAGCTTCAACCTTGGGCTTTGATCAAGGTACATACGAAAACCAAAATCCCCTTAGAGGAAATCAAAAACCTCTCTGTAGGAAGACATTTCTCTGTACTTCACACATTGAAAACAAACCTTAATCACAGATAATTGCTGTAAGTGGCACACTTGTTGATTCAAATTTCCAAGCTGTAGTCAATCTCTTATCCTGATAAACTTCCTCTTTGGTCTAATTGCTGTAAGCGGCAAGCCTCTGGATTACAAACATCCATGCCACTGTCCCTCTCTTAGCATGAAAGATTCCTAAGGAAAATGGCATTGCTCAATATTGATTTAAAACTTTTCTCCTTCAGGATAAATCCTTATAAAGGAAATTATGGCATTACTGGTTCTCATATCCCAGTTAAAGTAATCCTCCTTTATAATTCGTCACCCAACAGTTGTGATAAATAGACGAGATGTCCCCCTTTAGAGATAAAAAATTCTCTCTCAGTCAAACCCTTTAGCTTCAATCTTGGGCTTTGAACAAGACACAAATACTCTTTAGCTTCAATCTTGGGCTTTGAACAAGACACCAAACATCTTTTTCCTCCCATAGAATAGGAGGGAACTACGATTGCTCTGATTTCCCTGTTTTCTCTAACTGGAATACGTAGGCATAAGATTGTAAAATCTTAGCGAGCACACCAATCCAAAACTTTAGGTCCAGTACCTTCACACTAATAAAAAACCTTAGGTCCAGCACCTTACCAAAAACATCGGAAAACCCAAAATCAATAAAAACTCTCTCTGTCAAACACTCCCAAAGGAGAAACTTTCCCAATCAATAGACAAACACCAGTATATAGAAAATGGTATAATCGCTAATAACATGTGGATAACCGCATATAGGATGGGTAATTAACAACTCCCCATTGTATAACCTGGCCCCGAACTCCCTAATCTCTTAGCATTTGTTAAAGAAAACATTTGCGTGCAAGGTTAGTTTTAGATATCTTCCCTTTCCTTTCCAGCTTAATAGGATAAATAAGAAATTAGAAAGTAGCACCCAACTCCTACCATTGTGGTGAGGAAAAACCAAATGGCGATAAGGTGGTCTCGTCACCGACAAAAATCGCATGCTACAACTGGACCTAAAGTTTTTTATTTGTGTGCTCGCTAAGATTTCGCAATCTTATGCCTACGTATTCCCGTAAAGAGATTCGAGAAATCAGAGCAATCGTAGTTCCTCCTATTTCTATGGGAGGAAAGATGTATGCAAAGCCCAAGATTGAAGCTAAAAGGTGGCTGAGAGAGAATTTGCCATCTCTAAAGGGAGAATAACTCACCTATTCATCACAAGTTATGAGAAATTGGTTATAAAGGGAAATTACTTTAACTGGGATGTGGGAATCCAAAAATGCCATAATTTCCTTTATAAGAGGGATGTCATGAAGGAAGAAGTTTTAACTCAGTGTAGAGGGATGCCACTTTTTCCTTATGAGTATTTCATGCTAGTAGAGGGACATTGGCTTGGATGTATGGAATCCAGAGGCTTACCACTTACAGCTGTTAGATGAAAGAGGAGTTTTGGCCAGGATAAGAGAAGGACTCCAGCTTAGATTTTTAATCAACAAGTGTGCCACTTATAGCAATTATCTGGAAAAAGGTTTTGATTATTTGTTATGATATGTGATGTATATAGGGGATCTTCTCTTACAGAGTGGACTCATGGTCTCATATGAGGGGATGTTGATTTTTGTGTGCCTTGATCAAATCTTAAGGTCGAAGCTAAAGGAGGATGACTCCACTAGGGAGTGTTTTATCTGTCTTGTACAAAGCCCACGATTGAGGCTGACTGGGGAAAATTATTATATGAAGCCTAAGAGGAGGCTAACTTTTGCTAAGGGTTATTGAAATCCAGGATCAAGTCCAAATTGTATTAAGCAATCCAAAGGGATTTACTCTTGCTGTGAATCATGGAAAAGTTGAAGTATCAGATGCCATGAGGCTCTGATTCTTGTGAGGATTTGTTTATGGTAAATTGACCCTGGCTAGGATTTTCAAGGTGAAGTTTAAGCCTTGTTGGGTGTCAGGGGAGTTTAAAGATGAGTTTGAAAACCTTAGAGGTTTTAACTCTTCTAGAGTCTAGTGTATTGGTAGAGTGATCAGGGTTCTTCCTATGCTTTAAGGAAACTTGAGGGTATCTGTGTGAGATCCAAGAGGGGATCAGACTTTCCAAGTCTACTTGAATGAAACCCCAGAGGAGGCTAAGACTATTAAAGTCTCTCAAGAAATGGTAGGCTCTGGTGTAGAGAGGGGTCTTTGTATGATGCCCAAGAGAAGGATGTTGGTTTAAGGGATGAAGATTAACCCCATAATGGTATGATGTTTTGGAATTTTGACTCTCCTGGGGATTAAACTAGTAGAGATAACTAATTTCTATCCTATGGTTTTAGGAAGCCTTTGGGTCCTTGTACTAAGCCCAAGAGGAGGCTGGGAACTTCTAAGAAGCCTTTTGGTCCTTGTTCCAAGCCCAAGGGGAGGCTGGGGATACTTCTAGGAAGCCTGTGGGTCCAAGCCAAAGAAAATTTCAAGAAAGGTTTCACCGGGAATAATCATTTCTTTGTTGAACAGTTATAAGGTTTGAAGAAATTCAAAAGAGGTTTCATCGGGAATAATCCTTTCTTTGTTGAACAGTTATAGGGTTTGAAGAAATTCAAAAGAGGTTTCACCGGGAATTAATCCTCTCTGGAGAAATGAATTTCTGGTGTACACACATATTTCTAAGTTTTGACAGTCTTGAGAAAAGTTTCACAGAGAATAATTCCTTTCTCTGTTCCATATTTAATAAGCTCAAGAGAAGGCAGACTGTATAGGGAATTTCCTATGAGGGAACTAGTTTTGACTAAGTTAAAAGTAACCTCTGGTTTGACCTAAGTGTAGACCTAACTGCTGAGGATACTCTAGAAAAATATGCACAAATATATACAGATAAATGAATCAACAGATATATAAACAAATATGCATTTAAATTAAAAATGTTGGGACTTACACTCTGAGAGAAGGCCCAAGTGTATGGTGATTGACTTTATTGATGATGACTGTATGATTAGGATTTTAAGAAATTGAAGAAAGTTTTGAGAAAAACATTGAGTTTGAATTTGAATTAGAAGAATGTGGTTTAAAAGGAAAGAGTTTTTGGGCTTATAACTCAAAGAGAGGCCCAAGTGGTCTAAGAGTAGTTTCACCGGGAATAATGCTCCTCTTAGTACTAGCTAAAAACTGACAGATGATTTTGAAAATAGAGGTATGGGGCTTACAACTCAAGGAGAGGCCAATGGAAGTTATTTATTGTTTAAAACAAAGTTTTTATACAAAAGATTGAGGCTTATACTCAAGGAGAGGCCCAAATGACTTTTTTTTTAAATAAGGATTGCACTGCGATACCGAAAGACGTTGTGGGACTTATACTACATCAGAGGCCCTAAATTTATTTATGCACAAAGAGGCCCAAAATTCTTTTGTAGAATAAAATATTTTAACACTTTTGTGAAATTTTAAAAAAAGAACCAATAAAAAATGATTAAAATTTAGAGAGAAATTAATTTTTAAAATCAATTAAGAAAATAATAAAAAATTCAAAAATTCAAATAATTTGAATTACAGCGCCAACGGTCACCTTCTTCTTCCTCGTGACCGCGCCATTGACGATTTGCAAAACCTCAATTTTCTCTCTGATTATTCAATGGTTTTGACTTTTGTAAACATCAATCTCACTCGTTTTTGAACAAGGATTCCAATGGTATCAATTAATTGCATTTATATTAAGTGTGGAGTGAGAAATCAAGTGATGAATGCATGAACCCTAATTTCTGCAAGAACACTATGAAATCCTATACACAATAGCTACAAAGCAATTGATTGAGGGGAAACACTCTACATAAGTGCAGAAACATGTTTATAACTTAAAAACACATTTATGATGCATGAATCATAGAGTTTGAGAGTTCAGGCTTACCTCTTGCAAGAAGAAATCGAATTGTGTGTTAGAGGTGTTACAGATGTTGTTTGATGACTTGGACAACTTCAATGGACCTTGTGTAAGGTGTTTGGAAGCTTAGAATTAATTGGAACAACATGGAACTTGTTGTGGTACCTCAACTGCAACTTGGCTCAAGTGTGATTTTGAGCTTTGTGATTATGAGGATACAGATGTGTGAGAAGTGTTCGGATAGCTCACATATGATGTATATGATGTGTCTACAACATTGGTTTTGATATAATTGCTCTCTATTTGAAAATTCAATAGTTACTTGCTAAAGAAGCATTTTCTGGTTTTTTGAGACTGAAAGGAAGAAAAGCACGAGTTGTTATGCTTTGGTGTACTCAAAATGATAAGAAAGGATCCCTATTTATAGTAGAGCATGTTTGTTTTGGGGGCAATATTGATTGGGGGCTGGATCACCCTATTATCCATTGAGTTTTGTCATGTAGCCAAAGTCTCCTTTAGCCATTGACTTGAGTCAATCTTGCAGGCCTATGGTCTTCTGATTCTTGGACTAATCTTGACTCATTTGAAATGTTGTGGACTAATACATACCAGCTCTATGCATCCATTCAATGCTTCATGACAAAGTTGTAGTTTTTGGAAATCAACTTCGAATGTCACATGCCTAAAGGATTGGATTTTTGACTTGGTGGCCTTGTGATCAGATACTTCATCATTCATGTTGATTTTGGACAGAAATACAATGATGCAAGTGTCCAAAATTGGCTCAAGAAATCGTGGGATACAAGTTATGTTTCCATGCCTTTGGGTAGGTATGGTGAAAAATGTCATTTTTGGAGGCTTATAACTCCTTGCTCAAGTTGAATCATGGGAGGCTCTTGTACTTTTTGGAAAGCCCCTATATCATACTTCAACTTTGATGTTTAACTTTGGTCTTGAATCATCTTGGATCATAATGAAAAATGGCCTTAAAGTTGGTGAAAATGCAAAACAGATTCTGTCTAAAAATTTCACTAAGTGTTGAAAAAATTTCCATTTTCCATTTTTTGTGATTTTGATCAATCCATAACTCAGAATCCATGATGATTTGGAATATGTTGTAGTTGACAATCTTGTAGTATGTAATGAGAGCTTTCAGTTTACCTTTGGATGGAAGAAAAAGGTTACTTGGATCACAACTTATGTCTTGCAAAGTTGGGTAGAAATTACTTTTTTCATGACTTAGTGAAATTTCAAGTTTCTTAAGATTTCCCCTTTTGCAAGTAACCTTACTTTTCTTGATTTTTCTTGATGCATGATGATCCAAACCATAAGTTAACATTGTTTTTGACTTAGAGAAGCCATATTTGTCAAGAAATTCCAAAAGTTAAACTTAGTTTTTTGGCACAGTTGACTTTTTGTCAAATGAATTTCAAACTTTGTGATTCTCTATGAAATCAAATCCTTGATCTAATTCAAACCTAATGGATGGATTCCATAGGTGTTTTATAGTGTCTTGAATCATTTCCCAAGGTTTGAAATCATGCCTTGGTCAAAAGTCAAAGGTAGGGTTGACTTTTCTCAAAAACCCTAGTTTGTGGTCCAGATGAATTTGCATCTTCATATTGCTCATGAACCAAGTTATTTGTGTACATTTGAACTTGTAAGAGGATCAATATAAGATATTATAGGTCTTCAAAACATTTCTTGAGGGCTTGACTCATGCATTGCTCCAAAAGTCAATTTAGGGGTGAATTAGGTTAGGAAACCCTAATTCTTGATTTTTTATGAATGCATCCCCTGAGGCTATTTTGAACTTGTGATTGGATCCACGAGGTACCTTTGAGCTTCTTGGATCATGTTTTGAATTATTCGCTCATGCCTAGATGAAAATTTCTCTCTGGAGGCCTTGGTCGACCAAAACCCTAATTTGGTGACATTGATGATCTTGAGGCTTGATCAACTTGAGATGTTGCATTTTCATGCTTGATTCTTGATGTGGGAGATCTCTTGACCCATCATGGATGTTTGAGAGGCTTGCTAAGTTGAGGATCATGTCCATTCTTGATTAATCCTTTGTCTGAGTACTCTGAGAGGGCTCAAAACCCTAATCCTTGGTTAAGGTGAATGCTCAACAATCTTTGAGAGGATTGATGAGGCATGAAGGTACATCCATATTATGGTGATGTTTTGCAAAATGATGTGAAATCTTGTGGTCAAAATTTAGGGTATGACAAATGCCCCTATTTAATTTTCTTGGACCTGAAGGTGTGTATGACGAAGACGTTCGGACATTCAAGGTTAAAGAGGATTAAATATCAGAATACCCGAAATTTTGATTGTGGTTATGAATGGTAGCTAATTTGCTCATCCATCTTCTTTCACTACGTGATGCTACTTAGAAAAGGGTAAAACCTCCCCTCGATCCTGGTCTTCAGCCACATAACAGGTCTTAGTTTCTTTTGAAATAAACTTCCCCTTGATCCTGTGTCTTTAGCCATAGAACTGGTCTCGGTTTATTTTTTATATAAACTTCCCCTCAATCCTGGTCTTCAGCCATGGAACTGGTCTCCGTTTTCTTTTGGAATAAACTTCCCCCGATTCTGGTATTCCGCCATGGAACTAGTCTCAATTTTCTTTTTAAATAAATTTCCCCTCGATCCTGGTCTTCAACCACCTAACCGGTCTCAGTTTCTTCTTGTCAAGTCCGTTCTTTGACAAGGAACGTGATCTATGATGGTTTCTTACCAAACTTCTCTCTGGGGAGATGCCCTTTGATGGAAAACGATTTAATGTCAGACTTGCTGGGGAGAACCATTTGTATGAACAGCAGAGGTGTACAAACTTCTCTGTTGGAGATGCCATTTGCCGGGGGAAATTACATCATACTTCCTCTTTTCAGAGAGATGCCTTGTGATGTAATTCAATTTTGAGGTGCTGATAACTTAATTGAAAACAATTTTTTCGGGGGAGAAACCGCCGTATTGCCAAGCGTCTTTTGTCGAGAAGCTTTCTCTGGGAATTTTTCCTTAATTCGAGAAAGCAAAATATCATCTTCAACAGTGAAGAGTGATGTTCCAAAGGTGTACAACCAAACGGCTTCTAGTTGTTCAGAGGTTCAAGTTATCAAAGTGGTCGAAGACCGATTACAATCCAAGAATAAACTGGAGAGAGATTACTTAGACGGTGTCTCCTGATAAAGAAATAACTCAAACCGGGATTTTGGTCCTATATGTTGTAGAAAGGAAGACTGGCGACTCTATTGGAGAGAGGATGCTTATTACTTGGGGATGAATATGACCAGAGTTATATTAATGCAACACGTGTATGGATGTGAATCAATTATGCATGATCTATGTATGTTTATGGTGACAAAACAGACACGACATACTGACTGGTGATAAACACAATCGGATACTCGGCCACTCTGGGAGATGGGGGTATCACTAGAGAAGATGTCGATATCCTTTTTGTGCTCATTAATAAAAAAGAAATTGCCATCTTTGTTTTGAAAGCAGAAGTAAAACTTGAACTTTCCGTTTTGAAAACAAAAATAAAATTCATTTTTGTTTCAAGAATCATTGATCATATTAAAATGTCATTTTGTAAAGAAAAATAAATGAGAATTACAAACAAAAAGCACTAGGGCTCAAATTTTATTGATAGAATTGTAATCATCCAATCACGTGATCCCATTGAGCATTACAAAGTTTAGAAAAAATGGTAAGTAAAGGGAAAAAGGGGTTACATTGAAACATAACGACCGCTATCCTTCCACCAACTTTGAATTCTTGACATTCTGAGCTTCTGTCGAAGGTGACCATGACTGAAGTTTTCCTGACGGGTGACGTTATCGCTGAGGAGTTAATTTTGTCGGATGCAGTTATTTGCCATAAATCTCTATTTTTTTCCTGGATTACCTTTTTAGGTTTTCAATCCATCGGGATGGTCATTGTTTATGTCTCTAATTTTATGCCTGGACCGCCCCTTCGGGTTTTCAATCCAACGAGACATTTTTTTTATATTTTTATTTAGGCGAAATATTTCTTGACTACATCAACATTTGTGGGGTAGGTGAACTCCTTTCCATCCATGGTTGCGAGTCTCAAGGCACCGCCTAAAAAAGCTTTCTTAACAACATAGGGGCAATCGTAATTCAGAGTGCATTTGCCCCTGGAATCGGTAAGAAATGAATGTATGTTTTTGAGCACGAGGTCTCCTTCTTTAAAGACACGGGGTCAGACCTTTTTGTCCAATGCCCTTTTCATTCATTGCTGATACAACTGACCATGGTATAAAGCCATCATTCTCTTTTCTTCGATTAGCTTCAGTTCATCGTGTCGGCTTTGACACCATTCAGCTTCTGTTAGTTTGGCTTCCATCAATACTCTCATTGATGGGATCTCTACTTCTATGGGGAGCACTGCTTCCATGCCATATAATAGAGAGAAATGGATTGCCCCTGTTGAAGTGCAGAAAGATGTTCGATAACCATGAAGAGCAAAGGGTAGCATCTCGTGCCAATCTTTGTAGGTTACAACCATCTTCTGAACGATCTTCTAGATATTCTTGTTAGCTGCTTCTACTGCTCCATTCATTTTAGGTCGGTATGGAGATGAGTTATGGTGTTCGATGTAACACCCCCAATTAAATAAAGCGGTAAAAGAAAATTCAAAATTTCATCAGAGTATATTTGGAATTCACAGCATAGACCAAGGGGTCACATCAATTTGAAACAAACATACAACACCTGCCCATAAAGATATGCAACACTCGCAGGTAGCAATTTAACAGAGGAACTTAGTTCCTACTACCCACAATTCAAATACAGAATAAAGCAGAAAATCTGTACTGAATCTCATATATATATATCACATAAAAAGTTTGTCATACATCAAGTCATACATGCACAAGCCAAAAGATATATATACATCATTCCAATAATCACAAACGACCTCCCTAACTACCCGGTGTCACATATCAGAGCCGATCGACAAAAGAATGAAGTCCTAAGCTTCACAAAAAGACCTCCAGCAACTCTAATCTGCAATGCCTCATAGAGCATTATAAAATAGCAGAAGGGTGAGAAAAACAATCATAATATAATTGCATACAATTATATATAACACCAAAAATACACATATATACTGTTCTCACCACAACTCATACCAGTATTCAACCACAAAACAACACAGTGTATAATTCATATTTCCATCACCAAGGTGTACCAACCATGCATAATACAAGTATCACCAACACGTATCCATATATCAATTTATCCACAATTCCACACATAAACAACCATTTAATGATTTATGCAAATGCAAGAGACCGACACAACGACTCTATGCATATGCACATGCGGTACCGACTTCCAATGTTTCTCGTCACTAGTTCACTCAAAAACTCTGCTGGAATCATCGCTCGTTACATCATTGTAACTCCCCGTCGGGCATACGATGTTCCCCGTCGCTCACACCCCACACGGGCACACGACATTTATGGATCGCTCACACCCCACACGGGCACACGACCCAATCGCTCACACCCCACATGGGCACACGATCGTCTATAATCATCGCTCACACCCCATACGGGCACACGACGTTATAGCGAATTCCCTCTGGAATCCAAACCGTCACTCAGGATGTTACAACAATGCATATCATGATGCTTGGCATACAAGGACTCATGACATTCACATGCGCACATATATGCAACCATCTCACTTAATATAAATCATGCTTTGCAATTTAAGCCCAAAACAATGCATTTATACCACACAACAACACGCCAATCATACCATATCCATATCAACATCACATTGCAGGATACACACCAATTACACACAATCACAACGACAAAAGTCGACAAAGCGACACTATTCCAAATTCCCGACATAATTTAATCGGCTAACAATCTCAAAATTATTATAATAAGTAAGTACAGTTCAATAGCTACTCAACGATACCAAGAATGTTAAAAACGGATCAACGGAACACAAGTTACAGACTAAACAAGAAAAGACATCGCGAAAAACCCCATTTTTGCAATTTCCCTGACAAAACGCGTATTACCCTGAACCATACGCGTATTGCCCTGATTCCTCGTCCATTCCATACGCGTATTGCCCTGATTCCTCGTCCATTCCATACGCGTATTGCCCAAGGTCATACGCGTATGGGCAGAGACCATTTTTCCCCTAAAATTCCCATTAAAATCCCAATACCCGTAGTATCATTCATCATACACGTATTGCCTTAACGTTACGCGTACCATACGCAAATGGACAGATGGCCGTGAAAATTGAAGCTCCATGCGCGTATTGCCCATTTTTCTTCAATGCCATACGCGTATTGTATTGCCTTGACCAATACGCGTATGGGCAGTGGAAATCCAGAATTTTTTCTGCAGAATTTTTTTGCGTTTTTCCACCCCAAGATTCACCCAATTTCACCTATACACCAGAAAAATTACCAATACAATGCCTAACAACATGTATCTAACATGTATCAACAATAATGGACCCGAACACATAATTTTCGACACAATTTAATCGGTTTCTAATCATTTTTGCATAATATGGTTTTTCCTATATATTTCTATTTCAATCCAATATCAATCAAAAACATACATACATAATCATACACAAGCATATAATAATCGAGTTTCGCACCCTTACCCAATTTAATCGTGTTTAGAAAAGTCGGGAGATCTATTTCTTGTTTTCCAAGTTTTCTCTCTTTTTCTTCTCTTCTTCTCTTTTCTTTCCCTTTTCCTTCTTATCTTTTTCTTTCTCTCTATTTTTCTCTCTTTCTATTTTCTATTTTCTAACTTAAAGAAAAAAAGATGAAATGACCAAAATACCCCCACACTCAAATATCTCGCAAACGTTCCCAAAACCCGATAAAATATCACAACATTGAAAAATAATATATTTCCAAATAAAAGTCGAAAATAAAATAATATAATAATAAAATAATCACAACGACTCGATTAAATAAAAACTGACAAAACTAGGGCGCCTCCCCAACTCCTAAGTCAAATTGCCCTCAGCAGCGCCTCCCCACGCCACTTTCACAAGTGCAATATCCTTGCCTCTCAACCGCTTCACGTCTCGATCCAAAATCCTAACTGGTAATGCCTCAACCGTAAGGTTCTCCCTTACCTCAACCTCATCCATCGGAATCACATGCGACGGATCCGGAACATACTTCCGAAGCTGTGAA
Source organism: Lathyrus tuberosus (assembly GCA_022829125.1). Lineage (NCBI taxonomy): Eukaryota > Viridiplantae > Streptophyta > Magnoliopsida > Fabales > Fabaceae > Lathyrus > Lathyrus tuberosus. The sequence goes on from JALAZF010000041.1 coordinate 11,348,437, forward strand.
ACATGGAACACATCGTGCAAATTCGACAGATTCAGGGGCAACGCCACCCTATAAGCCACAGCACCCACTCTTGCTGATATCTGGTAAGGACCAATAAATCGAGAAGTAAGTTTCTTTGATTTCAATGCACGACCCACACCCGTTACCGGCGTAACCCTTAGAAATACATGATCGCCCTCTTGGAACTCAGGATCTTTCCGTCTCCGATCATAATAACTCTTTTGCCTACTCTGAGAAGCCTTCATCTTCTCTCGAATAAGCTTCACTTTTTCCGTAGTCTGTTGAACCAACTCTGGTCCAACCACCGAACTCTCACCAGATTCGTGCCAACACAATGGTGTTCGACACCTTCGTCCATACAGTGCTTCAAACGGTGCCATTCCAATACTCGAATGGAAACTGTTATTATACGTAAATACAATCAATGCAAGATAACTATCCCACGCACCACCTTGTTCAAGAACACAAGCCCTCAACAAATCTTCCAACGACTGAATCGTTCTCTCCATCTGTCCATCCGTCTGTGGATGATAAGCCGAACTCAATCTCAATTTAGAACCCAAAGCCTTCTGTAAACTTTCCCAAAATCTCTAAGTAAACCTCGGATCTCGATTCGAAACAATACTCAACGGAACCCCATGCAATTTCACAATCACACTGATGTAAATCTCTGCCAACCTCTCCAAAGTAAAACTGATGTCAATCGGAATGAAATGGGCCGATTTAGTCAGCCTATCCACAACCACCCAAATAGCATTATGCCCTCGTTGTGTGTTCGGTAACCCTGTAACAAAATCCATGGAAATGCTGTCCCACTTCCACTCAAGAATATCCAACGGTTGCAACAAACCACTAGGCCTCAGATGTTCCACCTTTGATTTCTGACAAGTCAATCATGCATAAACAAACTGAGCTACATCTCTCTTCAATCCAGACCACCAGAAAATCTTCTTCAAATCTTGGTATATCTTATTCGCTCCCGAATGTATACTCAGATTACTCCGGTGTCCTTCCTCCAAAATCATCTTTTTCAACTCCACATTATCAGGAATACAAATCCAGCCTCGGAATCTCAAAACACCATTAATATCCACTTTAAAATCACTATTCACATCTTTTTCTCCAACCAACATCAAATCCATAAATTTCACATCCAGCTTCTGCTTCTCACTAATAGTCATCAGAAAATCATTAGTAATCGTTAGCATTCCAAGCCTCACGCTATCTGACGTCACTTCACAAACCAAACTCAAATCTCTAAACGATTCCAAAAGTTCCCACTCTTTAACCATTAAAGCGGACATATGCAACAATTTCCGACTCAACGCATCGGCTACCGCACTAGCTTTACCAGGATGGTAATTCAAGCCAAAGTCGTAGTCCTTCAAAAATTCCAACCATCTACGTTGCCTCATATTCAATTCTTTCTGATCAAACAAATATTTCAAACTTTTGTGATCACTAAAGGCTTCAAACCTTGCACCGTAAAGATAATGCCTCCAAATCTTCAACACAAAAACCACAGCCGCTAATTCAAGATCACGAGTAGGATAATTTTTCTCATGCACTCTCAATTGCCTTGAAGCATAAGCCACGACCTTACCGTCTTGCATCAGAACACCACCTAGACCAATCAAAGACGCATCACAATACACCACAAATGGTTCATTAGGATTCGACAAAATCAAAATCGGAGCTGTCGTCAATCTTCTCTTCAGCTCATTAAAACTTTCCTCGCACCGAATATCCCAAATGAACGCTTTCCCTTTACAAGTCAACTGGGTCAAAGGAAGTGCTAGCTTAGAAAAACCTTCAATAAACCTTCGATAATATCCGGCCAAACCCAAAAAGCTTCGAATTTCAGTAACAGATCTCGGAGCCTCCCATTGTAGAACTGCTTCTACTTTAGATGGATCCACAGAAATCCCATTACCTAAAATCACGTGCCCAAGAAAACTCACCTCTCACAACCAGAATTCACACTTGGACAACTTGGCAAAAAGCTTCCTTTCTTTCAAAACCTGCAAAACAATACGCAAATGCTCCGCGTGCTCCTGTCGAGACTTAGAATAAATCAAAATGTCATCAATAAACACAACAACAAATCGATCCAAATGCTCGTGGAAAATACGATTCATGTACTCCATAAACACACCTGGCGCATTAGAAACCCCGAACGACATCACCAAATATTCATAATGACCGTATCGTGTTCTAAAAGCCGTCTTCTGAATATCTTCCTCTTTTACCCTAATCTGATGATACCCTGACCTCAAGTCAATCTTACTAAACACAAACGCACCAACCAACTGATCCATCAGATCATCAATCCTTGGAAGAGGATACTTATTCTTAATCGTCACCTTATTCAACTGGCGATAATCAATACACAACCGCATACTTCCATCTTTCTTTTTCACCAATAAAACTGGAGCACCCTAAGGAGAAACGCATGGTCTCACAAACCTCTTTTCCAACAACTCACTCAACTGTTTCTTTAACTCAACCAACTCAGATGCCGACATACGATAAGGTGCCATAGAAACAGGTCTAGTACCAGGAACTAGATCTATAGAAAATTCCACCTCTCTCTCTGGCGGTAAATCTGAAATATCCTCAAGAAACACTTCCGGAAATTCACACACAACAGGAAATACCTCAAGTGAAACTTGACTATCCACAGTCAAAGATGTATACAACCCAAACAACTGAGCTTCATCCGCCAAAAGTCTCTTCAACTCTTTGGTAGATAAGAAACTCGAGTCTTCGTCTTCCTCAAGGGAAGGAAACCTTACCAGCTTATGATAACAATCAATATGAACCCTATTGAACTGCAACCAATTCATTCCCAGAACCACATCTAAACCCTCCAACAGTAAACACACCAAATCCATCTCAAAGTCTTTATCATAAATGGTCAAAGGACAACTTAAACAAACCAAATAAGTAGTTACTGACCCCATTGCTGGAGTATCAATAACCATTTCACCACCCATCGAAGACAACACAAGATTTAAACGTTTCGCGCACTCAGACGAAATAAACGAATGAGTCGCTCCTATATCAATAATAGCAACTAAAGGAGTACTATTAATAAAACAAGTACCTCTGATCAGACGATCTGCACTTGAAGTCTGAGTTCCCGCCAAGGCAAAAACTTTCCCACCAACTGGAGCCTGCTTCGGTTTCGGACACTTCGTACTGATATGACCAGGTTCACCACAGTTGTAACATTTCACCACATTTTTCCTGGCACAATCAGCTGCAACATGTCCTAAACCTCCACAATTAGTACACTTCCTCATATCTTTCCTGTACTCAAACTGACGATGCCCCAACTCACCACATTTATAACATCTCAGAGGACCCGACATTCCTCCTCCACCTGACCTTTTCTCAAAATTTCCCCTTTGTTTACCCTTATCAGCTAATGTTACATACGGACCACCACGGAACTGTTGCTTCCCTTTCCTCTCGCTCACACTCTTATAGTGAGTAGAACGAGCCTTACTATCCTCCTCATAAATCCTACAACAATCCACCAAATCAGAAAACCTCAGAATCCTTTGATAACCAATTTCCTGCTTTATCTCAGGACGCAATCCGTTCTCAAACTTTACACACTTAGAAAATTCCGCGGTCGCTTCAGCATAATGTGGATAAAACTACACAAGTTCCACAAACTTAGCAGTATAATCAACAACAGACATATTACCTTGTTTCAGTTCCAAGAACTCGATTTCCTTCTTTCCTCTTACATCTTCAGGAAAATACCTCCTCAGAAACTCCATGCTAAACACAGCCCAAGTGATCTCTTCCTCTGCAGCTTCCAACACATGACGTGTACTAACCCACCAATCATCAGCTTCCTCCAGTAACATGTGAGTACCCAGTCTCACCTTCTGATCCTCAGCACAATCCATAACTCGAAAAATCCTATCAATCTCTTTAAGCCAAATCTGTGCACCATCAGGATCATATCTTCCTTTGAAGACAGGCGGTTTGTTCTTCCTGAACTCATTATTACCTGCACCATTAGGTGCACCCTGCACAGCTCGGGCCATAGCTTGCATAGCAGCAGCCAAAGCTGCGTCATTCCTACCAGCCATATTCTGTTTATTTCCAATAAGAGCAACTATGGTTAAACAAACTGCTCACCCAAACATCAAGACCGACAAGGACTGACACAACTGACACAGACTGACTCTAATACCACTTAATGTAACACCCCCAATCTATACCCCCAATTAAATAAAGCGGTAAAAGAAAATTCAAAATTTCATCAGAGTATATTTGGAATTCACAACATAGACCAAGGGGTCACATCAATTTGAAACAAACATACAACACCTGCCCATAAAGATATGCAACACTCGCAGGTAGCAATTAAACAGAGGAACTTAGTTCCTACTACCCACAATTCAAATACAGAATAAAGCGGAAAATCTGTACTGAATCTCATATATATATATATATATATATATATATATATATATATATATATATATATATATATCACATAAAAAGTTTGTCATACATCAAGTCATACATGCACAAGCCAAAAGATATATATACATCATTCCAATAATCACAAACGACCTCCCTAACTACCCGGTGTCACATATCAGAGCCGACCGACAAAAGAATGAAGTCCTAAGCTTCACAAAAAGACCTTTAGCAACTCTAATCTGCAATGCCTCGTAGAGCATTATAAAATAGCAGAAGGGTGAGAAAAACAATCATAATATAATTGCATACAATTATATATAACACCAAAAATACACATATATACTGTTCTCACCACAACTCATACCAGTATTCAACCACAAAACAACACAGTGTATAATTCATATTTCCATCACCAAGGTGTACCAACCATGCATAATACAAGTATCACCAACACGTATCCATATATCAATTTATCCCTAATTCCACACATAAACAACCCATTAATGATTTATGCATATGCAAGAGACCGACACAACGACTCTATGCATATGCACATGCGGTACCGACTTCCAATGTTTCTCGTCACTAGTTTACTCAGGAACTCGGCTGGAATCATCGCTCGTTACATCACTGTAACTCCCCGTCGGGCATACGATGTTCCCCGTCGCTCACATCCCACACGGGCACATGACGTTTATGGATCGCTCACACCCCACACAGGCATACGACCCAATCGTTCACACCCCACATGGGCACACGATCGTCTATAATCATCGCTCACACCCCACACGGGCACACGACGTTATAGCGGATTCCCTCTGGAATCCAAACCGTCACTCAGGATGTCACAACAATGCATATCATGATGCTTGGCATACAAGGACTCATGACATTCACATGCACACATATATGCAACCATCTCACTTAACATAAATCATGCTTTGCAATTTAAGCCCAAAACAATGCATTTATACCACACAACAGCATGCCAATCATACCATATCCATATCAACATCACATTGCAGGATACACACCAATTACACACAATCACAACGACAAAAGTCGACAAAGCGACACTATTCCAAATTCCTGACATAATTAAATCGACTAACAATCTCAAAATTATTATAATAAGAAAGTACAGTTCAATAGCTACTCAACGATACCAAGAATGTTAAAAACGGATCAACGGAACACAAGTTACGGACTAAACAAGAAAAGACATCGCGAAAAACCCCATTTTTGCAATTTTCCTGACAATACGCGTATTACCCTGAGCCATACGCGTATTGCCCTGATTCCTCGCCTATTCCATACGTGTATTGCCCAAGGTCATACGCGTATGGGCAGAGACCATTTTTCCCCTAAAATTTCCATTAAAATCCCAATACGCGTAGTGTCATTCATCATACGCGTATTGCCTTAACGTTACGCGTACCATACGCAAATGGACAGATGGCTGTGAAAATTGAAGCTCCATACGCGTATTGCCCATTTTTCTTCAATGCCATACGCATATTGCCTTGACCAATACGCGTATGGGTATTGGAAATCCAGATTTTTTTCTGCATAATTTTTCTGCGTTTTTCCACCCCAAGATTCACCCAATTTCACCTATACACCAGAAAAATTACCAATACAATGCCTAACAACATGTATCTAACATGTATCAACAATAATGGACCTGAACACATAATTTCCGACACAATTTAATCGATTTCTAATCATTTTTGCATAATATGGTTTTTCCTATATATTTCTATTTCAATCCAATATCAATCAAAAACTTACATACATAATCATACACAAGCATATAATAATCGAGTTTCGTACCCTTATCCGATTTAATCGTGTTTAGAAAAGTCGGGAGATCGATTTCTTGTTTTCCAAGTTTTCTCTCTTTTTCTTCTCTTCTTCTCTTTTCTTTCCCTTTTCCTTCATCCCTTTTTCTTTCTCTTTCTCTCTATTTTTCTCTCTTTCTATTTTCTATTTTCTAACTTAAAGAAAAATAAGATGAAATGACCAAAATACCCCCACACTCAAATATCTCGCAAACGTTCCCAAAACCCGATAAAATATCACAACATTGAATAATAACATATTTCCAAATAAAAGTCGAAAATAAAATAATATAATAATAAAATAATCACAACGACTCGATTAAATAAAAACTGACAAAACTGGGGCGTTACATTCGATCTTGAACTTGGCACACAACTCTTTCATCATCTTCTTGTTCAAATTGGATCCATTATCCGTAATGATCTTGCTTGGAACCCCATAACGGCAGATGAGATTGTTCTTGATGAACCGGACTACCACTTGTCGGGTCACATTGGTATATGACACTGTTTTGACCCACTTGGTGAAGTAGTCAATGGCTACTAAGATGAACCAATGTCCGTTTGAGGCTTTGGGTACAATCACGCCAATCATGTCGATTCCCCATATAGAAAAAGGCCATGGAGAAGAAAGGACTTTGAGATGCGTTGGTGGTACATGGATTTGTCAGCATATATCTGACACTTGTGACACCTCCTCATGTACTTGTAGCAATCGGATTCCATTGTCAGCCAATAATAAACTGCTCTCAGAATTTTTCTTGCCATTGTATGTCCATTGGCATGAGTACCAAAGGATCCTTCATGAATCTCTTTCATTAACATGTTTGCTTCTCGTCTGTCTACGCATCTGAGCAAAACCATGTCAAAGTTTCTCTTATAGAGTGTATCATTGTTCAGAAAGAAGTTGTCAGTCAGTCTTCTGAGAGTCTTCTTATTTTTTCTTGATTCCCCAGGTGGGTACACTAAAAGAACATTGGCAAATTACGACGGTTTATTTTGGTAGGTTACGACGGTTAGAACCGCCGCAATTTGCATGTTACGACGGTTACATCTTCATCGCAGAAATATGTGTCGCGAGACTGTACGACGGTTGTCAAAACCGTCACAACAACCGTCGTGCTCTTTCGCGACATTTAGGGAACTGACGTAACCTTAATATTACGACGGTTACCAACCGTCATAGAATTTCGTTTTGATTTTTGTTTTTATTGTTGATTGCGACGGTAAATTGCGGCGGTTTGAACCGCCGCAAATTGCGAATATTAAAAAAAAAAATTCTACCCTCAAATTTTTAGCATTATTATAAAAAAATTAAAATTAAAAAAATAAATAAATTCTAACTCTATTCTTTTTTTTTCCAAACAACTCTGGAAGTTAAAGATCATTGCATCTTTACTAGTTAAGCAACAGAAACAAGATGCATCCAGTAGTTATTATTAACATATTGCTACTCCATGGATTAATGTTCCATAGAACCTGAAATTACAACAAAACAGACAAAGATGGCTCTCTGACCAAAACATATTTACAAACACTCGAGCTTATTACATGATTCGAGTCAGCTTGAGTGTTGTTCTAGGGATTTTTATCGGCATCTAACAATAGACTAATAACCCCCTTGCATGTAAGCATTCAAGCGGTCAAGCTCTTGACGATGCTCGCCCACGAAAGCATGAATGACGTCTCCAATGGACACCATGTCGAGCATTTCTTTGTCACTTATGACAGGGATGTGTCTGATCCCGTTATCTGTCATCAACTGCATTGCTCGAAGAACTTTGATATCAGGGGTAACTGTGATAAGTTTGTTCTCTTCAGTCATAATATCACCAACCTTGGTGGACTTGGATGATCTTCCTTGCACGATGATCTTCCTCAGGTAATCTCTCTCTGTAATAATTCCAGCAATTGATTTCTCCTCGCCTGGTTTCACGACCACCAAAGCTCCGACATTTTGCGTCATCAATTTCACAGCTTCATAGGCGGTGTCGTCTGTGGTGCACCAAAGCCAGGAGCCATCTGCGCCTTTACCTTTTCCTTGCAAGATGTCTGAAATCGTAGCGCTCTCAAAACCATGTTCCTCAATACGAGCAGATGTAACAGACTCAAACCGTGAAATGGCAGCTGGCTGCAACAGGGGATTCACCACGCGAACTCGTTGCAAAACAGCATTTTTTATGACGTTCCCGTTCGACAAAAATGATCGCAATGCTCCTTGCATTTTAGCTGTCAGAGAGAGTGAGTGAGAGATAACTCAATAGAAGTTTGATTTTCTACACCAGATTCCAACCAATAAAAGCCAATAAGGAGCCATTAAACTTCATGTAGTGAATTATGCCAATAAAGTTGTAGGAACCCGTAATTGTTCAGATTCACGAGTGTGAATGACGATATTCTTGTGCCTGTAACAATCTCAAAAAATTTTAAAAATCATATTTATTCCTCTAGCATATATTGTTCTTCTATCTTCATCTTCTCCTAGAGCCTTTAATGATCTCCCATTCAACCTTATCCTCTGCAAGATTAATATAATACATATTTTCAGTAAACACAATGAAATTGATGATATCATAATTAACTCATACATACAGTTCTAATTCAACAAATAGTCATAATTGCAATTAGAGATAAATTATAGCAAAAATTACTTTGAATCCACAATGGTACCTACATTATCCAGTTAGAAATGTTTCAACTCCTACATTAATAATCACAATTATGACAAATACAATTGGAGAATATTCCAAATATTCTACAATTATACCTAGTAAGATATTCCCACTTATATCGACATTGTTTCTGTCTTTGTGATTGTTTGGAAAGAGTCTAGTGTGATGCCGTTTCTGAACAACACAAATGTTACTAAAGGTTGGTTGGTTAGGTTCCAAAGATACACAAGCCTACACATATTGAAAATTCAAGAATGTTATAAATTCATAATCAATATGAAAAAATATAACTGTTTTGAGATGTTGTATCTCAGACTCAGTAGTCAGTACCTTGTGGATTGCATCGTGCTCGAATTACAAAACCTGGAAGGCTTGTCCATCCTTTACCCCATCCCTATAAAATATTATCTAATATGGTTTTTTCCTGTCGCCTTTTGAAATGAGAGCCAGTCTTGTCTGCAGCAGCACAAGATGTTTGGTTTTAGAAAATGGGTAACTAAATTACCTGATCATGCCGCCGTAAACGAGACCATGCTGTGAACCGTTCCAAAATTTGAAAATATCTTGATTAAGTTCCTCGTGAGGAGTCTGAGCACATAAAAATCCTGCATATTTGCTCACTTCCGACCAATCTTGAGAGGCTACAACCTGAAAAACATTCTGCATTGAAATGACAAGAATTAAAATCCATTGTTAAAACAAACTATAATTTGTGTGTGTCTAAAGCTAACCTTGTTAAGGCTTTGTAATTTCTACTTTCACACCTCTTAAGGCTTTCTTAATCTACTTGAGTCATACCATAAATATAAAATTTCTAGAGGTCTCCGCAACCTCAATTGCGTCTGCTTTTTGCAACAATATCAAGGTTTGCAGCGTAACCACAATTTTGTTGTTTCTAAATAACTTACATCATATTGGCTCAAGTTAGTTGTTACAGGATATAAAGAAAGAAAGTAAAGGTACAACACATACTACTATAGAAATTAAACATTCATAGTATAACATCATTGCACTGCAGAGTGACACTTAAAATGCATGTCTCTTCACATGAAGGGGTGAAAAAAATTAATGTCACACATTTAACCAAAAACAACATATACTACTATGTTTTTTACATAAGCAGGCAGATGAAAACAGAAAAGTCTTGAGGAAAGACTAAGGTACTTACATGCATTATCATTATTAGAAAAGCTTCTCTTGGGAGTGGGAGTGGCCAACTGAGGTGATGTGAGCTAAATATAAAGTTTAGAGTACAAAAAATGAAGATGGAACTAACTCATAATTAAATTCATAGCTTATTGGTTTAATATACTCATTTTCAGCTAGCTTTAGGTAAATAAATGCTATTTCATTAATGCAAATCTCATAACAGAAAAATGTACAAACACAAACATGAAAGAGACATTCCTAAACTTCAAGTACTTGTAGCACAGAAGATTAAATAAATAGCAATTATGTAACTGAAGATTTAAAAAGAAACTTACTTTCATCCCTCTTCACGCCAGGGAGAGACATGCGAAATAGGTACGCGTCTTCACACTCTCCAATGTCTACAGGTCCTATGATGGGTCCAACCCGCCCCGTAGCCGCACTTCCAGTCAACCCAAAACCATTCTTAGTAGCAGCCACAATGTTAGACCATTCCTTCTTAGTAGGACGAGAAGGAAGAAACAACACAGCCGGACCATCAACTTTTGCTGAATCATCATCACCTTCATCTCCAAGAGCCATACCATCATTAAACAGTATACTCCTAATAGGCTTCACAACATGGGCATGTGGCATTTGATACTTGAGCTCAGAAAAATCTTCACTTTCATCTACTTTAGGACAACTACTAGTTTTCCTAACCTTACTACGCAAACCATTACCATCAAAATGGTTATACAACCTAGCAGCATCTATGTCCACAAGAAAATCCTCAACCCCACTCAATCTCTTAAACCTTTCAACCTCCTCAGAATTAAGATAACACATTTCAGGATTGTCAATAAACACGATACTGTCAATGACTTTATACTGACACTTATACTTAAATTGAGGATGCAATTCAAGCGGAAACAAATCAGTAAACTGAGGGTAATTGCAATTAGAGGAACATTCTAACAACCCTTTAACGAAACCGCGTAAAAAACTTAACTTTACTATTAATGACTTATCAACATTCCTAAGTATGTAATAGTAAATACGCTCTAATTCAGATACTTTGATGAAAGAAGTTGTTAACTGATCACGTGTGTAAGAAGGAAGACCTTCAGCTACTCTTTGCAAGACTGATTTTTTCTCACCATTGATATGAGGACCAAAGTATGTGCCCATAATGAAGTAAAGGAGAAAACATTGATCACTGCAAAACCAAGCAAAAGAACCAGAAGAAATTGCAAACAACTAACTGACAGAAACTTCTCTAAAATGACCTCATCCACACCAGACCAGTCACAAAAAAAACTAAACCAATAACTTCGCGCTAGAACACAAAAAACCGGAACTGCTGGAAATAATAATGGGTGGTAGTTTAATTGTCAATAGTGTTACACATTGTGAGTGTTAAGTACAATACAAACTTAAATTTTCAAGTCTCTCCATCATTTTACTCTTATTGTTTAATTAGATCTGAAGTTAACTTGAGTTCAAACTAATAATAAAGAGAGAAGATATTCCTTTCTTGTCCCCGTACTCTATATCCATGCATTGTAACACAGAACATAATTAGTGTGCTATACCCTCTCCAAATATATCAATCATTTCAAAATGTACCTTACTTGTCACTTGTCATAGATTGTCTTAAAAGGTTGATTTGAGAAACTTCTAAAGAACACACATCAACCGATCAGGCCTATAATTTGATCCCCAAAAAACTACCAGATCCAAAATATGTGCCCAAAATTACGCTACAAATATTAGTTTGTTTCTGAAGTGTGCAAATAGAGTTGATTTATTCATGCTTCAATTTAAAGTATTGATGTCTTTTAAAAATTATGCTATGCACTCAACAGCCGCAAAGGCGGTTAAAGCAGTATATATTATACTGAATAAATCATAAAAGTTAAAAAAAAAATCAAAACTTATAACTAGCAGTGTATGGAATGTAGCAGTAAAGTGAACATGTTGTAGCATGCACCAGTGCACGTGAAACCGCAGGGAAAAGGCAAAACATAAGATTCTCAGCAGCATCAACAGGTGGAATCTTCACTTCACCAATTAACCTCTCAACCCTCTCAAACAGAGGTTCTTAAACAAAAATAATACCTATTCAAGGAAAAAACAAACGCACAAAATACCCATTCAATTCTTAACCGAAAAATCTTAGAGTTACATTATCATAGATAAATAGATATAGATATCCAGAGCGAGAGAGACAAAGAGAAAGAAAGATCATGATTCACATACAAACACATTAAGAGATAGACTGACAAAGAATGTTGTAAGGTGAAAAAGATGCAAAAGAAGAAGAGTGGTTTTAGGGTTTTGAGCTTTTTGTGATTTTGGTTTTCGTTTTCCGGATTCTTTGTTTTGTTTTAGTTTGTAATGTGTTTTACGTGGGAAAGTTAAACTGGGGGACGACGGTCTTTTGTCAACCGTCGCGATTCCTGTTGCAAGCAATGATGGAGGGCAGTTTCAAACTATCGCGAACCTTTATTTGGTATTTCAAGGGGCGACGGTTATTTTACCGTCATGACCTTTGGTTAATTTTTTAGATCTCTAAGGTGGAAACACGTATGTTGAAAGGTTTAAGGCGCGACGGTTTTTTAACCGTCGTAATCTATATTTTAGGACGGTTGAGGGAACCATGGTAAAGTTATTTTTAGGGTGGTTTACGTTTTAACCGTCGCAAACTACATTAATTTTTTAAAAATATAAGGACGGTTGGGGTAAACCGTCATGGCAACCGTCTCTACAGGAAAGTTACGACAGTTATCAAGTAACTGTCGCAAATTGTGTCGTAAAATCCTAATTTTCTTGTAGTGGTACTCTTGTCTTTGAAGGAAGCACTTGATATCGTGATACCATGGTCTGTCGTCTATGACTGCTTCAATCGCAAAGATGTAAGCGGGCCTTTCGAGGCACATTATGTCAATCCTGGGTACGTCGTTCCATCGACTCACACTAATCATGGAGGATAGATTGGCTAATGCATCAGCCATGTGATTTTCTTCACGAGGGATATGATGAAACTTGATTCTGTTGAAGAAGGGTAACAACCTTCTCGCGTAGTCTTTGTAAGGAATCAATCCTGATTAATATGTGTTCCACTCTCCTTTGATCTGATTGATGACCAGGGCTGAGTCTCCATACACATCTAAGTTATTTATCCTTAGTTCAACAAGCTTCGTATTCGGCCTCATTGTTTGTGCATTTGAACGTCAATCTGGCAGTGAAAGGAATATGGGTACCCTGAGGTGTTACGATGATTTCCCCAATTCCGTTTCCATAAGCATTGATGCCTCCGTCGAATATTAGTCCCCATTGGGAACCTTGTTTTGGCCCTTCACTTGGTAGCGGTCCATCGCAATCTTTCATCTTTAAGTACATCACATCTTCGTCTGGGAAGTCAAATTTGACTGATTCCTGATCGTCAATCGGTTGATGAGCCAAATGATCGACTAAAATACTTTCTTTGACAGCTTTCTGAGCATGGTACTCGATGTCGTATTCCGATAACAACATCTGCCAACGGGCAATCCTTCCTGTTAAGGCAGGCTTTTCAAAGACGTACTTGATCGGATCCATTTCTGAGAGTAACCAAGTAGTGTGACAAATCATGTATTGGCGAAGACGTTTGGCTGCCCAAGCCAAAGCGCAGCAAGTTTTCTCAAGCATAGTGTATCGAGTTTCACAATCCGTGAACTTCTTGCTTAGGTAATAAATGGTAGATTCTTTTCTTTTTGTTTCGTCTTGTTGGCCAAGCACACAACCCATGGAGTCTTCCAAGAATGTTAAGTAAATGATCAGTGGTCTTCCTTCCATTGGAGGAGACAGAATCGGTGGATTCAATAGATATTCTTTGATGCTGTCAAAAGCTTTTTGGCAATCTTCTGTCCATACACTACTTTGGTTCTTTCTGAGTAGTTGGAAGATCGGCGCGCATGTCGCTGCCATGAGGGATATGAATCTTGAGATGTAATTCAGACGTCCCAAAAATCCTCTGACATGTTTTTCAGTCTTGGGAAAAAGCATTTCTTTAATGGCCTTGACTTTGTTGGGATCAACCTTAATTCCTTTCTAGCTGACGATAAATCCCAAGAGTTTTCCTGAGCAAACACCGAATGTGCACTTATTAGGATTTAAGCGGAGTTTGTATTTTCTCAGACGCTCGAATAACTTTGATAGGTGTTCCACATGTTCTTCTTCTGTTTTAGATTTGGCAGTCATGTCATCGACATACACTTCAATCTCTTTGTACATCATGTAATGAAACAGAGTTGTCATGGCCATTTGATAGGTTGCCCCTGTGTTCTTCAGACCAAACGGCATTACCTTGTAACAAAAGGTGCCCCATTGGGTGATGAATGAAGTTTTCTCCATATATTTGGGCGCCATTGATTATAACCCGAGAATCCATACATGAAGGAGAAGACTTTGAATTTTGTTGTGTTGTCTACAGCATGTCAATGTGTGGTAGGGGGAAGTCATCCTTTGGACATGCTTTGTTTAAATCCCTGTAGTCTACACACATTCTGACTTTTCCGTCCTTCTTTGGAACTGGCACTATGTTGGCTTACCATTGAGGATATTCTGAGGTGGCAAGAAAACCCGCGTTGATTTGCTTCTACCCTTCCTCCTTAATTTTGATGGCCATGTCTGTATGAGTCTTTCTCAGTCTTTGTTTTACCAGAGGACATTCTGTTTTCAGTGGTAAGTGATGTTCCACGATGCTGGTATCCAACCCTGGAATGTTCTGGTAGGACCAACCAAACACATCTGGAAATTCTTTGAGAAGTTTTATAAAGCTCTCTCTGACAGTTGGACTAAGCAGTGCTCCAATGTTAACTTCTTTCTTTTCTTCTTCTGAACCCAAATTGACCGTTCCAACGGCTCTTTATAAGGTTCAATGGACCTTTTCTCTTGTAAGAGTAGTCGGGAGATCTCTTCAAGAATTTCTTCGTTCTCTTCTTCTTTAGCTTCAAATACCGGGAATTCAAAGTAGGGAGAAGGCATTGGATCGTATGTTTCAATGGGGTTTAAAACAAGAAATCTGCATGACGTGATGATTCCTTTTTTAGAAAAGACAGAAAGAATGCAAGAGTGTGTGTAGTGAATTTTCTGAAAACACTTGTTTTTATTTTGGGTTGTTTTTTAGGATTACCATTTTCTGAAAAATGAAAAGTGAAAATAGCAATAAAATGCAGGAATTTAGAATGACATTATTTATTCATGATTTGTCGATTCTTGAAACACAACCCTATAAAACAAAACTCTGTTGCTTTGGGCGAAGCGAAGAGAGACATTTACAGAAAAGCAAGCCCTATAAAACATCCATTTCACCTGGGCAAGGTGAAAGGTTAAAACAAAGATGAGGGAATTACTTCGACTTATGAACAACTCTCGGGACATGGACCGCAACCCAATGACGACGAACTCCTCTGTGGATTGCAAAGTTCCGTACTTTCCTTCTGTGTTTGTCTTCAGAAATGACACTGATTTCTGGCGGAGTAGGATCATTGGAGTCTTCTTCTCATGCAGAGTTAATATAAGAGGACTCTTCTGTCGTATCTTCCATAGTATTTTCACTCTCAACAGGATCTCCCCATCCAGTTGGCTGGATGTCCTCGTATCTGACACGAGAGCTCTCGGGAGCAGTGTATTTGACTAGAAAGTCGTACTTGTCGCTTGGCTGTCCCAAGGTATCCCAGGTTTCTGTGGGCATAGATGTGTCATCTTCCTCAATGACGTTGACCTCAGGAAATTCATAGTTAATGAATTCTTGTCCCGCGATCCTTCCAAATTCATCACCATGGTGTTGGACCTTTTCAGAATGTTCTGAGTAAGGATTCCATGACTCTGTGGGAACATGTGCATTCTTTTCAAGATTACTCAGCTGATAGGAATTATTCGGCTGACTCTTTTTCCCCGAGTCTCCCATGTATGGCTTCCAGATAGGAAAGTCTTCCAAGGGATCATAATAATCGTAGTCAAAGTTGTTTTTCATCAGAGTGTCTTCCTTTAATAAGTTGGGTGGAGCACGACATCCTTCGGGATCACAATCTCTATAGATCATTCTGACGTCTAATCTTGGTATATATCTTGGGCTTTGCATTGGAGAGAAGAATAACATATGCGTTTCTCCCTGAGATATATAACCTTCATCATTGAGATAGGACTTCCACTCTTCATCTGTATCAGAAGAGTTGTTCTCCTCGATGGTGTGGACTTCTTGAGATACTGGGTGGAGGAAACTTCCGATGTGGAAGAAATCCTGAATGGGACGAAAACTTTCATCCTTCTTCATAGTCTGGGTACAAGTCAGAGAGTAACCACGACCTTTTCTTGTCTTATTATCAGTAGGAATTACAATATGTCCCCATCCTTTTATGTCACCGCTCCCCATTACTTTGAGAGTGTCTTTGTATGAGGAAATCAATGTTCCTTTTTCTTGGTGATTCTCATTGCTCACTGAGAGCGCTTGAAATTGAGTTCCAACGACCTCCTCTAGTTCTACATAGGAGAATGATGATAAGCTGCTTATGATTAAAACTTGCTCTCCGCATACCGTTAAAGTAACTGCCCCAACATCGTGTATCCAAGGTTTTCCTAATAAATAGTTTTATGCTGCTTGGATGTCCATGACCTGGAAAGTGACTTGGAAAGTGTGAGGACTAATGGTTATGGGAAGGTCGACTTCGTCGATAACCGTTTTTCTGGATCCGGCAAAAGCTTTGACGATAACCTCACTACCTCTCATGGGAGTACCTTGAAAAGATAGTTGAACCAAAGTTGACCTTGGCATGACATTTAAGGATGAACCCATGTCTACCAGTACGCTGGCTAAAGCATCATCCTGACAATTGACTGTGATGTTGAGTGCCATGTTATGGTTCTTTCCTTCATCTGGAAGTTCTTCATCACTGAATCCTAAATTGTTGCAGGAAGTGATGTTGGAGATAATGCTGTCAAATAGGCCCACTGTCACATCTTGTTCTAAAAAGGCCTGTTCTAAAACCTTTTGTAGAGCTTCTCTGTGAGCTTCTGAACTAAGCAGGAGGGATAGTACAGAGATTCGAGATGGAGTTTGCAATAATTGATCCACAATGTTGTACTCACTTTTCCAAATGAGCTTCAGCATTTCATCGTTGTTTTTCATAGGTTTTGCATTGTTGGCCTGACCAATTTGTGGATTAGGAACTTCAACTTGAGGTTCCTTTTCTTTGGTAGGCTCTCCAACTCCTCTGTTGAAGATTCGACCGCTCTGGGTGACCCGGCTGATGTCGGCAATGTTCACAATAGAGGGTAATGGAGTTTCTTTTCCATTTTCTATGGTCGTTGCACCGTACTTGTATGGGATAGACTTTTCTGATTTGTACGGTGTTGGACCTGGCAGGTAGATAACCACAGGGGCTTTTTGGGCCTTTTGACCGTCGTAGGCAACCTCGATCAGTTATACGTTTGGAATTTTCTTATTGTCAAGAGAGACTTTTGACTCATTGAGCAGAGGAGTTATGGTGCAAACATCCTTGGTTATTCCATGATTGGAGACAATGACAGTGCTTTTGTCTAGTTGTCCTTGGTTCTTGTTTTGAACAGGGAGGTAATCTTGTATCATGTTGATTGATTCAGAGTTCAAGCATGGTTGAATCTCCTTTCGGTCTAACTGATGCTGGAGGGCTGCTCGCACGAGATAACATCCCTGGTTATTTTCCGAGCATATTTCCACAACGTTCACAATTGTGAGGTGGTACCCGATCGTACCCACTTTGTATGCAGTGCATCCTTACCAAATTTGTTTCCAGTGAGTGGATATCACAACATTGGTGTCTACCAGGTAGATCGGAAGCCACCAGTGATCCAACAGATGTCAAAGAGTTCTTTGTACAAGCGCACAACCTTGGTCGTTTTTGTAGCATTCTTTGCAGTCTTGATAATCGTGCAAGGCCAGAAAACCAAGTCTGACCTGCTTGGCATGCAATTCCACTAGACTGGTATTCATTAAGCGGATATCAAAGATTTGAACCATGTTAACCTGATGATCATTCCTTTCATGGTAGTCTTGGATCCACCCGAGATCCATTTGACGCTGGAGGGCCTCTTGTACAAAAGAGCATCCCTGATTGTCTTTTGAGAAAATCGGGCAAGCGTTGGAATCGTGCCGCGGAAAATTGTAGTACTGACTTTGTCTTGAATGCATTGCATCTAAATTGACATTCATTGCACGGATGTCATGGTTCTGAACAATGTTGGAATGTGCATGGGCCATGTTCACTTCACGAATCATGTGATCCTGAATCCATCCTAGATCTATTTGCTTTTGCAGAGCTGTTTATACTATGGCACATCCTTGATTGTTCTTGGAATAGATATCACGCTGATGATAGTTATGAGATGGCACATGGCCATACCCACTCTGTTTGTAATGCATTTTTACCAGGTTGACTCCCAGTAAGCGTACATTGTGAATTTGATAACTGTTGTCAGGTTCTACTTCTATTAAATTCATTGTAGTCTTCTCATGTTGCGGTAATGGGTTCTTCTGGACATTTGGATTAGTATCTTTGAAAGATAAAACCCTGTTCCTGACAAGCTTCTATACATCAGACTTGAAGCTGAGACAATTCTCAATGTTATGTCCCGATCCTCCTTGATGGTAAGGGCAAGTTTGATCTGCTTTGAACCAAAACGGTGGATTTTCTGGTACTGTAAGAGGAGTCCTGGTTTGAACGTCCCCCTTGGTCAGTAGAAGTGGAAATAACTCTGCATACAACATCGGTATAGGGTCGAACCCTGATGGTCATGTAGTACGATTGTTATTATTGTACTGAGGACAAGCCTGCTGAAGAGGCTGTTGCGGCATTTGCTGATACTGTTGTTGATTTGGTTGGCTCAAAGCAACCTGAGGTTGATATGTCGGAGCTGGCGCTGGGTTGATAACGGGGGTTACCGCTGCTACCGGTTGATACCTCCGCCTTTGCTTTCCCAGAGAGATATTGCTGATATCTTACTCTTTCTTCTTTTGGAAAACACTACCGTACCTTTTGGTACTACTGGATGGCTCTGCATCTTTGACCAATCTCCCTTCTCTTATTGCTTCTTCAAGGTGTACTCCCATGTTCACCATTTTAGTGAAATCACTAGGTGCACTGGCGACCATTCGATCGTAATAAAATGAGCTTAATGTTTTCAGGAAGATCTTTGCCATCTCCTTTTCCTCGAGAGGGGGACAGATCTGGGCGGCGATTTCACGCCATCTTTGAGCATATTCCTTGGAGATTTCTCTATCCTTTTGTGACATTGCTCTGAGCTGGTCCCTATCGGTTGCCATGTCTAAGTTGTATTTTTACTACTGAAGGAAGGTTGCGCCGAGATCTCTGAAAGTACTGATCTTAGTACGGTTTAAACCCATGTACCATTTGAGTGCGGCACCGATTAAACTTTCTTGGAAGTAATGGATTAGTAGCTGTTGATATTCTGTCTGAGTATGTCATACCTTAAATTTTGACCATAATATTTCCCATCATTATGTAAATCATCACCACAATATGGATGTACCTTCATACCTCATCAATCCTCTAAAAGATTGTTGAGCATTCACTACAATCAAGAATTAGGGTTTTGAGCCCCCTCAGAACACTCAGACAAAGGATCAATCAAGAATGGACATGATCCTCAACTTGTCAAGTCTCTCAAACATCTATAAAGGATCAAGAGGTCTCTCACATCAAGAATCAAGCACAAGAGTGCAACATTTCAAGTGGATCAAGCCTCAAGATCATCAGTGTCATCAAATTAGGGTTTTGGTCGACCAAGGCCTCCAGAGAGAAATTTTCCTCTGGACATGAACCAATACTTCAAAACATGATCCAAGAATCTCAAAGGGACCTCATAGAACCAATCACAAATTCAAAATAGCCTCAGGGGATGCATTCATAAAAAATCAGGAATTAGGGTTTGTAGCGAGCGATTTTGGACGTGGTTCTTAAGCACTGTCGCTCTGGGGTACTACAGGTCGGTTCATTTTTTATCCTATTGAAGCTGATGAAGGAAGGGAAATAGATGTCTCCAATTAACCATGCTTGCATACTGAGTTTAAACAGATGACTGTTGGTTTACAGACGCGGTTTAGATCGTGGGCCTCTCTTTGCTTATTTTGCTAAAAATGGAATGATGGGACTATGGTATTGGTAGGATGTTATGACTGATGCTTTTCGATTGATGTGTGAAGGTACGGGATTTTGGGTTTTTGATTAGTGTGCTCGCTAATATTTTTCAATCTTATGCCTACGTATTCCGGTTTAACGAAACAGGGAAATCAGAGCGATCGTAGTTCCTCCTATTCTAGGGGAGGAAAAAGGTTGATTTGGTATCTTGTTCAAAGCCTAAGACATGAAGCTAAATGTGGTTTGTATCTTGTTCAAAGCCCAAGATGTGAAGTTGAAGGGTCTATTTGTATCTTGTTCGAAGCCCAAGATGTGAAGCTAAAGGGTTTTGACTTTAGAGAGAATTTGTCATCTCTAAAGGGGGTCTATTTTTCACACCTGTTGGATGACTGATTATAAAGGAGAATTACTTTAACTGGGATATGTGAATCCAGTAATGCCATAATTTCCTTTATAGGGGATTTTTAACCTGAAGGGGAAGACTTTAACTCAGTTTAGAGCAATGCCATCTTTCCTTAGGAATTTCTTATGCTAAAAGAGGGACAGTGGCGTGGATGTAAATAATCCAGAGGCTTGCCGCTTACAGCAATTAGATGGGGGGAAAAGGAGTTGTTGATATTTGTATACTGTGAACGAGGCACAACTTTTGATTCTAAAAGGTTGATTGACTCAATTGGGGATTTCCTTATACAAAGCCTAAGAGGAGGCTATTGACCTAACAAGAGGGTGTTTTTATGTGTCTCGTACGAAGCCCGAGAGAGAGGATAAAAGGGGGATTAACTCAACAAGAGAGTGTTTTTGTATCTCGTACAAAGCCCGATGATGGAGGCTAAAAGGCACTTGATTCAACAGGAGAGTCTTTGTACCTCGTACGAAGCCTGAGATGGAGGTTGAAAATGTTTGACTCAACAAGAGAGTCTTTTATACTCAACAGAGAGTGTTTTTGTATCTCGTACGAAGCCCGAGATGGGGGATGAAAGGTGTGACTCAACAAGAGAGTCTTTTATACTCAACAAGAGAGTGTTTTGCTGTCTCGTACGAAGCCTGAGATAGAGGCTGAAAGGAGATTGACTCAACAAGAGAGTCTTTTATACTCAACAAGAGAGTGTTAAAAGGTTTGCTCCGCTGGGGAGAATCATTTGTACAAAGCCCAAGAGGAGGCTATTGTGCTGGTGACTGTGTCAGTTGAGTGACAGGTCCAGTATGTTAGATAAAGAGAAAATCAGTTCTTATATGGATAATGTTGCACTTTGGGTTTGATCAGAGGATCATGGTTATTTCCTGTTCTTTAAGGAAATGGGAAATCCAAAGGGTATTGAGACTGTCCAAGTCTACGGGTGTTTTGAGAAATCGATTCTCAGGTAGTGCATGATCTTTGTATGATGCCCAAGAGAAGGCTGGTATGTTAAGGGATGAAGGTCAACCCATTAACTGGTCTGACACTTGACTCAGAAAGACAGCTCTAGCAAATTGATGTCTAGGTTCTGTTCCTATACCTGTAGAGGTCTCTGGGTCCTTGTACTAAGCCCAAGAGAAGGCATGAAAGCTTTTAAGAAGCCGAAGGGTCCTTGTACAACGCCCAAGAGGAGGCGGGGATGCTTTTAAGAAGCCTGTGGGTCCCCAAACCCCGAGAAATTCAAGACATGCCATTCACCGAGAATAGATCAAGCCAGGAAAGTCTGAGAATTTGGAAGGAACTCAAGAGATGCCATTCACGGAGAAAAGATCATCTCTGGGGAGTAGAGTCTCTTTGACAATTTCTAAGGGTGACAGTCTGAGAAAGGGTTCACTGAGAATGCTGCCTTTCACGTCTCCATATTATTTAACCCCAAGATGAGGGAAGATTGTGTCTGGTAATCCTATGGGGATCTAGTTTTGTTTGTATTTAAGAGTGACCAACAGGGCTTTACCTAGTGCTAGACGTAGTTGCCGGGGAAAACTCTAAATAACTATACTAGTATTACACAGTGGATATTTTACAAGTATATAAAACTTTGTGAAAGAAGACTTACAGTGAGCAGCCCCACAATATAGTTATATATATGAAAGCGGATAAAGAAAGCGGGTAAACACTTACTCGGTTGTAGAGCTTCCATGCTGTTTGGTTAGTTGTTCAACAAAGAAAGCTTTGATAACAATATTATATTCAAAATCAAAGGAGAAAGTGCTTTGAAAAGATTGTTGGGGCTTACAGCTCAAGGAGAGGCCCAAGGTTTTATCAGTGATTGCACTGTTGTTTTGTACATTGTACAGGGACTTATACAAGTGACTGAGGCCCAAAAAGGTTTTCTGTACAAAGGGATAGGTCTTACACTCTCTCAAGAGGCCCAAAGGTTTATTTTGTTACAAGTGGTGGGGCCTATAGCTCAAGGAGAGGCCCAAGGGTTTGATTTTTGAACTGGCGATTGCGCCGAGGTTTTCGTTTAACGCAGAGGGACTTATACAATATCTGAGGCCCAAATATTTTGGTTAAAAGGGGATTGGGTTTTTCACTCTATTAGAGGCCCAAAATTTTTTGAATGGGTCTTATAGCTCGAGGAGAGGCCCAAAAGGTTTGTTTTAAACGGGCGATGATCGCGCCGAACTTTTGAAATACAACGGGACTTATACAACATTTGAGTGTAATACCCCAAATTTTGACCACTTAGATTTCCCATCATTGTGAAAATCATCATCACAATATGGATGAACCATCATGCTTCATCAGTCTCCCCAAAAATGGGTGAGCATCCAATACAAACAAAATTAGGGTTTCCAGCCCTCTCAGAGCCTTAGACAAAGGATCAATCAAGGAATGACTGGATCTTCAACTTGTCTAATCTCTTAAACATCCAAAATGGATCAAAAAGGACTCCCACTTCAAGGATTAAGCACAAGGCTGCTCCCTTCTAGGTGGATTAAGTCTCAAGATCGACAGTGTCACCAAATTAGGGTTTTGGTCGACCAGGGCCTCCAGATGGAAATTTTCATCTGGGCACAAGGCAATGATCCAAAACATGACCTAATATACTTCATGGAACCTCATGAACCCATGCATCAAGTCAATTTTGCCTCAGGGGATGCATTCATCAAAAATCAGGAATTAGGGTTTCTTGACCTAATTCACCCCTAAGTTGACTTTTGGGACAAACCATGAGCCAAGACCTCAAGACATGATTTGAGGGTCTCTAATATACCATATTGATCCATTTGGAACAATGGATTGATCCAAGAAGCCTGAGCAACAAGTCTCAATTTCATCTGCACCACAATTAGGGTTTTAAGAGAAAAGTCAACTGTAACTTTGACTTTTGACCAGGACATGCTCCCAAACCCTAATACATGATTGAATATACCCTATGACACCCATGGAACATGTCCATCTAGTTTGATTTAGGTCAAGGACATGATTTCCTGAAGAATTGCACAGTTTGGAATTCATCTAATAAAAAGTCAACTGTGCACAAAAGTCAACTTTGACTTTTTGAGATTTTTCACCAAAATGGATTTTTAACCCTAAAATGATGTTAATGTATGATTTGAATCATCATTCATCAAGAAAAATCAAGAAAAGTGAGATAACTTGTAAAAGGGGTAACCATAAAACTTAGAAATTTTTCTAAGTTAAAAATAAAGTGGCAAAGGTACCAACTTTGGAGGACCATAACTCCTAAACCACAAGGCCATTTTTTCTCATACAAAGATGGATTTGTAGCCCTCATTATCACCTACAAAAACTTCAACTACAAGTCATTCCAATTCATTAAGGATTTTGAGTTATGGAGTGATCAAAGTGGCTGAAAAGTGAAAATGTCACTTTTTCCAACACTTAGTGAAATTTTCACTAAGTCAGATTCTGCCTCACTTTTTGCCAAATGTAGGGGGATTTTTCACTTGGAATCAAAAGAGATCAAAACCAAACTTGTTCAAACAGTTGTTGTATCATGTAAGAGCTTTCCAAAATGGCCAAGAACATTGCCAAATTCAACCTACACCATGAGATACAACATTGCCAAGTTGCCTTGCTGAAATCTGTCAAGGCATAGCAGAATTTGCAACTTTGGTCGATTTGCCAAAATCAGCCAAATTCAATTGCTCCAATCCACTTGGACACCTCAGAGGATTGAATCTAAAGGGGACAATCACTGAGCCAAGCCTCCAAGGTCCAAGGAACAAGGAATAGCATGTTGAACCTAGAATGGCCAAAATAGGGACAAGACTTCAAATTTGGAATGAGGCATTCAATGGAACCATCAAGGTGGCATGGACTGAGCCATTCTCATATGAAATCAGTCAAGACTTATCCAAGACCAAGGGGACCAAAGCTCTGTGCCCTAACCTCTAGTCAATGGCTAGAGGAGACTTGGATTTTCATTTGCCAACATTGGCCAAACCTACTTACCAGCTGCCATGCACTATTCCTTGCAAAACAAACTTGCTCTACTATAAATAGAGCTCAATTGTGGTCAGTTTGAGTACACCAAAGCCATCTAACAGATGCTTTCCTCAAAATCTCTTCTTTCACTCCAATTTTGCTTTCTAAGGCAAGTCACTATCGGGTTTTGAGTTTGAGAGCAATTCCAATCAAACCAATCACTCACACACCTCACATACATCACATATGAGCTGATCAAACACTCACATAACATCTGGAACATCAAAATCTCAAAATCACTTGCCATCCACACAAGTTTGAAGTGAAGTTGCAGCTGAGATGCCATAAACTGATCCAGTCCATTTCAATTCAATCCAAGTGTTCAAACACACTCCATATGGTGTAGGGAAGCTGTCCAGATCATCACAACTTGTCTGCAACACCTCCAACTCAAAATCACATCTGCTCTTGCTGTCACAACTTGGAGGTAAGCACATACTTAGTCATCTCTCAATCTATGCATATTTCCTCGCACAATAATTTGGCCATATGTTCATAATCATGCATGGAATGTTTTCCCTCAATTAATTGCATTGTTTGAATCGTGTATCAAAAATCCTAGCCTTCATGCAGAAATTAGGGTTCTTGAGGTCTCTTCGTGATTTCTTGTTGTATGTTTAATTTAAATGAAATTAAAGTACATAGACATGATCGTGAGGTTGAGGCGAGCATAATGATATGTGGATTGCATGATATGATTACGTATTCATGGAGATTGGATAGAAAATGCAAATCTGAGAAACCAAGAACACGCGCGTGTTCTTCAGCTTGTTCTTGGCGCCATTTTTAGAAATTCAAATATTTGAATTTTGTGATTTTGTTTAATTGATTCAAAAATTAATTTCTCTCTGAGTTTTAATGATTTTGAGTTGATTCTTTTTTTAATAATTCACAAAAATGTTAAAATATTTTATTTTCACAAAAAATCCCAAAAATATTATTTATTTCATATAATTGATATTTTTGTAAAGAATTAATATTTTGATTGTTTTTGGCATTTTAAATATTTTTTCTACATTGATTTTGCAACTTTTAATGCTTTCTAATTATTTTGTAGGTCAATACTTAATTTTTGAAGCATTAATCCAAGATCACAATTTGTTTTCCATGTGTTAAAAAATTTTTGATCATTTTAATTGAATTTTTATTCAATTAAATACATTTTGAAAACAAATTAGGGTTTTGGATTAATTCAACCCTCATAAATCATTTTCAAAACTCTTTGGGCCTCTTGAGAGAGTGTAAGACCCATCCCCCCTTGTACAAAAACTTTTTGGGCCTCACTCATTATATAAGTCCCTCTGTACAAATAAACGGCGCGATCGTCGCCCGTTTAAAAATAAAAATCATCTGGGCCTCTCCTTGAGCTATAAGACCCATTCAAAACACTTTGGGCCTCTTATTAGAGTGTAAGACCCAATCCCCTTTTAACCAAAACATTTTGGGCCTCACTTATTGTATAAGTCCCTCTGCGTTCAAAGAAAATCTCGGCGCGATCGCCATTTTTTAAACGAAAAATCATTTGGGCCTACCCTCGTGTTATAAGCCCCGCTCTCTTTTCTTTAAACCTTTTTGGGCCTCTTGAGAGAGTGTAAGACCCATCCCTTTGTACAGAAAACCTTTTTGGGCCCCAGTCACTGTATAAGTCCCGCTGTACAAAGTCAAACAGTGTGCTCACTGATAAAACCCTGGGCCTCTCCTTGAGCTGTAAGCCCCAAATCTTTCTTTTTCAAAGCACTTTCTCCTTTGATTTTAAATATACTGTTGTTTTCAATCTTTCTTTGTTGAACAACTAACCAAACAGCATGGAAGCACTACAACCGAGTAAGTGGTTATCGCTTTCATTTACTGCTTTCATATTATAAACTGTATTGTGGGGCTGCTCACTGTATGTCTCCTTTCATAAACTCATATCTACTGTGTAATAATAGTATAGATATTTCGAGTTTCCCCGGCAACTACGTCTAGAACTAGGTGACGCCGTTTCATTTATTCGTAGAAATAGACGCCTAGATCCCCAATAGGAGCACCAGATACAGTCTTCTCTTCGGCTGTCCTCCTTAGGAATCGTCAAGAAGCTCTACTCCCCAAGATGAATGTATTCTCCGTGAATGGCATCTTTGAGTTTCTCCCAAATTCTCGAACTTTCCTGACTTGATCTATTCCTTGTGGATAGCTTGCCTTGAATGTCTCGGGGTTTGGGTACCCACTACGGTCATAATCTTGGACCTTAACTAAGGAACCCTCTTTAAAAGTTAAAAGTCGCTGGATAGTAAACCTCGCACGTTTACCAGTGGTTTTTATCTTTAAAAGAGTTATCTCTCCTAATGGAAAGGAGATGATAGACCCACGGGCTTCTTAAAAGCATCGGCCTCCTCTTGGGCATTATTCAAGGACACTACGGCTTCTTAGAAGTATTCACAGCCTCCTCTTAGGCTTCGTATAATGATCTCTTCCTCCGGGAATGATAGCCTCCTCTTGGGCTTCGTACAAGGACCCGTCGGCTTCTTAAAAGTTTCCAGCCTCCTCTTGGGCTTCGTACAAATTGTCCCGACGACCTCCTAGAGGTATAGGAACAGAACCTAGTCATCCTCATAGATCAGTCCTTTCATACAGTCTACTACTGTTTCTCAAAGCATAGTACAAAAGATAAAACTCTAGACTTGGACAGTATAACTTCCTTGAGTCTCAAAGACATTCTCAAGTGACCCTTTCGTTAAATAGGAAGGAAACCCGCAGACTCGGACAGTCTCAATACCCTTTGGATTTCCCGCTTCCTCAAAGAGAAGGAAATATCCCTGATCCTCAAATCAAATCCCTGAGTACAGTGTTGCTCATATAAGAACTGATTTTCTCTTTCAAAATCAGTATGCTGGACCTGTCACTTAACTGACACAATAACCTTAGCCTTCTCTTGGGCTTTGTACAAATGATTCTCCCCAGAGGAGTCAAACAACGTTTTACCCTCTCTCTCGGGCTTTGTACGAGACACATAAGAGACTCCCTCGTTGAGTCAATCACCTTTTCGCCTCCATCTCGGGCTTTATACGAGATACAAAAAGGTTCTTTTTTTGAGCCAAACAAACTTTAGCCTCCATCTCGGGCTTCGTACGAGATACAAAAACACTCTCTTGTTGAGTATCAAAGACTCTCTTGTTGAGTCAAACTTTTAGCCTCTCTCTCGGGCTTTGTACGAGACACAAAATAGCCTCCTCTTAGGCTTTGTATAATGATATTCCTAGCGGAAATTAGCCTCCTCTTAGGCTTTTGTATAAGAAAACCACTGGTTGATCCAATCAACCTTTTAGCATCAAAGTTGTGCCTCGTTCATAGTACACAAACATCAACAACTCCTTTCCTTTCATCTAATCGCTGTAAGCGGCAAGCCTCTGGATCATCTATATCCATGCCATTGTCCCTCTTTTAGCATGAGAAATTCCTAAGGAAAGATGGCATTGCTCTACACTGAGTTAAAGTCTTCTCCTTCAGGTTAAAACCCTTTCTTCGGAAATTATGGCATTGCTCGGATCCGCGTATCCCAGTTAAAGTAATTCTCCTTCCCCCTCTATAGAGATGACAAATTCTCTCTAAAGTCGAGGTCTTTCAGCTTCACGTCTTGGGCTTTGAACAAGACACAAATAGACCTTTCAGCTTCACATCTTAGGCTTTGAACAAGATATAAACCACCTTTCGCTTCACGTCTTGGGCTTTGAACAAGACACCAAAACACCAATTTCCTCCCATAGAATAGGAGGAACTACGAACGCTCTGATTTCCCTGTTTCGGTAAACGGGAATACGTAGGCATAAGATCGAAAGAAAAGATCTTAGCGAGCGCAATCAACAAAAAACCCAAATCCCATATCTCCATCAATCAAAAGCAGTAATTCAAAAGCATCAGTCCTAACATCCTAATCCTTGTTCCCCGCCAGAAACCTTCTGCCTAGGTAAAAAAGAAAGAAAACCGTATTGGCGAAAATACAAATAACCAGTACAAAGGCCCCCCACATTGATAGCATCCGTAACCTAACAGACCGCTGTTTAAACTCAGTATGCAAGCAGGGTTAATTGGAGACATCTATTTCCCTTCCTTATTCAGCTCACAATAGGATAAAAATTGAATCGACCTGTAGTTTAAGCTCAACCGCAGAGAGCGACCAACGCTTAAGAACCGCGTCCAAAATCGCTCGCTACAGAAAAGTGGCGCCCACCGTGGGGCCAATCTCTCTTTCTTACAATTTTGGGACGTTGACCTCTTGCTGGTCCATCTCTCTTTTGTGTGAATACCACAGATTGGGGTCTCCGTCGGGGAACCCATTTCTGTCAGGAACTTAGGATCCTTAGCTTCATTAGGTCTAGGATGTTTTAGGACAAATATATATACTGCTTTTCCTAATTGCTATACGTGTTTATTTTTCTGCTAATGGGAATGCGGGTGATGCCGTATGTGGAAAGATTGAGTATACACCTAGAAAAGCCAAACCCTTTCGTAGTGCGGAAGCTATCAGAAATAGCTGTTACGCGATACTACCCTCATTTGAGGCTGGTGATCTATTCTCGGTGAATGGCACTTACTCTAAGATTGCACACAACTCGCTGGCGATCCGCTTGTTGTCTGCCTTCCTGGGAGGAGCTGATGATAATGAGTACAGGTACAAAAATCACCTTAGTATAAACCTTTGGGGATGGGTAGAGCTTTGACTTCATGACAACGACCCTTTGACCCCATGTTTTTTCTATGTTTTTGTGTGCTGCATTCATGCATTCATTTAATAAAACATTAAAACATTCAAAAAACTTTCTCTTCTAGTCTCTCTGTTTTTCAAATTAAACTAAGACTGTGATTGCAAATATCAGAGAAAAGATTACGCTAATGGATTTCGGTAGAAGGAGAACTCACCAGTATACCTTCAAGGTTCCAAAACTAGGGGATTTGAGAAGGTTAGCAAGGATGATCGTTAACCCAGAGGCTTTCAGAGCCAAGCACGGTGGTTTGCTACCACTGTTAAGAGTCCATGTGATTGAGGGAAACATGGACGCGCTCATTCAGTTTTACGATCCGGATTATCACTGTTTCACATTCCTGGATTACCAGCTAGCACCAACGCTGGAGGAGTATTCTCATCTGGCTGATTTACATATCACTGATCGAGCTCCATTTTCTGGACTGGAAGAAATTCCAAAGAATCAGACTATTGCAAGAGCAATTCATTTGGACGAGTCTGAGGTCAAGACTCACATGATTACTAAGGGTGGCATCCAAGGTTTGCCAGCCCAGTTCTTGACAAAAAAGGCTCTATACTTCGCTAGTATAGGGAACGGGACTGCTTTTGAAAGCATCTTTGTCTTGCTCACCTACGGATTATTTTTGTTTCCCAACAACATCAATAACTTCGTCGATATCAACGCTATTAAGGTTTTTATCATTGGAAACCCTGTGCCGACTTTGCTCGCAGATGCGTATCATTCTGTACATTTGGGAAATTTGTACAACGGAGGGGAGATCACATGCTGTGTACCTCTGCTTTATAAATGGTTTATCTCTCACTTGCCCAAGTCTGCTGCTTTTTGGGATTGCAAGAGTGTCTTACGTTGGTCGCAGAAAATCATGTCTCTCACCAATTTCGATATAGATTGGTGTAATAGGATTTATGAGGGAATCAGAATCATTGACCGTTGTGGAAACTTCCCCAGCGTACCCCTCATAGGAACTAAAGGAGGAATCAACTATCATCCGATATTGGTTCTTCGTCAATTTGGATACCCGATGAGACACATCCCACTGGGTGTTCATATGGAAGGTCTTTTCTTCAAAGAAGGAGAAAATGACAGAGCACTAAAGATGGAAATAGTGCAAGCTTGGAAACAGGTTCATAAGAAAGGACGAGAGTCTCTGGGAAAACCGGATTGTGTCTCGGTGGAGCCTTATCTCCATTGGGTACAAACCAGAGCTCTCAAACTAAAAATGCCTTATCCTCGTTACGGAATTCTTCCACCGAGGGAAACTGTCATGTACTTCATGACGGAAACTGAAAAGCTTCAGGTTACTCTCAACAAAGTTCAAAAGGAAAGAAGATCTTGGAAGAACAAGTACCGCACCCTCGACGTAGAGTGTATCAGAATACAACAACTACTAAAAGAGAAAGATGCTCTGATTAAAATTTTGGAGCAGCATGCTGTAGAGAATCAGGATGACCAAAGGAATTTGCTCGCTCCTTTCACCTGGCAAAGGAATGACAACCCGACAACGGCCCAAGCGCCCCGGTCAAAGAAAAGGAAGATACCAGAATCAGCACCCGGTTTCTCCTCAGAGAGGACTCGGGACCCATTAGTTTAGGTTTCTGTTTCTGCACTTTGTAATCTACTGTATTTCCATTTCTGTAATCCTTTGAATTTCAATAAAAAGGGGTTTCCCCACTGTTTGATATTTGCAATCTAATTGTCGAAGTTTATTTTGATTAAACCAAAAAACAACAATTAATATAATCATTGCATTCATCATTCTCACATCGCGTATTCTTCTTCCCTACGAATCTCACGTTTGTGTCTCGATTCTAGAGTCAAACTGTCTCATTCGTATAATACTCGGGCCAATCATCAGAAAAAGATGGATGATCTTAAGGAAGAAAATAGAGAGTTAAAAGAAGAGATCGACGCTCTGAGAGAGGATATGAGAAAGCTTCGTAACGACATGCAAGCCATGGCAGAAGCTCAGCTACAAAGAACTGTGATCTCAGAGATCACCTCAACGCCCATCATAGAAAAGTATGATCCTAGGTATCAGATGCCGAAAGATCGTCCTTGGGGCATGCCTGTTAACTATATCCCGGAAGGATATGTTCCGCCGATCACTGAAGATCAGGGAATCGCAACAGAAGCCGCTGGGCCTGAAGGTTACAAACTTCGGGAAAACAAAGATGCTAGGGGCATACTGAAGACTCCTGAAGGTTACAAACTTCGGGAGGCGCCAAGACTTACTGCCGTAGTCACGGTACCACCCCCTGTGGTGCACACTGTCCCGGAAGGACATATTCCACAGACACCTTCTGGTAAGAAGGAAACTATGTTTGACAGAATGGATGAATTCCAGGAGCAGTTCTTGGAAATGCAGAAAGAGCTGCAAGCCATTCGCGGTCAGGATCTATTTGGAAAGGACGTCGCAGACCTCTGTTTGGTCCCAAATGTGAAAGTCCCGCACAAGTTCCAAGTGCCCGACTTTGAAAAATACAAGGGTAACTCTTGCCCTCAGAGCCATCTGGTGATGTACGCTCGGCGGATGTCAGCTCAGACGGAGAATCAGGACCTGCTGATTCACTACTTCCAGGATAGTTTAACCGGTGCCGCACTCAAATGGTACATGGGTTTAAACCGTACTACGATCAGTACCTTCAGAGATCTTGGTACTGCCTTCGTCCAACAATACAAGTACAATTTGGACATGGCACCCGACAGAGATCAACTCAGATCAATGTCGTAAAAGGAAAAGGAAACCTTTAAGGAGTATGCTCAAAGGTGGCGTGAAATTGCCGCTCAAATTTGTCCACCTCTTGAGGAAAAAGAGATGACAAAGATCTTCTTAAAGACCTTAAGCTCATTTTACTATGACCAAATGATTGACAGTGCACCCAGTGATTTCACCGAAATGGTCGGCATGAGTGTACGTCTTGAGGAAGCCGTCCGAGAAGGACGTTTGGTAAAAGACACTGGATCAACGAGCGGTACTAAAAAATACGGTAGTGCTTTCCCTAAGAAAAAAGAGCAAGATATTGGGAATATCTCTCTCGGAAAGCAAAGACGACGTTATCAGCCAGTAGCAGCTGTTACTCCTGCTATCGGCCCCGCGCCTGTTCCTATGTATCAACCTCAGGTTGTGCAGAGCCAACCTGACCAACAAAGGACACAACAGCCTCTTCAGCAGGCTCGTCCTCCATATAACAACAAACGTACAATACGGCCACCAGGATTTGATCCTATACCTGTAACGTACGCAGAGTTGTTTCCGTTACTGCTGGCTAAGGGGCACATTCAGACTAAGTCTCCCCTTTCAGTTCCGAAAAATCCGCCTTTTTGGTTTAAAGCGGATCAAACATGCCCTTATCATCAAGGAGGTTCAGGGCATAACATTGAGACTTGTCTCAATTTCAAATCCGACGTGCAAAAGCTTGTTAGGAGCGGGCTCTTATCTTTCAAAGATACGAATCCTAATGTTCTTACGAACCCGTTGCCTCAACACGAGAAAGTTGCAGTCAATCTGATTGAGAAAGAGACTAATAATGTCTATCAAATTCACGATGTACTCTTATTGGGGACCAATCTGGTCAAGATGCATTGTAGACAGAGTGGATATGGCCATGTGCCACCTCATAATTATCACCAGTGTGATATCTGCTCTAAAGACAACCAAGGATGTTCGGTAGTGCAAGCAGCTCTACAGGAGCAAATGGATCTTGGATGGATCCAAGAGCACCGAGTTCGTGGAGTTAACATGGTTTACACGAATTCCAACGTCATTCAAAACCACGACATCCGTGCGATGAATGTCAACTTGATGGCGACGCACTCAAGGCAAAGCCAGTATCATAATCTGCCGCGGCACGATTACAGTTCCTGTCTGATTTGCTCGGTAAACAAACAGGGATGCTCTTTCATACAAGAGGCCCTCCAGCGTCAGATGGATCTTGGATGGATCCAAGACTACCATGATAGGAACTCCTATCAAATCAACATGGTTCAGATCTTCGACATCCGCGTGATGGATACCAACCTGGTAGAGTTACATGCTGAGCAGGTCCGACTCGGATTCTTAATATCACATGATTATCAAAGCTGTAAAGCAGGTTGCGAAAACGATCGAGGTTGTACCCTTGTCCAGGAGGCACTTCAGCACTTGTTAAATCACTGGTGGATGCCAATCTATATGGACGAAGATACTCAGCAGATTAGTATCAATAACAGGAATCCTACTCGTCGTCAAAGTCAGGATGTCCGATCAATGGAAGGTAACCTAGTGAGGTTACATTGTATTCAAAGTGGGCGTGGCCAGGTGCCACCACACAACTATGACAGTTGTAGCGTCTGTGCAGAAAGTAACCAAGGGTGTTACCTTGTGAGAGCAGCTCTTCAGGGTCAGGTCGATCATGGAGAAATTCGTCCATATCCCGGTTCAGGACCCATCATTTGGTCGCCGAACTACCTTGCCGAGCAAGTTGAGGATGTTGTCACGATCTCTGGTCATCACAGGACCAGGGATGTTTTTGCCATCATCCCTCTACTTGACAAATCTAGAGTTCCCAACCGGGAACGGATCAAGGTTACTTATGATGGTCAGAAAAATCAGAAGGTTCCCATAGTCATCTATCTACCGGGGCCACTACCGTATGAATCAGCTAAGGCAATCCCTTACAAATACGGTGCAACAACAATCGAGAATGGAAAGGAAATTCCATTACCCTCCGTCGTGAATATTGCAGACATCAGTCGTGTAACACGGAGCGGTCGAATCTTCAACCGAGGGGTTGGAGAATCCAACAAAGAAAAGGAACTTCCGGCGGAAATTCCTGATCCACCAGTCAGTCAATCTGGTAATCCCGACTTTTCAAAAGACAAAGATGAGATGCTAAAGCTCATCCAAAGGAGTGAATATAACATTGTTGATCAACTGTTACAGACTCCTTCAAAGATCTCAGTATTATCACTGTTACTCAGTTCAGAAGCACACAGAGAGGCTCTACAGAAAGTCTTGGAGCAAGCCTTTGTGGAACAGGATGTAACAATCAGACAATTCGATAGCATTATCTCTAACATCACTTCCTGCAATAATTTGGGATTTAGTGATGAGGAATTACCTGAAGAGGGTCGCCGTCATTAAATGGCGCTCAACATTACAGTTAACTGCCAGGACGATGCTTTAGCCAATGTACTGGTAGACACAGGGTCAGCCCTGAATGTTATGCCGAAGTCCACCTTGATGCAATTATCATTCAAGGGCCCTCCGATGAGAGTCAGCGAGGTCGTCGTCAAAGTATTCGACGGATCCAGAAAAACAGTTATCGGCGAAGTTGATCTTCCCATAACTATTGGTCCTCACACTTTCCAAATCACTTTCCAGGTCATGGAAATCCGGGCAACATACAGTTGTTTATTAGGAAGACCTTGGATACATCAGGCTGGAGCGGTCACTTCGACCCTCCACCAAAAGCTAAAGTTCGTCAAGAACAATCAACTTGTCACGGTTTGTGGGGAACAAGCCTTGCTTGTGAGTAACCTATCATCATCTACTTGTGTGGAACCCGAGGAGGTTATTGGAACTCAGTTCCAAGCACTATCGGTGAGCAAGAACGATCAATCTGAAGGAGGAACCTCAATTTCCTCATACAACGATGCTATCAAAGCGGTCGAGAGTACCGATACAACCGGATGGGGACAACTTGTCATTCCCACTGACAATAAAATAAAGAAGGGTCTTGGTTTTTCTGCAACATGTACCCAGACAGCTGTCAATGATGAAAGTCTTCATCCCCTTCAAAACTTCTTCCATAGTGGAGGTTTTCTTCACCCAGTGTCTCAAGCAGTACATGCTATCAATGAGGAAGATCCCTCTGACACAGATGAAGAATGGAAGTCCTATCTTAACAAGGACGGTTATATGTCTCAGGAAGAGGTGCCTATGCCTTTTTGCTTTCCTACAGAAAGTTCGAGATTTATACCAAGATCAGATGTCGAAATGATCTACGGAGATTGTGATCCGGAAGGATGTCGTGCTCCGCCAAATTCATTGGAGGAGGACACCCTGATGAAAGACAACTTTGACTAGAATTACTATGGCCCGATGGATGGTCTGCCAATGTGGCAGCCTTACCCAGGAAACTTGGGGCAAGAAAGTCAGCCGAGTAATGAAACTCAGCTGAGCGTCATTGAACAGAATACATGTGTCCCCGCCATGTCATGGGATCAACACTCAGGTCATTTAGAAACTACTCAACATGAAGATGAATTCACAACGTTTGCAGGACTAGAATTCATCAACTATGCTTTTCCTGAGGTCAACGTCATCGAGAGGGATGACTTCTCCAGTTCCAAAGAAGTTTGGGACACTCTGGGATAACCAAGTGGAAAATACGACTTTATGGTTAAGTACACTTCTCCCGAAAGCTCTCGTATCAAGCTCGAAGATATCCAGTCAACTGGATGGGGAGATACAGCTGAGAGCTCCAATGCTATGCAAAATGCAACAGAGGAATCCTCCTACGACAATTCTGCTTGGGAGACAGATTCCAATGATCCTGCTCCACCAGAAATCAGCGTCATTTCTGAAGACAAATCAAGGAAGGTGCCAGACTTTGTGATTCACTGAGGAGTTCGCCGCCAATGGGTTGTCGTCGAGGTTCCAAAGGTCGTTCGTCGGTCAAAGTAATTGCCATCTTTAAACCATTCACCCTGCCCAGGTGAAACAGATGTTTTGATAGGGCTCGCTTTCTGTAAATTTCCCTCTTCGCTTTGCCCAAAGCGGCAGAGTTTTGTTTTATAGGGCTGTAGTTTCAAGATTCGACTTGTTCATTAATAAAATAACGTCGTTCTGTAATTTCCACATTAATTGCTGTTTTCTCTTTTTGCTTTTTCAGAAAATGGTAATCCTAAAAAACATTCAATAATAAAAACAAGCAGTAAAATCAAAACACTGCACACACTTGCATTTTCTCTATCTCGTCTAAACACGAATCATCACGTCATGCAGATTGCTTGTTTTATACCCCGTTGAAACATACGATCCGATGCCTTCTTCCAACTTTGAGTTCCCGGTATTCGAGGCTGAAGAAGAAAATGATAACCAAATTCCAGAAGAGATCTCCCGACTACTCATACAAGAGGAAAGGTCCATTGAACCTCATAAAGAACCGTTGGAAATGGTAAACTTGGGTTCAGAACAAGAGAGAAAAGAAATCAGGATTGGGGTACTTCTCAGTCCAACTTCCAAAGAGAGTTTGATAAAGCTTCTCAAAGAATTTCCCGATGTATTCGCTTGGTCCTATCAGGATATGCCAGGGTTGGATACCAGCATCGTGGAACATCACTTATCGTTGAGATCGGAATGTCCGCTAGTAAAACAAAGGTTGAGACGCACTCACCCGGACATGGCCATCAAAATCAAAGAGGAGGTGCAGAAACAGGTTGACGCGGGTTTCCTCGCTACATCTGAATATCCTCAATGGTTAGCCAACATCGTACCCGTTCCCAAAAAGGACGGAAAGGTCAGAATGTGTGTTGATTACAGAGATCTAAACAAGGCAAGTCCAAAGGACGACTTTCCTTTACCACACATTGACATGCTGGTTGACAGCACAGCAAAATTCAAAGTATTTTCCTTCATGGATGGATTCTCGGGCTATAACTAGATCAAAATGGCGCCAAAAGACATGGAGAAAACTTTGTTCATTACCCCATGGGGTACCTTTTGTTACAAGGTAATGTCGTTCGGTTTGAAGAATGCCGGGGCAACCTATCAAAGGGCCATGACTACTCTGTTTCATGACATGATACACAAAGAAATCGAGGTATATGTCGATGATTTGATTGCAAAATCAAGAATAGAGGATGAGCACGTTGAACATCTGTCAAAATTGTTCGAACGTCTAAGAAAATTCAAGCTCCGTTTGAATCCCAACAAGTGCACCTTCGGTGTCCGTTCGGGGAAATTACTAGGGTTCATCGTCAGCCAGAAAGGAATTGAAGTTGATCCTGACAAGGTCAAGGCTATTCAAGAAATGCCTTCTCCGAAAACTGAAAAACAAGTCAAAGGATTCCTGGGACGTTTGAACTACATCTCCAGATTCATATTCCTTATGACCGCGACATGTGCGCCGATTTTCAAATTACTCAAAAAGAACCAGGATTGCGTTTGGTCAGAAGATTGCCAAACCGCCTTCGACAGTATCAAGGAATACCTGTTGAATCCACCGATTCTATCACCTTCAGTGGAAGGAAGACCACTGATCATTTACCTCACAGTCCTAGAGGACTCAATGGGATGTGTACTTGGCCAACAAGACGAAACTAAAAGGAAAGAGTCTGCCATTTACTATCTAAGCAAGAAATTCACCGATTGCGAGACTCGGTACACAATGCTTGAGAAAACTTGTTGCGCTTTGGCTTGGGCAGCCAAACGTCTTCACCAGTACATGATTCGTCATACTACTTGGTTGGTCTCCGAAATGGATCCAATCAAGTACGTTTTCGAAAAACCTGCTCTCACGGGAAGGATTGCCCGTTGGCAGATGTTACTATCAGAATATGACATAGAGTACCATGCTCAAAAAGCCGTTAAAGGAAGTATTTTAGCCGATCATTTGGCTCATCAACCGATTGACGATCAAGAATCAATCGGGTTTGACTTCCCAGACGAAGATGTCATGTATCTAAAGATGAAAGATTGCGATGAACCGCTACCCAGTGAAGGGCCAGAACCAGGTTCCCAGTGGGGACTTATCTTTGACGGAGCATTTAATCATTATGGAAACGGAATTGGGGCAATCATTGTTACCCCTCAGGGTTCCCACATTCCTTTCACTGCTAGACTTACGTTCAAATGTACGAACAACGAGGCCGAATACGAAGCATGTATCATGGGTCTCGAAGAAGCGATTGATTTAAGGATAAAAAACTTGGACGTATACGGCGACTCAGCCTTGGTTATTAATCAGGTAAAAGGAGATTGGAACACATACCAATCAGGATTGATTCCTTACAAAGACTATGCAAGAAGGTTGTTACCCTTCTTCAACAGAGTCGACTTTCATCACATCCCTCGTGATGAGAATCACATGGCTGATGCATTAGCCACTATCTCTTCCATGATTAGTGTAGGTCGATGGAATGACATACCTAAGATCGACATAATGCGCCTTGAATGGCCCGCTTACATCTTCGCGATTGAAGCAGTCATAGACGACAGACCTTGGTATCACGATATCAAAAGCTTCCTTCAGAAACTGGAGTACCCACCTGGGGCATCCAGAAAAGACAGGAAAACCCTCAGAAGATTGGCTGGAAACTTCTTCCTGAGCGGTGACACTCTTTATAAGAGAAATTTTGACATGGTCTTGCTCCGATGTGTCGACAGACCAGAAGCAGACATGCTCATGAAAGAAATTCATGAAGGATCCTTTGGCACTCATGCCAACGGACACACAATGGCGAGAAAAATTCTCAGGGCCGAGTATTATTGGTTGACCATGGAATCCGACTGCTACAAGTACATGAGGAGGTGTCACAAGTGTCAGATATACTCCGACAAAATTCATGTACCGCCATCACATCTCAAAGCTCTTTCTTCCCCGTGGCCATTTTCCATATGGGGAATCGACATGATTGGTATGATTGAGCCTAAGGCTTCAAACGGACATCGGTTCATCCTGGTAGCCATTGATTATTTCACCAAGTGGGTCGAAGCAGCGTCATTCGCCAATGTAACCCGACAAGTGGTGGTCCGATTTATCAAAAACAATATCATCTGCCGTTATGGTGTTCCAAGTGAGATCATTACTGATAATGGATCTAACTTGAACAATAAGATGATGAAGGAGTTGTGTGCAGAGTTCAAGATCGAACACCATAACTCATCTCCCTACCGACCCAAGATGAACGGAGCGGTAGAAGCGGCTAACAAGAATATCAAGAAGATTGTTCAAAAAATGGTTGTAACCTATAGAGATTGGCACGAAATGCTACCCTTTGCTCTTCACGGTTATCGAACATCTATCCGTACTTCAACAGGAGCAACCTCTTTCTCTCTAGTATATGGCATGGAAGCAGTGCTCCCCATAGAAGTAGAGATCCCATCAATCCGGGTATTGATGGAAGCTCAGCTCACCGAAGCTGAATGGTGTCAAAGTCGACACGACGAACTGAACTTGATCGAAGAAAAGAGAATCACGGCACTATGCCATGGTCAGTTGTATCAACAGAGAATGAAGAGTGCGTTCGACAAAAAGGTCCGACCTTGTATCTTCAGAAAAGGAGACCTCGTGCTCAAGAAGATACAATCATTTCTCACTAACTCTCGGGGCAAATGGACCCCAAATTATGATGGCCCCTATGTGGTCACAAAATCTTTCTCAGGCGGCGCCTTGAGACTTGCAACCATGGACGGAGAGGAATTTGCCTACCCTACGAATGTTGATGTAGTCAAGAAATACTTCGCCTAAAACTAAAAAAAAAACGTCTCGGTGGATTGAAAACCCGAAAGGGCGGTCCAGGCAAAAGTTAGAGACATGAAAAAAAATCATCCCGATGGATTGGAAATCTCATAGTACAATCCAGGCAAAAATTAGGGATAATAGCAAGTAACTATGTTCAACAGAGGCAAGTCCCTCAGCAGCAGTTACAACATCATCTATCGGAGGAAATCTCCAGTCAAAGGTCATCTTCGACGAAAGCTCAGGATGTCCCGAACTCAAAGTTGGTAGAAGGATAGTGGTCATTATGTTTCAACGTAGCCCTTTTCCCTGTAAATTACCATTTTCTAACTTTGTATATACTCTTTGGGATCACGCGTTTGGCTGATCTCCATCTTATCAATAAAATTTGAGCCCTTGTGCTTTTGTTTGTAATTCTTTACTTGTTTTAGCTTTACAGAACGACGTTGTTTAAACTTAATCAGCGATTCTTGAAATAAAACAAAAATAAATTTACTTGTTAAACTTTTTCTGATTTTAAATTAAAGATGGCATTTCTTTTGACTGTTGAACATCAGAAGAACATCGATCGCTTCTCCCGAAGTAAGCGAACTTCAAAGTGCAGAATCAAAGTACTCCTTCTAAACCAGTTCGCCTGAATGAAGGGATCAACTGCGTCAGAGACCTTGTTTCATCTGACACACCTCGGTCGAGTTCTCATCTCCTAAGCCCGATCAACATAGCTCCCAACGGGACTATCTCTCCTAAGCAAGGTGGAATTTCTATTTTGAACCAACGGTACTTCTTCGCCCCGCGATGGCCGAGTATCCAATTGTGTTCATCCATTAGTCTGTATGTCGCGTCAGTTTTGTCAGCATATACATACGTACTTCATGCATTTTTGATTTGCATTTACATTTCATATTGCATCGTTATCACTCTAGTCGGTCCTGTCCCCTAGTGGTAGAAGTCCTCTCAATCGAGTTGTCAGTTCTTGCCTCGTCAGGAAATACTGTGTCTGAACAACCTCGCTTCCAGTTTAATTCTGGAAAGAAGTTGGTCCTTGACCACTTTGATAACTTGAACCTCTGAAAAGCCAGAGAAAACTTTCAATAAGCATCACTCTTCGCCATTGAAGATGATATCCTTGCTTTCCCGGATTAAGGAAAATCCACAGAGAAAGCCTCGTGATCAGAGATTCGGCAGCATGCCAGTTTTGCTCCGAAAAACCACTGATGAGAAGGTCATTGGCACCTCAAAATTGGATCCCATCATATGGCATTTCTCCGGGAAGATCCCGAGAAAAGTATGATGTAACCCCAAACGAAAACAGTCTCTCAAGAGACTCGCTTTCCCCAGTAGAATCGACAAATGGCGTCTCCAAAACAGAGAAGTTTGTGTACCTCTACAACTCAGACGAATGGGTTCCCCAGCAAGTCTGACATCAAAACTTTTTCCACTCAAATGGCATCTCCCCAGGAAAATTCGGCGAGAAGTTTGAAGGAAAGCCGCTATGAATAGCGTCCCTTGTCAGTAAAGTTTATTGACAAAAGAAACTAAGACCAGTTCCTTGGTAGGAAACCAGGATCGAGGGGAAGTTTAAATCAGAAACTAAGACCAGTTCCTTGGTAGGAAACCAGGATCGATGGGAAGTTTGTTTCCACAACTGAGACCAGTTCCTTGGTAGGAATCCAGGATCGAGGGGAAGTTTATTTCAAAAGAGACTGAGACCAGTTCTTGGTAGGAAACCAGGATCGAGCGGAAGTTTACCTTTTCTAAGCATCATTGCTTAGCTAAAGAAGATGAATGCGTAAGCTACCATTCATAACCACCATCAAAATTTCGGGTATTCCGATATTTAATCCTCTTGCACCCCGAATGCCCGAATCCCTTCGTCATTCACACCTTCGGGTCCAAGAAGATTAAATAGGGGCATCTGTAATACCCCAAATTTTGACCACTTAGATTTCCCATCATTGTGAAAATCATCATCACAATATGGATGAACCATCATGCTTCATCAGTCTCCCCAAAAATGGGTGAGCATCCAATACAAGCAAAATTAGGGTTTCCAGCCCTCTCAGAGCCTTAGACAAAGGATCAATCAAGGAATGACTGGATCTTCAACTTTTCTAATCTCTTAAACATCCACAATGGATCAAAAAGGACTCCCACTTCAAGGATTAAGCACAAGGCTGCTCCCTTCTAGGTGGATCAAGTCTCAAGATCGACAGTGTCACCAAATTAGGGTTTTGGTCGACCAGGGCCTCCAGATGGAAATTTTCATCTGGGCACAAGGCAATGATCCAAAACATGACCTAATATACTTCATGGAACCTCATGAACCCATGCATCAAGTCAATTTTGCCTCAGGGGATGCATTCATCAAAAATCAGGAATTAGGGTTTCTTGACCTAATTCACCCCTAAGTTGACTTTTGGGACAAACCATGAGCCAAGACCTCAAGACATGATTTGAGGGTCTCTAATATACCATATTGATCCATTTGGAACAATGGATTTATCCAAGAAGCCTGAGCAACAAGTCTCAATTTCATCTGCACCACAATTAGGTTTTTAAGAGAAAAGTCAACTGTAACTTTGACTTTTGACTAGGACATGCTCCCAAACCCTAATATATGATTGAATATACCCTATGACACCCATGGAACATGTCCATCTAGTTTGATTTAGGTCAAGGACATGATTTCCTGAAGAATTGCACAGTTTGGAATTCATCTGATAAAAAGTCAACTGTGCACAAAAGTCAACTTTGACTTTTTGAGATTTTTCACCAAAATGGATTTTTAACCCTAAAATGATGTTAATGTATGATTTGAATCATCATTCATCAAGAAAAATCAAGAAAAGTGAGATAACTTGTAAAAGGGGTAACCATAAAACTTAGAAATTTTTCTAAGTTAAAAATAAAGTGGCAAAGGTACCAACTTTGGAGGACCATAACTCCTAAACCACAAGGCCATTTTTTCTCATCCAAAGATGGATTTGTAGCCCTCATTATCACCTACAAAAACTTCAACTACAAGTCATTCCAATTCATTAAGGATTTTGAGTTATGGAGTGATCAAAGTGGCTGAAAAGTGAAAATGTCACTTTTTCCAACACTTAGTGAAATTTTCACTAAGTCAGATTCTGCCTCACTTTTTGCCAAATGTAGGGGGATTTTTCACTTGGAATTAAAAGAGATCAAAACCGAACTTGTTCAAACAGTTGTTGTATCATGTAAGAGCTTTTCAAAATGGCCAAGAACATTGCCAAATTCAACCTACACCATGAGATACAACATTGCCAAGTTGCCTTGCTGAAATCTGTCAAGGCAAGGCAGAATTTGCAACTTTGGTCGATTTGCCAAAATCAGCCAAATTCAATTGCTCCAATCCACTTAGACACCTCAGAGGATTGAATCTAAAAGGGACAATCACTGAGCCAAGCCTCCAAGGTCTAAGGAACAAGGAATAGCATGTTGAACCTAGAATGGCCAAAATAGGGACAAGACTTCAAATTTGGAATGAGGCATTCAATGGAACCATCAAGGTGGCATGGACTGAGCCATTCTCATATGAAATCAGTCAAGACTTATCCAAGACCAAGGGGACCAAAGCTCTGTGCCCTAACCTCTAGTCAATGGCTAGAGGAGACTTGGATTTTCATTTGCCAACATTGGCCTAACCTACTTACCAGCTGCCATGCACTATTCCTTGCAAAACAAACTTACTCTACTATAAATAGAGCTCAATTGTGGTCAGTTTGAGTACACCAAAGCCATCTAACAGATGCTTTCCTCAAAATCTCTTCTTTCACTCCAATTTTGCCTTCTAAGGCAAGTCACTATCGGGTTTTGAGTTTGAGAGCAATTCCAATCAAACCAATCACTCACACACCTCACATACATCACATATGAGATGATCAAACACTCACATAACATTTGGAACATCAAAATCTCAAAATCACATGCCATCCACACAAGTTTGAAGTGAAGTTGCAGCTGAGATGCCATAAACTGATCCAGTCCATTTCAATTCAATCCAAGTGTTCAAACACACTCCATATGGTGTAAGGAAGCTGTCCAGATCATCACAACTTGTCTGTAACACCTCCAACTCAAAATCACATCTGCTCTTGTTGTCACGACTTGGAGGTAAGCACATACTTGGTCATCTCTCAATCTATGCATATTTCCTCGCACAATAATTTGGCCATATGTTCATAATCATGCATGGAATGTTTTCCCTCAATTAATTGCATTGTTTGAATCGTGTATCAAAAATCCTAGCCTTCATGCAGAAATTAGGGTTCTTGAGGTCTCTTCGTGATTTCTTGTTGTATGTTTAATTTAAATGAAATTAAAGTACATAGACATGATCGTGAGGTTGAGGCGAGCATAATGACATGTGGATTGCATGATATGATTACGTATTCATGGAGATTGGATAGAAAATGCAAATCTGAGAAACCAAGAACACGCGCGTGTTCTTCAGCTTGTTCTTGGCGCCATTTTTAGAAATTCAAATATTTGAATTTTGTGATTTTGTTTAATTGATTCAAAAATTAATTTCTCTCTGAGTTTTAATGATTTTGAGTTGATTCTTTTTTTAATAATTCACAAAAATGTTAAAATATTTTATTTTCACAAA
This sequence comes from Lathyrus tuberosus, assembly GCA_022829125.1. Taxonomy (NCBI): domain Eukaryota; kingdom Viridiplantae; phylum Streptophyta; class Magnoliopsida; order Fabales; family Fabaceae; genus Lathyrus; species Lathyrus tuberosus. The sequence continues at coordinate 11,392,945 of JALAZF010000041.1, forward strand.
AAATCCCAAAAATATTATTTATTTCATATAATTGATATTTTTGTAAAGAATTAATATTTTGATTGTTTTTGGCATTTTAAATATTTTTTCTACATTGATTTTGCAACTTTTAATGCTTTCTAATTATTTTGTAGGTCAATACTTAATTTTTGAAGCATTAATCCAAGATCACAATTTGTTTTCCATGTGTTAAACAATTTTTGATCATTTTAATTGAATTTTTATTCAATTAAATACATTTTGAAAACAAATTAGGGTTTTGGATTAATTCAACCCTCATAAATCATTTTCAAAACTCCTTGGACCTCTTGAGAGAGTGTAAGACCCATCCCCCCTTGTACAAAAACTTTTTGGGCCTCACTCATTGTATAAGTCCCTCTGTACAAGTAAACGGCGCGATCGTCGCCCGTTTAAAAATAAAAATCATCTGGGCCTCTCCTTGAGCTATAAGACCCATTCAAAACACTTTGGGCCTCTTATTAGAGTGTAAGACCCAATCCCCTTTTAACCAAAACATTTTGGGCCTCACTTATTGTATAAGTCCCTCTGCGTTAAAAGAAAACCTCGGCGCGATCGCCATTTTTTAAACGAAAAATCATTTGGGCCTACCCTCGTGTTATAAGCCCCGCTCTCTTTTCTTTAAACCTTTTTGGGCCTCTTGAGAGAGTGTAAGACCCATCCCTTTGTACAGAAAACCTTTTTGGGCCCCAGTCACTTGTATAAGTCCCGCTGTACAAAGTCAAACAGTGTGCTCACTGATAAAACCCTGGGCCTCTCCTTGAGCTGTAAGCCCCAAATCTTTCTTTTTCAAAGCACTTTCTCCTTTGATTTTGAATATACTGTTGTTTTCAATCTTTCTTTGTTGAACAACTAACCAAACAGCATGGAAGCACTACAACCGAGTAAGTGGTTATCGCTTTCATTTACTGCTTTCATATTATAAACTGTATTGTGGGGCTGCTCACTGTAAGTCTCATTTCATAAACTCATATCTACTGTGTAATAATAGTATAGATATTTTGAGTTTCCCCGGCAACTACGTCTAGAACTAGGTGACACCGTTTCATTTATTCGTAGAAATAGACGCCTAGATCCCCAATAGGAGCACCAGATACAGTCTTCTCTTCGGCTGTCCTCCTTAGGAATCGTCAAGAAGCTCTACTCCCCAAGATGAATGTATTCTCCGAGAATGGCATCTTTGAGTTTCTCCCAAATTCTCGAACTTTCCTGACTTGATCTATTCCTTGTGGATAGCTTGCCTTGAATGTCTCGGGGTTTGGGTACCCACTACGGTCATAATCTTGGACCTTAACTAAGGAACCCTCTTTAAAAGTTAAAAGTCGCTGGATAGTAAACCTCGCACATTTACCAGTGGTTTTAATCTTTAAAAGAGTTATCTCTCCTAATGGAAAGGAGATGATAGACCCACGGGCTTCTTAAAAGCATCGGCCTCCTCTTGGGCATTATTCAAGGACACTACGGCTTCTTAGAAGTATTCACAGCCTCCTCTTAGGCTTCGTATAATGATCTCTTCCTCCGGGAATGATAGCCTCCTCTTGGGCTTCGTACAAGGACCCGTCGGCTTCTTAAAAGTTTCCAGCCTCCTCTTGGGCTTCGTACAAATTGTCCCGACGACCTCCTAGAGGTATAGGAACAGAACCTAGTCATCCTCATAGAACAGTCCTTTCATAGAGTCTACTACTGTTTCTCAAAGCATAGTACAAAAGATAAAACTCTAGACTTGGACAGTCTAACTTCCTTGAGTCTCAAAGACATTCTCAAGTGACCCTTTCGTTAAATAGGAAGGAAACCCGCAGACTCGGACAGTCTCAAAACCCTTTGGATTTCCCGCTTCCTCAAAGAGAAGGAAATATCCCTGATCCTCAAATCAAATCCCTGAGTACAGTGTTGCTCATATAAGAACTGATTTTCTCTTTCAAAATCATTATGCTGGACCTATCACTTAACTGACACAATAACCTTAGCCTTCTCTTGGGCTTTGTACAAATGATTCTCCCCAGCGGAGTCAAACAACGTTTTAGCCTCTCTCTCGGGCTTTGTACGAGACACATAAGAGACTCCCTCGTTGAGTCAATCACCTTTTCGCCTCCATCTCGAGCTTTATACGAGATACAAAAAGGTTCTTTTTTTGAGCCAAACAAACTTTAGCCTCCATCTCGGGCTTCGTACGAGATACAAAAACACTCTCTTGTTGAGTATCAAAAACTCTCTTGTTGAGTCAAACTTTTAGCCTCTCTCTCGGGCTTTGTACGAGACACAAAATAGCCTCTTCTTAGGCTTTGTATAATGATTTTCCTAGCAGAAATTAGCCTCATCTTAGGCTTTTGTATAAGAAAACCACTGGTTAATCCAATCAACCTTTTGGCAACAAAGCTGTGCCTCGTTCACAGTACACAAACATCAACAACTCCTTTCCTTTCATCTAATCGCTGTAAGCGGCAAGCCTCTGGATCATCTATATCCATGCCACTGTCCCTCTTTTAGCATGAGAAATTCCTAAGGAAAGATGGCATTGCTCTACACTGAGTTAAAGTCTTCTCCTTCAGGTTAAAACCCTTTCTTCGGAAATTATGGCATTGCTCGGATCCGCGTATCCCAGTTAAAGTAATTCTCCTTCCCCCTCTGTAGAGATGACAAATTCTCTCTAAAGTCGAGGTCTTTCAGCTTCACGTCTTGGGCTTTGAACAAGACACAAATAGACCTTTCAGCTTCACATCTTGGGCTTTGAACAAGATATAAACCACCTTTCGCTTCACGTCTTGGGATTTGAACAAGACACCAAAACACCAATTTCCTCCCATAGAATAGGAGGAACTACGAACGCTCTGATTTCCCTGTTTCGGTAAACGGGAATACGTAGGCATAAGATCGAAAGAAAAGATCTTAGCGAGCGAAATCAACAAAAAACCCAAATCCCATATCTCCATCAATCAAAAGCAGTAATTCAAAAGCATCAGTCCTAACATCCTAATCCTTGTTCCCCGCCAGAAACCTTCTGCCTAGGTAAAAAAGAAAGAAAACTGTATTGGCGAAAATACAAATAACCAGTACAAAGGCCCCCCACATTGATAGCATCCGTAACCTAACAGACCGCTGTTTAAACTCAGTATGCAAGCAGGGTTAATTGGAGACATCTATTTCCCATCCTTATTCAGCTCACAATAGGATAAAAAATGAATCGACCTGTAGTTTAAGCTCAACCGCAGAGAGCGACCAGCGCTTAAGAACCGCGTCCAAAATTGCTCGCTACATTGAGGCCCAAATTATTTTGGTTTTCAAAAAGGGTTGGGTCTTACACTCTAGTAGAGGCCCAATGATTTTTAAAGAATGGGGCTTATAACACGAGGGTAGGCCCAAGGGTTGTATTTTTGAACTGGCGATTGCGCCTAGGTTTTATTTTAACGCAGAGGGACTTATACAATATCTGAGGCCCAAATATTTTGGTTAAAAAGGGATTGAGTCTTACACTCTATTAGAGGCCAAAAATTTTTTGAATGGGTCTTATAGCTCGAGGAGAGGCCCAAAAGGTTTGTTTTAAACGGGCGATGATCGCGCCGAACTTTTGAAATACAACGAGACTATATAACATTTGAGGCCCAAAATTGTTTGTATTTACAAAGGATTTGGTCTTACACTCTATTAGAGGCCCAAAGAGTTTGAAAAGTTTGATGAGGGTTGAATTAATTAAAAACCCTAATTTGTTTCCAAAATATATTTTAATTGAATATAAATTCAATTAAAATGATCAAAATTGTTAAACATGTGGAAAACAAATTGTGATCTTGGATTAATGTTTCAAAAATCAGGTTTTGATCCACAAAATGATTGGAAATCACTAAAATTTGAGAAATCAAGAAAGAGAAAATATTTTAAATGTCAAAAACAATTAAAATATTAATTCTTTACAAAAATATCAAGTATATGAAATAAGTAATAATTTTGGAATTTTTTGGGAAAATAAAATATTTTAACATTTTTGTGAATTATTAAAAAAAGAATCAACTCAAAATCATTAAAACTCAGAGAGAAATTAATTTTTGAATCAATTATATAAAATCACAAAATTCAAATATTCAAATATTTGAAAAAGGGCGCCAAGAACACGGCAAGAACACGCTCCCTTCCTCTGTTTCTGCAGATTTGCGTTTTCTATCCAATCTCACTGAATACTTGATGATATCATGCAATCTACATATCAATCTACTCGTTTCATCCTCACGATCATGTCTATGGTCTTTAATTTCATTTATTTTAAACATGGAATAAGAAATCAAAGAGAAACCTCAAGAACCCTAAAATTTGCATGAAGGTTCAGAAATTCCATACATGATTCAAACAATGCAATTGATTGAGAGAAAACACTCCATGCATGATTATGAACATATGGCCAAATTATTGTGCAGCAAAAAATGCATGGATCATAGAGTTAGAAGAGCTCATGCTTACCACTTGCAGCTGGTGATCGTGTTTTGTGTTAGAGGTGTTACATCTTGGTTCCGAGGTTATGGACAGCTTCCCTAGGTGCTATGGAGTGTGTCTGGATGCTTGGAGTCGATTGAAATGATCTGGAACTTGAGATGGTACCCCAACTGCAAATCTGTCAAAGGCTTGAGCAGTTGGCTGGTGATTTTGTGATTTTGATGTTCCAGATGTCATGTGAGTGTTTGGATCACTTCTATATGATGTTTATGAGGTGTGTGTTTGATTGGTTTGGTTGGAATTGCTCTCAAACTCAAAACCCGATAGTGACTTGCTTTGGAAGGAAAATTTGGAAGTGAGAAGGTGATTTTGAGGAAAGCATCTGTTTGATGGCTTTTGTGTACTCAAACTGATCACAAATGAGCTCTATTTATAGTAGAGCAGGTTTGTTTTGCAAGGAATAGTGAATGGCAACTGCTGCATAGGTTTGGCCAATGTTGAGCAATGAGAATCCAAGTCTCCTCTAGCCATTGACTAGAGGTTAGGGCACAAGTTGCTGGTCCCCTTGGTCTTGGATAAGTCTTGACTGAATTTAGTTGGGAATGGCTCAGTCCATGCCACCTTGGTGCTTCCATTGAATGCTCCAAAACAAAATTAGAGTTTTGTCCCTCTTTTAGGCATTTCTAGGTTTGGCATGCTACTTTTGGTTCCAAAGACTTGGGAGGCTTGGGATCAGAGTTGGTTCCTCCTTGGTCCCCCCTTGAGGTGTTCAGATGGATAGAGTTGCTTGCCCTTTGTAAAATTTGAGCAAATTGAGAAAAACTCCAAAATCTGCCTTGCCATGACAGTTTACAGCAAGGCATATTGGCATTGTCATATCTCATGGCTCAAGTGGACTTTGATGGAGTTCTTGGTCATTATGGAAAGCCCTCATATGATACAACAACTTTTTGATCATAATTGGTTTTGATACTTTTTGGATCCAAGTGAAAAATATGGAAAAAAGTAAGGCAGATTCTGACTTAGTGAAAATTTCACTAAGTGTTGGAAAAAAGTGACATTTTCACTTTTTGTGATTTTGATCATCCCATAACTTAAAATCCATGAGGAATTGGAATGAGTTGTAGTTGAAGTTTTTGCAGAGGGCCATGAGAGCTACAAATCCAGCTTTGAATGGGGAAAATGGCCTTGTGGTTTAGGCGTTATGATCCTCCAAAGTTGGTACCCTAGCCACTTTGTTCCATAACTTAGAAAGATTTCTAAGTTTTTATGGTTACCCTTTTTACAAGTTATCCCACTTTTCTTGATTTTTCTTGATGAATGATGATTCCAATCACACATTAACATCATTTTAGGGTTAAGGAACCATAATTGTGAAAAATCTCAAAAAGTCAAAGTTTGACTTTTATGCACAGTTGACTTTTTATCAGATGAATTCCAAACTGTGTGATCCTCTATGAAATCATGTCCTAGGGTTTGGGAGCATATCCTGGTCAAAAGTCAAAGGCACAGTTGACTTTTCTTGCGAAACCCTAATTGTGGTTCAGATGAAATTGAAACTTGTTGCTCAAGCTTCTCGGATCAATCCATTGTTGCAAATGGATCAATGTAGTTTATTGGAGACCCTCAAATCCTCTCTTGAGGTCTTGGCTCATGATTTGTCCCAAAAGTCAACTTGGGGGGGTGAATTAGGTCAAGAAACCCTAATTCCTGACTTTTTGTGAATGCATCTCCTGAGGTTAAATTGACTTGATGATTGGGTTCATGATGTTCCATGGAGTATTTTAGGATATGCTTTGAAGCATTGGCTCATGCCCAGAGGAAAATTCCCCTCTGGAGGCCCTGGTCGACCAAACCCTAATTTGGTGACACTGGCGATCTTGAGGCTTGATCCACTGGGACTGTTGCAGCCTTGTGCTTAACCCTTGATGTGGGAGTCCTCTTGATCCATTGTGGATGTTTGAGAGACTAGACAAGTTGAAGATCATGTCATTCTTGATTGATACTTTGCCTAAGCACTCAGAGAGGGCTTGAAACCCTAATTTTGATTGTAGTGGATGCTCACCCATCTTTGGGGAGACTAATGAGGTATGATGGCCCATCCATATTGTGATGATGATTTGTACAATGATGGGAAATCTTAGTGGTCAAAATTTGGGGTATGACAGATGCCCCTATTTAATCTTCTTGGACCCAAAGGTGTGAATGGCGAAGGTATTCGGGCATTCGGGGTGCAAGAGGATTAAATATCGGAATACCCAAAATTTTGATGGTGGTTAAGAATGGTAGTTCACGCATCCTTATTCTTTTGCTAAGCAATGAGGCTTAGAAAAGGTAAATTCCCCTCTATCCTGGTCTTTAGCCAAGGAACTGGTCTCAGTTTCTGAAATGAACTTCCCCTCGATCCTGGTTTCCTACCAAGGAACTAGTCTCAGTTTCTTATAAAAACTTCCCCTCGATCCTGGTTTCCTACCAAGGAACTGGTCTTAGTTTCTAATATAAACTTCCCCTCGATCCTGGTTTCCTACCAAGGAATTGGTCTCAGTTTTTAAAATAAACTTTCCCTCGATCCTGGTTTCCTACCAAGGAACTGGTCTCAATTTCTTTTGTCAATAA